>CM067491.1:17688624-17821414 GCA_034552555.1 Semaprochilodus insignis
TATATATATATATATATATATATATATATATTAGCAGCTTGTAGCAGCTACAGAAACACAGTTAGAATCAAACTATATTGGAGTGACTGATGCTGGTGAATAGCTATGCATGTGCTGTGCAGTGTGCTCTTTGATTAAGAAAGAGAGATTCTGTGTGCACAAGCCAACATTTGAGAAACAGCTCCCAGACCTTGAGCTACCATGCTGCATGCACATAGTCCATGTTTCACAGAGTCTTCTGTTGTCGTAGTTGGAGTAGAGTTATATCTCGATGGTTGAGCTTAGTTTGTGGGAAAAATCAAATGTTACCTTCAGGGACATTGTGGGCACGTGAGGTGGTTGTATGAAGGCACTTTTTTGTTCTGCAGCTGTGCTCCTACATACATCTGGATTCCCTAAGACACCTCTTTTTTTGCTCATTGGAGTAGAGTGTTGCTCCACATACCCATCAGATTATGATTACAAAAAAGTTAAGTGCTCTGCTCAAAGATCAGACACACACACACACACACACATACATATATGTGTATATACTGTATATATATATATATATATAGCCACAGTTACAGTGTGTTTTTCGATTTTCTGTTAAAGCTGTTTTCCATCTTTGAACCAGGTGACAAACAACTTTGGGGCACCTATAAGTGTGCACTGAACTTATAATGTACTGCTCTCAGGGAATAAGATGTCCATCAGTCCCATGACAAAACAAGCAGGGCTGGTGAAAAATAACACAAATGTCTTATTCACAGTGTTAACAGCTACAATACTTACAGACTGAAACCTGAGCAGTATAAGATGAATGGTAAGAAAACCTGACGTGCACATAAAAACCACAAAGGCTACTTAGTGCACAGCAGTGGGATTCCTTGAGATTAAAAGGTTAAAAATTGCTTGTTCTACATTCAGTGCCATTGAAGCAGTTGCAGAATTATCATCCATAACTATAAGACAATTATATCCAATTTACCATTAAATTCATTTCAAGTGCCTGCAAATCAAACTAAAATAACATCCTTAACTTCCCTGACCTGTAACTTCTGTACCTGGAGCATCACAGACAGCACTTCCATACTCATTACTTCAAAGACTGCACCAAAGACTTCTGCAGTCTAAAATTGTTAAGCTTTGTGTTCCCAGTAACTTTGGTGTAAGATGTAGTGAAGATCTGTTTTCATTCGTTTTGACAAACTGAGTGAATGTGCACTCCAGGAGAATTTGAGACAATTTATTTGTTGTGGTTACATCGGCATGACAGGTGGCTAAGCCATAAGCACTTGAAATTTCACTTGAGTACTTTCAATGTGTGTCCTTATTATGTTCATGTAGGTGTTGCAGAAGGCAGGAATGTGCACTTACTTCTGTATTGAATCAGCATTTAGAACCTGCCATGCTTGTTAGAACTGCAACTTCCTTCAACTTAAATTTAAAATGAACAGGCTCTGATTAACAATTAAGCACTGTATCTTAAAACAATCATGTATCAGTAAGAATCATGTATCTGATTTAGTAGATTAGTGGGTTAAACAGCAAGAAAATTATATATTCCTCTACATGCATTATATATTTGTCACTGCCATCACGTCACAATGGTAAGTTTCACTTTCAAGAGCATTTGAAACTTTCCAGTAGTTCAGTGGGAGCACTCATAGAGACACTCCAGTATGCAGAGGTGGTGGTGACTATCTAAGTGTACATCTAAAGAAATCTGTAAAATTACAGAAAATCTACTGGCAGTTCATTACCTGGATATTTCAGTTCTTTTACAGAATCTTCCTTAATCAATTAAACAGATATTTTCCATAAATTAGCATAAAGTTTTCATTTGTCAATTACAGTTTTTGACAACCATTTAAATATGTATTTTATGTCAATTAAAATGTTGTTATGTTTTATGTTATTCCACAGTGTTTATTCACAAATGAACAGTCTTTTCCATAAATAAACACAATATTCTTTTTTAATATATTGTTTTCTGTGATTTCAGTCTTCCTTAATTCATTAATCTCTATCTGTGAATTAACTTTTTTATTTAATTGTTATTTAATTACATGATTAATACATTTCCTGTTCCCTGTAATATTCCTCAATATTAAAGAATCACAAAACACATTACAGAGTAATTATTGTTATTTGCCATCTGCTAAATATATAGTTTCCTTCTGCAAATGACCAAAAAAATATGAGAATGTAAGGATGATAATAAATGAATCGTGCATGCAGCATGAGAAAGCAGAATAAAGAAGCACAGAATATGCCATCCTTGTACTTTGTCACAAACATCTTTGGAACACTGGAGAAAGTTCTAGCTTATTATTTATCGGGACAAGAACGTCCCAAAATCATAAATAAATAAATAAATAAATAAATAAATAAAGGAGTCTATTTCAGCACTCATTGGGTGGAAAGCAGGAAACAACCCTGGACAGGCTGCCAGTCCATCACAGAAGGGCTGAAAATGATCTACTTTTTAAATAATACCAGTTCAATAGTGGTCCTGTGGCAGTCCTGATCACTGAACAGGAAATAAAAGGCTACAAACTCATGTCTATATGATAAATGGACCTGGTGAGATGAACAGTGAGTACATGCGCCAAGTGTTCAAGTGGTCAATCAAGTGGTCAGCGAGTATATATTAATAACTGTAACTAGTCACCTGAGGAGGGCAAATATCAGTTCCCTAACTGTTTGAAATTTCACTGTAATAGGTTCCAGTCATGACCTTGTAAAGATTAAAAAATACAAGAGTTATTGGTCACTTCAGTGTTGTATTGATCTGTTTGTGCCACACTTTGTGCCACACTACAAACATTTCCTGGGTTCCCTTGAAAAACGCATCTAAGTTTTAGCTTCGTGACCATGGGAATAACTGTGTTGTACATCCTTCCCATAAAGTAATCAGGTGCTGAAAGCAGTAGTAGCCACATAACCATACTGTTGGTGTCTTGCTAGCATACCCAGGAATATTTGTCATTATTATAACAGCAATGATTTTCTGTTATTTATTGCTCTGCTAAAAGATATTCCAATTATGAAGGTGGATGTGCTTTTGGATAATTACCAGAATTAAATATATTCTACAGACCTGTAAGCAAAGTTACTTGTGCATGACAGACATCTACATCTGTTCTGTCTGCATTAGAGATTTCACAAGAGAATTCCTGTCTGAGGCAGTCTCTTGTGTATATCATTCAGGGGCTCCTTTTTAATTTAAGTTTGTATTAGTAATAAGAATACACCTACCTGCCAACTTTATAGTATGGGGCAAACTTTCTACTTGGCTCCAGTAAATGTAAACTCTAATTTGGCTCACAGGAATGATGATGTTGCCATCACTGATAATTGTCATGCCATAGCGCTGATGTCATGACCACTTATGCTAATTTTTGCTAAGTGTACATAACTGTCATGACATTAAACATTATAGCATCTGTCAAGACAATTACCAAAGAAGGTAATGTGATACAGTCATATTGCTGTTTTAACAGCTCATAACAACATATGGCATCTGCCATGTCATGTTTATGACAGGTTTAGGTTAATGTTCTGTAGCAGGGAAGTAGTAAAGTGCTTCCTCAAAAAAGATATTCTTTTTTTAGACGAAAGAAGGAGAAATTAAACCCATGCAAAAACAAATAGCTTGTGTGAATGGTATGAGATTCGAAGCTGGCTCTGCAGCCATATTAGGACAACAGACATCTGGTTTATAGGCACTAAAAATTTCACAAGAACATATTTCAGGATGTAACTGGTGTGAAAACACAGGTAGCAGAATTTGTGAACTTTACAAGAATGTGTTCCTGGAGAAGGAAGTTGAAATTACAGTTTGTTACTTTTGTGTCATATCTTTGTGGAACATGGTTTCAGCTGTTTTCCATCCTTACATCAGGTGGCAAACAGCTTTTTGCACTCACATTTACTGTGCATTGTGATTGAGATGTCTCTGAGCTTCTTCTGAAAACAAATAGGCTCTGAAAAGAAACAGCATTAAACTGTCGTCAAAGGCTAGAATAATTTTTCATGGACATTAAAGAGGACATAGAGGATATTGGAACCACAAGAATACTTAGAGAGAATACATTATGAAAAACGTTTTCGGTGCCTGTGCATATACATTTGGGTATCTAGAGTGCCTACTAACCTACGAAACTGAAATAAAATTTGACTACCCTTCCTATGTCAAGTGGAGGGACCTAATAATATCACCCTCTGCCTGAGTGTCTGCACCCACAGCTTCAGAACTACAATCTTACATTCTGGCACCTCAAACTACCTGTCCAGCTTCATCTTCTAATCTTTCTGTTTCAACATTATTTTGTCAACATTTACATTCTTGCACCTCAAGTAACGGCTGTTAGCAGTTGTTGGATATTCAAACAAGAAGCTGCCGAATAGGAAGCCAACTTTGGCGTTGTACGACTGACTTCTTTTCCAAAGTGGGCAACAAAGCATTTCCTAAAAGAGGATCAACACCAACTGTCTGTGGCAAAACTGCAGATGATGTAACTGTAAATATTTATTGTGAAAATAATTATGCTCAGTGTTTCTTTGGCCATTTAGCACTAGCTAATGCTAACAGTTGATGTAATTTTGTAGAAAGGTCTTGGTGTTACTTGCTGCAGGATCCACAATAAGGATAACACTATTAGTTTGTTAGTGGAGTGTTTCTTGCTATGCTAGCGCAAAGCGACAAACCCCATAGATGAGGCTTCTTATCATGTAAAGGAACAGACGCTCAAACTGGTTGTTCTGACCAGGGCTTTTTAGACAGAGTTAGAAGGGAGCTGTGGTGTTTGATCCCTTGTGGTATTTTGAATAAAGCATGTCACAGACATTTCATTACGAACCCAGGCAACTGTGTTAAGTTGTGGAAAAGAGGTATAACGTCACCTTAAAGTCTAAGCCTGAATAATGTTACCATGAAACATACTACAAATACAGCAAAATGATTAAATTGATAAGTGAGTCAAAGGCCCATAAATTACACAACTGCAACTCAAACATAAGCATAATTAAGAGCACTTCCATATGTATTAGAATCATTTGAAGACTACACAGGGACTTGAGTATTTATGAATAGCTTATACCAGTAATTACAAGATGATTTAGGATAAAACAAGATGATTAAGTGAAGTATGTTGTAAATGCTGGGTCTGCACACCACTAGAATTTCTGCTGAGCGTTTATAGCAGCATTTTTCATTGGTGCTTGTTATGAGTGTTTACTGACTTCACTTTCCTCATTAGCAGGTGGAATGCATGCTCAGCTGGACCTAAATCAGGAGACTGGCTTGGCCAGTTTATAACTTTCCACTCTTACTTTTTTGATAAGCATTTTGGTTACTGCTCTTTGTATTACTGCATTATGAACCTTTACCCAATGAGTTTGCTTGGACATGAGAAGACACAATGATTATGTCAGAATTCAGGCTGCTGCCTCCATCACTAGTTACATAAATCAGTCAATCAATCAATCAATCAATCAATCAATCAATCAATCAATCAATCAGGCAAGCAAGCAAGCAAGCAAATCAGCAATCCAGTTGTATGCTTAAGCCAAGACACTACTGCCTTCATACTTTATAGAAGAAGGTGTGTGCTTGTAAAACCATTGCCCAGAAATTAAATTATTTTAAAAGAAATTCAAATTAAAATGTACATTCTGTCTTCAGACGCTTATCCTTTGATCACATCCTCCTTTTGGAGAGACAGTACATGGACTCTCCCATTTTGCATTTGCTTTAATTAACTCCACCCTGGCTCTGTTCTCCGATCACTAAGTTCTGCAGTTTTTGGACTTACTTTTTCTAGTATATGGATCATTCTACTAAATTGGTTCAAAGTCACATGCCAGAGATGCAGTCTCACGTCCTGTACTAAAATGCAGAGGTGTGGCTAAAATAAGGCCCCAACTATGGACAGAAAGCTTTTTAGTAATAGCATTTTAGTAGTAATGAAAACATGTGCACAGCATTAGTTTTTATTTAAAGTTAAATTCAGAACATCTGAATCAGAATCTTTCAACTTCACATTATAGAAATCAACATTAAAAGAAAAAAGATCTTTTTAAAAAATCACTGAAAAAATACAATCAAATGTAAGTGTTATTTTTGCAAGGGGTTTAGGTTCTAGGACAGATATCTCCCAATAGAAAGCTTATAAATGATGATTTTTAATCATTTTAGCTTATTATTACTAACTCTGGTAATGTCTTGGGTTTAGATAGGTAATAACATAATACTTATGAATGTCTAATGTCTCAAATACTTTTCACACATTTCTTAAGGAGTCTCTTTCTCCTGTTTAACTGCTCTTAAACTAATTTGATAGAATGATCCATGTGCATTTCTGAGCTATTCTGTTGTTGTTGTTTGCATTGTTGTTTTCTGCATTTCCTCTTTTAGACCTTTGCTCTGTTTCCTGGTTTTTGATTATGGATTTGTCTGGTTCGTGCCTGCGTGCTTGTGTTTTGACCCTTGCCTACTTTGATGACTACCCTTGCCTGCTTTGATGATTGCCCCTAATAATGGTATGCAGCAAATCAGCTCTGCCTCAACTCCCTGTCAGTCACAGCTCTGAAATACATTTTATGACTATATATATAACAACAATAACCCATTTCATTGCAACAATAATGTTGCTTTCCACTGTATGACAGTGTTCTTGTTAAGGTGGCAATCCTTAAACAAGTACTGAATAGAATCCAGCCTCACATACAAATCTGTTGTTTTGGTTACATTATCATGAGAGACTCGTCTGAGCATTTGAAATATCTTGCAGGGGGTGTCCTTGTTACGCTCACTGAGAACCTCAAAAATGCAAGAAATTTCTGTTATTTTTGTGTTGGGTATGTCTGAAGCATAGAGCTGCTTTCTGTCCTTGTACTAGGCAACAAACAGTTTTTGATCTCCTCTGAATGTGCACTCTAGTCTTAAATTGTTGCTCATAGGGTTTGGAATATCTTTCAGCTTTGCCTCAAATCCAGGAGGTTATAAGAAGTGCACTGGCGTATGATAACTGAACGAGCATTATGGTATAGTTATCTACCTTCACAGTACTTGTTCTTCACAGTACCCATTTGAAGGAATTTATGAATGTCAACATGTGAATATGTGCTATGTAATAAAAGGAATGGTTTTAGATCATGATATGCATACCCTTGTTAAACCCGAGCTCACTGGCTCTGAGTCAGTGCTTGCCCACTAAAAAATGTGACTGTATTAGTATAGAGTCAATATCTGAGATTGGATTAAATACCTTATATTAACTGCATGAAATAAAATGGCATGCATGTAATAAAGTAATGTTTTGTTACATATTTTGCTGAAACATTGAGTGAGGCAGGCCAAAAATTTACTCCAAAACTACTGCAAAAAAAGTGGCATTTTCTTAATCCAATTCTGCCCTGAACATATAGTACATTTGTTGCTGTATCCAGTCCCACAGCATGTTTCTTTTCAGGTTTTTAATCATTATGATGAGGTAATGATTTTACGGTTCATTAACAGTCAGACCTGTTAGATTTAAACCCTTTCCCAAGTGGCACACTTGCAGCCCAGCGGCCTGCAAAGTCATAATGCAGGGATCATCAGTTCCAGTCCTTAAGGGCAAGAATCCAGCACAGTTTAGTGATTTTTCTGCTCAAACACACTTGATTCAGCTTATCACTTTATTACCTGGTACAGTAGGTGTGTTTGAACAGAGAAACCATGCTGTATTCTCAGGCCAGAATTACTAACCCAACTGTAGGGTGTCTTATTTCTCATTTTGCCGTTCAAACCTAACACGGCACAAACCACAGCTTCAACCATTATTGCATGTCCTGTTTCTTTTCATCAGCTACCTGTACTTAAATAAACTAACCTGGAGCAGGACCTTCAAAATGACAGACAGGAGATTAGACTGTGCCCTGGGGGTACTGCTAGTTCGGTAACACTTTACAGATCGGTAATAAGTAGGTAATGATATGGTAATTTTACAGTAACAAATTGTATTTAATTATGAATTGAATGTCAATTTCCTTGTTGTTACAAAATAATAAATCAGAATTTGTAGTGTTAACAAGGCCATTATGAAATGGTAAAATAATAGTAACAAGTTGTACTTACCTAAAATTACCTGCTTATTTTATAGTTCTTTATTTATAATAAGTGAGCAACTGTAGCGGTAACAAGGCAGTAATGTAATAGAAACACAATGGTAACAAGTTCTACTTTCCTAAACATTATATGCACATCTTCTAATCATTAATAAATAAAAAGACAGTGATTGTATCAGTATTTAGTAATAAAATGATAAAAAAGTAACTACATTTATTTACCTAAAGTGACCTGCTTATTTTATAGTTCTTAATGAACAATAAGAGAGAACAATGACTGAGTATATAATATTTAATGTTAGAGTTATTAACACAAAATCAGTGAAGTTGTTCGGCTGTAATTATCTGGTATTAGGGCTGTAAAATACTTGTTTTTGTTTTATTTTTACCTGTTATGTATTTAGATGGTCAGGCACAGTGTGATGTTGCAGGCAGTAATTACAGTGAAACTAAATGGTATTAGAGCCATAAAATATAAACTTACTTATAACTTACTTCCCCTCCCATCAGGTCATAACATCAGCTCAAAATGGTCTTGTGCTTCACATGTAGGCCCACCTATAGACAAGTACTGTTATCCAGGAATAGATGAGACAATGACTATCTCTGCTCACTTATTATACATAAAGAACTATAAAATAAGCAGGTAATTTTTAGGCAAGTACAACTTGTTGCCATTATTTTATCATTTCATAATGACCTTGTTAACACTCACTACAATTTCTGATTTATTATTTAGTAACAACTGGGAAATTTACATTTAATTAATGATTAAATACAGTTTGTTACTGTAAAATGACCATACCATTACATATTTATTACTGATCTGTAAAGTGCTACCGCTATTTCTTTAACTTCTCATGTTGTACTGATGGCATACTCAACACAACAGTGACTCTCTATCACCTCTGGAGGTAGTGGTATTACGAGGCAGGACAGGCCAGGGTTAGCTGGTTAGCATGCTAACTTTAGTAGGTATCACTGCAACACAATGACATACCATCACATGAAGTTAAAATGATTTTAGTTCAATTAGGAATAGCTTACAAATTGCAGAGAACAATAATATAATTGTAAATGCATTTATTAATTAATTTTTGTGTATATACAGAACAGTACAACAAATCTTTATCATCAGAATACACAGTAATCTTAGTGTATTTCAGTATTTAGTGTGCTTCCATTCTTTGCAGGCAGTTGGCAGTTTTCCAAAGAAAACTACATTTTCAAACTTTTAGAATTCATAATCTAATCTTTTTAGAAACATTTCCAGAAAAGATTAACTTAATCGGCATTTTGATTAAAGTGTGATCTTTATCATAGTCACAGTGGTATATGTACATTATATTGGATTTGCATGCCATTTATGTAATTCAAGTGTGCACTGCCTGCTACAATTCACTAAAACAGAAAACAACTTTCTACCACCATAACCCTGATGAGCAATGTGTTGAATGCTGATAATTTGAAACTCATGGTGAAAGATCCCTACAGTGAGGAAGAGAGAGCCCCTGACTCCACCTGACTTGATTCACATTCTAACATTTAGTAAGCTTTTAAATTTATTCATAAATGTTTAATTTTTAGGCACTTTTTTGAGAACTATTTCTAACTGGCATGTTTTCAATTATCATTGACCAAATACTTAATCTGTTTGCTCAAGCATATGTGATTATTAAGCCATCAAGCCTTTTAATCTCTGTTTAGTATGATTGGACTGTTCACTTGTACCTTTCATTTGGTAAATTGGTATAGATGTGCATTTGTCTCAGACAGTAACTAATGCAAAGTATTAGTATTGAATATTTCCATTACTGTTTGAGAGAAGTAAGATTTTTTTAGTAACATCACTAGATATAGGACTAATAGTGTGAATGGGTTTGGTACAATTGCCTGACCAAAGAAGAGAAGAAGTCATAAATGAGCTGTAGTGCATGTAAGCGGGACTGAATTCGCTAATTTAAAAAATATTTTGTTTAAATCTATATTTTAGAGTTTATTTCCCAAACAATTGTTAAAAACGCATGTTGAAAACATGCTTTTGTGCAATCACTGCACTGCTAAAGCTCATTACTTTGTTGCACTGTGGCTGAAATGTCACAGTTGTTGATGTGCATTATTAAGAGGTTACACTCATCAGGGGTCACTCAGTTCTGAAAAGATCAGGATGCACACAGTGAAATCAAACAACTGTTTCTAAATATTATACAGCCATATGCACTTCACGCAGGACTCAAGTTCGACCCACCAAGTGAAAATCCACATTTGTTTTAAAACAGAATAAAACAAATACAATGACTTATTTTCTTAAATTTCTGGATTATGTAGAAATAATGTCCTCAAAATAATGGCTTGTCATTCATCACATACTCTCTCAACAGTTACTTTTGACTTATTTATGAATTATTTTGGTTTACTGTGTTAACATCTTGAAAAAGAAAGTCATTATTCCTGCCTAAAGAATCACAAATTAAACCTCAGACAGAAAAGGTTGTTTTTCCTTCCTGAAAACTGCCATCTGTACAAAAAGCATGTGAACCAAACAGCAGTTTATATTAAATTGGACAATTATGAAGTTGTGCCTGTTTTCATTTGCATGGAAGACACACTCACCAGCTCAAAACTATCTGTACACTGCCAGTAATTAGTACCTCTTATTGTTAAATCCGTCTTCAGTATTGCTGCGATACAATATTACATGATAAGGCCTAAAATTGCATCATTATGCCTAATTACTCACTCATGTTCTAAACCGCTTTATCCTTCTGGGCTCCGGGGGTGCTGGAGCCTACCCCAGCCTTCAATGGGCCGAAGGCAGGAAACACCCTGGACAGGACCCAAGTCATTTGCAGGGCTATGACAATTTAATGTTTGTTAAATCAATAAATCTGTTTCTTATCATTGACAGTCATTGCCATGGAGAAACACAAGACTCATTGTCACTCCATACTTGATGTTCCATATTCGTACTGGCCTAAATTAGATTTAGCCACTTCTTTGATCTTCAGCTTAGCCTCTTGGCCTCTCAGATCAGTAGGGGCAAGGAGTTGGCCATGAGCAAGCTGCCTCCGCCTGCCTTTTATCCGCACTGAGAATAGAGTCACTACCAGGACTATTAAAGAAGGTTTCTCTCTTTGGTGTAGCCGTCTCCCTCTGTAAGCCAGAACATGATGGCATTTGATACCATTAATTAATTTAGTTAATTCTGTGATGCAATTATTTCATTAAGCTCATTTAAAAATGGCACACTTATGAAAGTTTCAAAAGGTCATTTGTTCTCAGCAACACAGGCTCATCAAGGCAATAATTAATTGTCAATTTTCTCCAAATCCCCAGTCAGGATGTTTTGAGTTTCCGTTCTTATTTGGGCTGTTTAGCGAGGTGTAGGCATGAGGGTTTTCATGTTTCCTGTAGTATAGAATGTGTAGGTGAAGCAGAGGTGTATCTGATTTAATTGTCCTGAATTTGTTTTCCCTTTTGCAAAGGAAATACACTTGTTGAGCAGCTTGTTTCTACAGGCATAACCCCATTTTATCAGCTTCATTTCCCATATACATGCACATTGTACTTCAGACTGTAGTCCATCCCTCTGATTCTGTGTATTCTGTGTATTCTGTTCTTCTATGGTCAGGACCTCACAGGACCATCACAGAACAGGTATTATGTGGGTGGTGGATCGTTATCAGCACTGCAGTGACAATGACATGGCGGTAGTGTGTTAGTGTGTGTTGTGCTGGTGTGCGTCCACTTACTGTCCACTCTAATAGACACTCCTACCTTCCTCAGCTGTGAGGAAGATAATCATGGAGGACCTGACAAAACAAAACTTAATAGTGATATGCACAGACACTACTGTGCAAAGCCAACTGCAGATGATTGAGGCTATGTGGATAAACAATTGGTAATTGTAACAAGTGGAGTTGCATATTCCGTCTCTCACACAGACTAATATATCTGACAACCAAGTATAAATGTATGTAGCTAGAACCCTATCAGAATGCAATCCAGATACTAGTCACATGAGGTGATCAGTGGTTTGATACAAAATTACACATAGAAAAACATAATAACACATAGTAACTTAAAATGGTGGTAATAGGACTCTGGTGTTCTGATGTCGACAATACAAATTACAGTCATTTTATGCTAAATCCAAAACCAGCAGTGAACCTACATGTTTTATATGAAGAGGATGATGATAATACAATAGTGCTACATGAATGAAAGCCATGAAAACACATTGTAGGCCAAAATATCATCTTAAAACTGATGCAAAACAGGCAACGGGCAACATATTTGTGACAATTTTGTGTAATAGCTTTCTGTAATGTAGCTTTTAGAGGCATTACATGCTTCGGATGTCTGGGTCCCTTAGCCACCGCTATGACGAATTCTGACTCTAGATTTCACAATTCTTAATAAGTTTGATTACCATATCAATGATTTCATTATGCAGAATATTTCTATTTACCTTTAAGACAGATGATGATACAACTTCAGAAAACAGTAGTGAACTGAACACTTTGGTTTTCTATAGACCAATCAGGAAGCACTGCTGATTTCTGGGGGGGGGGTGAGACTTGGTACATATAGGACCAGTCTGATCTGGAGTTATATACATAAGCATTTTGTGTGTTTGTGGGACTGTTGGTTATAAGTGGTTTTGGACTGGGTTACTTTGATTGATGTGTGGACAGGCAAGTTTGAGGCATGCCTTTACACCAACGCACTAGCTGTTTTGATTAGACGGACTAAGTAAGGGGTGAGTGCCTGCTGTAATTTGGGTAAGGGATTAGCCCTGGTACGGCAGGTCAGCTATTTTTATTACTTTCTTTACTTTGGTACCATCCTTTGTCCAACTTTCCAGGGACTGAGCTCCTACAATCAGAGTCCTTGTGTATACTACGTTATTGTCTACTTAATGCTTTATCCTTCATATTCACCTTCTGTAATACTGCACATGGGGATGCAATATAAAAAAACATTGATTTAAACTGCAGCTATGATTGTTTGTGTCCTTCCTTCCATTCCACTTCACATGTCCATGTGTTTCTTCCTCTGTACCCCTAGTTCCATCTTAAGGGAAATGTTACAATAAGCATAGGAACAATAGAACAAAATCAATGAACATGCATGTTTATTAATGGTGTATGATTAGGATGTAATATTGTAAGGCTTTATAATGCATACAATTTTAGTTCACTAATTTCACCAATATCTCAATAATTATTAGCTTATATGTTGCTTTATTTAAAAGAAAATCAAGAAATGTTCATATTTTCTTGAAAGTGAGATATTTACTTTTGGGCCAAAGTAAGACGCGTGCAGATAAGCCTAAAAGGGTTAATTACAGAATCATAATCCAAGGTCGAAGTCAGAAACGAGAGATGGGTCGATGCAAATATACACAAAAAGGGAGATCCAAAAACATGAAAAGAAGGCCAAAAAGTCAAAAAAAAAAAAACAGGGAGTACAAAAAGCAGTGAAGTAGACTTGGTATGTACTGAAAAGAAATATACAATACTTTGCAAAGAGCTAAACAAACCACACGTCATGAAACAGGTGAGACAAATCAGTAATCTGGTGAGGCCGATCTGAGTCCCCAGGGGCTAGGCTCTGTACTGATACGTGTCACAGTACATGTTTTGTTAATGTGTTATGTTGGCCACACTTTACACGGATAATCCCCTACAGATGATCTAGAGATACATCATTATCATATTATTTGTTGATAAAACAAGACTTCAAGGGAAAAACACAAATGGGAATATACAATGGCAGGGACAATTCCAATGGATACCTTTCAGATTATAGAAATGTATAGTGCAGTTGATGATGGTAAAAAAAGCACGTACATACACCAGAACTTTGTACTTCAATATCAGCATCCTGTCTTGGATATATACACTATACGCATGATACTGTCAACGTGAGAAGTCAATGTCTACTAGCGTGCTTGAGTAAATCAACCATGAAAATTAACATATATTACAACACGGTAAAACCACTAAACATAACACCTGTAAAGGTACACAAAGTATGTTTGAAAGTTTTTTTCTCATTATCTTTAGATGGGTGGTAAATGATTATAGCAGTTGGTGGTTGTCAAAGACAGCATTGTGAGGCTACATTCAAAGAACAGAATATATTGCATGATCCCTCCCAGAGCTGTGTGCTTTGTCGCAGTTCTTCAGAAGAAGAAGTCAGTACCACTATGCCTCAATTTACTAGAGGACTCTTTTCATGAGAGCAGTGTTCACGACTATGTAAATGCATTATATTACTAAAGCACACCTATGGGTTCCCGGTGCAGACTTGACTATTGTCTGATGTAGTTATAGAATAATCCGTGACTGATCAGATTTGTAGGGGAGAGCTTTATTGTTCTTAGAAATATGAGAAATTATGTACACGAATAAAATTCTTTTATAAAATGGTGAGTGAGATTCCCACAGCTCCACTTCAGCAAGGGCTTAAAGCATTGATTCAATAAGAGAGCGCTTTCTTACTGTGAAACATGTTAAAGTTCCAACATCAGCATGGCCAGATCTTGCACAAGAGCAAGCTTAGGATTCAAGAATTCAACTCAGGATTCAAGAGTTTATAGATACAAGCAGTTGCACTGGACAATAAAATTCCTTACTTTGCATTACCTCCCAGACTACAAGTTGGTAATAAATAGAATGCTAAGTACTATATATGTATATCCACCAAGACAAAAGCAGATGACCAACGAATATGTGTGTAGCGGCACTGTGGTCAGCACCAAAATGAATGGTTTGTTGTCGTCACACATCTGGAAGGCCTGGTGTCACTCCACTTCCACCCCTACAGCAAAATCTGCAGGAATTGCATGAGAGTATTCAAGCTGCATTGGATGGATTGTCACAGGACACCATTAGGAACCTCTACAACTCCATATATATATATACATACACTATACACTCTGTGTACATCTGTAATTAATGCAAGTGTGGAAGGCATAGGAGCAGAACATATGTGCAGTAAGCAATATTAGTGCAAATGACAGTACTGCAGCCAAACATACAAATGTATCATACACATAATGTGCATGCAGTATAAATGCAGTATAAAAGTAATACTGGCCCTTATGTAGAAGTGATACATTGAATCAATAATCAAGCAATCTGTGCAATTAAGCAGTCTATACTGTTTTATACTAGTCATCTCGTGGGAGAGAGGACTGAGCATGAACTACTGAGAGCCCTGGCACCATTTCTATTTTTTATATTTCATATTGTAAATAATCACAAGGTATTATGAAGTGTTACTCAGATCAGATTACTTTTGATTGCATCATTATGAGAAGTGGCATCTAGACGTCTGGGCAAAAAGGGTTCACTTGCAACAGGGTTTCATGTTGAGGGACTGTGATCATAGCAGGTAAACAGCCAACAAGTTGTGGGCTGGTGCAGGTGGACATTATGGAGTGCAGGGTAGGACAGGCTTGGAGAATTATTAGCTGCTTATGGAAGCAGAAGAGTGGGCAGTAAATGTGCTGTAAATTGTGTGCCACAGAGGAAAGCAAGGTAGTCAGTATCACATACTGCAAATGTGATAACCTCCACTAAATATCATACATGCAAAAACCTCATTTTTGTAAGACATTATACATTTTGGCTCTTCAGTCCATGTTGCCTCGTTCACATGAGAACACAATGTTCTTTGTTTTGTGAAGTCCAATTTCTGTCAGCCTAGATACACCAAATGTTTGTGTGTGGTTGAGTATGTAGAGATGGGATTGGTCTGGAGATGGGATTTAAAAGTGAGGCAAACTAAGCAAACTACCTATGATAATCTCTGACAATTCCAGGCTGTTATCTAGCAGTAGCACTGCTATGGTTTGGATGAATAATGCTGTAGCTTAGTTTTGCCTGTTAGTTAGTACAGTAGGTCTAGTTTCCTTACTTTGATAAAGCTTTTACATCTAAAGGTGTACTTCTGTGTTTATGTGACATTTATATATGTCTAACTAGGGTTGCCAGACATCCACCGGAGCGTCTGGTGTTGATCTCTCCTGGTTTAGTCTAAATAAATAAGCAAAGCAAATTAGCTAAATGAGTACAATACATAAAATCTCGTCATGAAAATGTTCAAGTGAAATGTGAAAACTTTTAGAAGCAAAAATTAAGTCCCAGCACAAGCTTCTGATGTTTAAATATGCATATATATATATATATATATATATATATATATATATATTTATATATATATGTAAACATACAGCTTTAATTTTATCCTGTAAAGGAGCAGTGTGTAATATTTAGGGGGCTCTATTGGCAGAAACAGAATATGGGAGCTACAACAACAACTGTACAGCTATAACTAAAAATATAAGCATACCTGGTAGGGCTGCTAGACAGGTGGAATAAGTTGTTAGAACATAGTGCTGGAAACCATTTGGTCCCACTTTATTTTAAATGTCTCTAATAACACCACATGCAACAACAGTGTAACTACTACAGATGTAGAATGTAATTACAATTTTGTATGCCTGCTTATGTAATTACATGAGACAAAAAGAAATTGTAATTACACAAGATGTACAAAATAAAGCAAAGTAAATGTTCAGGGTTAAATATTAGGAAAGCTTGCATTTCTAGTGTAAACACTGTTTTAATGTAAGTTAGTACACACTTCATTATAAATGCTGGAAAAAAACTACTTACATTACTAATTAATTAAAATAATTATTGCTGTTCCAGTCTAATTACAAATACAGGTACACTTATGCTATTGCCCATGTGTAATTACATAAGAGAGGATAGGCTATAACAATTGTCAAATACACTTATGCAATTACATGAGGCAACATGAAATTGATACACATGTGTAAGTACATAAGCTGTGTACTACTGTGCTGTAGTTACGTTGTTGTTGCATGTGGTGTTCAGGTGCAATTACAGAGTTATTAGAGACAGTTAATATAAAGTGGGACCAACCATTTTGTGGTATGAGAAATTTGAGAATGCCAATTTAGGCCAATTGAGGATCATACTTTAGCACATAGTATTATTTAGCACTAAAAACATACGAAAAGCAAAGGCTGCATCCTCACTTGCGTAAAAACATGAAAAAGCAAAACGATATTGGCACAGACAGTGAGGCAATGTCAGGAAACCTGACAGCCACCATAGTTTCTAGGGGTGATATTGTTTCAGTTTGGTTGGTTTAAGTAGATTGCAATATACAACCTGATTTCTAGAGGTTACACAGTGCTTGTTTCAGCATTCAAATCAATAGAAATCTATAAGTTAAATATATTTTACAAATGTTAAATGAAAACTGAAGATGTTCTAAAGAGAAATCTCTTACCTACAGCATTGGCCAGTTTTCCATTAGACTCAACTCGCTTCTTTATTGGTTATTACATGGTATGATTAGGTGTTATTATCAACCACTTTTGCAGTAATGCAGTGATGTATATGACATGTTTCATAACTGTCCCTGAATGGTGCTCTTAAGATTTACTTTATCTTGGAGCAGGTGTTCGTATAGGCTGTAGGTACTGAATATCAGGTAAACAGTGGGCTTTTTAAAGCCAGAACAAAACAAACAGAATTCTTTTAAAACACAAACAAAGCAATGTTCTACTTAACCTTCACTTACTGTATGTCAACCACTGCAAAACAATGAAAACAACAAAGGACTAAGATGCGCCTGAGAGTACAGCATTTCAGACATTCCTCTTTAATATTTCTCAGTCTGTTATGACCAGTTAAGGCTAAAAGCAAAACACCAGTGAAACAACCTGCTTAGGTATGGTGGATAGGCTTGAATATTCTTTTTGAACTCCAGCTTAGATAAAGATAAGGTAAGATGTGTATGTGCATGTGTGTTTGTGTATGTGCGTGTGCGTGTGTGTGTGTGTGTGTGTGCATGTGTGTGTGTGTGTGTGTTTGTGTATATGTGTATGTGCGTGTGTGTGTGTGTGTGTGTGTGTGTGTGTGTGTGTGTGTGTATGGATGAAATTCCTCTCTAACAAGGCTAGCGCTCCAGTTGTCAGATGAAAAGTTAAACTCTGCCACAGCTTTAGGTGTTTTACTCTGCTTTGAGTACAGAGGATGTCAGCTGAGGTCTTTAGATAGATGTTTTTATATATGAAACGTGTTCTCTCCTGCATGCAGTGCATGAAACGTTTTCAGAGTTGTTGATTAAGCTGCATGCTTGATATATTTTCTTGGACAGTGTGATTAAGTCTGTAATCTAGGGTGAGATGAATTTGCATATGTACATTAATGCCAAAGGCAGTCATTGTAACCATTAGTAATTTTGTTCACCTGCATCTCTCTGCTTGATTCCCCCTGGAAAACAGGAAATGGGTTTTTCACTCATGTTTTTAAAAGGTCGGTGTTATCTTTTCAGAGAACATGTTCAATAATTAACTGAAAATCGATCAATTTAAGCTGCTCAGCACAGCCCCATGCTCCACACTATACCCAAGTCACATGCTCTTTGGAGACCTCATGTTTTTATCACTCAGAAGGAAAAAAAATTATTCTCACGCTGCCTCTGAAAATGAGGTTCTTCAAGGAAAGAGGATTAGAAGATCTTAATTTTAGGGTAGGTCTTTTTGGACATAGCAGGACTAAAAGAGGCTTTTCAGTACAGGGGTTCATGTGAGAACAGCAACTTAGTCTGGAATCTGGTAATATAGCCCCTTGTGTTATGGGGGGATCTATGATGTCTACATAGCCTTATCTTAGAACTGTGAATATGCAGCTGAAACCATGTTGTCATTAATAGTGCATACTCTTGAACCTCCTGTCTGCTCATCTTCAGGACTTTCTGTTTCTGTTATGTTTCTATTATGAATAGTTTTTGTGATGTTTGCACAAATGAAGAATGATGTTGATCTTTTATGTTGAGAGGTTTTTAAAATGACTTTCTTCTGTTCAATTTGAGTTTGAGTTAGCAATATTTATATGTCTGCTACTTGTCTTCCTCTCTATCAAATAAAGTGACTGCTGCTTAAACTCCCAGCAGGTAGGTTATTTAGGCTTTTCTAAAAATAATTTAGCAGGGCTTGTTATGAATGATTATTACATTGTTGTTTGTAGTGTTTGTGTTGTTTTTCCTCACTGTTCAGAGACTTTAGTTTCCTGAACAGAATTTTCCTGTTCCACCTTAAATGGCCTAGCAGACAACAAAATGTAACCACATCACCATTTAAGGTGGAGTAGGACAATCTGAACTACAAGCTGGTAAATTTCCATATCAAAAAATGGAATAAGCTCTATTGATAGCCAAAATCAGCTGATCAGCAGTAATATTAATAGTCTGTACTATAGAGCTGTAGTTACGTTGTTGTTGCATGGGGTGTTCTGGTGTAATTGCACAGTTATTAGAGACACTTAATATAAAGTGGGATCAACCATTTTGTATTAAATCTAGAAATTTAGGCAAATTGAGGAACATATAATTTAGCATTAAAAACACATTAAAAACAAAGGCTGCATCCTCACCTTCGCAAAAACATGAAGAAGGAAAAAGGAATTGGCAGAGGCACTGAGGCAATGTCAGGAAACCTGACTGCCACCATAGTTTCTAGGCATGGGAGGGGTGGGTTGGGGGGTTTCAGTAGATTGCAATATGCAATCTAACTACTAGAGGTTAAGCAAACTCTGTACTAGATTAACATTAAAAATACAATAAAATATTTGAAACACTACACTGTACTAATGATATAATCATGCTAGGCAGCACTTCTAGATGAGTACAATATGTTTCAGTAGATATGAGACATCACCCCCTATACAGGGCTTGTTATGAATGTTTATTATACTGTTGTTTGTAGCATAGCTAGACACTGCTACCTAGTTCCTGTTATAAGTGATTATCTTAAATTTATGAGAGTGCCATAGGCCAGTCTACCTTACTTCATACATTTTCTGCCCCTCCTAACATCAAGGCTCACATTGTCTTCCCACGTATGAACTTTATAGGCACACAAGGAATATCCCAACAGCTTCAAATATGACCATGCCAAATATGACCATGCCAAGAGCTTACATGACCTCACTTTCAAAAGCACCAACAGTTTCCTTGTTAGTTATAGATTACAGACATATTGTCAGTGGTGAGCACTGAACTATCAGACACGATATGTTCGCTATCTGCCCATCATTACATGAAAGCCTTAGTTTTCAAACGTTAGCTGGAAAATGTAATTAAATTTCTAAAATGACCATCAGACAGCTTGTTCTCCATTTTGCACTTTTTCCTCACTGTTCAGAGACAAGCCAAGAAGAACAAAGTGTTCTATTTTTCTGCAGGGGGGCTAAGATCCGTTGGGTTGAACCACAGAGATTGGTGGTGTCGCTCACCACTGCCGCTGGAGCCATGTTGTTTATGTTGCCTAGTACTGTCAATCACTTCCCGATGATGTCACTGCCACATGTCCGCCATCTCCTAATCCTGTTCCGTTTTCTAGATCCAAGTCACCCGAGTATTGATCACACACCTGTTGTTGTTCTAGTCTGTTTGTACAAAAACTCCTATCTCACACTGCTCATTGCGAAGCATTGCCACTCTGTGCTTACTGAGCATTTCTCTCTGCTATTACTCTTGTTTGCTAGTCTGGTTTTGACTTTATTCTGATTCGCTGATTTACCCTTTTTTGTACTTTTGCTGGTCTGATTGTATGCCTGGTTTTGACTTCCGCTTGTTTCATCATTCTGACTCTGCCTCGCCCTTTAGTTATGTCCGTCTTGCTCTTGTTGCTGCTATGTTTGATTACAAGTCTGTTAAATAAACCTCACCTTGATTTTAGCTCAGCACTCATCACAATTTGTTTGTCCATCAACACACATGTAGCCCCGTGACTAATATAGTAAAGTCTTATCTGAAATTTTTTGTTTCTTTGGGAGCGTTTTTGCATGTTTGCTTGCTTGCTTTCAGTTTGTCAGTTTTAGCCCTCTATAAGTTAGAGGATTAACAGAACTCTCTTTGATGTAACCAATTCACTGGGAAGAGATAAAACATTTTACTTGAACCCCAGTACATAACACTGACATAACCATGGAATAAACATGTCATAGGAGACGTTATATGCTTCCATGAGTTGTTATCACATATTCTATGTTGGAAATTACATTATGCCACATGCATATTGTTGCTAAACATATGACATCAAACAATATAACATATACCATGACAAATAGACATTACACCGATATACAAATAGAAGAAGACCAAATAAAGTGCATGCTATTGGACATAATCTGTCATAACAACTTCAGACAGCATCTGAAAACTGCCATGACATGTTTATCAGTGTTACATAGCAGGGTTCAAGTAAAGTGTCACCAAAAAAGTAATCACTCACAGAGACTTGAAGACTTGATGATGATGAAGACATGATGATGTGATCGCTGGGTTTACACAGGAGCTTGTGTAACCGCTTTTCTTTAAACCTTAGAAGCAAATGGGAGGAATGCCTCTGCCTTTTTTGATGCATCATTTTGTTTTGTTCCTCCGTCTTCAAGAGGGATTTGAGAGGCTGAATTCTCTGTAAAGCAGCCAAGGCAGCAGTGTGACAGGTGACATCAGAGAAGACATCAGCAGGGCAGGAACACATTTATAGGCGTCTTTTTTTGTCTGCTGGGAACCTGAGCAGCAGCAGCAGCAGTCGTGCTGGTGTGTAGATGTTTACTGAACTCAATCACAGAGTAAAAGTCATTTTTACCTCACTGGCCATTAGCACTACTGGCAGGAAGGTGCGAGGTGCTTTTTAGAGCATGCATTAAAAGCATGCTGGCCACACAGCTAAAGAAAGCAAGCGAGAGAGAAGATAAAGACAATAGCATGCAAATGGGTGAAATGTGGAAGAGTGTGATATGGAGGAGAGGGATGATTATAGCTCCGTAATTACACATTGATTCTTTGATTCAATGCGGTACTAATTTGCAGCATGATAAAATGGGCAAGTCTTGAGGCAGGCCTGTCTAATGCTGCTGTTTGATGGTGTAAATATGAGCTACGTATCTTCTCTCTCTCCAGAATGGAGCTTTTTGTGCAAGCCTGTGTGCGCGAGTGTGTGTTTAATCAGATCCCAATAACAGCACTGAAGCTCATTTCCACCTGCTCCTCTCTGTCAGTGACTCGCGGCTTCAGAGATGTCTAATGGAGGTTGTCAGAGTGCTCTCCCATTCAATAACATGGCTCAGCCTAGAGCCTGTATTATCAATAGTGGAAACTTAATAGCAAGTCTCCTTAGTGGTTGTCATGACGACTGGCATTAATCTGCACAAATGCAAGTCCGTCCCTTTACATCGCTGGAATCAACAGACTGGGAAGGGGTCAGGTGAGCTGGGACCCCGTCTCTCTTTGGGTTTTTTTTTTTTTTTTTTTTTTTGCTTTTTTCTTTTTCACCCATTTTGCCTGGAAATGGATTGTATAGAATCGATAAAAGAAAGAAACATGCGCTAGCAGCATCACATGGCTGTAAAAGATTTGTAAAATCACAGTGAATGCTTTTATAGCGTCTAATGCAAGCCTATTGGTGCCCATGTGAAAAAGCTGAAAGACATGGCAAATATTTTTTATTAGTTAAAAGTTGAATGCTTTTCCCAACTCTGGGCTCAATGATTAGAGCCATTAATGAAGCGATGCTCACAAAGCGGGGCTTTTCTGAATCATCCTTTATACAGCATGTAGTAAGATGTGTTGAACTTTAATATCATTATATAATTTATATAAATGATTATATAAAAGACATACAGTCAGCTAATTATTGGCACCCTTGGTAAAGATGGGTAAAAAAAAAAGTGATCGTAATCCAATTTTAAAATTCTCAAAATTTGAAAAGATCAGATAAATTGAACCTTTGCGTGAAGTACATTCAGTTAAAAACAGAAACATTACTGGTTTTCTCACATTTGACAACTTACATACTGTTACATACTGTTGATCTGATTGTGACAGTTTTGGTGGGATACCAGGTCTAGTACAGTTGTTAACGGTCCCATTTGCTCTGGGCTCAGTGATTAGAGCCATTAATGAAGCAATGAAGACTTACAGTTAGCTAATTATTGGCACCCTTAGTAAAGATGGGTAAAAAAAAGTTGTTATATATCAAATTTCATCTCATATATATAAAAATATATGAGATAATCTAATCTTTGTTTGAAGTACATTTAGTTAAAAACAGAAACATTGCTTATTTTTCTCAAAGCTGAAAACTTACTGTTACTGATACTGTTACATATCATTTATCCGATGGTGACGGTTTTGGTGGTCCCATTTTCTCTCTACCTTTTTTAAACATTTTTAGTTCCCAAAAGAACGACATTTGAAAAGGAGGTTTGTGAGTGTGAAAAGCCTTTTAAATGTTAAAAAGAACCATCACATAATGTAACAGCCCTATACCTATACTTCCTAGACCTTTTACATGTGGAGGTTCTTTTAGAGGTTTGTCACAATCACACAGCTCATTTACAAAAAGGGAACTGCAAGGAGCTATCATTTGAAAGGTTCTTGAAGGGAACAAAATGTTTTTTCTAAGGCACTGCAGAAATTATTCCTTTGGTATTTTCATTTTTGTGAGTGAATGCTTATTAATCTAGTAACAGTTTATTGTATGGCACAGTTCATAAGGCTACATGACATCTGTAAAAACATGTCAACTGACATAAACCTACATCAGTGTTTATAATGCTTATTCCAATAGCCGTTGTTCGGTATAAAGGTTTTCCTTTGCCAATTTTGATCAAAATGAGCTTAAGCAGCCTTTATGGCAGATGACACCCTTTGGAATAAGCATAACATTCATGTTGGGTTATGTCAGCCGGAAGGTTTATGTTGGTCTCATGTAGCCTTGTGATCAATAAGCTACAGTAAAGTCTTAATCTTTTGTTTGTTTGTTTGCTTTTACTTTCTCAGCTTTAGACCTCTATAAGTTAGAATGTACAAAACTATCAATTTAATTGATTCATTAGTCAAAAGTTGAATGCTTTTCCCAACTCTGGGCTCAGTGATTAGATCCATTAATGATGTGATGCTCACAAAGCGGGGCTTTCCTGAATCTTCTTTTATGCAGCATGTAGACAGAAGTATTGAATTATAATATCATTATATAATGACTCTGTATTCCAAAGAATTCTGAAATTTTATCTCATATTGAAAAGATGAGATAATCTAATATTAGTTTGAAGTAAATTTAGGTAAAAACACATGTGAAGGTGCATAGAAACCTTAGGTGTGTAGTCCCCTGCAGTACTTAAATACACAGACTTATACATAATACTAAACACCAGAATAACCCTATTCATCCAAATATACAGTTTTATATAATAGTAATATAAAGTTGTGAATAGAAGCTATGACATGCAGATGTACACATTTCCATATATGCAGTTTTGGGGGAAAAGTCTGAGGTAGAGATACAGTGTATATACAGGGGATAAAAAATAAATATTCCATATATATATATATATATATATATATATATATATATATATATATATATGGACAACACAGAAGATAATGACGTTCAGATGGAAAATATAGGGTGTTCTCTGACATTGGCACAGTACTAGGCTGCGATATGGCCGTAGCAATCTCCTCTCCATCGTGCCCCTGCTTTTTGCTGTCCATCCCCCTCCACCTTGGCTGCAACGACTTCTAAGAAAAACAGATCACTTACAGTCTTCGAGTGTGTAGGTGAGGTGTTGACTGATGCCAAGAAAGGAAAGAGTTGTTATCATGTGATGTGACAGAGTGAACATGATCTCTTAATGATCTGGCTCTCCCTGTAATGAGGGACTAGCTCAGACTGCAGCCCCGGGCTACTGTCCTTAAAGAAACAAGCTCTAACACTGGTAATTACAAAAGTAAATGGCCATATGCTTAAAACACTGAGCAGAGCAGGGTCAGTGTCCACTGTTTGCAAAATAGGATGCTGCTGTAGGACTGTACTGTCACTTTATTGTAATTAACAAACTTATCAAAAGCTACATTTAATTCCTTTTTAACCAATGAATTTCATTTCCGTTTACTGATTTGCATTTTGTTACTGCATGCCTAGATTAGAAATTAGAATTTAAAATTGCAAAATTAGAATTTCTTTATTGTCATTGTCAGATGTACAACAAAACAAAAGGTAGGTGCAATACACACAGTGCAAACAGCAATAACACAATAAAAAAGCTATATAAAAATAAAATTAGGGGGTTTAGTAATTTAAACTTTATTGGTATACAAAAAAATGTCCCTTGTTGTCGTATACATTGCTCTTGGTAAACCTTACACTTGTATCCCTAGCATCAGAGAACATTTACTTATTCGTTAAATTGCACTAGGCTGTGATGTGTAGTTAGGAGTCATGAGTTGTTTAAGGCTCATACATCTGTGGAATAGAAGCTGTTTTTGAGCCGGTTTGTCCAAGACCTGATGTTTCTGTACCGTCTGCCTGACGGTAACAGTCGAAACAGATGGTTTCCAGGATGTGATGTGTCCATAGAATCACATTGTTAATTGGTAACATATGAGATTTGTATGGTTTTTGTGACCTTTTCATGATCATATTGTTCATATAATATTTATTGTTTTTATTTATTTTAATATTTATTTAATGCCCTTTTTTAGCTTGCTGCTGCTGTGTTACTGTACGTACATTAGAAGTGCAGCACTGTTCATAGAAATGTCTTTCGTTTGCAGTACAATGTGGAATGACTATCAGCCCTAGTTTAAAGGGATAACAGTTCTGCCACTGACCTGCTGAAGTTATCTGCTCAAGTGAGGAATTAAAGCAATTTAGTTGGCTGTGACAGGGAGGTCATAGTTCTCAAGAGTTATCAAACACTTCTGTGAGAAGAATGACTTTTTAAATTCTTTTCACTTGCGACTCTGATGGAGACGTGTTGGTGAGAGCAGGCAAATGAATTTACGGTAAACTCTCTGCCACATGTCATCCTCTCTAGATCACATATCAGCACTGATTTATGCTTTCTGTCATGAAGTACAATTCGCTGTTTAGGAAGTTCTTGGAACTTGCTCACAGATGTTTGTAGATTCATTTCCCACAACAATGTTGTTTTTTGCTTTGATGGTAATCTTTTAACAGATATAAGAAGACCAAACTGAAAGACACACTGGGCCAAATGTGCACTATATGGCCAAAAGTATGCAGACATCATGCTGACCATCATGCCTGTATGAATTCGTTGGACAATCCCATGCCAAAAAAACATGGCAATTATTATGGAGTTGCCAGCCCATTTGTGGCTATGACAGTCTCCCTTCTTCTAGGAAGGCTTTTCACAAGATTTTGGAGTGTGTCTGTGGGAATTCAATCAAAAGAGCCTTTCTAAAGTAAGGCACTGATGTGGGATGAGAGGGTCTGGCTCTTAATCAACATTCCAATTTATACTGAAGGAGTTTGATGCTGTTGCTCTGTAGAGGCCACTGGAGTTCCACCACACCAAACTTGTCAAACCGTGTCTTTATGGAGCTCGCTTTGTGTACAGTCATGCTGGACTCCTGCCACAAAGGTGGAAGCATATGATTGTCTAAAATGTCTTTGTATGCTGTAGCATTGACATTACCCATTATTGCGACTATGGGGTCTAGCCCAAACCCTGGGAAGCATCCCCATGACAAAAATAATGTTCAGTGATAAAGAGATAGCAGTGTTCAAGAATGAAGTTCTTTCCCAGTAAACTTTTCCAATCCAGGGGAATGTGGTTTTACTCTGTCTTTGTGAAATGTATAAGTGCAAGCATTATGCAGCTGTATCTAGGCCTATTTTGTATAAGTGTCTTTTGTACATCCGGTGCCAAGAGCGTAAACAGTTATTCTGATGGTAAACATTCTTTCAGTATGTGTTCAAGGCTCATACATCTGTCCAACCGTTGTGTCTGCTGCCATCGTAAAAGGAAGTCTCTCAAAACATGTCTGACATGCTAATTTGCGCATGGTTTTGAAAGGCAGACAAAAACCCGTGGAGAAAACACTGCCGTGAATTCCTCAGCCTTTAGTAGAATATGTAACTGAGTGGAATATGTAATCATATGTAGTCATGTATGTAATATCTCCACCCACTTTTCACTTCCACATGTTCCACAGTTCTCCCTCAAATGCATATGGATGAGTAGGAGAAGTGCATTTTGCATTTTACCATGCTTCCGGCACTTGAACCTCACATTTAGGTTTATTAAAAAATTGCATGCACTTATTAACATACAGTTTCCAGCATACCTGGAGGTTAATGACAACGTCAGAAACGGATAAATTCATGCTGGAACTTTGCAGTCACATTGTTTATTTCGGTTTGTCATTTATTTTCAGTTATGTAATTATATGTATCAGTTCATAAACTCTTCTGCATCCCTGGTGGAAGGCTCTGAATGAAGTCATTCGTCTTGTGTTTGGTGAAATGCAATATACATTAGGAATATATTATTAAATCTACGTAAAGTAACAGAAATGTATACAAGAAAAGTGTGAAGCTCTACAAACATTGTAAGGTATTTACATGCCCTGGGACTATATAAGCCACAGGACACTGACTGTAAATGTAATACTTTTAAAAGACAGGAAACCCGTAGAGTTATTAGTTATCATGCCAGCATTGCTTACCTGTAGGGCTGAGGCACTTCGCCACAGCCGGGGCAGGATGTGAATATAATTCATTTGGTTTATTATTTGTGAAATTTGTATACAATAAAATAGCTGAGAAATGAATTCAGTTGAATTTGAATTGATTTAGTGTGATATTTATGCAATTGATATATTTTCCTTATTTGGAAAGTCAGGAACTTTTTATCCTTTTGAAAGATGTGTGGTTTTGATTATGTTTATTGTTAACTTTTAGCAAATAATGTCTTAACTATGTTTATTGTGAAGCTGTAGCAGGCGGCCTTTTGTTGCGGGAAAGTGTGATGGCCTTTTGTTACAGAAAACGTTAATTGTCACCCCACCTTTGCAGAGAGTAGTGGCCATGCCACTCCTTCGTTTATATGGAAATGGCCCTCTGTCTCCCACCTTAAGGTGATACAGTCTTCCCTTATGCCTAAATCTCTTCCAGGTCTTTTCAGGTTCTCATTTTCATCCCCCTCTTACTCCTTCTTAAACTCCTCTTGTCACCTTCTCCTACTATATATAAGATTCCCCTAAAACACCTCTTGTTAGACTGGATGAGACTGGACGGGACTGACAACCTAAGCCTGGTGTCCCTGCATTCAGTCTTGTTCACGTACAAGTGGAATCATGCACGGACTGTTGCAGACTAGACTAGACCACACTAGACTAGACCAGGCTGCTGATTGATCGAGTTGTACCCATACATCTCTGTATGTGCAATAAACTCAAGCCAACATTGTCCAGTCTCCTGACTCCTAAATCTTCCGAAGACCCGAATTTCTAACACTTTCATTGCCGTCTGAGGAAAGTGCACTGCAGTATGGGGATGGCTGTGTTTAGCATTCAGACAGCTGAAGTTTCAGTTGTTCCTATATAAGCTATATTGTTATAAAGGACTCCACATAATCAAATGTATGACGATAATGTCACAACTTGTTCATTACAAAACAGATCAGACAGATTTATGGACTATAAACATTATTATGAGACCATCTAGTGATGTCATAGGAACAATTTATAGGCCTTCATCTGACTAGGAAGGATCCTTTATTTCACTGGAGCAGAGAAAATGGTGTCAGCAGGAAAGCCAGAGGTGTTTAGGATAATGATATCTCTGCCAGAATGATAAAACTGTTATTTGAGAGCAGCTAAACAGTGTTTGTATCGCTTGTCACAGACCTGATAAGGGCTGTAAATAATTCCTAAATGTGGCTCTGAGACTCAATTAGTGCAGTGAGCATTCCAACCGATTCCCACCACAAATGGCAGTGATAAGAACAGTAGTTCAGGAGCTCAGACACTTCAGGGAAACCCAGCAACTGGATTCATAGATAACTGGGTGCTGTACGCCTTGCCGTGCATGGTTAGATTCACTAGTCACAAATGACAAGCTTCAATTCCACTGTTGAACAACGAGTTCACTTTCTAAAATGATAACTTTTTGTTTGTTGTCTTGTAAGAGAGATTTGACAGAAGATTACACTAGCTTTATAGTTTTCATGCACTTTTCTCCGTTATGCATGCTGAAATTGATTATCTTTACATTAGCAATGCAGAAATGCTGAGTATCTCTGCTGTAGTAACTGCTGAAGCTACGATGATTCGCATGACCAATATAGGTACTCTTAAAGCTACACTATATAAGATTTGGGGATTTGGACCCCTTCCCCAAGCAGATGATACTGATGATTGCAGGCGCATAGAGAACTATTGAAAGAGATCTACTGCTGTCATTGTTAACTTGGTGGGTAGATTTGACATCATGTGACATGCAAATGATTCAAATTTCATGCTCGGGCACACATGGACAGGCCATATCGCTGTACCTGACTGACTATATAAGGTTATCCTGTTGCGTGTGCATTCCATTCTGGCATCATGCTGTTTTGTTGGACGGATCCTTTGGAAGTGAAGTATGGCTCGGAGAAGAGTTCGAAGGCAATTCAAGTTGTAGAGGGTTGGAGAGGGTTCGCCTCGTAGGGCTCCTGGAACCAGGATGGTCTTATCGACGTATCCCACCATACTGGTTGTGCGGATGCCACCTTTGCATGCGGTTGGCGGCAATGTGTTAGCAGACATGGCAGCTTGACGCCATACTGAGTTTTTTTTACTGCCCATATCAGTCTAAATTTATCATCATGTATTGTTCCTGGTAACATTTACCTTCCTTCCCAATAGCATAGAATTGGTAAATAAATGATAAAAAGTGTGTTTAGTGACTGTGTTTATACGCGGGATAAAACAGAACTCAAAGTCTACACACACCCAGGTTTCATATTAGTAGCTAAAGAACCTAGACTGTCATAAAGCAACAACACATCAACCATTATTGTTAAAGAACATCTTTGACTGAAATAGAAAGGTTTCACATTTGTTAAACAATACCTTTGATTTCTTAGCCAGTCTGTTGTTTCTCTTCCTTTTTCATTGTCTGAACTTGAATTCAGTAATGTCTGTAATCAAGGTAAAGGCAATTTACATAACTTACCTTGGATTGCAGCTTGCAGGCTTTAGCCAGGTCAACAGTAGCCAGCAGCTCTCCCTCTGAAGAAGTGCCACAATCTCTGATCACATAAATTCGACCTGAAACACAAGGTTAGTTGGCAGGCTAGATGAGGTATGACAACACTGTTACAACACAGTCCTCTCCAGCGTGACAGCCTTTGACATATTATACCCTGAGCTGCGTGCTTCTACTCCTTTGTCCTTCCCACCTGTGTCACTTTGTGTCAGCTCACAGCACTGGCTTATTGCAGTAGCCAATGCAAATGTCTGATATCAAGATAGAAACCACACAGGTAAAAAAAAACACAGAAGAAATAAACAGAATAATCGTATAATATTCTTACAATAATCAGAAAACGAGACTCCGAGATTGACATGTAGACAGAGTTGCGGCTTGACCCATGTTTCTCTGCATTAAATGCACCTGCTGTGAAAACAAATTGCTCCAGTCCATGTACAGTATGTTACATACTGATGTATAGCAGCTGATTTTAATGTATTTTCTCCTGGCTGTTCACTTAAAGCAGGAAAACTACAAACAAAGGATTAACTAACAAGATACAATGCAATGTACCACACAGTTCATTCAGTGAAATCTAGGCATGATTTAAAACCCATTTGGGGGGATTTCATAGAGCTGCAATGGGAAATGGTTAGAGAAGAGGACTTCAGCTACTGTGAATGTTCTGTGGACGAAGCATTTGCTTTGTCTTCAACATTAGATGACCTACGAGATATTGACAAACACTTCACCAACATGAAGAATTGCTCAAAGATTGTTCTATAAGGATCCAAATGTATAATAATAAATACCAAAACCAGCCCAACACACAACTATGCCAGTGTCACTGCAGTGCTGAGAATGATCCACCAGGAATAATACCTGCTCTGAGGTGGTCCTGTGGGGGTCCTGACCATTGAAGAACAGGGTGAACAGAAGCTGATAAAGTATGCAATGCATATAAATATAAAGTATTCAGTAATAGAACTAGAAAGTGTACCTATGTGGTATGTGGAGATGGACAATGAGTGTCAACACAAGGGAATGCACCTAATGAAGTGGCTGGTCCGTTAATATTTCAGTTCTATGCACAGTGCCTTTGTTTGTCTGTGCATTTCCATGCATAATAATCTATCATGCCTACTTAGCAACTTTTGCCCATTTCTCTGTCTTTTTGCTGTGTTTGCCGTTTACTGTTTTGGAGTTTTGGCCTGCCTGTTACCCCTGGGCTGCTGTATATCTTGATAAACCAACTAGAACCTGCAGTTGCCTCTAGCGCATATCTGGGAACAAATTGTTCCAGAAAACTTTACCTTTAATGCAGAGAGTGAGGTCTTCCAATATCCTCAGAGCTGTTGCTAGCCATAGATATTGCCTTGAGGAACAACAAAGGGAACACACTCATTTGGCAGTCAATACTGAATATATAGTGAACTAAATGCAGCATCTCATTACCCATAATAAAGGGCAATCACTCTGTTGCTGATTTTATTTCCCTCTTTTTGTTCTAACTCAACAAATGCACGCAAGTGAGTCAGAGTACACTGATTTATCAGGTTTACTTTTGTTTGGTCAACACAACCATGTTAAGTGAACCTCAAATTCCTTTCCGTTGGCTCCTGACAATATTTGCATATTGAACTTCCTCTTTCACTTACCCTCTGTGTGTTTCTGCTCCCCCTGGTCTACGTTCTCTTGTGCGTGTCTCCTTTTTGTTTTTTGGGTCAACTACCAAGTCGTGTTACAGTCACAGTGGTCTCTAGAGAGGAATTTTCTGCTTTAAGGCAACACTCTGTAGTATGTGGGGATTTGTAGATCACTTACAATATGTAATTGCAAGTAATGTGCAGGGGAACATTGTGCTTTGGAACCCCACAAATGGTTCAGTCTGACTTTTGTGAGTGCATTGAAACAGTATTTAACTATCCTGTGATATGTTGTCATCATATCTTCATCTTCTTCTGTGCATGTGGCATTAAGATGTTCAGACACAAAGACACATGACATGGTCTGAATAAACTTCTGCCAACTACAGCCCTGTACTTCTGACATTTAGACAATTACTTTAGACTTTACAGGGTGACTGGCAGTAGCACACGAACACTATATTTCAGTGTTAACAAAAATATATTACATAGAGCTGCTGATGATATATTTTACAGATATTTACAGAGATATTTCTCAAGTGAAAAATGATTGGCCATTGGTCAACGATTGATTATAAAGTCAGTGAGGTAGCTGGCCATATAGATTCCTTACCTCAGTCTGGCTTCTTTTCTCTGGTTGAAAGCATAACAAAAATGGTTTGGTCTCGACTTTATGCTGAATAAATATAGATGACAGAAGAATGCCTCGTTGATTGTATATATTAGCCTATTAGTGGCTAGACTAGCAATCAGAGTTGGTTGATACCATAGAGATTTCCAGTGATTGCTTGAGGTATTTTTATAATGCATGCTAGGCACTGTAGTGAGAGACTATAGGTAGATGAAAACATGAACAAACAAAATGAAATAGTGAACCATTCCAAACTGACTGAAGACTATAACAATGAGCTACAGAATACTGCACAACAACATATTACACCTTAAACCTTAGGGACCAGTTAAACCTTAGACCCCTTCAAGTAAAATGAACATCATGCATAAAACTTACACCTAAACAAGCCAATAGAGTTCACTTTATTGCAGTTTATTAGGGTTAATTGAGTATACATAACTCAAATGACAAACCATATGGAACCACTTGGCAACATCTTTAAGTAAATTTGGAGTGTACCACCAATCCGTTATATTCCTTCAGCCATTACAAAGGCAGCCCATTTTCTGACTCAGCGAAAATAACTTCCATTATTTTACCACTCATAAAATGTGCCTGAGACAGGCTGCTGTCTTTTGGGAAAAAAGTCGGGAGGAAACCCAATCTTTAGATGTTTTTCTCACTTTTCCATTCAGAGTTTGATCATCCTGTGGAGGGTAATGACAAAGAGAGCAGGGAACGACTGTTAGAATTGAGCATAGCAGCAGGTGGCCCTTTGTACATTATCCCATAGGGGACTCCATGAAGTTACCCAGGCAGAACTTACTTGTCGGGAAGATTCAGCTCATCCACCCCTCTACCTGTCTTCTACGGAAATCTCACTGACCTCCCTGACTCCTTACATTCACTTCTGAGTGTACTTCTGAATATCTGCCGTAAAACTGATCACCAGCTGAACACATGGTCTGTGAAACAGCATCTTGAAAGGCCACCCAGCTTAATAATGAGGTGAGTAATATTTTGCGTTCTATTTCAATTAAGCAATTTGTTTTATCAGCAGCTGTTTCCTGCCATTTTATAATGAGCGATTTTATACACTGGACCCAGCTCAGTGTACTTATCATCCAGTGGACATATTTTCATTTGATGGCAAGCTCATAAAGGGAGGCACAGTTACAAAGATTATCCCCTCCCTAGGTTCCTAGGTTATAAGAACATACTCCATCCCTCCAGCCTTGTCCTAACATGAGAGTGTAGATGTAGAAGCATGGTTCCCCTAATAACTTTCAAGGTTTCTTCAGTGCACATTTAGAGCCTGTTAACATTAGCCTATAGTGCCTCTTGTCGTGACCTGTTTGATGTGCCTAGTAGATTCAAATCTTATGAATTCAAAGCTTTCTTAGCATCCACTGTTCAGTGACTGTCTTCCTGGAGCCTTACTCTCTTACTCTTACATGTATTTATTGACCACTGCAAAATCCCCAAACTCCACTAAGACACACTCTTAAAAATAAAGGTGCTTAATTGAATTGAATTGAACTGAACTGAATTGAACTGATCTGAACTGAACTGAACTGAACTGAACTGAATTGAATTTATATTTGGGTGTGAAGAACCCTCTAAAGGTTTATGTAACTTTTACATAATGTAAAGATTCTATACCAGTTTACGGGTTCTTTCAAGAACCTTTACATTATGTTTAACTTCAGAAAGGTTCTTCTCACTTATGCATTTTGTTTATAAAATGGTTCTTTAAATCAGTAGTTCTTAAAGTTTCTTCTTTTTTTTTTTTTACATTTTTCCTAGACCCTCTGTGTGGATAGCAGGTACCACTGAGCCCACCCTCGTCCTCTCATCATTACTTTTACAGAAGTAAACAAGTACAATGTTTTAGCAGACCTCTGCCTATTACTAGCTTTTGCTATTACACACCGGTGAGTCGTCACACTATTACTATTTCCAGCATCAGACGGTGCTACTTAAAAGCTGAATACTAGTTTTGTACATCTACTTTTGCTAAAGTCATATGCACTCTAGGAAATCCAAAGCACACCTTGTGCTGAGGTGAGAGAGAGGTGCAAATCTAAAATGCCTAGAGGAAAAAAAAGAAGTCAGGTACAAAAAGAAAGACTCCAGTTGACTGTTCATCTGATGAAAATGAGTGCCTGTGCCTTGTTTCCAAATGAGACTTGGGTCCAAGGTGTGCAGTGCAAACAGTGGGCTCATGAAGAGTTCACCCCAGGCCTTGCAATTTATGTGTGCCAGAGCTGTGATTCTGATGATGTGTCTGATTAGCGAAGTCTGAGATCAGATAACATATAGGGCCTATAGAACCTATAGAAAAATCTTATTGAAAAATCCAGATAGCAGTGTAATGTTGTTTGAATCATTGAAATGTTTTATTTAAAAGACTGTTTGAAATGATTTTTCAGTTGTTGTAGTTGGGATTGTTTAACAAACTGTACTGTGCTTCAGTACAGATTCCTTGATTGTTAAAAAGTATAATAAAAAATAATATATATATATGAAAATAACCCAATTATGAATTGATTATTTGTTGCAAAATCTAGGTGTGACATCTTGCCCCAAGTAGTGTGCCCGATGAGGCAACTTGTTATGAGTGTACACTCGCTAGTTAATTTGTGACGTTACAATCTATTACATATAAAAAGTGTGAAAAATGTGACAGATATCCTTGCATAAGGCTTTGGTGAATCCCCCATAATGTGTTATGCCTATAAATATCTACATAGACAATATTGTTCTTTATTCAGAGACATTTCAGATTTCATTAGCCTAAACTATTAACAAGTGATCCTCAAGTATCAATACTTTGTAAAAGCTGAAAAAAGTCATTTCCATTAAGCTCTGGGATACGTGTACAGAGGAGGAAAAAGTAGTATCTGATATTCTGGCCAGTAACTACTGGCTACTAAGTAGCTCCAAAGTTTTGCAGGTCAAATCACATGACTCCCTTTGTGCAGAAGGTGTAGTGGAAAAAGGTTACAAAGGTTCCTAGCTTGTCCGGCAGTATCCCTGCCCTCCATATTTTAATGTTTTTTTTTCTGTTCTAACAGATGTGATCTAATAAGTGAGCTAATTAACAAGCCATTCTTAGGACTGAACATGTGTTTAAGCAGGAAAAGCATTTAAATGTACAAGGCAGGAGGCATTCCAAGATTAGAATTGGGATTCATTGTTTTGTTTAAACATTATTTTGTTTTCTCTCTGAGAGTTTGCCCTGTGACTTATTATGACTTGGTCAGAGGTGGTTATGCAGGCTACCGTCTTGCACTGTATGCTGTGATCAAAAGAACTACATTCTTTATCTTTTGAAGGTTATTACAGATTATGTACTTACCTCTTTGGCACCCCTGGGATCTCATTTATATATGTTCCTGACTCTTGGGCAACACTTTAGTAGCCCTGGACGTTTCATGAGGGAACAAAGCTTGAGTGAGACCTTGGTACATACTTCCGTGAAAGGATGCCTAGGGTTGAACATACCCACTTCTGGCAGCATTCAACCACTGGTCTAGAACCTTTCCTGTGCATTCTAAGTAACAAAACTGTACAGAGTAAGGCTCCTAGCTGGTTTCAATTAAATGAACAAGTGGAGAATCCACTGTTTATCCTCATAGAGGGCAACACACACCAACAGGTCCAAGCAAACTGCAGTGGACCTCCAGAATACTGACCTGGTGTTAAGAAGGTAATACACTTATTATCCACAATAAAATATGCCTGTCCTGCTGTAAGTCTCTGGTTTGTGGAACTGTATTAAGCATAAGGGGTGCTTTTTATGCGTAGGCACTGCCATGTTTTAATCCTTAGGCCAGTGTTTCCTATTCCCTTTGGATGTTGCTCCCATGGGGAGATGTTGGGTACCAGCCAAGGACACTCTGGACCATCAAAATCATCCATGATTTCCACTGAGAGTGTCCGGATTGTCCCACCCACTACCTCAGGGTTTGCCTCAAGGTCAGCATCAATTCGGTGCAGAGGTTGTGTGTTGAGGGGGAGGTGTTCTTTCATGCCCTCTTCACCTTCACTTCAGGATATCAGCAGCCTGTTCTTGTAACTAACAGCACTTGCCACTCAGTATTCTTAATCACTGTACAATCCATATATAGCCAGCTGTGAAACAGTTCTTTGTGAAGTCTCACAGGCATTCTTTTCATCTGCACATTTCAAAGCTGTTATTGTTATTTGTTTTTTCAGCTTATTGACTTAATATCTCTGTTTTTGTCTTGTGGATTTACCCACTTTGAGCATGTTTGTTGTGTTTTGAATTTTGCGTCTGTCTGTTATCTCTAGCTGCTTCTTATCCCAAACAAACCAACTAGACCCTGCATTTGCCTTCAGTACATATTAGAATGGACATGTTACAGGCTGTTTTAGGTCTTTACAACACAAAAAGAAGTTTGATTTCAAATACTTCAATGTCCAGTTTCTTTAGAGGGATTACTAGGATAAAACTTTTGACACTTAACAGTTAAAAATACATAATTCATGTTTGGAATGAACTAGGCTGAGCTAATATGATTATGAGTTGTAACAGAACGTACTTAATATGACATAAAATGTCATATTGCACAATCCAATAACAATAATTGTGGCTCCGAGTGGGTGTGGATTGCTTTAGCATTCCTCTTTTTATGAAGCATTTTACTGCAAACAGTTGCAGTTGATGAGATTCTATAATGACCATCTGATTTGTACCGTGTCATCTTCCTAATGCACTACAGTATAACTGCAATTATTGAAAATATTGTATACAAAAGTTGTTCAACAAGGCTTTACCCTCTCAGTATAGAACTAAAAAGTGTGATGAAGGTGCTGTAACTGTAAAATGACTTTGGCTTTATGTTTTTTTTCTATATAAAAGTTCAAGGTTTGTATTGATTTCCTCAGCTTTGGTACTTAGTTTGATCTGAGAAGCTAAGCATCTCTCATTAGCCTCTTTTGGTGTTTGCAAACTACTTTCCATTGTCATACATTTAAACTGTTTAATCTGCACTGACATGTTTGCTTTGGAGCAGAGTGAAATTCTCATCTCGAATTTGTGTCCATGTGCAATCTATTCAACCACTTTTTTCTTTTGTGACCTTGAAAATGTATGCCTAAGCCTATGCTTTTTAGAAATAAAAAACAACACAATAGAATCTGATTTCATAACAGATTTCATAACTGGTTTCATAACCATGCTGGGGATGTTTTGTAAAAAGGAATGGGTTAATGGACTCATTGCAGAAAATGTAATTTCCTCGTCCCTTTAAAGCTGCAATTGGTAAGATTTCTAGTTTACAACGTTCCAAAATTAACTAAAATTATAAACAGAATGTGAATAAATAATCATTTTGTTAAAAACATCCATGTGTTGTGTTGCAGAGATATCAACTGAAGTTAGCATGCTAAACAGCTTGACCTGGCCCTTCCTGTCTCATAATACCCCTTTGTATGTCAAGAGGTAATAGTGAGGCACTATATCAAAATCCCTGCCATCAGTCCAGCTTGAGAGGATGCAAAAGTATCACTGCTCCAATGGCATATTATAACCTCTTGTCAATCATGTTGAAGGTCCCGCTCTCAGTTAGTTCATCTAAGGACAAGTAGTCAATGAAAGAAAAACAAAGATAGTAATATAATTAGAAGCAATACAACAGTTTACACTGGTATTGCTTTCCACTGCTGCAGACACTCTTGGAGAGTAATGGGAGGACACGAGTTGACCCACAACTCACAACATTTCTTCTAGACTGGTAAGTAAACAGCTGTTAATGCTAATATTGTGGAGGAGGGACGGTGCATTTACTTATTTCTTATGATAAGGCTGAACACCAAAACGTTCTGGAAACATGGTGGCCTTTATTGTTTGGAGTATGAATCTGATAGGTCGCATTATCTTAAAAATTGCTCTTTTAAAAAAAGGATTTGATGTAGAAGTAAACATTCTTAAAGTTCAAAACATATCGTTCACATGTGTGTCCATACAGTCCATGTGGTAACTAAGCTGCAAAAACAGCCAGTTTTGAAATTTTTGATTGGCCAGCCTATTAATGACCCTCTGCCAAGTTACTTCATGACAGACTGGCACAACATCACTGCAGTCTTTGACGTCATAACGGTCTGTGTGCATGTAGTCCTGCATCCTGCAGCCATCTACCAATGGTGCTGTTATAGGATGACTCATGGAGGGCATCACTGCTTGCTGAATGTCCACAATCGTGGCTGTTGGGTCAGTCAGGTACAGAGATAAGGCCCGTCCTTGCTTACATCACATGAGTGGCCGAGCGTGAAACTTGAATCATTCGCATGTCAGAAATACCCACCAAGTTTCATTCCAGTCAGTTGATTCCTACTGGAGCCAACTGTATGTGCAACTATTCTTTTGATGATGAGTGTAGATCAGTCTTAAATGAGTAGCAAGACAAAGTATGTGAAGTCTTTGGGATTACTTGGAATACTGCATAAATTGGTCATTCAGTGTGTTCTGATCTTCATCTAAGTCACAACAATAGACAAACACAGTCCTCTTTACAAAACTGTTTCAGTTCAGCAATATTCTTGGGATGTCTGGTGTGAATCGCTCTCTTGAGGTCATCCCACAGCATCTCAGTCGGGTTGAGGGCAGGACTCTGACTGGGCCACTCCAGAAGGCGTATTTTCTTCTGTTGAAGCCATTCTGTTGTTGATTTACTTCTATGTTTTGGGTCGATGTCCTGTTGCATCACCCATCCTCTGTTGAGTTTCAGTCGGCGGACAGATGGTCTTTTTTTACTGCAAAATGTCTTGATAAAGTTGGGAATTCATTTTTCTGTTGATGACAGCAATCCATCCAGGCCCTGAGGAAGCAAAGCAGCCCCAAATCATGATGCCCCCTCCACCATATTTCACAGTTGGGATGAGGTTTTGATGTTGGTGTTTTTTCTCCACACATAGCGTTGTGTGTTCCTTCCAAACAAATCAATTTTGGTTTTTATCCATCCACAGAATATTTTGCCAGGTGTACTGTGGAACATCCAGGTGCTCTTTTGCAAAAACGTTTTTTTTTTGGACAGCAGTGGCTTCCTCCGTGGTGTCCTCCCATGAACTCCATTCTTGTTTAATGTTTTACTTATTGTAGATTTGTCAACAAAAATGTTAGCATGTGCCAGAGATTTCTGTAAGTCTTTAGCTGACACTCTAGGATTCTTCTTCACCTCAGTGAGCATTCTGTGCTGTGCTCTTGCAGTCATCTTTACAGGACGACCACGCCTAGGGAGAGTAGCAACAGTGCGGAACTTTCTCCATTTGTAGACAGTCTGTCTTACCGTGGACACATGAACATCAAGGCTTTTAGAGATACTTTTGTAGCCCTTTCCAGCTTCATGCAAGTCAACAATTCTTGAACGTACGTCTTCTGAGAGCTCTTTTGTGCGAGGCATGGTTCACATCAGGCAATGCTTCTTGAGAACAGCAAACTCAAAACTGGTGTGTGTTTTTATAGGGCAGGGCAGCTTTAACCAACACATCCAATCTCATCACACTGATTGAACTCCAGGTTGGCTGACTCCTGGCTCCAATTAGCTCTTGGAGAAGTCATTAGCCTAGAGGTTCACATACTTTCTCCACCCTGCACTGTGAATGTTTACATGTTGTGTTCAATAAAAACATGAAAACATAATTTTTGTGCTGTATTAGTTTAAGCAGGCTGTGTTTGTCTGTTGTTGTGACATAGATGAAGGTCAGAACACACTGAATGACCAATTTATGAAGAAATCCAAGTAATCCCTGTATCTGTAGATGTTAACCTGAGAAGTCACTCATCATGTAACAGGCATAATACAGACTATCTGTGATACTACTCTGTAACTGAAGTTTAACTGAATTAGGTTGAGGTTAAGGTTAGGGTTAGGGCCTGGGCGAGGGTTAGGTTCAGGTGTTGAATCAAATTTAAGTTTAAGATTGGGATTAGAAGCAGGGCTAGAATTATGTTTTGGGTTGAGGTTAAGGTTAGGGTTTAGATTATGGCCAGGGTGAGTGTCATGATCATGTTTTGAATTGAGGTTAAGGATAGGGTTGGGATTAGGGCCAGGGTTAGGATTAGGTTTTGGGTAAGGTTGGGTAAGGTTAGGTTTTATTTAATGGAAGTAACATATTAAGTCTACTTCATGTAACATATCAACAATACCACTATTTACTGTTAGTGATCTATCAATAGTACATCACCTATATACAGTAGATAAAAATATTTACTTCAGTGTATTCAGATGCTTCACTACTGCTACTTTACGGACATGTTTTAGATGTGTTACTGATACTCTGTTAAGAGTTTATTATTCATCTATAAAGGACCACTCAAAATAAAATGCTAGAAAACGTTTGGCATTATTTTTTTAAAAGATAAACCCACACAAGTGTCACAGGTGGGCCTCACTTTCATAAGAATTAGCAGAAATGTTTGTTGTGGTTTTTGTGATGTTCTGTGGTGGGAGAGATTCTGGAGGATGAGGCCAGTCTGCTATTTCTTTGTGCCTAAACGATTAAGGAAAATCACAGTTGTTTGCTTAAGCTGGCAGAGTTCTTGCACTTGCCGTGCCCTGTGGTATCGAGCTTGTTACTCACAGCACTGGAGCAGAAAAGAGAAGCAGTCCTGCATGTGATCTAATCCAGGGGCTACACCATCCACCAATTCTCCTGAAACGTAAGGAACAGTGCTCAGGTGAAGGAAATCCCAGTGTGTAGTGGTGTTTCATGATGAGAGTCTGTAATTAGGAAAATCTGTCTATAACCTCATTCCACAGTGGCACCTTTCTCTTACCTGTTAACAAATGAAAAATCACGCCTTCATTCCCACTAATATGACTCGGATCTTGGTCATAATTTCAGATTTGTTGCTGTACATGTGTTGTTTTGTATTGTCAGTGTTACCCAAGCTAACAAGAGAGTAAAGGCGGCCTCTGCCACACAGGAAGAAAGCGAGGGGTTCCTGAGTCTCTTCCAGATTTATGAATCTCAAATGCACAATGGCAGTGTTTTGACTCTGGTGCTTCAATTCTCTTGAAAGCAGACTAAAATCTTCCTCAACCAGTTAGGACCAAAAAGATGCTGACATGTTGCTGTCAAGCTGAACAAATTGACAAAGCTTTGTAAACAACACACCCTGCGCACATTCATTTCCAAGCCTACGATGGTCCTTGCTTGAGTAATACATTGGGCCACACGCAAACACTATGCGGTTTTGCTTCGTACCCAAAGCAATTTTACAGTTCATGGTTCAATTTCAAAGCCGCCCAAGTGCAGTGAAAGCACGGCTCTACATCAACAGAAAATTGAAGAACCTATAAGCAGCTTGGTCACAGCTGATGCACTTTATGCAATATTCCGCATTTCAAAGAGAGGAGATGCAATAACGTGGACCCCATTGATTACCAAAAGCAAGGGGAGACACGACTGTAAGAGCCTATATTATAGCACCATATTTCTAACCCCATTCAATGTGTCTGTCCTTTTCGTAAGGCTGAACTAGAGATTTAGCTGGGTTATACAAGAATGAGCACTCGTTCCTGTCCTCTTCTTGCCCTGTGAAAGGACCACCGACATTAGAGCTGATAAGTGGAGGCAGTAACAGATACAGTCACATGATGAAAAGTCCTAAGTAGCCCATGACAGCAAATACTTTGGGGTGAGCACAGGACAAGGAGCTGTTTTCCACTTGTTTTAAAACTATACTCAAGATATGACATTTACCTTTAGCTTGGACTCTGATCTGAAAAGATGTACCTGCAAGAGTTGGCAATATTAGAATGAGTGGCAAATTTCAAATGACTTTTCTCTGGCTCGTTTGAAAAGCTGACAGCCAAATATGCTAGTGAGCTGACGCTGCTTCCAGAATCCATTTTTCCTCTCCCTCAGAAGATGTCTGTATAGTATGAAATGGGATAAAAATAAATAGGGGCATTCATAGAAACGCGAGGGAGACATTCTTGCATGAACTATTCATTCACTCTGGCAAGCTCATACCACGTATATCTCTACAAAAGCTTATATTATGGGTGATTTCAGAGCCGGGAAGGATGACATCAATCCATAATTGGACTGACTGGTCATATGCTAACTCGCACCACGCAGCACTGCTGATTCTGCAACTCCCAAAGTGCTCTTTGACATGACCAATTTGCAAAGTTAGTCAACCGAGGAATTATTTTGGCTTTAATCTCTCATAAGGCCATATCAGCCTGCTGTGTGCAAGGCATGAAATAATAATAATAATAATGGAAAATATTGAACATTGACCAAAAAAAAGCTGGACAGCAACATAATTACGTGCGTCACAAATGACACTAGTTAATCAGCTTGCTAGCAGTTCTGCAGAAACGGGCGCAAGGCCCATGAAGCAGGAGGATTTAAAGCTGTCAGAGTGCTAATAACTTTACTCTGAAACAGATAGTTAGAGGGGTCTTGGGAGAATATCTAGGCATGCATTAACCAAGTATGCATTATGCATTAGGTCGGGCTTTTTTACAGTACGCTGAGTATTAACCAGCCAACTCAGGTACAAACTCAAAAGCACTGGGTTATTACAACCCTGTTTCTAAAAGCGTTGGGACACTGCAATAAATGTAAATTAGAAGATAATGCAATACATCACTATAATTCATGTACTCTGACTGCCTATACCATCAGTATTTAGGTGACTGCCAGATCATCAGTATTCATGTAGTTGGTATATAAGAACGTAACTGTGCAATATCTATACAATATCTGTGCAATATATATCTGTGCAATTACACGTGTAAATCTGTACAGTTTCGTATTTGTATTTTATTTTTGCCTAACAATAGAGTTTTATTTAATTTTTGTAATTTCTTTCATTTGTATTTTGCATTTTGTATAACTTGCACTTTTGTCTACCTCTTGCTCTGTATCTGTTTACTGTATATTCTGCTGTAATGATGCAACTTTCCCCATGTGGGATAATAAAAGGTTTATCTTATTTTAGTATAATTAATTTAAACCTCATTTCTACTTACAAATAGCACAAAGACAACATAGCAAATATTAACTATAATTGTTTATAAATATATGCCCATTTTGATTCGCCAACAACACGTTTCAAAAAAGTTGGGACAGGTTCATGCCTGCCACATATTCATCACCCCTACTTTTAACACCCTGTAAGTGCTTGGAAACTGAGGAGATCAACTGCTGTTGTTTTGAAAATGTCGGAGTCTCTTTGTTGTATTTTTCATTGCATATTGTGCACAAGTCACTCAAAGCCATGTGCAATAATCTACCCCCAACCCATCATGGATGCTGTCTTTTAAACTGTGTGCTGGTAACTAGCCAGAGGATACAGAGCCATGATTTCCAAAAAGAAGTTCAGATTTGTTGGACCCCAAGACACTTCTCAACTTCATCAGTCCATCTTAAAGGAGCTCGGGCCCAGAGAAGGTGGTGGCATTTCTGGATCCTCTTAATTTTTGGTGGCATGGTGGAGTTTTAACTTCCATTTGTTGATGCAGTGACCAACTGTGTTCACAGACGATGGCTTTAGGAGGGGTCTCAAAACCCATGAAGTGATTTCCACTACAGAATCATGTCTGTTTGTAATGGAGTGCTGCCTGAGGGCACAAAGATCACAGCCACCCAATAGTAGCTTTTCAGCTTTGTACCCTTGCATGCAGAGATGTCTCCAGGAAGACTCAGCCTCTCTGGGATGCTCCTTTTTACACTCATTCATGTTACTGATTCTTTGTAAAGCTGCTTTGTGAAAATATCTGTTGTAAAAGGCGGTATATAAATAAATGTTGACTTGTTGCCAGCTAACCTAATCAGTTGTGAGATATTCCACCAGGTGTTTTTTTTTTCACTTCTTTACCAGTCTTTTCTTCCCCCTGTACCAACTTTCTTTGAAATGGGTTACAAACGTCAAAATCTAAATATGTATATATTTTCCAAAAATGATTCAAGTTTTATGCTCAGCCACGCATGTGACGTAAGCAAGGATTCGCTGCACCTGACTGACCCAACAGCCACGATTGTGGACATTCAGCGAGCAGTGATGCCCTCCATGAGTCATCCTGTTAAAGCCAGCATCTTTGGCAGACGACTGCACGATGCAGCACTACGTGCCCAGACCATTACAACTACTGCCCTTAAAACCACATCAGTGTTGCCAAAGACTGCAGTGGTGACATGCCAGACTTTAGTGACCAGTTGCACTTTTGTCTTGGTGAAGACAACCAATGAATCTGTGTGTAGAGGCACTGTGGTCAGCCCAGCAAGATGAACGGTTTGTTGTCACATGTCACACGTCCAGAAGGCCTGGTGTCATTCCACCTCCACCCTTACCACGCAGTCTGCAGGAACTGTGTGAGAATATTCTAGCTGCATGGGATGGATTATCACAGGACACCATTAGGAACCTCTACAACTCCATGCTAAGACGTCTGGCCTGTTGCGTTAGCAAACATGGTGGCCCAACTCCATACTGAGAGACACTACTTCTGTATGTGTGGCTCAATAAATATTACTCATATCATTCTAAATTTATCATCATTTATTGTTCCTGGTAACCTTTATCTTCCCTCACAATAGCATTGCAATTTGATAACGACAAACATAACTAAATCGCTAAATTGTAATGCAATGATCCAGTAAAGCTATAGTATACTATTGTAATAAACTATATTCTATGAAGGACTTCTAAGTCTTCTAGTGTTTACCCCATATAACTATCTGCTACTCCGATTTACTGTCCTGCTTAAACCTAGACTTAACTGAAATACACAAGAGGTTCTAGCTGTTAAACTGAATAAGACATAATAAAATTAAGAGCCTTTGATTGGATAATTACTGGAGTGATTAATATTTCAGCTGGCAACAATTCATTTAACACTAACTGATGCGGTGAGCAGCTTCTCATTTCCTAAACAGCCCTGATGTGGAAAAGATATTGCTGTGTTTGAGAAAAGTCTAATTAATGGCCATCACCAAGGAATGAATGGCTAAAATGATTGGAATTGGGTTAAGAACTGTCCAACACTATATTAAAATCTGGAGGGATAGTGGTGAATCATCAATTTTCCAGAAGAAATGTGGTCAGACAAAAAGGAAATGACTGTGATCAGAGAGGTGAAGTTAACCATACATATCAATAGCACAACTCATGGCTATGTTTAATCGTGAAAGTAAGAGAATTTCTACACGTACATCTGACAACTCCCAGAACGGCTGTGTGAAGACAGCCACTTGTTAAGGAGCATAAAGAACTTGAGCAATGGAAAAAGCTCATCTGATCTAATGAGTCTAGATTAGCCTATTTCAGAATGATGAGTGCATCGTTTTCCCCATTCGTATGTGTTTGTCCTTTTTAGTGTTTATTGTCTCATGGGTGTGTACACACGCACCTGTTGCTTTATTAGTTGTATCTCCTTGTATCTATTCTTACTGTCCACGTTTTCAGCTGTAGTTGCACTTCGTAGTTCCACAGTTACAGACTATAATCCATCTGTTTCTCTGCACACATTCACACTACACACTTATTAATTCCCTTTCACCCTGCACTTCGATGGTCAGGACCCCCACAGGACCACCACAAAGCAGGTATTGTTGGGGTGGTGGATCATTCTCAGCACTGCAGTGACACTGTGAGTGTAGAAACAAGGAGGTGTACCTAATGAAGTGGCCATTGAGTGTTCTGTATTTATATTGTCTGGTGTGTATGTTCTCCATTTGATTCACACCGTTGTGTATCTGCACTCTGGGTAGTCCTGTATGTTGTGTGTTGCACCATAATGCCTGAAGAATTTCATTCCAATGTCTACAAGTTATATTGAGGAATGACAATAAAAAACACTTGACGTGAATGTCTAAGAAGGAAAGTGCAGAAAGCAGTGCACACATCATGCATAGTGCCCACTGTACAAGCCCTCTGGAGATGATCTGGTATGATCCTGGTTTGCTTCATTGCCCAGGTTTAGCAACGTTATGTGGCAATAAACTTAAATCAGCTGACTACCTGAATATGCTGAATAACTAGGTTTCTGGTTGTTCCCTAATTGCTGGTGCATTTTCCAGGACAACAACACCAAGATCTATCTGGCTCTATATGTGAAACAGTGGAATCATTGTCACACATGAACTGGCCATCACAGTCTTGATCTTAACCCCATTAGAAGTCTGTGGGATCTGCTGGATAAGACTTTATGGACTGATTTGGCTCTCCTGCAACTCTGGGTGGAAAAAAAAATGTTATGTGAAGGTTGTGAAAACAATGGCAGAACGAATACACATGCCCTGGTCCTGCAGCTTGTATCTAATAACTTTAAAAAGTTAAAGTTAGCCAATGATAAATTGGCCAGTGGCTAGTACAAACATACCCTGACTAGATATCAATGTAATGCTACATCAGAAGGCTCATCTATGCTTTTGCAGATCTGTATTTTTGGTGTGCACTAGTGTACATAAACATTCACATTGGTAAGTCTCAAATTTGAATACAATTTGACTGAAAAATATTGCATACTTGTATTATGCAGTATTTGTGATATTATTTAGTTTCAGCATGATGCCTGGAGTTCTGCAAGGTTATATGGTAACTGTCAACTTTTCCTTTGGAAATTAATATAATATGATCAGGTTGGTGGTGATGACTCCCTTCACTTGTCTGTCAGCATCTTAACCTTTACATCTGTGCAAATAGTCTGCCCATCAGGCAAGTCCTATCACTCTGTCTAATACTAGAAGGTCCCGCCTAACCTTTTATGAATAGTTCTCATATAAGACCCTGTACAAAAAGGTGTTAGCTAGTTTCTTTAGGATATTTTTTATGGTTTGAATTGGTTGAAAAAAAATACAGTCTTGTTTTGCTAAAACAAAATAAATAAATAAATAAATAAACATTCATTTTGTCATGTCTTCGCACTTAAACCAATTCAAAGATTCAGAATTACAAAATACACAAAATACAAATACATTTGACTAATATACCAAAATGAATTTCTAACGGCAGGATATATTTTGACCTGTCATTTTCTCTTTAATTAGTAATCTATGCCTTTATTAAAAGGTACACATTTTGGATTTTGCTGCTGTACCAATGTATCATATAGTCAAATGCAACAATTAGGGCGCCCCGGTCAGAGTGCATTTTGGTAATTTACTGTTTACTGATAGAAACTCTACAGTCCTCTACAGACAACACAGTTTTGCACATTTCTAAGGCACAATTACTGTTTATTCTCTGATTTTTTTTTATCATAGTGGAAAAAATAATATATAAATTAAATGTGGCCTGTCCAAGAGTATAAAACACATTTTACATTTTTCCAGTATAGTAAACATAGCAAATAAATAGAACCCGTGTACTAACATTTGCAGGAAGTTGCAGGAAGCATGTTCTCTGAGAAAGTCTCAACTTTTACATTGGAAAAATAACACCATATGTAATTTGACCAGGGGGGTTCAAAATTTTACAGATGACTGCACTTGAATTTTACCATTGAACTAATTGCAAATGCTTGATCTAACATGCTATACTGTGGTTGTAATATGATCAGCAAGCAGCTCTGGGGACCCATTTAGCAAATGCACATGAATTCCTGGCTAAACGCCCCCTTCATTTTGGTCATGCCCTGTGTGCCTGTAACTCTCTGGAAATAAATGACCCTTAAAAATAAATGTCCTTGGAGAAAGGGGGCTGATTCTGTAGCAGAGGGCTTATGGATCTGGACATGTATCGTATCTCCTAACTTAGAGGCTATGTTTGAAACAGCTTAATGTCTTCAAGAATGGTGCTGCAATTAATGTTGCATAATTAGTTGAAAAGGAACATGTGTGCATACCATGTAAGAGAGAATTTAGAACAAGAGGAGCAGAAGTTTATGGAAACTTGGACTCAATTAATATCCGGTTGCTGCCACAGAATTTGTTTTCCTTTGTCAGGCAGGTCCTGGTGTCATATTGATGAGTGGGCCCAAACTGTACTGCAGGCATCTGCGCCATACAAATGAGGGCAGAATCCTTGAAGCAGCAGAATGGAGGAACATCCAAACACTGTTCATCATTCCCATCAACTTCAAAGCCTGCAATAATGCTACAGCCTCCTGTATACCTTCTCATTAGGTGCGAGGGTCTGATATCTTTGTTGTCAGTCTGGTGATAACTGTCAAGCCTCTGTGTTGACTTGTGTTTGATAAGGCATTGTAGTTCAAGCACAAGACAGGTTCGGTGGCAGGTGAAATATTTACTGTTGCTGTGCATCCATCTTGTTTGTTCTAAAATGGTCCACACACCAGTATATGCATCTTTTCATGGGGTGACGGGGTGTTATAACCTACAAAACAGAAGACAAACCATAGTGGGAAACAGAAAAAAAATGGAAACGGAAAAATGTTCTCCAGATTCACATAATCTAATTCATATTCATATTGTAAGTTGATGCGACTAATGAAATGTCTTTTTAAGGTGATTAATGTGTTTATCATAGATTTTGACAAAGAGGAATTAATACACAAGAAAAGGATGCTTACAGACATTGAGTGACAATTGCTATATTATAGTCAGGGAGTAAGGGAAGAATCGAGGCAGGGAAGTTTGGAAAGTCTTTTTCATTAACTGTGCTCTTTTCTAGTATGTGTCCTATATCAACTGACTGCTACATCATGTTGGTAGGCTACTACCTCATTTGCTATAGCAGTACAACAAAAACACAGTTATTTATTTGGAAATGATCTTTTTTAGATTGGTAATGCAGTTGTTTAATGCAGTTTGAGAAATAAAAACAGTTCACTCTAAGTTTTTCTGCGGCATCCTTGACGTAGTAATAGTTTCTAGGCTATGAAGGGTCAAATGGGTAAACCAATTTGCCACAGCGCCACCCTGAGGCAGATCGGTGCTCTCTCTTGCTAATAGAAGTCCCAGGGAACGTAACTCTAATTAAGTTAGTCTTGGTTCTGTGGGATATGTAGAAAACGTGTATGAAGTATATCTTATGTGTACCTTCCCAAAGTCAAATAAATGTTTGACCATATGTTTGACTCTCTTCTTGATGTAAGGTGTGTGGTCCTAATCTTGAGTATCCTGCCCAATCACAAGGCTGATATCTTTGGCCATTTGTTTATTCATACACTAACATTGTTTGTTTGTCTGTTCCATCTTTCACGTTTGTTCGTCTGTGACTCTTTGATCCAGTTAGCGCCACAAACTGAATAATGAGTTTAGTTCTGTATGAGTGTGGGTGAGGAGGCCTAAACAAATACCTACTTCATTCACTCATGCATCATCAACCACCTGGGTTGCCGGGGGGGTGACAAGGGGATGGTGCATATTGTGCTAAAGCCTATATAAGTGCTCACTGGGCAGAAGGAAGGAAACACCTTGGATAGCCTGCCAGTAGATGTAACGTCAAAAGAAGTTTATTTTCGGGGGACTCCACAGAATTTTGATTTCAAGGCTTTCCAGTGGGTCCAAAAGATTAATTAGGAGGCACGGACCAGCTTCCCAGGAACCACTGTATTTTGTACCTTGCTTTTTACCTCCATTTCATCAATATTACACAGTATTTTTCAGATTTTCTAATTTAATTATTGTATTAGATTGCTATAGCTAATGAACAAAGCCCTGTTCAGTCCCTCCAGTTTTCAACCCAAAGTTACATACTTTTGCCACAGTATTGCACATCTTCATTACATGCAGGATGAGCACAAATTGCTCGCTTACATGACCTTCCCGTGTTGTTTTATGATGTGTGTGTCTGGACATGACTGGGAACATTTGCTATGTTCTGGTGTCAATTCAGCTATTAAAAACAGCTGCACCAAAGCTTGGGAGTGGAGTTTATATGGAACTCCAACTGACTGAAGACTTGAATCAAACTCTCAAGGGTAACTCCTTTTCATATCACTGGCAGGGGAAAATACAAACATGCATATATTCATACATGCAGCAGTGCACTGCTGCCACTCCATTCAGATTTATTGCGGAAACCTAGAAATGCACTGTTTGAGATACTGTAGATCATGGAAAGGAACAGAGATGAGAAGTCAAAGCACCATCATCCATCAACATTAATGTTTTGTTTTTTTATAATATACATTTTCTCTATATAATGTAATATGTAATATATGTAATATATAATATAAGGTTATATGATTTGTATATATAACCTTAAAGAATTGTAGGGGCTATTTCAGTAGCATGCAGTCAGTACCCTTGGATGGTTTTGTTGATGCAGGCATTTTTCCTCTCCTTTGAGGTTAGGTGCTGGCTGTTGCTGGTTTCAAAAGCACTGCAATGAGTTCAAGATTGAAGCGGCTGCCAGATAAACAGAATGTACACTGACCAAATGTAAATTCACCCTCCATTTATTTTTCTCTATTTTCAGCTTTTTATGACTGAGCATATGGAGTTTATAAAGAAAAAAGGCAGCTGAAAAAAATAAAACAAAACAGCAGAAAGGCCACAATATATAAGCCATTCTTTATCAAAAAAGAGAATCCTAAATTGACATGTCTCCTTTTTGCCTTGGGTTCCTGCTGTTATGGATTGCTGGACAGGGGTGTAAACAGAACCTGGTCATCTGAGACTCAAGCTGTTTCTGTTGCTTGTGTTGCTCCCCGTGGTACTGTGACATATTTACAAGGTCAGCAGTGCTGCTAAGCTGAGCACTTAGAGAGAGTATTTAAATGTACTTGTGAAAGATCATCAGGCCCTGGTGTTGATGCGGTCAATGTTCAAGTACACCTAACTAATCAACATTCGAAGATCATGAGGTTAACTCGCTAAAGCTGTAATTGTGGGCTTTTGATTTAATACATACTTCAAATTACACAGTCAAGTCACATTGTTTTGACCAGTTCTTACTTTCGGCAGCAACAACATGTAGCTCATGACGTGTAGCTCATGACGAAGTCACGCTTTCGTGGCGTACTCTGGGCCCACTCATCCATGTGGAAGGCAGTCTCAACTGATTTGCAGATCACATGCACATGCTGATAGTCTTTCCTAGGGCAGATGGGACTACCTCAATCATCGTGTTTGCTCTATGGATCCTTCCCCATGCACCCTCCAGCAGCTGTGGGATGCACTGCAGTCAGCATGGCTCCAGATACCGGTTACAACAGACCAGGACCTTACTGAGTCACTCCCAGCCCATCTAGCTGCTGTCCAAGCTGCATATTGTGGTTACTCTGGATAGTGGTCATAATAATGTGACCCGACTGTGTAACATACAGTACCATGCAACAGTCAAGGTCACTCTTCATTTATTTAATTACTGAAAACTGCATCAAGATATTTGAGAAGGCATTTAACAGAAGGTTACACAGAAGCCTCAACACCTACATATGATATCAGTTGTTTCAGTGCTGATCTTGTCTGCCCTTTGACTTAATTACAGCTTTCATTCTTTTCCAGGGACTTGCTTTCAGGGGTGTGATTAAGTCCCATCTGTGGGGCGGGAGGCCGGTCCTGGTGAGACAGTGGACTGACTAGTTACAACGCTCAACTGTGTGTAGTTGTCTCTCAGCCTACTTATATGCAACTTTGTAAATTATTGTCTCTGACAAACTCTTACAGCTTCTGTTGAGGTTCCCAGCTTCTGACCTCTCAACTTTTTGTTCCTACCAGCATTTTGTTCCTACTCTCAACAATCTGGTGGTAAACATGGAACAGAAGCTCATAACCACTGTTTCTTCATTTCCCAGGTTATATGATGCATCTTTGCTCATGTATATTTGAAGGAAGTAGCGGATATTGTTGTTGTCTCTGGGGAGTTAAATCCTTCAGTAGCTAGCTAGGTTATCCAACATGCTAACCAGCCAATAAAGCTAGCCACGAAAGCAAGCAGGTAAGTTTACATACTAATTCATTCATCAATAATAATGGGTGCTTTTTTGCTAGGTTTCCTGGACCTTGTACACACCCTCACGTGACAACGCGAGGGATTTCAAATACACCCACAGGAAATAAACCTGGGGCAACGTAAGTGAACTGTTGCCTGCTAATGTCAATGTCGGGTTGGATGTTGGTTGCAGTTCCTGCTCCTCACGATCCAAGTCACGCCATACACATTCAGTGATGCTGAGGTCTGGACTGGTCTGGGATGGTCAGTTTGTTGTTTTTAGAACACCAGCAGCTTCTTTGTTTGATTTGCAGATTTTCTGTTTTTTTGTCTTTCTTCTTCTACAGCTACACACTAGTGTTGACTTTCTCACAGTGGAAGGATGGACAGAAACACCTGAAGGATGAGTGGAGCTTGCTTCTCTTAAACGTGAAATCCATTATCTAAAAATGACTGTTCTGCTGGTCTACAGATCTAGTATGGTATATAAAAAGCTCCTCAGAAATATCTTCTGGTAGTTAAACTTTGATGTTCAAATTTACTGCTCTCACCATATGTAAGTTGCTGATATACCGAAATGAATAAATTAAAAAATTGGCACTGCATGCGCTTAGATTTGACCATATCGAATTTTGGCGAATAAGGGCTATTGTCTGTATAGACTGGACAGTGAACAGTACATTTACCAGCATTTACATACTGCATCCACTATCATCACTATCTTATTTATTTTACAACATAATGAATTTGTGGTTTTCCATGATATGTTCCCTTTAAATGGGATATCTGAATGAACACTTCCTCCAAAGAAAGGAGACTTAAAAGGAAAGGGCACACAGAGTTTCATGGGCAAGCAAAGGACAGTCATGATTAGTAGCTACAAGACTGCCATTATCTCACTCCCTTGCTCTGTTGGGGTAATAATAAAATTACATTTCAAAGCCTGAGGACGATGCCCCTTTAAAAGAGTGCCTCTGCTCGGTGTCAACTCTCTGGGCATGAGCAGAATTGAAAAATGAATATTTTGTACTTAATGGCCATATGGACTGGAAATAAAACCAAAAATGAAATGTGGTCTCTGACTTTTGCACAGTACTGTATTTACATGATTTCTCACATAAACCCATTATTTTTAATAATAAAGTAAGACTGGACTAAAAACAGGTCAACTCAGGACCTGTAAAGTAAGCACAGAAGACCCATTTTGTTGCTTCATCTAGAAAGAAAGGAATTTTCACATTGGAATTTCTACATGTTGTTGGTCAATCCACAATGTAAAACTGATGATATTTTGAGATCCTAAAAAAGAAAGAAAAGAAAAACATTGTGACTTTGCTATGTGCATGCCTCCCAGTCTGAGAATACATACAGCTCCTCTTAAAATTCAGTCCCTTTGTATAAAGCCACAGAGACCAAACAAATATACCAGCTAAGCAACCTGGAGTATAACCCCAGTGCATGCAGCCTTTGTAGACTTCAGAATAAGCCACACACACTGTGGGAATAAGAAAACAGAGATTTCAGCACATTTCAAATTCCAGGGTTCATATCATCTCCTTCAGAAGTGTGTTATATGAGTAGGCCAGCCACTGAAGTCTGTGGTTATGACTCAGAGCTTTATCCCTGGAAATTTAAGGAAGGTTCAGTCTGTTATTACTGTGGAAAGTGCAAGAATATCCAGGCTGCACTGCTCTGTAGAAGCATAGTCGATTCTTTAGTAAGACATGTAATATTGTAATTTTCTGTTGACTTCCAAGAGTGGTTTCAACCTTGCGAGTGCATTAAAGGACCCAAGTCCTACATTTTCTTGTTTTTTTGACATTTGTGTGGGTTTGTGTAACAAAATGAGTCACCTTTTCAGTTTCTGTTTTTGTCTGAAAATTAAATAGCCTGTTTTTGTTTCTATGCCATTAAGAATAACATACTCTCTCTCTCTCTCTCTCTCTCTCTCTCTATATATATATATATATATATATATATATATATAGAATTGGTATGGAAACCTATAATATATATACAATAAACACTCATTGTCAAAAGAATAGTTGCACCCAGATAACTAAAGTATTGGCAAGTAAAGCAAGCAATGAGGTATAAATGTATGAAACCCATATGACATATATATAAATATAAATGAGTTAGGTGTTGGTTTAGAGTTAAGTTAAATGTTAATTAATCATAATGTTTCAGTGGGAGGCATAATTCAAATGTCTTTATGTTAATCAAGGAATATTTACTGTAAACAGCATGACTAAACATGTTATGAATTATGATTATGCTTGCATGTCATATAAGCATATAAATGTTCAGAAATTACTTAAAAGAATGTGCAAAATAATAAAATACACAAAATTTTTTACTATGTCTGTATTAACGAATTTTGTAAGACCATAATTACAGTGGAACTTATTCATCAATGCCGAACTTTGTCTGTTTTTAAATGCTTACAAATAACCTAGAAAAAAAGAACAGATAGGCATTTAAAAGTTCTTTATTAATGAATTTGACCATAACTGAATTGGAACTTTTTAGTTCTTAATAACCGCTTACACCTTATCTTTAGTAAGTGCTTGCAAATAATGATTTTCTGGTTCTACATTGCTAAACATGGACATTAGCTTTTTTGCAAGATGGAATAAAATACTGTCAATCATGTTACTGTAAATTACAGTACCATAAAATTACAGCGTTCAGTGTCCTAACTTATTACTCAACAAACACTTGTAGCTAATTTACACCCTTACAAATTTGATGTCTCAGTTTTTATGGCATTAATAATTGTTGATAACAGTTAATAAGAAGCAGACCTTAAAATAAAGCATAACTGATATTGCTACAAATGTGGTTTAGTTAAAGGGCCAATTTCTAAGATGATGCAATTCATAGTCTGAACAATTTACTCAGTTTATCTTTTCTTAATTGGTCTAGCTAGGAATGGTACCTTCAGCATGAATGACAACATGTTAGAAACACTGACCATGTCTCTACCTTCATGTGACTAGTGTCTGGATTGTATCCTGATAAGATTTTAGCCAAATCCAGTTACAGCTGGTTAATCACATACACCTCCGGTTAGTTAGCCTGAAATCTGACTGCTGTGCAGGACAGAATATGTAAATCCACTCGTTACACAGCAAACAATTACTAATTGTTTATCCGTTCAGCCTGAATCATCCACAGTTGGTTTTGCACAGTAGTGTCTGTCCATATCGCTATTAAGCATTTTGTTTTATCAGGTCCTCAACCATATGCGTCCTCCATGATTATCTCCCACACAGAAGCGGCCTGGTGATGTACTGCATTGGTGGTTTTGCTAGTGATTGGATTTGTATCTGTTTGAAATGCATCTCAATCCATTTACACTTGTATGTTTATGTGACCTGGCCTTATCCATATATAATCCCAATACTCAAGAAGCATGAGATGACCAGATGTAAACAAGGTCACTATCACCTCTTGAGGCACAAAGTGGTATTACAAGAAAGGATGAGGCGAGACTAGCTGGTTAGCATGCAAACTTATTTAGATATCTCTGCAACACGATGCATAGACTTTTTAAACACACCATTAGAGCTGTTATTTCTTCACATTCATGTTGTTTACTTTTACTATTAACTATTGCACTCAAATTTACATTCAGTCTTACCAGATGTGAGTTGACCATACATATACCACAAGATCAGATCTTACCGTATACGGTATACGTCTATAAGGGCCAATGACTGCAATGAATAGTATGTTTTCAGGGCTTATCAACCCTGACACAGTGCATCAAATTATCTTATTCCATTTGAAGGATGAAAACATTTCATTTTTCCATTGCGTTGGCCCTGTTAATGTAATATTTGAATGAACACGTCCCCCTAAGGGACAAGAAGCATGACTTAAAAGGAAAGGGCATGCAAAGTTTCACAGGACAGTCATGATTAGTAGCTACAAGACTGCCATTATCTCTTTCCCTCGCTCTGTTGGGGTAGTAATCAAATCACATTTCAAAGCCTGAGGATGATGCCCCTTTAAAAGAGTGTCTGCTCGGTGTCAACTCCCTGGGTATGAGTAGAAATGAAGCAGAAGAGAAAGCACTCTCTGCTTGTGCCAGGGAGAAATGTCAAGGTTAAAGAATCCGTAATGACATGAGCATCTAATGTGAAGGCAAAGCACAGTGCAGTGTGCAGTGGTGAGCTGCTCTCATCTGGATGCTTGTATGTGGAGAAGCACCACACTGTCCATGCCTCCCAGCTTTCCAAAAAAATGTCAACGGCTCCCCGTAGACTGCACTCGGCATTCAATGCAAACATTAAGACTTTTCAATGACCCTAAAATTAGCCATACAATAGAGTACTAGGTTTGAAGAGTGGGGTAGTTAATCCAAAAAAGCGAATGTATATCTTGAAATGTATGACATCCCTTCCTACTTGTCTCCTGTCTCTGTGGACTTCATAAGGCAATCAGGTTTGGGATTTTCACAGGCATTGACGTGATCACGGAAATGATCGGCATTTGATGTCTTAATCCATTGCACTACACTTTGATACTGTTAAACAAAAAAAGACTGGCAATGAATTGTGTAGGTGACGCAAAGCCTGCCCATTGATTCTTCACACACCTTCATTAAAATTCCACACCTGCTTTGTGATGCTCACAGCAAAAAGACTCGGGGAGAGCAGCGAGCCCCCAGAGGAGTCATTTTTATTCTGGTGCACGAGTGCCTCCGCCAAGGTGTCACCTAATCGGGAAGAAACAGAGAAAACAACTGGCTGAGAATCCGCAGACTTCCGTGGCCCAAGCATCCCAATTAATCTCATAACGACGATAAAACCTCCCTTTTCAGCTCGCTGGCTCATTTATGCTGGGCATGTTTAAGAACACGCAGTGTCAGGGTGTTCTGCCAAAGGCAGCTATTTTAAAGTCTCTATCCTCACTGTCTAAAAGCCATCTACTGTCCACGAGCGCCTGACTTATTTTTAATTCGCTCCGCATCACAGGATGCCATTGGAGCTCAACCTCATAACAAAATCTTTTTGATGGCATGTAACTGTACAGACAGAGACGCATTTCTGCATGCTCAATGCTTTGCCTGCCATTGCGAAGCCGGGAAGCTCTGTTTTATTTTCCGTTTCTCTGAACTTTTGCATCGTTCTTCATTTCCCTTTGCTGGGTATTCTTCAAGGCTTTCTAAAGCTTGTTGAACTAAGGACTTGCGTGCTTTTATCTGAATGTTGTCTAATTTCTCTGTGTAATATGCTCCGTGCTCTAATTAAAGACAAACCAATGTGTTACAGAGAATAATTGTACTGTCAGTTAATGCTAAAGCCTTTAAACCATTAACCCTTTAATTATTTAACCCGTTTATTGTTTTAGCCATGTGTTATTACTTTATTACTATGACTTTTATGACTCTGAACTAAATTTTACTGATTATGCTGAATGCCTTTAAAAGCTCCTTAACAGACAGCTTTTAGATGGTTATGAATATGCTGCTTGATGTCTGAGGGTTTTGAGATAAAGTTTTGAGATAAAGTTTTTTCATTAGTTCATGAGCAAATAGCCCCCAATGAAAACTTTTTTTTTCCGATTTACCCCATTCTACCACTGTGAACACGTATATTGGGCAGCACTGAGGCTTGGGCAATAGCACTGTCACCTCACAACCGGTAGTACCTGGGTTTGATTACTGGTCGGGGTGTCTGGGTTTCTTTCTGTGTGGAGTTTGCATGTTCTCCCTGTGTCTTCATGGGTTCCTCTGGGTGCTCTGGTTTCCTACCATAGTCCAAAGCCATGCAGTCAGGTGATGTGGAGATGCTCAGAAGACATGTATAGGTTCACTGTTCATTTTTTGGATAGTAAGGAGTCTGTATGTTCCTCTACAATGAACCAATTCCTCTACAAAGTCATCCTCTGAATGACTTTGTTTCTATCTCAAACACTGAATTGTGCAGAAATGTTGAAACATTGGTGGAACTGCCCTCAAAGACTTTATTGGAATTTATGATTGAGACTTGCCACAGTGTTAGTTTTCAGTTTTCAATTAATGTTCACACTCACATTTACTCCCTTTAACTTGTTAAAATCATCAAAGGGATGATGGTGTATGCATTTTAAAACAGCCCAGCATGTGGAACTGGAGTGTTCTGTGTGATACCATGATATATACATATGTTGCAATCAGACTGAGCATGTGAGCATAATTTAGACTGCAAAAGAATGGTGACAAGCTACTCGGTCAATAACAACCACTTATAGGCACTACTTCCTCTGTCAGGATAAACAAGATAAGATGAAAATCCTCAGGAGAAGCCTACAGTAGTAGTAGCGGTGGTAGTGAATTTTTCTGAATTACATGGTGGATGATAAAAAGATGGTGTTACTGTTGATCATGTAATTCAGATAAAGCTATCTTGATCATAAGGAAAACAATGTTGACTATTTTGAGCTCTGCCTTCATGAGGTATTGGATTGGCTTAGAAATTTCCTTTTGAAGTGATTTGGGTTCTTTTTGGTATTTTCGAACAAGTTCAAGAGTACAAAAAGTGCTGCTTTAGCACTGAGTTTATTTAAAGATTTGGCCAGGCTAAAAACAGGTAAGTGCTCAAAAAAGATGAATCATCAGATCATTCATAAAGGTAAACCAGAGGATAAAAGGATAGAAATGATCACATAACAGATTAGTGGTGCCAAAAACTTAATAGTACAAGAGCAAAATGTTTAGTAATTGACTTTCTGATCTTCTGATCTATTTAACAATCGGCCATGCTGTTCAAGGTGAGGATTGTCTAAGTTTTTGCCCTTCCGATCAGGCCTGGTCAGGATGTAAGCCTTCCTAAAATGGCGTCTTCAAAACTGTCCTGGCCTTCTCTGTCCTAATACTCCACACCACCACACCAACCCTAAGGCTAACACTCCCTGTTCCACGTCTTCCAGACAAACCCAGAGCTTTCGGTCCTCAGCTATTCAGAGTTGACTGTTGATGCCATGCTCAACCCTTCTAATCACTCTCGATATATGTCAAATTTGTTGCTGTCCCAAAAGATGTTTGTTCAGAAGAGTCACAAGGCTATACATTATCTACGGAAAATTACCTACAGGGACCTGTACACCATCTAGGTAACGGCAGCCTTACACAGAAACTCTCAAGACACCCAGATACACAGAAAATAATGCTCTTATTACATTATCGATTACCGTTATAGAGTAAAATATGAGTAAGCATGGAATAGGTCTCTAATCTCCTTACAGTTGTCTATTTGTTCCCTCCTACATTTAGCTCATAATTTCTCATGGTTGTCTGCAGACATTATGAGATCACATATGACCCTGCGAGATTATGCATTTTCTTGTCCTTAAAGATAGCTGGTGACAAATATATGACTGATACCATTTCATATTTGAGAATAGATCTTTACTTATCAAGTGCTTTCAATAACAGCACTGAGAAACTGCAAATGGCACTGTAAACTGAAGATACAGATGGTAAATTTGTACCCTTAAAGGGTTAATGAGACATTAAGGAACATGTTTATCATTCGTAAAGCAATTTTATAAGCACCAATCGGAAATGAAACGACAGGGGCAGTGTGTTTCACTGGTGAAATAAGAATGAGTGAATGAATTAGTAGACTTGCATATTGCCATGGCAGATTTCCAAGATGAAAGCTATCGAACAGACAAACACCAGCCTACTGTTTCTGAGCCTCTGGCGTTGCCCCTGGTCTTGCCACAGCATATATAATTCAAAGAATCACAGTACCCTGCTATTACACTTCAGTGAGTGGAGAAGACAATGTTTGCTTATATCAAGCAATTGCAAATATTGATAGTGAAGCATCTGGGCAAGGAGGTTGTGTCCTCATCAAACACGCACACACCCTCACGTCACACGTTCAGGAACAAACAAACTGGAAGCCGTGGTGGTATTCCTTGGTTGCAACAAATCCAAGGCCCTAGTAAGGAGACAAGAGAAGAGCTGTGCGGTGCAATACAAAAGAGCTTTTAAACTCGCCACATTCAGAGAACAAAGCCCAGAGCTGAGATCAAATAGCCTCTAATGAGGACTCATTCAGGGTTGTTTTGAGTCAGATTGCGACAACACCTGCAAAGCAATTACGGGAAGTGCTATGCTGTCAGGCTCCATCACCCTGTGCGCCTAGCCTCAGTAACAGAGATGGAAGCTTGAGCTGGGGCGTCTTTAAGGGCTCATCATTAATTTATATTCATGCATTCAAATATTCCCTCTTTTCTGGCTAGCGGTGCATACTGATCTCGCAGAAGTGATAGTTTCATAATGAAAAATCCAGCTCAGAACCATGATATTAGGGTGCACTGAGTGCATTGTCTAGATTAAGCTCTGCACAAAATAGGGCAAATGTACTGGTTGATCTTGAGGATACAGTCTCGCTTCATGGGGCCCATTATACATATAAGCCACAAAAACAGGACTGGATGATAAAGTTACTGTGGTTCATATGTGCAGAGGGAATGCACTTCCCAAAGGTACTTCCCATAACTCTCCATAACAAAACAATTTTAGATTCATCTTACACCATAAAGTCAGTCAGGAGTCAGGAGGGTGATGGAGGGAATGGTTGTCCAAGGCCGTGCCCTTGAGGGCTAAGCTGGATATTAGGTAAGTGCTAATAAGGTTAATAAAACAGTAATATTGTGGTAATATAACAGAATACTCCATGTCGTCCAGAACATGAGACAGCGTAATGAAGGAACCAGACTGTTTTAATATTCATGTGGATCAACTAGATATTGGTAAAAACCAGGGATGGGGACTTGAATCAGACAATAGTTGCATGTCGGCTGACTTATGATTCAAGTTGCATGTTGACTGACTCACAAACCTGTCTCAAACCATGCCTCTAACTTGCTCATGGCTTGACTTAAGTGAAATTAGAAGTGCCAACATTAAAGCTCTTAATAAATGAAGCTCTTAGTTAGTGACTTTGCCTGTCAGTTTTGCTGCAGTTTTGAGCAGTCATTATTGTAAAGTTGTTTTCCTGCATTTTTAGTGACAGAATGACATGAAACAGCTTCCAGTAGGGAGCCTTTCATTACAGAGAAACTTTTGGTTTGATTGACAGAGCGAAGGACATGCATGCAATTAATGCTATGTTTAAAGTGAAATACGCTAAACAACTTAAAATGTTTGGCGAGCATGTAATTTGGATAACAAGTATTCTACCTAGGGCAACAGTTAATTCAGCTGAAGTTCTCGGTTCACCTAGGTAAAGTTTTAGTAAGATACAGATCACATTCCTTTAAACCCTACTAATATTATACATGGATTGACAGTCATGCTAGCTAGCAAGCATATAGCTGTTCTACAAACTACAGTCTAACAACCGTTTCAGGTTGTTGTACCTCTTTCTTATCAACATTTGAAATGCTTTAGTTATGTCCTTGATAAAGGTTTTGAACACATGTTGTACCTGACAGATTTAGAGAGGGATTTTCTTTTGTTTAATGCCATTTAACAAGACTGTCTCAGGTAAAGACTCTAGACTCTAGGTAAACACTCCACTCTGCGTTCCAGAGACTCTAGAGTGGTGTTGAACTTGCATGAGATTAAAATTTCTTGGTTAAACATAAATTAGCAGCACTGAGGAGGAAAAAAAAGAGCTTACTTGAAAAAACTCTGGTTACATTGACTTACATTCAGTGTACAAGTTAAGTATGTTTCTTCCATTTCCTGTAAAGATATCATTTTGGAGATATGAGTTTTTGTTCTGACAGCAGCAAAAAAAAGGAAAGTGACCATCAAGATGAGGAGCAGAAAGAAAATGACCACGAATAAAGTGAAATCTGTGAGAGCGGACATGAAAACGGCTCAGAGGAAACAAATAGTAAAGACAAAATTAGAGGCAGCATGATGGTAGGGAGTAACAAGGGGATGTCTACAGTATTAATATTTCAAGATAAGTTAAGTTAACAAGATAAGATGGCAAGAGTGATGAGTTCTGTTTGCTGTTTCTTCAAAACATGATTCCTTGAATGGTCTAGCAGTCAGGGGCTCTTAGTTAAACCCTAAAGCTTTCACTGCCTGTATTTGAAAACCTGTCAATGTATAGACTAGCAAACTGCAATTATATGGCATTATTTAGGTGTCACAATGGCATCTGAGTCACAGTTTTAGAAAAAGTCCCATGTTGGGAAAATGATCAACCATTAAAAAAAAAAAACAGCAGTGTTTAAAATTTAAACATTACATGATTACTTCTAAGAATTAGTGTTTCTTCTCTTTAATGCTGATATTTATTTGATATTACTGATTTTACACCCCCAATTCTAAACACTCAGGTGTTACAGATATGTAAACGTTTGCTTTTATAGCTTACCATTGTCTTAATTGCATAATTACATAATTACCAGGGCCACAATAATATTAAAGCAGCTTGGTTATGAAAACAAATATGACAAACAGTTATGACTGTTATTATTTTTGCCGTTATTGTAATGTGAGGAAGTGCACTTCTTACCTGCCCTACACACAGAGATGCTTTGTATTCTGATTAGCTTGTGAGCAGTGTGATTTGTCAGAATGCTTGCAGGGTACTCGACCAGAACATCAGAGATTTATTCATTCATTCAGGCTTTTATTTAAGCAAAGGAACCCAGTGGAGACCAAAGGCTTATTTGTAAAAAGGCCCTGCTGCAAAAATTGAGTATTTATCCCCTTCAGGTTCAAAAGAAGGAAAATGTGCCTGCCTTCTATTGTTTTAATTTTTTTAATCTGTAGGCCCATTTCAACTGTGTTGCACATGTCAGTTTTCAGAGCTTTATATTGGTTTCCAGTGCTGTTTCATTTTGAATGCAGCTATTGGCCTTTCTTAGTTAATTGCTTAGAGCAAAGTAGTGATTGTGATGAATATACAATTTTTACAGTCCTATGTTTGATAACATTGCTACCTACTTCTATTTGACTGATGAGGAAGAGTCATCATTAGCACAGTGCAGCTTGTGATAGAGTTAAATGAGTAAGTTATAGCTCTATAGCTAAGCTTCTGCAAGGCATTGATATCCATTCTATATTCTATACGATTCGATAATAGTATCTATATTCTGCTGCAGGATAATTATACACTATAATTATACACTGAGGCTGAAGGATATTTACACCAGTTTAGGAGCAGAAAATACTACATAATGAAGCATTACATGGTAATATGTCTATGGTAACACTTGTACTTTACTTCAGTTTTCACTCCTTCATTTACAGTTGCAGGAAAAAGTATATGAACCCTTTGGGATTACTTGGATTTCTGCATAAATTGGTCATTCAGTGTGTTCTGACCTTCATCTAAGTCACAACAATAGACAAACACAGTCTGCTTAAAGTAATACCGCACAAAAAATTACATGTTTTCATGTTTCTATTGAACACAAACATATGTAAACATATGTAAACATTCACAGTGCAGGGTGGAGAAAGTATGTGAACCTCTAGGCTAATGACTTCTCCAAGAGCTAATTGGAGCCAGGAGTCAGCCAACCTGGAGTCCAATCAGTGTGATGAGATTGGATGTGTTGGTTAAAGCTGCCCTGCCCTATAAAAAACACACACCAGTTTTGAGTTTGCTGTTCTCAAGAAGCGTTGCCTGATGTGAACCATGCCTCGCACAAAAGAGCTCTCAGAAGACGTACGTTCAAGAATTGTTGACTTGCATGAAGCTGGAAAGGGCTACAAAAGTATCTCTAAAAGCCTTGATGTTCATGTGTCCACGCTAAGACAGACTGTCTACAAATGGAGAAAGTTCCGCACTGTTGCTACTCTCCCTAGGCGTGGTCGTCCTGTAAAGATGACTGCAAGAGCACAGCGCAGAATGCTCACTGAGGTGAAGAAGAATCCTAGAGTGTCAGCTAAAGACTTACAGAAATCTCTGGCACATGCTAACATTTTTGTTGACAAATCTACAATAAGTAAAACATTAAACAAGAATGGAGTTCATGGGAGGACACCACGGAGGAAGCCACTGCTGTCCAAAAAAACATTGCTGCACCTTTGAAGTTTGCAAAAGAGCACCTGGATGCTACTGGTAAAATATTCTGTGGTCAGATGAAACCAAAATTTAGTTGTCTGGAAGGAACACACAACGCTATGTGTGGAGAAAAAAGGTACAGCACACCAACATCAAAACCTCATCTCAGCTGTGAAATATGGTGGAGGGGGCATCATGATTTGGGGCTGCTTTGCTGCCTCAGGGCCTGGACGGATTGCTGTCATCAATGGAAAAATGAATTCTCAAGTTTATCAAGACATTTTGCAGGAAAACTTAAGACCATCTGTCCGCCGACTGAAACTCAACAGAGGATGGGTGATGCAACAGGACAACGACCCAAAACATAGAAGTAAATCAACAACAGAATGGCTTCAACAGAAGAAAATACGCCTTCTGGAGTGGCCCAGTCAGAGTCCTGACCTCAGCCCGATTGAGATGCTGTGGCATGACCTCAATAGAGCGATTCACACCAGACATCCCAAGAATATTGCTGAACTGAAACAGTGTTGTAAAGAGGAATGGTCCAAAATTCCTCCTGACCGTTGTGCAGGTCTGATCTGCAACTACAGGAAACGTTTGGTTGAGGTTGTTGCTGCCAAAGGAGGGTCAACCAGTTATTAAATCCAAAGGTTCACATACTTTCTCCACCCTGCGCTGTGAATGTTTACATGTTGTGTTCAATAAAAACATGAAATCATATAATTTTTGTGCGGTATTAGTTTAAGCAGACTGTGTTTGTCTATTGTTGTGACTTAGATGAAGATCAGAACACACTGAATGACCAGTTTATGCAGAAATCCAAGTAATCCCAAAGGGTTCACATACTTTTTCTTGCAACTGTATATCCTCAAAGAACATATTACATATCACAAAGGCCAGGAAAAGTTTTTCTTGTGGCAGCCAAATTTTGCCCCCCTTATTTCAACATTAAAATCAGCATATAATGAAGCTGATTTGTATATATACATGGTCCAGGACCACACATTAGTTGCTCGACCAACCCTTTTTGTTGAAGTCAGGTGTGCCCCTAAAGATTTAAGGGTAACACGTTACATTAAGTATTGACTAACCAACATGAAGTAATGCATTAGTTAACATGAAGTAATATATTATTAAAACATCTGGAGGCCTTGCTCTTTCTAATCTTAAGTTGTACTTCTGGACGTTTCATATTAGATCTTTAAAACCTTGGTTTGATCCTTCTTCTAAAATATGCTGGTCATCTGTAGAGCAGGATCAAGTCTCTCCTACCAGACTGCAGGACTTACCATTTGCAGGTATCAAACATTGAAATTCTTTGCTAGAATGGGAACTATCATCACCTGTTCTCTCGAAGTCTGGAAACAGCCTTGTAGTTTTCTTGGATGTGATATAAAATTTTATATATAAATCCCATCTGGTTTAATAATCTCTTTCTGACAGGTTCAAGGCCTTTTGTTTACTCTTCTTGGTCTAAACAGAATATCTGGCACATTCTACTTTTTGTATCTTAGGTTTCGCTCAGCTCTTCATGCTTATGGAGTATCCTGGGACTCTCAGTTAGTTTATCATCCCCTACTTGAGCATTGAGCATAACTTTAATTCATCTTGAGGACTAGAGGACTAAAGAGATTGTTAATGGCAACTATAACAGCCTCCAAAAGACTATTTTGAAAGGTTGGTTTGTGCCAGGTATCAAGTTATGTTCATTCTGGGTTTGCTACTTCTTGGACATTCTTATTTTGGAGCAAGCCACAGCCAGATTTCATAAGACAAAGGCTGCAACAATTCAGAAGTGGTCAAAGAAACTTGTTTTGTCACGGCCCTTTGACTAGATTGATTTACTATTGGTTTTTACTGTTTGTTTGTGCTGTTTTTATTATTATTATTGCTGTTGTTGTTATTTTGTCTTTTTAAGAAAATTGAGTGTTTCCTTACATGCACATGATCACTCACTAATTACACCCTCCCCACCTTTTCTTTTTTAATAATAATAATAATTGCTGTTTTAATTGCTGTTTAATAATAATAAACCATGCTGTTTTAACACACACGTGCTGGAATAAGCATGGTGTCCCTGAAAAAGATAGACCCTGTCTTTAAGCTGTTACCAATCTGTGTGGTCTTTTTCTTCTGTTGTCTTCTTTTTCTTCTTCGCCTGAAAGGTTGAATTGTCAGACCACAATACTCATTCCCACTGTGCATCAGTCCATTTCAGATAAGCTCGAGCCCAGATAAGTCAGCAGTATTTCTGGACGCTATTTGACATCTGATTTCCGTAGTGCATAGCACAGTCTTAACTTGCATTTGTGGAAGTTGCAACAAACTCTGTAAACTGACAACAGTTTGCTAAACCATTCCCAACCCAACATGGTGAAATCCACAGAGTCCTGTCAGTTTTAAATGAAGTGCAATCTGAGGGACTGAAAATCATGGACATATAGTTGTGGTTTCCAACCTTGTCCGTTATGCACAGGGATTTAAGTGGATTCTCTGAATCTTTTGATGATATTTACACTTTTCCTCAATGCTACACAACAGAGGGCTACCTATTCTAATTCTAAGGCTAAAGGGTGTTTAGGGGGGAGATAATGCCCCCCAAAAACCGACTTAGCAATGCCCTTGAACAATATCCTAAGTATTACGAGACTGGGTTAAGAGTAATCAGCTTGTACTTTTTATATGTTTATACACTTGTGTATGTGTGTATCGTTCCTACCCAAAGAAATGTCCAAAATGCCAACAGGAGAGAGAAAAAAAACATAATTTAATTACTGTAAGTCAGTGGAACCAAATTTTTTTCTAAGCAAGTTTGGGACATTTCTATTGGTCAAATCATCATGAAATTTTCACACAGCTGCTGTGTACAAATGCACAAAAATAAAAATTGACAAAAATGAAGATACATGTTTTTCTTTGGACAGCGACAATATGTGAATACATGAATTTCACTCAGGTATCTTTTTGGCTTCATTTTAATTGAACTTTACTTTTTTTGACACGTTTTTTCCAACCCCTGCATCTGTGTACATTGGGTGATATTGAAATAAAAGCTGTTTTATTACATAGTACCCAAAGTTCTTGGAAAACCAAAAGAACTGTCAGTATCAGTAAAGCAAACCATGAGGCTAAACAAACACAAACTTAGCAAACAGCCTGGTACAACCTGACAGACCAAGGCCAGATGATAACCAAAGACTAACCAAAAGGAAATAAATAAATAAACACGCAAATAAACAACATTGCTGAACTGATAAACAACACTGGGGCTATAGATGTGTCAAACAAAAGTATACACCTGCATGACCTCAGAGGGTTTACCACAACCCACTGGCAAGCCAAGTTACAGTTTGTTGTAAAACACAGAAAAATGTTGAAGGCTTTTGGAACAATGTCTTACATCTAGCAGAGAGTGATGGAATGCCTTTCAGAGCAAACAAGCTATTCATGCTGGTACCAGTTAACAGGCTCAAAGCCAGCCCAATGCGCTCACTCTGAATTATTCATTAATTTCACTCAGTTTAATTAACCTCTTTCTGCATGACTGGAATCTGCACGGGCAGATTTTACACCCTTTTCTGTAAATGGCCATTTATCCTGTTCAATCAGGGTCATGGGATTTGCTTTCCCTCTTGTATGGATGGACCATGAGGTGCAGCGGATTCAGGCCCTGAGAATGGCTGGCCCTAAAATGAACAAGAACCATGTGCTAACACCGTAAAGCCCACAGAGCAATGTATCTTATCCTCTCTGAGCACAGCTGGAAGTCATCCCCCTTCTCATTACTCAAACTGTCCAAGAAGGCCCTGAAAATGCTGCACAGTGTATTGGAGTAGAGACACACACAAACACACACATACACACATCCAGCCCCAATGCGGAGGGCACTGACCTCATTTCTAAAGGCACATTGCTGTGTTTAGCAAAGTTAGCTTATACTGTCCTGATTACTTCAAGAGATATGATTGGCACCTCATTTGAAGTGCTCTCAACACAGTTAACCGACAGTTCCCCTGTCAGTGTCCCTACCAGTGTTTTTTTCAGCAATTTCTACTTCTACACTTGAAGCCTTAGTAGAGTAATTACTTTCATTTTTCTGTATTATTTGAAAATATGTAATTATATAGTTACTGTTCATAGAATTCTCAGATGTGACAACATGGTGGCATGGTGGGTAGCATCGTCGCCTCACAGCAAAAAGGGCCTGGATTTGATTCCTGGTTGGGGCATATGGGGTCCTTTCTGTATGGAGTTTGATGGTTCTCCCTGTGTCTGGGTGTGTTGATCCGGTTTTCCTCCCACAGTCCAAAGACATGCAGTCTGGTGAACTAGGGATGCAAAATTGCCCCCTAGGTGTGAGTGTGAATGTGTCTGCCCTGTGATGGACTGGAAGGCTGTCTAGGGTGTTTCCTGCCTTCCGCCCAGTGACCCCTAGGATAGGCTCCAGCACCCTGCTGTGATCCTGAAGGATAAAGCTGTTGATGAGTGAGTGAGAGAGAGAGAGAATTGTCAGAAAGTCCTGCCTTCCTTAGATGTTGCAGCAACATTCATCAAACATTCAGTTTATATAACATTGTATATAGCATCTATAACCTTGCACTAACAAATTAAAAAATAAACATAAGATGTTCAATACATGTTTGGGAACTAACAAAATAAGCCTTTAAGCTAATCCTGTTAAGATGGATTCCAGAAATGATGCTTACATTAATCAAACCAGGAACTTGTTTATTCACTTGAGGTTACAGCTTTTGGATTTCATATCTCATAATGAGCATGTTTTAGCGACGGAAGCTAACCCTTTAGATTAGTTCAAGTTAAAGCTAACGCCAGAGCTGTGTTGCTGCACCTGAGAAGGATTTGCCATGTTTAATCCTCCTTATTTCTGAACACTGTGATGCTTTGAGTGACTTCTGGGCAGAACATCCAGAGAAGCCTAAAAAGACAGAACCTTAAATGTTTATAACATCATAACATGAAGAATGTGTGGAAATAAAGTATCAATAATCAATATTTTGCTTGTATACTTGTGTGGCAATGTTTGTAGTTTTAATTTCTCTGTGAACAGAAACCTGCACCTGCATAAGAGAAATGGTGATCCTTTTTACTTTTTACACTCTAATAACACTCTAATAAACTGCTAATAAAGACATTTGATTTATTTTTTTGTTGTTGTGTTTACACTGAGAGTCTAGTAAAGACAGAAAACCAAAAGAAAATGCTACTACACAGTAATGTTGAGTGTTTTTAAACCAGTTATTCTATGATGCTCCTTCTTCATCATCTTCTTTATTGTAGCTTGTTATATTAGCATCAAGCTAGTAGGGTTAGCTCAGCTCTCCATAGAATTTTGATGTCAGCTGTAGTTACAGCTTTTTATGGTTGTAACAGGCATTTAAATAACATTATTTACTTTGTATATATCATTAGTTTTGAAGCAATGCTTTATTTAAAAGCTCGAACTTGATGTATGTCTTTTATTATTATAGTGTTAGCCTGATAGCTTAGCAACATCTTTTTATGCTTGTAACATTGGTGTAGACATTACTTGGCTATACTGACAATCGTGAAGTGCATGTTGTCCCAGAACATTTAAATTGTACATTTTAGGTATATTTGCAACAATGCCGAAAACTGTTCATATTTTTACATATAGGGCTGCACGTTCGTTTATTTGAGACAGTATAATTTAGGAAAGCTTTAAGTCATAGATGTTACTACATTTTACTACATTTAATACATTGCTATATTTTATAAATGACCACTGCCTAATATTATTCTAGAAGTGGCATTTCACTCATAACTCTGTTTAGCTTTAATAAAAGCCATAAGTGAGATTGTAGCCAGTCAGCTGTTTAATTAGGGGCTAGTTCCCCTGTATGATCAAAATCAAATTACCTTTAACAAAAACTGCATATTTTGTACTTTGAGAAGTGAAGATAATTTCAGTGATAGGAACTGAACTCTTGCCTTGCATTAGCAGGAGAGCCACTGGACACCTAGCCAATTACTCCTAATTAGTCATGCAAACACAAAGTAGTTCATTAACACCACACATGATATACACATGGAACAGCTTGATATAATCAAGTATCAGAATTCATGGTATAAGTTATTATTTTAAGAGCTAGATTGTGAATGAAATGTCCAAACACAAAGTGTTTCCCTTGCTTGATTCAAATGTCTGGAATCAACGCCATCTTCATTAGGCTGAGGGGCGTTACATTGATAGTGACTTACATAATGAGTTCCTCATTTAGATTCCATTTCCATTTTATCTTTACATTTTATATTTACTGGTTCATGCCTGCATGTTTTGTCTGTTTCAAAGTCAAAACATGTCCAAAATTCAGATCATGATAACACATCTTCTCTGTGATTTAAGACAAGAATTTTGGTGTTGCTTGAAAGCTTGAAATCAGCACTACTGAGAAAAGTTCTCTGCTTGTTGGACGGAGCTATCAGTGAGGAACAATTAAAACTGAATTTCACCTTTTCAGCTTTTGTTATCGCCTAAAATGGAGGGTGCCCAATTTGCTTTCAGAGCAAATATTTATCCTTCAGCTTCTACAACAAAAGGCCAGATATTGTGTTTCATGAGGAGGAAGAGACTCTGCCGGAGCTGTGTGCTATGACTCAGATGTCTCCTCTGATTGATGGCGAGCACTTAGCATTCCCACAAGGGGGCTGTGAGCACCTGAAAGCGGTGATGTGGCGAGACAAGACTGATGCCTTATCCGAGCGGATGGATTGACCACTTCTCCGTTGCTGCCCCCTCTCTCGCTTTTCTGTGGACATGTAGAGCAGGGCAGGGTAAGGAAAATACGCCCCTTTTGACATTGCCTCTGATTCCAGCGAGGCTATCAAACTCCCATCTGTCAGTGGTAAGATAACACTTTGCGATGGCCTTGATTTACTGGAGAGTGTTGATGCATTGATTTATATCTCATCCCTTGTCTGTAGATCATCCATTAATGTATCAGAGGAACATTATCTCTATGCATGCCTGCACCGTAGATGGCAGCAGGAAATAAGATGGCATCTTCTTCACGCATTTGCCACTCACTGCCCCCTCCACGTTCTTCACTTTCCAAACTTACAGGCACAAAAAAAGCTCCTAAGCGAGGGAGATGGAACACTGCCTAGCATATCAACACAGAAAACTGCAACCTTTTGATGACCCATCTTTAATGAGTTTTAACTCGCATCTGTCACGGAATATGTTGACAATGACAAATCTGAGTAGCTTACACTGAGAGGAATCCTAAACAGCCTAGAGGACTATACCAAACATCCATGTGTTGGTTAAACACAGCAGTTAAATTGGGATTTTGGAGGTGAGCAAGCTTTACTTCTTGCATGAGTGCCAACAAAGTGTGGAAAAAACTAGTTCTTAATACATCTATCTATATCTATATTTATATCTGTATTGGTGCCAAAAAAGGGTTCTATGGAACAGTGCTGCAGGAAAGTATCTTTGGGATCCCTATAGGACTTTTCTTTGGAGGCTTCGTTCAAAGGTTTTGATGGTGTTTGTGAATTAAATACACAAGTGTGATGAGGCTTTGCAACATTTATAGATCTTCTACATAAAGTGCAGATTTTAAGCAAATTAAAGGTTTTGCCTCGAACCATATTGTCAAGAGGTTATTAAATGTACAGGGGTTGGTGCACCTCTTGCTGGCGCATCTGTGACCAAGACAGCAAGTCTTTGTGATGTATCAAGAGCCACGGTATCCAGGGTAATACCACCAAGAAGGACGTTTTCCTCCACCAGCATCACGTAGTGACCTGGCCACTATCCTGCAAGAAGAATGGCTTAAAATCCCTCTGACCACTGTGCAGGACTTGTATATGTCATTCCCAAGACGAACTGACGCTGTATTGGCCGCAAAAGGAGGCCCTACACCATACTAATAAATGATTGTGGTCTAAAACCAGGTGTTTCAGTTTCATTGTCCAACCCCTGTAGCTAACTTGGTGCAAGTGTGCCTTGCGGGTGTGTTTAGCAACAACCTGTACAGGAACAAAACTTCTTTTAGAGATTTTTCAGATTTGAACATCCCTAAATAGCCAAAACATTAGCTAGCTATGGGCTGATTCCACTGTAGGTCACTTCCTAGAGCCCCACGATGCGATCCTTTCGAAGAACTCTTCCAACTATAACTCTTCCAACTGCAAACTCTTCCAGCTGCTCAAATTGCTTTCAAACTGTTCTCTGAGGCATACTTCACTTCTCTGAGGCAAAGGATGCTATCAACACAACAGCATGAGTCAGAATGGAAAGCATGGCCAACAGGACGACCTTATTCAGCGATAAGGCCCGTTCTTGCTTATGTCATGCGCAACTGAGCATGAATCATTTGCATGTCACATGCAAGACCTATCAACCATAACATTAAAACCACCTCCTTGTATCTATACTCAGTGTCCATTTTATCAGCTCCACTTACTATATAGGAGCACTTTGTAGTTTTACAGTTACAGACTGTAGTACATCTGATTCTCTGTATACTTTGTTATCCCCCTTTTACCCTGTTCTTTAATAGTCAGGACCACCACAGAGCAGGTATTATGTGGGTGGTGGGTTATTCTCCACACTGCTGTTACACTGACGTGGGGGTGGTGTGTTAGTGAGTGTTGTGCTGGCGTGAGCTGCTGGAGTTGTCCACTCACTGCCCACTCTATTAGACGCTCCTACCTTGCTGGTCCACCTTGTAGATGTAAAGTTAGAGGCGATAGCTCATTTGTTGCTGCACAGTTTGTGTTGGTCATCCTCTAGTCACAGGACGCTGCCCACAGGACACTGTTGGCCAGATAGTTTTGGTTGGTGGACTATTCTCAGTCCAGCAGTGACACTGAGGTGTTTAAACACTCCAGCAGCACTGCTGTGTCTGATCCACTCACACCAGCGGAAAAGGTGGTCATAATGTTATGCCTGATTGATGTATATATATACAAATATGTATGTGTGGTTGTAAGATGTTTTAAACACTTTAAAAGAAAAGATCCCAGATTTACTCAATGGCATCAGATATCTTAATTATTACGAGTATTGGAAAGCTAAACTCTATTTGTTACACTGCTGTAACAAGATATACACTAATATGGCTCTCAAAATTACACTCCAATTTGGGTCACACTCTTGCAAGAATCCATTTTCACCACATTTCTAATGTCAAGGATAAAAGGCATTTAAGAGTCAGTGGTGAGTCTTTAGTGTGTTCCAAGTCAAGCCTTTGGCAGAAGCTGTATTAGGATGATGTGACTAGCCTGTGCTGAGCTACCCTCCTGTCATACTGGGGTCGGGCTGCCGCATGCTAAGGACTGAATACCTAAGTAGGTGTTGTTCAGCTGGGTCAGAGTAAGAGAGCTGAGGGAGAGCTAATAGAGTGATCCTGTAAGGGGGCGTAATTAGGTCTTGCATGATTTAGTGGTGTGTTAAGAGGCCTTTGCAGCTTATGATGAGAAATACCTGATCCAGGAATATACCATTTATGAGTGCTTTTTATTCACAAATCAACATAATTAAATCAAATCAAATGACTGGTGCTGTATATTTAATGCAAGCCTTAATTAGAGGGGATTTCAGGTGGATAACACATGCCTGGTCCAAAACAGACAAACATTATCCCATCCGTTTTGCTTTAATGTCGTTATGTGATGTGATATTGCTTAATGACTTCATGTCAAACCGAGTTTATGGCAAAGCACATATATACCTGTTAAAGGGACAACTCTACAAAATGCACACTTTTTACAGGTCACTTGAATCCACCATCCTTCTTAAAATGTTATTATTTGAAGGCTAGACACATCGGACCTTTATAACACATTCATAAGCTTTGCATAACACATTTACAAAGTAGTACATGAGTATTTATGAGCAACTTATGCAACATTATTGACATTAGGAGCCTTAAACTAAAGTGATGGACACTGTTTCATTTATAACACTGCTATGATGCAACATTCTGAAGTAACATAGGAGCAGAAGTCTAGTTAAGAACATCATAGATCACTTGTATCAAAGCTTATAATGTCCTAAATCTAATTTTCAAACGTTTGTTTTATGTAAATATTAGAGGTGAACACATTACAAAATGTCTGTACATGGGTCAAAATAGACATACTTTTGGTAAAATATTATTTAATTAAGTAAAAATATCCCCATTAGAACTGATAAAAGGTCCTTTATAACAATACAGTGCCATATATCTTGTTATGGTGCAATTACTGGCATATGCTGTTCTTAATGACTTAAATATTACTTCATAAGTAAGGTCAAACAAAGCATAATTTAAAAATGCAATCTGACTTTTTTGTTAGAGTGAAAAGTTTATGATGTACAGACCAAAAGACAGGGTCCAACATTATCAGAAAAAACATAATTTTACATTATTTTACATTATAGGTTATGAACATGTCTTGTTTTGTAAATTTGTCGCAACAATTTCTTTCTATATATATTATAGAAAGATTATATATATAACAACAGTTTTTATATATATAGCCTACAATATGGAATGCAGAGACTAAGAAAAAAAGAAACCGGTTATTGTCATTCCTGCTGGTTCTCTTCTCATCTCCGATCTCCCGGACTCCATTTCCCATAATCCACCACCTGAAGTCACGTGTTCCCCAATCACACCCCGTTGCCTCGCTCTCGGTCTCCAGAATATTGATTAACCACCTGATGTTAATTTAGTCTGTTTGTTTAAATACTTCTCTCTCGCACTGGCTCATTGCGAAGCATTGCCACTCTGTTGCGTACTGAGCGTTCTCTCTGTGTCTGATATTGTTACTCTGGCTTTTGACTCCATTTTGATTCTCTGGTTTTCTCTTCTGGTTTATCCCCTTTGATACCTCTGCCTGGTCTGATTGTCTCCTTGGTTTGACTCCTGCCTGTTTATTGACTTCGACTCAGTTTAGCCCTTGATTGTATTCCCTTGTTCTTGGTGTTGCTGTGTTTCAGTGCAACCTATTTAATAAACTGTGCCTTGCTTTTAGTTCAGCGTGCGTCACAATCTGTTTGTCCATCGTCACAGTTATTGGACAGAAGTATTTAGATATACCAATGAAAAATAAGAGATCCATAAAGATCAATGACTCCTGTGAGAAGCCCATCATGATGGCAAGCTGGAATACATGAATGAGTGAAAATTAAAATATGAGAAAAGCTCACTGTATTGTGAGGCAGATGAAACAATGTCTTTGATTAAGTAGTTTTTAGTGTGTGCAGGCACCAGTATCATCAGGATGGTGAGTGACATGCAGGTGTGGCTTTCTGAAGAGCATTGGACAGCAGGATGCTCCATGGTGGTCAAACTGGTCTAGATAGGCAGGCAAGCAGGGCAGATGAAGCCACAGCACCAGACTGCATAGGATGGGTAATTGTTCAGCTCAGTAAAGTTTCGATGTTAGTATATATATAGTACATGCAGCAAAATATAAACATCCATTTTTAATCATATGAAAGATATAAACAAATTGATTTTCAATGTCAATCTACAACTGTCTGCCGTCTTACTTCTCTGGCAGGTAATTTATACCACACAGTCTGACACTCCATTCTGTGGCGCTGTTTTCGTCGTGTCCCCTGGAGGCCCTGTTTCCACTTAAATTCACAGTGAAGATACCAATCTGCAACAGCTCCAGGTGTTTGCCCAAACCTCTCTCCTCTATCATGTGGACCTGTGCCACAGTTGCTTAGGATGCTGCCCAAAAAACAGTGTGTGCTGAAGTCAGAAACACAGACTATGTCACGCAGTTTCAATAAACAGCCTATTGTGCTCCCAAATCAATAATGACTTATAAACAACACAACAACCACTAAGTTAGTGGGGAGTTAACAAGACATGAAAACTTTTATTGGTGGTCTAGTAAGAAATGGAGAACCCTTCTTGTAAAAGAAGAATACAGTGTTCGGAGCTTGTTTTTAGTGCTGTTAAATGTGCTGTTACCGCCGTGGCAAAACTCTACAATGCCTTTTTGTGTGCACAAATGTCTTCACATAAAACATCACAACTAGCTTTCTTCTAGCCAACAATTCACTTATAACTAGCTCATTCCTGAATTATGCTAAAAATGTAAATATGCAAATTAATAAATAATGGGGAATTGGCTTTCCTAGTTAGCTTGGCTGCAGCACCTTGGATTTGAAAATGAAATTAAACAATGACTGTGCGGTTAAACGTCTATATAGAGTGAACTGCACTGGGGACATTACTGTGTAATCAGTCTTTTGGCTGCTCAGTTCTTTCTTCACCAGATGTGTGTTGTTGCATCCTGAAGTTCTACAGTTGATTCTAGATGTGGCATTTCAAAATAAGGACCAGAAGCAGTATCAGTAGCAGTTAATCAGAACAAAATGAATTAGAAACAGCCCAAATCAGACAGGAACAGAAAATATGCCACTACAAACCTTCCAACAGAAGCAAACCTTCAGGGCCTTCTAGGCCTTCAGAGGGCTAATTGCATGTCTGTCATGCTTAGCTCATTTTTATTTCAGGAAATCTTCAGTATTAAAGCATAAAGCATTTATTTAAAGGCTACCTAAACAGGGACTTCTTAACACATGCATAAGCACGTATATCATGTTTATAAAGAAATATATGCATATTTATATCAAGCTTATACCTATACCTGCAAGATGACATAAGATGTCCTATGAAGCACATGACATTGCATTGACTTAAGGGACCTTTGATGAACACTGATACTTCTTAACAGTGTTATAAATGGAACAAATGTTCATCAATTAGTTTAAGGTCCCTTAAGTTTTGGTTGGGAACAAAAGGCTTAAAATCTTGAAACCCCCAGTGGAAAAGGGTTGAGTCAAAAAGTTGTTCTATCTGTAGTATGTAGGTGGACAGAGCCAAGCTATCTTACCAATCGGTTATGCCTTCAGGAGCTGGACGTGTCCTAACACATCGGTTTAACCCATAACATAATGAAGAACTGATAGTGGAATCCAGCAGGTACATTTCTAATGGGTGAAAGCAATTACATTAGATAAACTATGTGTTACATTCTATGTGTTCTGGAAATCTTGGATATGTCACTGATAGTGAATATGAATGATAGTCTGATCACTGTGTTTCAGTCAGTTCAGTTGGTAGAAATGGAAAATAAAGGAAGCCTTCTGTCAGGGCTATGCCAGTCCTGGTTTCCCTCTGACTGCCACTAGGAGAGGCCTGGCAAACTACCAATGTCTGATGGTGTCCTTGGTTTTTAGACTTCAAGCAATCATGAACTTCAGAGGACATACAATCATTTACTGATCAGAATCATTTTTTTTAATAACACATTTATTTGTTCATTTACTTCTGTTGTCCTGAAAGAGCTTTGATTCCAATCTGCAACCTCAGTTTCATCAATGTCTTAAATTAAACATGTGAATCTCATTTTAATTATGTATCAGTGTGCTGAAAAGAGTCAAAACAATAAATATGATCACTGTCTAATTATGGACTGCTGTCTGCATTGATCTGCCAATATAAATTCTTAAACTTTGGCTAAGAAAGAGGAGAAAGTAGAGACTCCCTTCATTGACAGTGAAACACTAGAGCTGCCATCTTTAGGCACCATTCCCTTAGAGGCCGACCAGTGATGGGAAACAGTGCTTGTTAATCTATAGGTGTGATTAACCTCCTCTGATTGGCTTTGTGCACTCCAGTGTTAGGGCAGTGTCTGCAGGACATAGGCTTTGACTAGACACTCTTTAGCATGCAAAAAAATGCTGCTAAAGGAAATCGATTATCCAAATGACAAGCTACAGGGAGCAGCAACAGTCCTGGAATAGGAATGTGTGCATAACATTATGTTTGAGGCATGTAAGATGTAGAATCTACATTTCTTTGTTCTGAAGCTGTTATCAGGATTATTCCATGGCCTTGATCCATATATTAAAATTCATCAAAAATCTGCTTAGTCAGTTGACTATTCTGCATTCCACTGAATCCTCTGCCAGCTTGTCTACACCTATGTAAACTCGGTGTGGTGTATTGACAGGACTGCATGAAGCTAAACCAATGATTTCCCTTGGTACTTAAGATTAATATGTGTCATGAATTGACTATGGTCACTTACGCAGGCAATTAGTAAACCTAAATAGGTAATTAATCGCTGTTTCAGACACAGGAGACATAGTAAACAGATTATAGCAGTACAACAGTAATTAGAGCTTTTCTTTGATGTCCTCCTAAGGTTCACTCCATCAGACAACTCCATGCTAATTAAATGCAAAGTGTCTTTAATTGTGCTAAACAGTTTGAGTTTAGCGTCTTTTAGATCCTTATTTGTACTGAAGAAGGATTGCCCTAATATCAGACAGTCTAAATCAGACAGGATATCGCTTTGAGGAATTCCGGTAATTCCGGCATAGAGTAGCTACAGGAAGGTGAGTTTTAGTTTATTGTGGTCAGTGCAGACCCAGGGTTTTTACCTCCTTTAATAGATATAGGCACCACAATGGAAACCCAAAGGGATGTTGTTTTTAGTTGGAGTATCTTTTCTTCTTGCATGCCATCGACCATCTTGTCTGGTCTTCTCTTGGGAAACTGTGTATGGTCCTTCCCTGAATGGCACTTCATCTGTAGTGGTAATGCAATTAGTGATGATGTGGTTATGTCCCAGCTTGTTTGTACAGACAGATGGCCAGTGAGACAGAAGATGCACAGCCGTTTGTCTTCAGAGTCGACATCAGCTCTGTCCACCAGCAGATTCTTTGGTCTGTAGCTGTTTGTCTGGATCCTTTACACATATAGCATCCAGGGCAGAATACAGGTCGTACCTGAACTAGTTTTTCAGGAATTCCATCCATACCTCTGCTAGCTACTAGTAAACAATCTCCTCAAAGTGATAAATACCATGACTTTTAATCGATCATGTTTTAACTAATCATGTTTGTATATATGTAACAGTGTTTCGCCTAAAAGGTTTTTTATTATTAGCTATCTTTGGTTGTAGAGGGGGATGTAATGTAACACATGAAGCATAATTTTACACCTCAAGATTGCCTTTATTGCATGCTAGTGATACGTAATTTGCCAATAAAGACACTGGAATGATATCCATTGTGCAAAGCACAGAAATGTGGACTGACAAATGTTGTTTGCTGTTGTGCAGTGTTGCAGTGTGATTTCTGTTGAAGAAAAATCATTGATGGGATTAGTGGTCGAGTAATCAAGATAACTCAATGAGCCACCCTCTAATTTCTGTGGTTGACGAAATACTACCCAAAAAGATGACAGAATTGCATGGGGCTCCCTTTGGGGCTGCTAGGCCTTCAGACAAAGCCTAATGATTTCTGGGACATGCCTGCAATTTTACTTGACATATTAGACCCTTTTAGCACAAGGTAACACAGTTCCCTGCTGTATTAATGAGATGACTGTGACATGCTGCTGCTTTGCACTACCATAACAGGAAACACTCTGGAGACTCCACACCCATTCTATCAGTCTCTGTTAATATATTACCTCAACCGTTAGCTAGAGCTAAATGGCCAAAGAAACACAGAGTGTAATTAATATTATTTATATTCATCGTATTTTAAGTACTTACATTTCCCCCATCTGCAATTTTGCCATGGACAGTTGGCATATATTGCCCTTGTTTGATTTTTCCCATTCCATCGTAAATGGTGCAGCAGTTGCCCAAGGTGCCAGAATATAACAGCTGCAACATGCAGCTGCAGAAGGTGGGACAGGAAAATTCAAACAAGGATCTGGCAAAGAAGAAGCTGACACAAAGTGTTACATGCATAAAAAGTTTTTGCCAACTGCAAACGTTGGTCATTGCTACCAAAAATAAAGGTTATCCACTCAGGTCAAGCCAACAACAGAGCAGTTCTGATGCTTAGCTCTAGCTTCCGCATAATGCTAGAAAAAATGCAGCCTCTTCACAGAGGTAGCTTTAAAGCCATGGGAGGAGATCCTCAGATGGGGGCGGGGTGGTATTATTCTTATAAATAACAACACTCTTATGTCATTGTTAAGTTTTGCTTGAAAACATAAGGGGCTATCTTTAAATGCCCAATGGAACATTGTCCCAGGAGTTTTACTCCTCACTAGTTAGGTCAACTACTTACATGGTCTGAAAATGAGAGAAGAATCACTTAATCATGTTTTGGTTTACAATTGTTGAGACCAATTTTGCGGGGATAAAAAGGTCACTGACTGTGAATATGGACTCTGCTGTACTCAAGTTTCAGCCAATTGTTAGGAATGGAAAGAGGCAACAGCAGAAGTGGAAATATAAAGACGCACTGCTCAGTACAATGGAAAAACATGTACAAGCTTCAAATGTGGTCTTGTACAAGCTTTAGATGTCCAAATGTAGAATCTACAATGGCTAAAGTCTAACGCTGTAATACTGCTAGCGTGCTATTACAAACCATATAGAGTAGCTAAAAGAAAGGAATGTTATCAAAGAGGTTTTTCTTTTATGATATTTTTGGTCCAAACTCAAAGCATAGCTAAATAATCAATGCTTTTTACCATTAGAATTTGGTTGTTAATCGTTACTCTGTATCATAACTCTGTACATATATACCTAGAGAGAGACAGATGGAGATAGAGTGAGCCCTGAGGCTCTAGCCTTTAACAGAGGAAATATAGATTGTTTGCAAGTGGCTGCTACTTCAGAGGAGTATTAGTGAGTCAGTGACTATGAGGCAGAGGAAGACTTTATTACACATTCCCAGGATACAACAAAAAAGCATCTCCATAATCTTCACCTCAGAGCAGCACAGTGAACAGACTCATTTTCAATCATTTCTCGTGGCTCTATGCAAAACAGGCTGTCATGAATAAATGCATTTCAAAAGAGAGTTAAAACACACTGCCACACATGCAGTGATGGGATCTTACCGAGCTTTCCAAGAGAAGAAAATTGCTGGTGTATACTCAGAGATAGAGGAGTGGGGGCTGGTTGGAGGGGGGCAGATGGATGTTACCTACGCTGTCGCACACAAGCACCGTCAAACATGCATAGACCTATTAGTGATAGCGCTGCTCGCTGTTTGTCTTGTAGAGAAGAGATTTGATGCCTACAAAGACTGTATATTGTTGGCATGTATGAATGTCTTCATTTGATTTGGTGTTTTCAGAGAAAACATCAGTCACTCATTGCAAATGCGAAATGAGAAATGTCAGTGGATTCATTCGTAGTTTCCTAAAGCTGCTGAAAGGCTTAGTAAAAGATTTGCCAGATACCTTCAAGGAATCTAGTTCCTTAAAGATTACAAAACTGCCACACATCATTCAAATGACAGTCTACTGTTCCTTAAAAGAGTTCTGTTTTCAGATTTGCATAATGCCACTGCTTTTAAGTGACAATTTGCAGTGAATTGCACATTAACACTATAGTAACAATATCTTGTATCTTCAAAATGTTTTGTCAAAAAAAAAATCCGCATTTAACCCATCCGTGAAGTGAAATGCACAATAGGGAACACACACACTAGGGGATCAGTGAGCACACTGGCCCGGGGCAGTGGGCAGCCCTATCCATGGTGCCTGGGGAGGAGTTGGTGGTTAGGTACCTTACTCAAGGGCACTTCAGTCATTATTGTCAGTTCAGGGAATCAATTGGCGACCCTCTGGTCACAAGGCTGGTTCCTTAACTTCCAACCCACAACCAAAGAAAGAAAGAACATTTTTAAGTTTAATACAAGATAATGTAGCAAGATTTAAATCCAAGTGAAAGAAAAAAACAAACAACAATACAAAAATCCTGGGCTTACGAGGTTTGAGTATGTCTGCAATAATGCACAACCACTCAGTTTAGAATCAATGTTTCTTATATAAAAACAGTATGATGTAAGATAAATGTATTAAATGATTCTAATATAAACATGACATGCAATTATAAGTACTGTAATTATTGTATATCACTTATCTTTACATAACAACATGACATACCTTGTGTTGTATGTTGAAGAATTTAGAGTCTTTAAATGTGCATCTTTTGTTCTTTGCTCCTTTGAGCATGATTATTGTTTTTCCAGATTTAATCAAATGTACCAAATATATCTTCAGTGACTGCTGCAGTCAAATGAAGACTAAATGAATAAAATGAAATTTGGTTTTGAGGGCAGTCAGTCAGGAGAACAACACATGTTGATTCAAAATCATACAAGCAAGAGTCGCTGCTGACAATACAATCTATAGCAGAGAACTTGCTTTCTATTTGTCTTCTACTTCTTGCTCTTGTTCTTGATCCTTGATTCTCTTTCTGCTTCTTTTCCTTGGCCTTCATCTTCTTCTACTGCTGCTTCTTTTTGTTCTTCTTTTTTTTGTTACTGCTGCTTCCTCTTCCACAACTTCTGTTTTTTCTTCTTCCATATCTTTTGCATCTTCTTCTTCTACGTCTTTTGCTTCTCCTTCCACTTCTTCTGTTCCTTTTTCCACTTCTTCTGCATTTTCTTCCACATTATCTGCTTCTTACTCCACATTTTCTGTTTCTTCTTCCACTTCTGCTTCTTCTGCTACATTGTTTCCTTCCACTTGGTCTGCATTCTCTATTTTGATTACTTTTCAGCATTTCTCATCTTCTTTTTATTCTTATTCTTTTTCTGCATTTCACCTTTTCTCATGCTTCTTCTTTTTTCTGTATTCCTCTTCTTTTGTTTTTTCTTCTCTTGTTCTTTTGCTTCTATTTCTTCTTCTGCATCTGCACCTTCCTCTTTTGTTATTTTCTTCTTTTTCTTCATTTTTGTCTTTGTATTCTTCTGCTTCATCTTCTGGTGGTGATTCTGCTCCTTCTGCAGCTTCTTCATGCTTTTTTCTGCTTCTTCTCCTGGTTCTTTTCCCTTTTCTTCTTCTTTCTTTTTCTAGTTCTTTCACTTATTTTTCTTATTATTCTCATTCTTATACTAAACAGTCAAAATAGTAATTTATTTCTTTGACCACAAATTACATACAAGCTACATGGAGAGTGTTATTTTTGTGAAAGAAGTTTAAAGAAAGCCTTTAAAACTAATCAAAGGAAATGTGTAATAAAATACATCCCTGAATAAATCGGGAAGAAACATTTATCTGAGACAAGAACACCAGCACAGAGTAAGAGAGATAAAGGGAGATTTTTCAGTCAATCAGTGTGTCCAGTGCTCTAGCATTAAGACTGAGAAAATGTCTGAGAAGTGGATACGAGTTGACACAGGTAGGGATGGGCTGGGGACACAGCAAACTCCTCAAATGGCTCTACTGCATCACCACAACAATCTTTTAACCTGTCAGCATTCATCCACTCAGTGGGGCTGATCATGAATATTGTAGGTGTGAGTGGGGTATAACTGGAAGCAGCATAACTGGGAGCTGAATATTTAAACTATGGCCTTGCCTGTCTGCTGCCCCCTCTGCTCTGAGGAAACAAACGTCTCAAATGTTGCTTATCTGCTTCATTCAGAATAGTGAATTGGCAATTGCAACTGTTACAGCTGCGCAAGTGCAAACAGTGTAATGGCATGCAGACTGCAGGCTGAATATTTCATAGATACAAAGATGTTTTCCGCATTTTCTATGTCTTCAGGGCAGGGAGTTGGCACCCATGGCTCTTTCCTGAAAAACATCTTCCTGGTGAGACTTAATTAATATAACGTATAGAAACATGGCACGCTTTTGCAGGCTCCAGAGGAGATGTCCACATGGTTCCCAGAGTAACAATACATCGTCAAAAGCATTCACTCATCTGCCTTCACACGCATATGAACTTGAGTGACATCCCATTCTTAATCTACAGGGTTTAATATGATGTCAGCCCACCCTTTGCAGCTATAACAGCTTCAAGTCTTCTGGGAAGGCTTTCCACAAGGTTTAGGAATGTATTTATAAGAATTTTGGCCATTCTTCCAGAAGCGCATTTGTGATGTCAGACACTGATGTTGGACAAGAAGGCCTGGCTCGCAGTCTCTGTTCTAATTCATCTCAAAGGTGTTCTATCGGGTTGAGGTCAGGACTCTGTGCAGGCCAGTAAAGTTCTTCCACAACAAACTCACTCATCCATGTCTTTATGGACCTTGCTTTGTGCACTGGTGCGCAGTCATGTTGGAACAGGAAGGGGCCATCCCCAAACTGTTCCCACAAAGTTGGGAGCATGAAATTGTCGAGAATCTCTTGGTATGCTGAAGCATTAAGAGTTCCTTTCACTGGAACTAAGGGGCCAAGCCCAACTCCTGAAAAACAACCCCACACCGTTATCCCCCCTCCACTAAATTTTACACTTGCCACAGTGCAGTCAGACAAGTACCATTCTCCTGGCAATCGCCAAACCCACACTCACATGAATAGACATATTTATGTGAACCTAAGACGTGAAGTGAAATAGCATTATACTGCTACCACATTACTCTCACACTACCAAGAGTTCCTCTTCATACATAACAGGCTCATTGTGCAAACCCTCAACTACAAGCATCTGCCAAGGTGTTTTTGGTGACATTTGATTTGATATTCTCAGGGCTTAAGAGTGATGAGCACATGCAGTTGGAGCCTAAAAGTGCAGAAGGTAAATGAAGGATGTGGTTGCTTGTAACTCAAGCACTAGCTTGGACATAACCACAGGTTTGTTTTTTCCTCCATGAAAGAGAAATGTTCTGGGTAGGTCAAGTAAATAATATATAGGAACCAGTTTGATCTCTGGTATTATAGTGCTACAGTGCAAGACTGTAAGAATGCAGGAACGTAACCAGTAATTTATAATGCTCTGGTAATATTAGTTCAGTGTAAGGAGCCAAGCAACTGAGCACGGATACAGGCAGTAATGAAGCGTCCCAGTGTACAGGTTATGCATTTGGGAGACACGACAAATTGCCCGTTTTTAATGTTCAGTGCACAATTGACCAATTGCAAGCTCCACTGGGGGCATCCACAAATTAGAAACCATTATTTTTATTTAATGTGCACACTTCGCCAATAACACCGCCATTCAGTGACTTCCAGCATGGCTATGGTTCTCTGAGTGCCACGGTGCACCACTCAGCATTTTGCTGTTACCGCATTAAATATAACCCAGAAAGACGCCACAAAAGCAACAGCAGAAGAGAAATGGCTTGAAATTTGTACAGGTAGGTTATCTAAAGTCTTTACTCCTTGTGTTATCAAATGTCATGATGAACAGACCAGAGATTCCTATGATTACAAAGGTCTTAGGATGCGACCAAAGCTAACATTAATAGCCTGGTCACATTATTTTCCCCGGTGTATCTGTGTATTTAGCTTGACAACAGCGGGTCTCTGAAGAATTACTTAGCTGAAACTTAAAGTGGTGCTTTAAGTGGTGCAGTGGTGCTGTAGCCCTCAGATCAAAGCCTAGTAATTATTGCTATCTGCCACCTCCTTGGTCAAGCTTTTATTTTGCAGCGCGCCAGGGTTTCCATATAGTTTCCATATGTATTTTTGCCTGAAGTGACTCATTGAGGATATTTATATCATTTTAATGTTGTTAAATTCCCACACTCTTTTGAATAAAAAAAAAAATGTAAAAATTATTGAAACTGTAGTCTGCTGTGTACACAGTGGAACAAAAAGACAGGGGTATAATGTCCATATATGCTTAAGTGTTTATAGAATCCACTTTCACTAACCCGCTTAATCCAACTTGGTTGCAGGGGTGCTGGAGGATATTCCAGCTCTCAAAAGGCTGAAGGCAGGATACACCCTGGACAGGCCGCTAGTCCATCACAGGGCAGACATAAACAGACATACACACACACACCTAGCAGCAATTTAGCATCTCCAGTTCACCTAACTGCATGTCTTTGGACTGTGGGAGGAAATCATAGCACCCGAAGTAAACCCACACAGACATGGGGAGAACGGGCAAACTCCACACACAGAAAGAACCCCTGACCCCCTGCATGGGAAACAAATCCAGGCCCTTCTGTTTTAAAATTTTATTTACTGTAAATATTTCTAGATTTTTCATATTTTATGTATAACTCATAACCCCAGACTGGTTTCCTTTGTGAAAAAAAAATCATAACTTCTCTCACTTTTACTTTTACTTTTACTTTTTACTTGAAGCTGTATAAATATTGAATTGAACACAGAAAGTTTAAAAGGACTTCAAACGTTAGACCTGACCACGGGATATATGTGTGAAAAATGAGTGCAGAGAGCAATGGGAAAGAATTGGAAATCAGCCAATAAAAATTAAATAAGGTAATTGTTAATATACAGCAATATCATGCAACACCAAATGAACTTTTAGCTTGCTATCAGCCAAAATTATTTTGGGAAAATGAATGGTGAACCACAATTATTAGAGTAAGCCACTGGTTTGGTTTAAACCATAAATATAAAAGAAAGAGAAAAAAGAACACCTATGATAATGCTGATTTCCTCTCCTGTGGGATTCCTGTGTGTTAGTGCTAAACTAATGGCAAATCACATTAACATATGGGGTTTAAATGAGGACATTTGAAGCCTGTAAAACACATTCTGTGTTTCATTTTAGAGGCTTGTAACAGACATTTAAATAATTTACCTTCTAGCTGTTTTCCAGTATTTTGTTGAGCGAGGAGCCCTGGCATGGAACTTCTGCTGTTTTTCATTTCTACCACTTGTACTTGCAGTTACTGACAAGGTTACAACTTTGTCAGGCATTTGTGCAGCTTCATTGGGCTCAACTTAGAAATTCAAGAGTTGACAGCAGCTGTTTGAACAATATAAATGCATTTACATTGTGAAGAATGTATGGATTCCATCCATTACTTGATAAATGGTCTGTTGTTTTCAGTCATGTAATTCCAATGATGCACAGAATGGAGGAGCTGGAGATGAGGAGCCTGTACCGTACTAGTTTGGACGATATTAGACAATATAAGACAATATTACGAGAGAAAGGTACCAACAAGAAATCACAAAATATGTTGAAGGTGATGTTTATGTTATGAAGAGTGATGTTTAACTACACTGAAATTTAGCTGCTATATCAGATATAGGAACTACCCTCTCCTTTAAACATCTTTCTACTCAAGAAAAACAAATTAAAACATATGAAAATATTGAGATACAAAACGTTTTACTTTTTATGACTTTCTGTACCAAGGTGCCATCGTTTGGTTTTATTCCAATGCGCTGTGGATTAGCTTAGCAGCAAACATTCAGCTTTGCCACGCGGAACGGAACATTAGGTCAGTGTTTCCCAACCCTGGTCCTGGAGGCACCCAGTCCTGCACGTTTCACGTTTCCTCGCTCCCACCACACAACTTATCAGCTCATTAACAAGCCTTTTTCAGAGTAGCAGGGGGAGTGTTAAAGCAGGGAATCCACTGACATGTACGGGCAAGGGTGCCTTCAGGACCAGGGTTGAGAAATAGTGCATTAGGTTTTAAGTCTACCATGGTGCACACTCACAGATCAACTGTGCAAAATACAACTCTCTCCCCTCACGACCAGCATCTTATTCGCCAGTTTTCCTCTTTCACCTTAAATGGTGCAACAGTTACATTCTGGCCTGCTGTAGCATTTAAGGTGGAACAGGAAAACTGGCAAATAAGAAGTTGTTTTCAGCCTTGTGCCGTCGTGAGGAATGAGTGTTATGTTTTGCACAGTTGATCTGTGTGTGTGTGTGTGTGTGTGTGTGTGTGCGTGTGTGTGTGTGTGTGTGCTGGTGGTAGACATAAAACAACAGCTACAAGAAACACCGCTGAATTCCAACAAGAAGCTGGTGAAGAGGAAGCACCCTTCAGCCTCGTCCCGACCGCAGACGAAAGCTCACAAGCCATTTTTGCTGGTGTTTTGGATCAATTTCTTGCCTTTTCCTCTCTCATGAACAACAACTTTTGGTACTTGATAAAGGCTCATTATGGTTTCTTGTTTAAGCAGATTGTGAGTAACTATAAACAACACAAACTATAGACAATTTGTGAGTCTGTGATGGAGCTCCCTATGTAGGAAATCACGTCATCTGCAGTTCCTGCCATAGCAATGCAGCGACATGACGTCATTTGCAAACAACCTATTCTGTGCTTAAGATGATAAGGAGACACTTACCAGGCTCGTCTCATGGACTTCAAGAGTTCATTACGAGTTCCCAACCTTACTGTAGCACACATGGGCATACAAATAGAATACTGACGAATCAGATGTCAGATAATCATTCTTGATTATTTGTTATACAGAGCTGAGATTAAGTGTGACAGAGATAATAGGAATACCACCATAGGGAGCTGACCTCAGGTTTGGCCCCCTTAATAAAAAGACGTTACATAAAGTGTTGCTTCCCTCCTGTGAGCAGGGCTCTCCACATTAAACTGAGTAATTGTATAGTTCTTCATCTCTTTCCTGTCTTGTTGCATCCTACAGCTGGAATTTTGCCTTAATTGAATATTGATTTGTTTGTTTTCACCTTCTTTAGGACCAAATTAAATATTTTGCTCAGAAATTGAGCATGTATGTTCCAGATGTTTCATTTATCATAAGAGTGCCTGAGGGCTCCAGTTTCTGAATTCCACCATCAAAGAGATCAGATAGCATACTTAAGTGTAAATGAATCAATCCAGAGCACACAAACATTTGATATTTTACCCCAATAGTGTCTGTAAATGTTGATGGAATGTTTGTTTGATATGTGAATCAAATGAACACCCTCCTCAGTGTTTCTGTTTGCTGCTTTGATTTGTTAAACACTTATCCCTTGACATTTCCCTTGATTGCAGTTTGAGCTCTGTGCCCAGATGGCCTTGCACTTGGGTGGTGGGGAATGACATGCCAGGAAATGTGGATGTGTCATGGCTGTGTGCCAGCTGGGTTTGGCATCATTCCCTGGGTGGACCCAGGTGTTTACGGGCTGCGGTTTAAATGAAAACTCTTTGTAGCATTGTGGTAAGACAAGTAAAACATATAGGTTCACATATTACATATTAGGGACATGGCTCTTCAAACATGCATGCAGATATGCCCACGAATGAGCTTAACGACTGGACTGTTGCATGGCTAGAGTTCTCCCATGAAGACATCTCATCGACCAGGGTGTGCGTGGACTGCTTAATGCAGAGACGGGAGGCTTTAAAATATTTAGGCTTAGGACACTCCATATCAATTATTTAGAGATGCTGTTCTAAGACAAAGTATCTGCCATATGTCAAAGATGAAATCTGTCTACTCCAAATTGAACTGCACGTCCTGTGTACGTTATCTGCTGCATTTTCCCTGTTACTTATTGCATGCATGCATAAAATCATAGAAATACAACAGTGAGGAGGTGAGGAGGAAAGGAGGTGAGGAGGAAAGGAAGAAACTGCACACAGTGCTAGGTAATTTCCATTTGAATATACAGTATTTTTGAAATAAAGCTTATTTGGTGTGATACCCTTAAAGGACGAATCGATTCAGATGGTTTTCCAAAGAGACATTCTTATTAATGAGCTGTGTGAGGGTAAAGTGCTTGCCTGAGAACTTTCTGTCCATGCCTGACCCGACTTAGACCATGTAATTGAGTCTGAACTTGACCACACCCAGAAACATTTTGGCCTAAACTGACCACTAGGGATGGACAGATTGATACCTAAATATTGATACTTCCAATCCTGCCGTTGACTTTAAAAAATTGATTCTGTCACCCAAATGTCAATATTATTTGTTTATTTATTTAATATTTGTTTGAACGTGTTTCCTTTCTCTCAATGAAAATACTGAATTAAGAAATTGCTGCAAATGATGATGTTGTATGGCAACTACTTTTCCTTCTGCCTCCTGAAAAAACGTAAACGTAATGTGCAAAAGTGATGAAGAAGTTGGCATTTTTAACTGGTAGCACAAATTATCAGACTCACGAGCAAAAATCCTATACAATGTACCATGGTGCACCTGTCCTACACAACGAGGGTTCTTTAAAACACCCAGCAGAATAGTACATATACTTATTATTTATGTGTATTTATATTATTTATGTATACTTATTATTAATAGTGTGGCAGATAAAAAGTAAATAATAAGTATATGTACTATTCTGCTACATTCTGTTACAATTTTATAGCTAGTCGTTGTTGAAAATCACAAACTTTAAAGTATTGGTGTCGGGAGATCACCTTTGGTATTACTTGTTATCTGATCGAATGGAAAATCAGTGGTATCACCCATCCCTACTAAACCTTTTCAAAAAACATTTTTCTTAGCCAAAATCATCATTCTATGCATAGGCATAGAACAAACATCTACACCATCCGAAGATCCTTGAGGACCATTTTGAGAACCAGTGCTTTAGAAAATCTTTTACAGATCAGCACTAGACATTACACAAGTTCACGGCTAGGCCACAACTTCAGGAGGGTCTGATCAGACCGAATATAGACTATAAGTAGTGGAGGCAAGAAAGGATAAGGCAGAAAAACAAAGATTCAATTTCCACATAGCTTCCAGCTAATAACTGTTGCTAACAAATTAGATTTTCAGTTGTAAATGTTTTGTGGGGTAGAACAGCAAAAATCTGTATCAACAGAGAAAATTGAGTACAAATCAATTACTGTCATAGCTCCAAGCCCATTCTTAGCTGCTCAGAAGAGAAGGCTTCAGTTTGGTCAAGCTGGTAATGAAGCAACAATCAGTTTGTGTGAGTGACTCAGACAGTTTTGTTGCTCTGCAGTGTTGGCTCTGTAAGTTGGTAATGGTTTCTTTAGCTACGTGTTTAACACACTCATATTGGGTTTTCAAAATGGATATTTAACTTGAAAGCATTAACATCCACAGAAAGAGCATGCCTTTAAACTCAAGTATTGAGTTTTCATGCATATGTTCCTGGATGTATGTATATACATATACATATCCTAATATCCATATACATATCCTAATATATGTATATTTTTTTTCTTTCTTTTAACATAATGTGAGGAAAACTGCTGCCCTAAGAGTTTCATTCCAAAATGCATTATAGTCCATTTTGAGAAGGGGTTTTAATATAAATATTATGAATTATGTCCTTTTTTTAGAGAGCAAAAAGGCTTTTCCACTGCCCTTGCAAACACTTAGAAAATGTCTGTCTTGAAAACGACAGCTATCACATTGAGCCTACTAATACATGTCTTAATGCTGATGGAGGAAAACATGAACCATGTATTAGATAAAATGATGACAAATGAAGACAATCACCACCTATCGCATGACCTAGGAGCATTCTAGTCTTGCAATTTCAAGCCACAAATGATATTAGCTTGTAACATACTTGGTAATTGCTCTTATCAATTGGGTAATATTTTACTTGAAGGGAGTCTACACAATATATCCATAAACACTTCATAGCATATTCACGAATATTTAAATCAACATTCATAAAGTGTACACATTTTACATTATGTATGTGGGTACATATGGAGTGCTATGTTATTTTACTGAGAGGCATTTTTTTCACAAGTCCTCATTTATTATTATTTTCAGTAAAATGCGTCATTTCTGAAAAGGCAAAACAGAAATGACCGGAGCAGAAAGTGCTTTGACACTTTAGCACTTTCAATGTATTTTACTTTTTGTTCTTTTTATCTACTCTTCGTCTTATTTAATTTTTTACAGCGCATATACTGTTTATGAAAACAGCATTATCCTGAGTTGAAATCTTTTGGGGTTAAATGCCTATCCTTATAGGTTTTATTTTCAGGTATAGTACTGGAGAAAGCACATGTATAATGGTGCTAATTTAGTAACTTAATTAGTTTAATAACATTTCCTCAACAGTGTATAGACTGTCAGAATAACTCCTTTATGTCCAAATAAGTAAATCCAGTCTTTGTTATTTTGCCTGTCCAGAAATGAGACATATCACTGAAAAATATAGTTTGTCAAAATAATTAGTAAAGACTTTTATTTTTTTTTTTTAAATAGTGTCTCTCACTAAAATGACTTAGTATCCCATATTACTATTGTGTAAAACATGTACACTTGATTTAAACATTCATAATTGATTTATAAAGAGTTGTTAAGATGTTGCTGTAATATGTTATGAATGTATTATGTAGACACCCTTCAAGTAAGGAAAGGCATAATATTTTTTTCTTCCTGAGAAAAATAGGATTGTTAAAAGCATTGGAAAGGATTTATGACTGCAGTAAACACTTCAAGTAAATGAATATTTTAACATTACACAGTAGCTCTGACTCTAGGTGTGTTCACAAGCAGAATGTAGTGTCCTAGTGACCTCTCTCTCTCTCTTTACAGACACTACAATACCAGCCTTCAGTGTGTGATGAGGTCAGTCAGCAGACCATCTAATGGCCGTCCTCCGTACTCGGTTGACCTGGCAGTGTGGGAGTCACATAGTATTAAGAATCACACCTCTGTCTGTGACACTCTCTCATTTCCTCTGTATTAATCAAACCGCTGACAGAGAGGGGAAGCTTGAAGCTAGTGACTAATAAAATGTCACTGTGACTCTGATGGAGGTGCAAATCTTGAGAGATGGGATCTGAAGAGAAACCTAGATTGCATTTACCATTCATGCTGTAACCCTCTTACTTGAGATTAAAGAGGCCAAATATTGTGAACCATTTCAGATAAGGAATTATGAAATAAAGTGATGAACTTGCATTAACATGTTTTACATGCATAAAGCTATAATAACACAGTTATAGTTTGCCAGTAATTTAAAGATATGACATTTGAAAAAAGTAATATGACGTTATGACATGGTATTGACATAATGGACCTAAAAGGGAGCTTAGGTGACAGTTGTTTTCTCCATTTCTCCAATGAAGCATCATTCCCAGATAATGGAGCTTAAGAGTAAGAGGTCTAATTTGTGTTAGGTCTCAAACAAGTTTTCAATGCAGCTCACTTCACTCATTAACATCTTACGTTAAATGTTTATTTTAGATTATAGTAGTATGGAATGAAGCATGATTTATACCTGAATGTTTAAATGCCTGAGCTGATTACAGTACTGTCATACTCCAGGGTAGTGTATCATACTTATGACCCTCACTGAAAACCCTAAAGAAAGCAGTTCAGCATCTAAAGTCATTCACATGCTTTCTTGATGTTTTGCTCATTCAAGAAGCCATTAGCTGCCAAACAATGGATCTAATGTAAATAGTGAATGGGTCCCTCTTTTCAGGCATCACGTCTGGGCCACTGAAAACCACTGTGATTAAGCCTCTTTTAAAAAACAGCAATTTAGATGTCTCTGTCCTTAAAAATGATAGACTTTTTTCTAATCTTCAGTTGATAGACACATTTTTAAGAGCATTGTATTAAACCTCTGAATGACATTTGTGTAAACACTGAAGCTGGCAAAATATTGGTAGCTAGTGCTTTTTGATCTCAGTACTGCATTTGATATTGTCAATCATAGCATTGTTTTAGGCAGACTGTAGGGCTTTGTGACAAATCTTGGAAGATATGGTGTCCAATTCTTGGGCCCTTACTGTTTAATCTTTGGATACTACTGCTGGGCCAAATCCTTAAAACTGATAAACTGATCTACTTAGCTCTCATGCTTGATGACTACAGTCCCTTTGACACTTTATGTTGTTGCCTAGGGTGAATAAATAACTAAATGAAAGAAAGAAAGAAAGAAAGAAAGAACAGAGGTAATTGTATTTTGTAGTAAGGAGCAAAGACTTGAGATCAGTGCTCTTGACACTAGAGCTCTAAGGGGTAAAGATCAACATGCATATTGACTTTGTAAACATTTAGAAAATGTCTATCTAGAAAACTACACCCACCACATTGACCCTGCTAATATATACCGTATTGCTGATGGAGGGAGAAAAAACATGAATGTTCCATTAGATAAAACAATAATTAATGAAGACAATCACCACCAATTGCATGACCTGGGAAAACTATATGTGTTGTTATTCTAGTGTAGAAAGGCAGGTTGAAATACTGCAATAGTCTATTAACTGAACTTCCCAAAACAACAATTAGGCAGCTGCATTATTCAAAGAATGCTTATGAGAGCTAAGAGATCCAAGAACATTACCCCAATCCAATTTAGCCATTGGCTACCAGTTAAGTACAGAACTGACTTTCAAATAGTAAATAAATCTCTAACTGCACTTGGATCAAAATATATTGCTGATCTGCTTGAAGTACACATACCCAATAGATTTCTCTTGATCTAGGGTCTGGTCAATTAAACAGAGTGAGGCAGCATTCAGTCATTATGCTGCCCACTGCTGCATCAAACTCCCAGATGAGGTCAGATATGCCCCAAATGTAGTGAAAAAAGGCCAGTTTAAAGATGTTCTTATTTTCTTGTGCCTTTGTTTAGCACTGTACTTAATCCTAACACTGTTTAATTTATTTTAATCCCTTATTTAATTTTTCATTTTATTGTATTTATTTTTAGCACTGCAGTTTAACTAGTTTGCAAAAATTGCATACGTGTTATTGCATAATATTATTTAATGCTTTTATGTTTCTGTGTTTGTGTGAAGCATTCTGAATTGCCACTGTGTATGAAGGGCACTACACAAATCAACTTCGCCTTGTCTTTCCTTATGGTAAATGAACAATGACAATGTAAAATATACACTTGCATGTGCAATGGTCTCAGGTATCACTGAAAGATATATGTAAAGCTATCTATGTAGACAGTAAGTGTACATTTGTTCCAAAAACACTAACAATAAATACAAAGAAGAAATCCATGAGTAAATGAGTAATCCATGAGTAAATGAGTAAATCTCAGTGATGCTTTCAGTGGACCCAAGTTGTACTGTAAGTGTGCATGCACTGAAGTCTTACACATGATTGAAGACATGATTTGTTGTTTCTGTAAAATCATTTGTAAGATGGCTACACTAGGAATCAGAACTGGGGCTATTTTTGTAAGCAAAGTCCAAACATGTCAATGTTTTTTAAATGTGTTAGCATACAGAGTCTGTATTTTGGTTTTTCCTAATGGAATCTGTTTGTCTTCAGTGTTTTGTGTTTATGATGATGTTAATACACATCAGTGTCAGACTAATTAATGACACTCTATTAAAAGATCAGTAGACTAAGAGTGATGCTAGAGTCTCTTCTCCTAAAATGAGTTGATTAAGCAGAGAGAGTCTTGTTACAAAACTGATAACAGGATATTAGAGCCATAATAAATCATGCTACTGTTACTTTGTACTTAAGTACAAGTACTTTGTACTTAATTGCAAATACTTTTGTATGTTTACTCAAGTTCAGGTCTAGAGGGAGGAACTTCTACTTTTACTGGAATAATATTTTCCCTTGGCGATGTCTACTTTAACTCAACTAGATGGTTCGTGTACTTTGTCCACCACTGTATGTGAGTAACTAAGCTATGTATGTACTGTTTATGTGCTTTAAGAAGACCATCACATGAGAGATTACGAGGCTAAAGAGCAGGGGAAGGAGTTTGTTGACATTATTGAACATGGCTGATCAGTTTAGTTCACTTTCAGGGCAATCTGAATAACCAGCAAATGAAAATGAAAGAAATATACTGCAAATATTCTGGACTGGAAGAAAGAAACGACTGCTAAAGTTGCAGACAACACATTGATATCTCATATCTCTGTTTCCAAAACAGGTTTACTGGATGCCTGTTATATAAACCTGTTGGGTCAGTTGTCCTGCACAAGAAGGATCTCCACCTCAGCTGCTATGACAAAATCCTTTGAAAGACCTTGAAGCGTACTGTTCGTCTGAGCACACAAAAAAAAGAGCCAAGATGCTGTGATTTCAGTTGCTGTATTTTTCTGATCCCTGCTGCAGTGATGTTAAAGGATCAGAGAAGTGTTTACACATCATTCAGTCAGATCAAAAACTTACTTTATTCATTTGCATTTCCCACAGTGCCTTTGAAGTGCGAAAAGCCATATTTTGTCAGTTGCTTTTGTTGATATGTCAAATTTAGGAAAAATCAAAACAGCATGTCCAGATAAAAAGTGCAAATATTTAGTAATAGAGTCTAAAAGGAACATTTGCTGCATTGATTCTACTGTCACCCATGGCATTAAGGCAAAAAATTATATATTGTCCAGTGTCAAGGTAGCCTTAATGAAATGGTTTCCTGCGACTACATTTCTTTTTAAAGTGTCGGCCTGTTGCCCCGCTATCTTGTTAGGAGTAAGCTTTCGCTAATTTTTTAAAAGCAGACCTCTTGCTCACAGATGAGAATTCTCCAGTAGGTAAATGAAAGGTAATGGAACATGTGGTAGAAGTTATCTTTAGCTAGGGGCAGAGAGGGAAAGATACATCTGAAGCATTACTGAAATCTAGGACAGAAAGCCATGTCCTGTCCATTTACTGATTAATCAAGATGACATTGTTTAATGGCACGTAAAAGGTTCAACAGAGTCTCAGCACTTGATTGTAATGAGAGAGCAAACAATGCGGCCCCAGAGCACAGATGTTAATGCCCACCTTGTTTGTCTCTAATGGTGTAGAGTTGACTTAGAAAGATGCATACGCTCTGCTGTGTTTTCAGATGAAGACTTGGTAATGAAACAGCACTTTGAAAGACCTAATAGTATGTGTAGTGTTCTTAAAGAATAAATAGCAAAGGCACTTATATCTATTCCTCCACATAGTCTCCAATTGTCTGGAGATTCATACTGATGTGCTGTATGTTGTAACTTGGTACATTTGTGGGGACAACCACAACAGGAAAAACAAGCCTTTGGTTGTTGGACAGATCATGATCGGGAGGACATGACAAAAGTCAGGGTTTCTTTACTCCTATCGCAAAGCAAATCTGCCTGGCAAAGTCCAGAATTCCGGGTCCATATTGATAATACTTCTCAAAGCAGAAGTGCTGATCTAGTATCAGATTAATCTTTTATTTACTACTTTATTAAGAGGAATAGATTATATTGCATTGGTGCACAGCATAGAACTGCATAGAACTGAGATACTGTGAACCTCAAACACTGTTGTCTCCTCCTTCTAATACAAATCCTGCATTTGCAAAAGAGGGCGATAAAACAGGCTGATTTCAAAATCTAAACTGGCATGCAACATTCTTGACTAATATATACGCCCCTGAAATCTACGTACAATGTCAAAAACAATGAAAATGATGGACTATGTGCAGAAATGTCCCTTTCCCGGCTTTAAAGGCAATGTTTTAATACTCATCTAAAGGCAATGTTTTAATACTCTTTCGTACAGGTGTTAGTACGGCAAGCTTGTACAGGTGTTACTTCGGCACAATTTAAGGTGGAGGTAACAGAAAATTTGAAAAACAAGGTGGTCAAATAGGAAGTGCACTTCAGCTCCCATGAATTGAAAGTGTACTTCAGCTCCCACAATCTTCAACCTGATCCTGGAAACTTTAATTCAATGTTCTTAGTTTGCTCAGCACATTTCACAGTTTCTCAAACCTTGAACAGCATCTAGCTGCTTCACTTAGCATTTGAAGCTGAAGTGACTGAAGAGAGGAGCAGCTCTAACTTTATTAGCATCACAACACAGCTGTAAGTAACAGCCATGCTGAGTGATATCACTGCTTGATGGCTGAAGCAGATCATCAAGTCACGATCAAAAGTAAGTAGCTAGTGTAGGTAACATTAGCTACTAGCAAGTCTTAAAAACTTAACATTAGTTAATTAAATAGTATGACAACTCAGCTTTACACAGAGGTTCATTTTATATATCTGTTTGTATGTGTTTCAACATGGTGCTTCTATGTGAGTCATTATGGTGCCTCACTGTAAACCAGAGAACAATTTAAAGTAACAAGAGACACCAGAGAACAACTAAAAGCGACAAATGAATGCATTCTATGGCAATTTTAAAGTACTGAATAACTTACAGAACTATAGCAGAACATCTCAGTACATTTATCAATAATTGTACAATGTGTTCTGATGTTCTCTATTACTACATGTTTGTCAGAGTTGATGCATTTAAACAAAACATAGTTAGACAAAAAGAATTTAAAAACACAGTTTTAAATTGATTATTTGAGGAGCAATGATATCTAACATGAATCACCCATCTAAAAAAAAGTAATTGTAAGTAAACCCTTAAAATTAACTTGTTTCAAGGCATTTAGCAACAATAACTGCAATGGGCTACTGCAGCATATCTGATGGGTTCAGGTCAGGACTTTAACAAGTCCTCTCCAGAACCTTAAATTGGTTTCTTTTCAGCTATTCAGATGTGCATTACCTGTCTATGTTTCAGCTGCAGCTCATGGACAGATGAACCAACATTCTCCTTATCAATTCTCTGATACAAAGCAGGACTCAAGGCTCCATTAATAAAAGCATGTTGTCCAGGTTTCAAGGCAGCAAAACACCCTCACACATCCCCACTGTCACTGTCATCTTTCACTGTACCAGTTTGTGTGATGTTGTAATTATGAATCACAGGACTTTATGGAAGAACTTTACATATCTAATATATTATATTTCATTTAAATATCTAAAAACATTCGCTCTTACCAATATTCAATACTTAGCCGTTACCAATTTAACACAGCAAAATTAAACACATAAAGGAATTAGAAGGGGTACCACCAGGAAAAATTCACAACGGGCCTGACCACCCCACATTCACACTGAATTATCATTGAAAATTATTTAATATTATTTCTATTTTTCACAATAATAAAAAAGTCCCCACAGACCTCTTGCAATTATGCCAATTGACTTTTCATTCAACACAATGCTACTCATCCCATCCATCCCAGGTGTTGGGCTTGTTCATTGGTAGGGGTATGGGGATGGTGAGACAGGGCTAAGTAGACTGAGTAGACTAAATCAGTGTAATGATCAGGGCTAGGTAGACTGAGTAGACTAAAGACTGAGTAGACTAAATCAATGTAATGATCAATTATTCAGTGTTACTGAGTTCTGTTAAAGTAGACTGATGAATCAGTGTGATGATCAGTTATTAATGGCAGTGTTACTGAGCTCTGCTAAAGTCTGAGTAGACTGATAAATCAGTGTGATCAGTTATTAATCTCAGTGTTACTGAGCTCTACTAATGTCTGCTAAAGTCTGAGTTTGGACCGCTAAAAAGCTAAATGCAAGGCTGCTGAAGGCAAAATAATGGCAACCTTAAAGAAGGTCTCTGATGTATGGTGATGCAGCACTCTCTCTGTTGTAAGGAGGTAGTGTAAACATATTTTAGATGAATGTCTCTCTGGAGGTCCACTAATAACATGTGAACAAGATTGCAATTCATCACAATTTACATATTGGATATTGTGTTGGCCACATAATTACTCCTCTATGGGAACAAAATGTGAAACAACGTGTCATAAATTAGATGAAGGATTAGAGTTAAATAATCGCATTAATGGGTGAAACTGGGGAAAAACAATGGGGAAGTGAGTGTTTACTCAAATTGTCCTGACATTGTGGACCTGGTAGGAAAACAGAATTAATATATATAATATATAACCTGCCTTTGTAAATTATACTACGTTTCCTGGGTCAGTGTTGAGAATTCTACATTTGTTACTATATATTGCTATTGTTTGCTAGCTCTATATTTGCAGTATGTTGTTAGCTGTTATAATTCCTGGTGCTCTGGTTTTCAGCAGATGTGTTTTACAAGGGGATCTGGCCTGAAACATTTAAAAATCTTCTTTCCTCAAATGACCTATATATAGATTGTACTGTGTATATATATATATATATACAGTACAATCTTATTCTATGTTTTTTGCTAACTGCCTACTATCATCAAGTCTGCCATCAATCAACCTATTGTCACCATGACAGCTAAAGGTGACACATGACTGAAATCTCACTGGCACAGTGATAAATCAATTTAAGCCCAGCTATAGCACAGCAATGAAAAGTTCACTCTTTTCCCACGTGTTTGCCAGATGAACTTGTCATCTGAAATCACGGTGCTGAAATGTCCTCACAGAAATGTGAATTAAGGCAGTCAATGGTAATTATACATTTAGAAGGTTGCTTCACTGAAGGAACACAAAAAAACAGAGCCCTCATGCCTACAGCGGGAACACGGTCTTCACTGACTATCACAAATATGAATAAAGCAACCCATAAAAACATAAAATGATGGGATTTTTCTTTGAGATATAATCCTAGTATACCTTTTGACAGTCTACTTCTGAAAGATAATTTGGAGATACATTTGGAATATCTGCCCTTGAAGCATGGCAGTCTTTTTATGTCACTGTTGAATTTACTTGAACACAATTGTAAGTCAATTTTCGTCCTGAATATGGTTTTCTGATAACATCACACACTTAAAAATGAAAAGATTCTTTGGAGCGTTTAGCAAACCACCTTTGGAAAAATGTAGAAAGTAGAACTGTACATTTCCTAAAACTGTACATCCAAGCCAGAAGCCATGTGGGAACCTTTATTTTTAAGAGTCCAGGATAATGTTTTCTTTTACAGTCTTTTTTGTTTGTTTGTTTTAGATATTAAGCAAAGTGTGAGGTACAAAGTCCAAACTACTAGATAACCTTTTGGATAGTGTGATGGTATGTCTCATGACAATTTAACTAAACTGCACTGGGTACGCTGTAGTTGTTTGAGGTAAAAAGTTCTGGTAAGTTCGATAATGTAAGACGATTGTACACAATGGACCTGAACCTGGGCTGTAAAGAAGAGCAACGGTTCTAACTGTGATTATACTGGGTCGGTACCACTTACTTCAGAAAACTTTCTATCTTTCTATATTGTGCCATCGTTTAACACCACTTAGTACTTGGAAGTGTTTTACTTTCCTGCTTAAATTGTGACATGACATTGAAATTTAGTGTAAATTTATACTTACCAATATGTTCAAACTATTCTATTAAACTATTATGTGATATATTGCTATGCCCTTTATCAGCTTAGTAGCTAGAATCAGTTAGGAATTTCACTGTAGTTTAGTTATACTGTTATATATTTATCATCACTTTACTCAGAATTGCATAATGCCGTGGGGTTTGAAGCCTACACGTAACCAGCTAATGCAGTTAATTATAATTAAGGTAAACTCATTTCCAATCATATTAGCCAAGATAATTATCTAGTACTTTGGAGTATGTGCATCATACTCACCTAGTTAATACCTGGAACATACTGGATTATAAAAGATGATGATTGACATATTTAAGGTCTATTGAAATGGATAAAGCATTCCCTGGTTAAACAGCAAAACCACTTGATTTCAAATCTTTTAAATCGCAGTGCTTATTAATATCTGCCTGATTTGATCTCTTCTGTGTGGTGCCAAAAAAGCGTGGGAAATGGAAAAGGAAGTCAAATCTTTCATTCTAGCGCAGAAGGCTGTTTTACTGTAGTTTGACATGTTCTGAGCTGAACATTCTTGTTCTACTTATAATGAAATTCACTGCATGTCAATTAGATGGTAACTCTTGCTTACATTACCCGAAAGTGGCAAAATCCTCTATCTCTCTAAATGATTAGTTCTCGAGAAAAAAATAAGTTGTGTCAGAAAACAACAACCAGAAAACGGTGTCTGTTATTGTCATGCAAAATACTGTGCTTAGAGCATAATATAGTGCAAGATTGCTGTTCCCAGCTGGATCCGTGCATGCAGCAGAGCAGATATTACTAAATATTAGAATAAGTTGAGTTGCAATGAAAGCCCTCTAGCAGTTTGCTTAAATGTCCACATATATTGCAACTAATTGTGCTAAGCCATGTGTGCAATACATATTTCATGTCATTTATTTAGGTAATGTAAATGTCATTTATTTAGGTAATGTAAATATGTCATTTACATTACCTGGGAAAAATGTTTGATTTGCGCATTATTAATAATGCACAAATGTGCCAAGGGCTCTGTTTTTGCCATGCGGGGGAGAGGTGGCTTTAAGGGGTGTGGTCATGCAAATTAGCTCTTGCATGCGCTACACTCCCATGTAAAAAGGACCTTTAGTGTAGCCATTGCTGTTGCTGTAGTTAATACTGTATAATACTGTTAATACTGTGTCTGTGCGATTGTCTACCTTCCTCATGTGTCATGTCCTTCTGTGTAACCCCTCCCTGTGTTTTGTGTTGGGGTAGTGCTGGACTGGGCGTTCCTTGTATTTGTTAAGACTGTTTATAAAGTGATTATCTAATTTAGAGCATTTGGCTGTGATACGTGATCAGTTTTAGCCCATATTTTGAAGTATGTGAAACCCAATGCCAGGAAATGGTCCAGACCAGTGGCTGAGACGCTGCCAACACCGTGTCATGGTGAGGCGTGTGGCTCATATATATGCCTAAATAATTTAGAGTATTGTGGTCTCACTCACTGTCACCTCCATGCTCCATCATGTGCAGTGTCCTCTCTGTTTGAGTGTGGCAGGAACGAATCCCAAAAGTCATCTATATTCTACGTAATTGCCTTGTTTTGAATTGCAGATAAAGCTGAATCCTGTATGTCAAGTGTTTTGGTTGGCTGGTGGGTGAGATGCAATCTATTTCCATCGTCCTGAAGTGTGAGGTCAATTTACACTCTAAGAAGAACACCAAGCTCTAAAGGCTCAGTGTGACACAAGTAAAACAACACTGGAGTTTAGGGTGGGCTTTGGGGAACTAATTGCAAGAGCTAATTCAAGAATGTGTGCTTTCTTTTCCCAACAGACTGAAAACAAACTGTTAAAGAACATAAAGGTGACCCATTTGTGTCAGTCATTTTGGTGTAACTAATATATAGAACATGCTACTGACGCGTCTCGTAACAAAACCTCATTTCTCTAAAATAGGAACTTTACTGGAGATATAAAAAGATAACTCACTGTTATGTGCAAATGTCAGACTTTATTCATTTAATTTCCAATACATGTTCTTCAACAATTAAATCTAATATTATTTTTTTCAGTATTCAGAGTATCTGCCCCCTTTTTGTGCAGCTTACATTCTTTTTAGAACACTCAAAGAAAATTTCCATACCTCCAAAGTTCACTTGTGGAAGTTGATTGTTTTTTTGTTTGTTTTGTATTATTTTTGCTTTTCTCAATCCAAATAAACCAAATGCATTCAGTGATGTTGAGGTCTGGACACTGGGATGGTCATTCCATTGTTCTGACAACACCAGCAGCTTTTTTGTTTGCATCCTTTCAGTCCCATAGCACTTGAATTGCCACCTCACAGTGGACAAAAACATCTGTGGATATTTTCCTATCTGAAGCAAGACTGGGACTTGATTTTCTACTCAAAGATCAAAGTTCCTGATGATTGCGGTTTTAGTGGTCTACCAGGTCCTGCAGTGTTGTTAGGAGTCCTGTTTTCTCATACCCGTCAGTACATTTCTGAATTCCACTTTTGGAAACTGATATTTTTTTTCCTTTGACTCTCCCCTTTTTTAGCAAACTAATTATCTTATACTCTTGTATTTGTCTACAAAAATAAAACAAAAAAAGGAGTTGCAATGTTTTGTTTTGACAGTGACAATATGTAATTTAGCCTTATGCATTTTCTTGTTAATTGTAGAGGCCCACAGTGGTTCAGCGAAAACACTGAGATCCCACACCTTCTCTCCCATGTGGTTGTAATAGTACCAAATCACGAATGCCTGACTGAACTGAACAGCTTTGCTTCTCTTGCATCTTACATTGTCATCAGCACTGCGGAGAAAGGAAACGGAAAGCTCAGCATCCCTTTAAGGCCAAGGACAGGGACGAGGCTAGATTTGTTGCTTCAACTTTTTATAGCTGCCTGCATTTATGGCCGAACCTGAGAAGTAGTGCTACACTCAGTGGCAAAAGCTCCATTGTCAAATGTGATTGAGAGTGCTGTGCAATGCTTTGCAGCTATATATGCTTTTTGCTTCTCTGATAGAAGTGGGTGTATAACCTGCATGTCTGTGGCGGTCTCTTTGCATGGTATGGGGACTAGATTGTTTGTTGGGTGCAATACCTCAGATTTATCATACTATAAATGATTTATTTTGAACACTCTTTGGTTTGACTCACTGCATGTCGTATTCAAAACCATGGGACTCATTCAGGCGCTTTTGTTTGAAAATCTACCCACACAAAGCTAGCGTTCCACATAATAGCCACTTTCCAAGCTTCACGCAGAAGTAATTAGCACCAAATTTAGATTACAGCCTCCTATTTTTAATCGTTAGCTTTAGAAGAAGGGGTCATTTTCATTGCTTGATGTTTCATAAGGTTCATTGTCATTAGGCATTAGTGATATAGTTAAAACCTGTATAATATAGGTTCCAGTTGAACCTACACTCATCATCAAAAGTGGCACCCAGAAGGAAGTGTTGGATTGCAGTGCTATTGGGAAGGAAGATAAAGGTTACCAGGAACAATAAATGATGATAAGTTTAGACTGATATGGGCAATATTTATTGAGCTACATATACAGAAGCAGTGTCAGTATGAAGTCAGGCTATGTGACACGTGTCAACAAACAGTTCATCTTCGTTCTGACCACGGTGTCTCCACACATGGATTCGTAGGTTGTCTCCACCAAGACAAAAGTGGGACTTGTCACGGAAGATGATCCGCTGCCATTCTGAGTCACTCCATGACAGACTGGAAAGACACCACTAGCATAGCTGTTGCGCCAGTCAGGTACAGCGATAAGGCATGTCTTACGTCACATATGCAGCCGAGCGTGAAACTAGAATCAATCGCATGTCTCACAATGTCAAACCTACCCACCAAGTTTCATTCCTGTTGCATGATTCCTTCTGGGTGCAACTATTTGTTCAGCTATTCTTTTGACGATAAGTGTATTAAACTACTGACATCCTAGGTGGCATTTTCGGTAGAAGTAATGTCTGAGTGTGGAAAAATGTTTATCTTATGAACTTATTGATCCCAGATTTTATTGCTGTCCTCAATTAAAGCAGAGATTTATATTATAAGACAACTCTTTGAAGTTTGTCTGGCCCTGTATCATTAACTTCATGACTCTATGTTCTATGCTTCGAGTCATGAAACTGAGCAGTGTTTGGATGTCATTTGGTTGATATCTGTAGACGAGATGGATTACACTGACGCTGAAAACTGACAGTTGTGGTATGGGTGCTGTCAAAAGGCTTTGCTTGCATACAAAACAAGCTATATGAAGAGTCTAGCATGCACATGTTCTTTCCTGTGTAATTAAGATCGTCAGTAATCACTCGTTTTCTATCGCCTAGAATCAAAAGCTCGTCTCTTTCTCTCTATCTTCCTCTCTTGGGAGTTTTGGGTTTGAATTAATGTTGTCTGCCAAAGGGGTATTATAGCGTAGTTTTCCCCTGTGTTCTTAGAAGATCATTTGTGATGGAAAAAAAGGAAAGAAAACGAGCTAATCGTGAAGACCAAGAAAAGAAAATCTGATAGTTAGTGTAGTTAGAATATGGTGCCAGTGACATAATGTCTTATGAAATGGTGGATTTTAGGGGGTTCCATTATCCTTGTATGTATCCCTGTGTCAGATTCAGGTTGGGAATCTATTTCTGGCCTGTAATTAAAAGCTTCAGAATATAAGCACATGTCTGGGCTATTAAGTAAGATGTCTCTGTGGGACTCTTTTGTTGACAACCTTGCTTAACACATTTCTTTATACTGTGAAGTAATTACAGCCAGAGAAAGAAAACCTCTTTCTCCCTTATGTGTCACCAAAATAACCATGCCAGTCGTCACTGGGCCACATGGGGTGGCGAGCGCATTCAGAACAACCTTTTTTTGCTCTCCACGTTCACTGCGCATCACCTGAGGTGTCAAAAGTGAGGAACTTTTTTCCCATTAAAACACTTTATCTTGCTTCATTAGAATGTAATTGTACAGCACCTGTTTAAGCCCTTCAGCTATAATTAGTGCATGTGTCTTTTCCTGCCATCTGTTACATTAAATGGAGTTAAGGAGGAGGAAAAAAGAGAGAAAAGAAAACAATCACCTATCAGTGCTTAGGGTCTGAATGGTTCTTGCTGTACCTACATATGTCGTGGTCAGGCGTCACCTACATATTCTCTCAACTCTTGTACTCGTCCTGCCATTACAGAGACCTGTAAGAGGAATATGCTTGTGTTTGGTGAGGATGGCAGGGGTTTTTTTGCTCCCTTGGTTTGCCTTTTGACAGCATGACTGATTTACATCCAGAGTCCAACAAACAACTTTAAATAACATGGAGGAAAAATGAAAAAGATTCCATATTCACCTTAACCTTCATCCTTTTTCAGGAGTGTTTACAGGATATGACTACTTCTCTAGCTCATGGTTATGAAGTAATTAACAGTGAAGGCTATGGGGACCAAAGAGGAAGGTCTGAGGGAGCGCTGAATAATGTTGATGCAACAACCTATTAAATACTTGCGTCTATTCTATTGTGAACGGTTTTCATTTTTTACGATCAGTACTGCACTAGTAGATTTAAAACTCATGGCTGTTGTGGAGTTTAAAAGCTTTATTCGTGGATACTTTATTCCGGCCTACTTTATCATGTTCATCATCATCATCAGATTCTGTAATACTGTGGCATCAGGGAAGAAGATAATGCATTAGCATGGGAACTGAGTGGGATGGGAACGTGCTACATTTTTCCCACCCAAATATTATACCATGGGAGAGAAAGCACAACACCAAGGATAGCACATTTTGCCAACAAATCAGACAGCCTTCCGACTTCGTGCTATGCTGTGTGGCACTGGGTCTTCTTTTAGCCTTTGATAAGGGAAACTTGAATCATTTGCATGTCTTACAATGTCACCTACCCACCAAGTTTTATTCCTATTGGTTGATTCCTTCTGGGTGCAACTGTTTGTGCAACTATTTTTTTGACTATGAGTGTATTTTAGGGAGGTCTTTGTTATGGAGTAGCAAATGTGTCCCCCCTTAAGTCAAACCAGGCAAGTCATAAAATTCCACTCTACAGTAACACTGTAACACTCATGTTAACTAATCCTACAGCCTGACCCAATGAAACACAATAATCACATCTTAAACTAACAAATTACAACAGCAATGACACTAACAGCAACAAAACAACGGTTTTGTTGTAGGTCTCTCACCACAAAGGGGCAGTGGGGATTGGGTGTATATGACGCTCCAAAAGCCCTTTCTCTCAAAGAGAGCAAGTGGCAGCTGGCACAATATATTATGTAATAATACATTAGCACAGATGAAGACCAGTCAGTAATGATACTACTACTTGTGAGAAAAAGAAATAACACTGTCTACACATTAGTCTTCACTGCCCACACCCAGCACCTACAGCATTTGGATCAATGTATTGCTAACAGGACAAAAGTGCAGCAGATTTGTTGAGTTGAGTATAACAGCTTCCAATCGAACAGGAGCCAGTGTATACTGGAAAGGTTGGAAGTATCCAAAGAAAACAATTGGTCCCACTGTTACTTTCGACTCCATTATGGGCAGAAAGCCTGTGCTGGCAGCACCTACCTGGCACCAAAGAACCAGACAGTGACTGCTTTAATCAACCTGCAAACAAACCTGCCTCCTGACATCATCTAGAAGACATGTTTCATAAGCTGGCAGTGAGGTCGAGCCGAAATGGAAGAGGAACAGAGTGTCAGGCGGTTCCCTCTCAGAAAGGTAATTATGAAAGATAACAAGATTCAAGCACCAAAAAAAAGCTTGCCATGATGGAACTGAAAGCAAATGTACTCCTACCCCATCCTTATAGATACTGATATGATAATTATGCTGTTCTTGTCAATGAATCTGTTGACCATGCTGCCCACAAATGCATTCTCTCTTAGCAAATGTTTCAAGGTTGGATAAGCTTTACAAAATGTTGACAGGTATCACATTTTATATTAATGAGAAATTATTGCTTAATTTTGGCCAAACATTTCTGTTTCGTGAGAAAGAGCACACACAGACTGTGTGTGTGTTTTTGTTGAGCAAATATGAGTATAGGAGCCAATTTATCATGATTGTCTTCTGCCTAGTTGCAATTAGCTACAACAGTATATTTGGTAGTGTGGCATGGAAGCTTAATGTTACTTAGCAGCTCTAAACAATGATCGCTACAATTACTCATTATGTTTAAAACTGAAAACCTTGTATCTGATTACTCATTTTTGCAATGTGTACAGTTCATATGTATTGTAAATCACAATTAGCTCAACCCGATAAAGATTTACCCACTTCATCAATTCATCAGCTTTTATGCTGTTATAACGATTCAGTATTCCATGTCTAGGGGAACAATTTACTTGTGTTAGGAATTAGGAATATTTAGCTGTCAAAGTTCTCATGATCTGGGATGCCACCCCCTGATATATACTGTTAGAAAATTATATATTCTGTTAAAAAAAAAGTTTCTGTTTGACTTTTCCACCAATTAAGGAGGGAACTGGAATGACTGGAATTGGATTAAGAACTGCCCAACACACTATTCAAAAGAATTGTAGAGGGAAAAGAATCATAAATGATGATTATGCAGAGATCACTGATACAGTTGGTGAAGTCGGCTCATAGTGAACTGTGACGCAAACTCACTGGATTGGGTCTGAACAGCTGTGTCACCATAAGAAAACCACCTGTTAGTGAGGCTATTCAGGGAAAAAGGCTTCAGTTTGTTATAGAGCACAAAGATTTGCATCTAGAGCCATGGAAAAAGGTCATGTGGTCTAATAGGTCCAGTTTTACCTTATTCCACAGCAATGTGTGCATCAGGGCAAACAATAAAGCACATGAAGCAATGCACCCATCATACATAGTGCCCACTGTACAAGCTTCTGGACGCAGTGTTATGATCTTTATAGAATGGTTCGACTCTCCCCTTGTCAGTACAAGATTTGCTCAAAAATGAATAACTCTGGACAGAAATAAATGTTGCATAAGATTGTCAAAACAATACGGTGCAGAATGTGCACCACAATCAAAGCCAAAGACAATCCTCATGATGAATGCACCAGAATAAATGGCCCAAAAAGACTTCAGAAACTCTGGGTATGTTGACTTACATTAAATGACAACAACAGCAATAAATGTGTAGTAACAATGACATTAAAATACAGTAGACAGAACTCATCATCTCACACAACAAGGTGTTACAGGTTGTTGCAGCCTTTGCATTTCTGTCTGTGGCTCACTCAAGCACAAGTATGTTCATAAAACAACTAGTCCTGGATTTTGTGAAAGCTGGTAATTGCCTGGACTGTTTTTATAACTGAATGGTCACAGAGTCTTATACTTTCCAGTGGACCAGGATCTCAATTTAAGGTCCGCATTTTAGCATCTGAGCATTTCTACATTAATAACATAACCCAGATATTTCTGATATGGCTAATTTCACCTTAGAGTACCATTATATGTGTCAGCATTAAGTCACAGTATGACACTCTAAAGATAAAAAAGACATTCGCTGTCTATCAGAATAGAAATACACTCAGATACACTCAGATGAATTAGTACATCTTAATTAGACCAGCGAGGTCCTCACAGGGCAAAATGGAGAGGTATGTGAAAGTGGCATCTGGCTTCCTGGGCAGCAGTACTTACACAGCTTAAATTGGGTCAGCGATGTGAGTTCCAGGTTCCATGTGACTGAACCTGATAAAAATGCAAACATTCAGCAGAGTGCTTAAGGGCTCTATTGATGCTATGAAGAAATCATACATATACAGCATAAACAGAGAATACGGTTCATTTATGTCTCTGTTTTGAAAAGACTTGTTAGAAAAAGATGAGAGCTGAAATCTACAGTTTTAAGGTTTTTAATGTGTTCAGCTTCTATGAATAGCACATGTTTGTTATGGATTATGGATGGATTCCAGAAAGAAGTACTTTAGCGCTGGAAGTATCCTGAAGTTCCTGTGTCCAAGTTAAGAACTCATATCACCATATGTCTGCATAAGCTGGTCTTGTAGATTTGTGGTACGGACTGTCCTATAAAGATTGGAGGACCAATGTCACCTGGGACAGTATTATTTCTATAGATTAGTTAATAAACTGACCTACAACAAATTGCTTGGTTAATCAAGGTCTTTATGATCAGTTGAATATTTTTATCCAGGTGCATTTAGGGCTGAAATGAAACTTTGCAGGACTGCACACATTGCTCTGTTTTCTGTTCCCTGGTTTTTGGCAAAAACTGCAGCTCGAATGAGCACCAGGAGCAACCAAAATTCAACATGGCAGGCTACTGGCTGTGGTTGTGTTTTTCACAAGACGAAGACTACTCAATTGTTGGTCACGCAGTCATATGTTGCCATATACTGTAAACCCTAATAAGTTATGTTTTCTTAAATCATTTGAGGTAATTTGTTGCCTCATTTGAATTAAGTTTTAAAAACTTAAGTTTTTTTTAAGTTCACAAAAATTATACATATAGTTAAAAACACTTTTCAGTTGAACAAACAAAGGATAAATATACATCACACAAACTGTACTGTTATAGTATACTTGAGCTATTAAGTAACTACATCATACATTAAGTAACTACATCTCTTTCACAAAGAGTCTTCTCCAATACCAATGTCAGAGTAGATGTTAGATTTGGTAGTAATTCTTGTCTTGTTACAGCCAAATGGACCACTTAGCAGAGTCACTAAACACATTCATAGTTAGGACACCCAAAACAGGTAAAGTGCATCCAAAGTTGCATTTAACCCAGATATAACACATCCATGTGTTGTTTATTTGAAAGCAACATCTGAAGGAAAAATAAGAGCTAATAAACAGAAATAAAAATTCGCTAGGAAGTCCCATTATCTCTTATTGCTTGTCTTTTTGACTTTGTTCTGCTAACTTCAGTAAGTACACTTGAGTTTCCAACCAGATGGTACAACCAGCTTACCCGGATTAAGTGACTGACTCCAAGAAAATAAGTAAATATTACTTGATCATTCAAGTACAAGTAATGTCAGGGCTTTCAGTTAGTTGACCATAGATTACTGTGAAAAAGTATTTGCTCTCTTCCAGACTTTCTGTGATGTATAATTTTTCTATTGTATAAGTTAGTGCTTTTAAACAATATGTAATATTAGAGAAAGAGAACATTACCATACAAACATGATAATGAAGATCGCCCATCTGTAAAATGATTTAGCTACTCAAGCAACAAATTAACCAAATTTAATAGATAATGAGGTTCAGCCCAGACTTGAAAGCAGGCAGCCCCTTGAAAACGTCAGTCATATAGATTTATTATCAGAGTGTCAGAAAAGTACACTTTGTCAAAACAGAGGGGTCAGTCTGGAGGGGTTACAAACACTTCTCTAACCACATCATACCACAGTTAGAACAACTATCTACAAACTGAAAACTCTGGGTACACTGGTGAATCTTCTCAGGAGTGGCCAGCCTGCTAACATTCCCCCAAGGGTACAGATGCAATTCTTCTAGGAAGTCACCAAATGTTCCAGAAGAACATCCAGGGAACAGCAGGTCTGCGGCCTCAGCTAAGCTCAGTGTCAATGACTTCATAGTAAGAACTGCAGCAAGGCTGAGACAGAAAGCAAGGCAGAAACCAGCGCTAAGCAAAAAGAAAAAAGATCAATACTCTTCTAAAAAAAAACAGCATAAAGAAAAACCTGAAGTGTAATTTTCTGGACAACACAGGTTCCTTTATGTCTTCCATGAATTAATTTCTGCATTTCACAACAGGAACATCATAACAGCATTTAAACATTGTGGTGCTCTTACTGAAGTAACCATGGATTCTGTTCTGTATTACATAATTCTTAAGGATAGTGTCTGCTCATCTGTTCGTGAGCTGAAACTGAAACATAATCAACTTAACAGCAAGACAAAACACGAAAACAAATCCACATCATAGGAGACTTGAACTCAGTTGAGATCCTCTGGCAGGGCCTCAAATGAGCGACACCAATGTATCTCACTTAAAGCAGCTCTGCAAAGAAGAGTAGGCTCAAATCCTTTTACAACAACGTGGCGTGGTGTTAAGGGCAGTCGTAACGGTCTGTGTGCATGTAATCCTGCTTCTTTGCCAGTGGTGCTGGCACTAACGTATGACAGGATGAGGGCATCACTCCTCGCTAAATGTCCGCAATCAGGACTGTTGGGTCAGTCAGGTACAGTGATAAGGACTGTCCTTGCCTGCGTCACATGCGCAGCAGAGAGTGAAACTTCAGATCATTTGCATGCCTTAAGATGTCAAAACTACCCACTAAGTTTCATTCCTGTGGGTTGATTTCTTCTGGGTGCAACTATTTGTGCAACTATTCTTTTGATGATGAGTGTATATATTCACAGCACCCTAAGCTACATGATCGATGGTGTCAAGCCCACTGGTATGTTGGCCAAGTAAACAGATATCAGTTAAGGCTTATGATGAATGATATTAAAAGGATCACTTTCTTACTGATAAGAGACATCTGTTAACTGGTATGTTGGTCATACAGTTACAAGGAATAACCATTTGCTAGATGGCTAGAAATTAACAACATCCTTGTTGGCTATAGTAGGTTACCATTAAGGAACTGACCGACCTGATGGTTGTAAAGCGCTGAAAGTCATAAGGTTGTGCATATAAAACTAAATAATAAAAAAAAAAAGTTGGATAAGCACTGCAGACATAAGTGTTTCGCTGCTCTAACACACCTGGCTCAGCTAATGAAGTGCTTCATGATTAGCCATTCATTGAATTAGGTGTGATAGAGCATGCAAAATTTGAGTCAGTCCAATACTGGACCTCCATGACTAGTGATTGAGATCTGTCCAGAAACATATTTATCATGCAGATCAGACTAATAATTTTACGTTGTCATAATCCGCAACAAAACTAAATCTCTAAACTGATATCCAAGTTATTTGTTTTGTACTGACGTATAAATCACTAGATATCAGTGTAATGGTACGCATACTCTGTTTATCCATATTTATGTTTGAATCGCTGTATTTAAGCTATAGACTACTGAAGCTGCACTGCCCACCCAAACTGTCAGAGTAAATTCGCACATCTGGCTAGGGGTAAAGAAGTCAGAATGCTTATTCATAGGCATATGCATAATCATCCTGCTTTGTTTCCTGTGACTCTACACCTGACACTACATCCTCAGCATGAGGCACTTTTTGGCATCCATCAAAAGCTGAGTACCTGCATCAACAAATTAGCATCTCTATTTATTACACACGTAGCTGCCTCACTGCACATAAACCAAAGCTGACATCTTGGCATCCTGGTCAACAGCTTGCAGCGCAGTTGCACAGCACATAATTTGGGCTTACAACACTGTCACCACTACTACTATCTACATATTATTTCAGTTTTTATTTTTCTGCATCTTTTGTTCAAAGCATTGTTCACATGAGTGTTTCATGATAAAATAGGCAATAGAAATGCTCAAACATTGAAATCAAATATCTTTATATTTGATTATATATATATATATATATATATATATATNAAGCATTAAACACTTCAGACGTCTGGTTCCCATTACCACCACTGGGGACTATTCAGACTCTAGACTCTAGGTTCTCTAAAGTGGAATTACCCTTTAAGAAAGTATTAAGATAAAGTATTAGTTTCCTTTATGAAGGCTGTGTGCCAGCCTGTTTCTGAGTATCTGGCTTTCCAAATCTGATAAATCTGATCCCGTAAGAGGGTGGAACAACTTCATAAAAGAGCCTACGCAGTAATTCTATTACAGCGCATTTAGAGGCTTGCTGTGGTCATGTTTAACAACTGTCCACTCTTGTTGAGAGACGTAGGCAGTACAAGTCTGGCTTTAGTCTGCCTACCTCCCATTAGACAGGAGGTTAAAGGTCACCAAACAAGCTAGCCATTCCAAGAGAAGCAAATTCCCAATATCTTACATGTGCAGACTCTTGAAAGAGAAAAGAAACTAGAAGAAGAGATGAAAATTAATTTGTGCTGTATGTATTTATACATGTAAATACTGATTTGAGAAGTTTCTTCTTATTGTATATGTTTTTTTTTTATCAAAACAATTCAATCTTTTAAATTTAATGGTGTTTTTAACAACACCCGTGATGCCTCATCAACAGCAGTATAATAATAATAATAATAATAATAATAATAATAATAATAATAATAATAACAATAATCATAATACATTCTACTTATATAGCACCTTTCACGTACCCAAGGATGCTTTATAATTGATTGGAACAAATCATAAAGAATGAAAACATTGAGAGAAAATATATGTTATTAACTGGGCTTTTTAAATATGGAAAGAGAGGGAGAAGAGCGAATAGACAGAGGTAAGGGTTTCCAGAGGGTGGGGGCAGCAACACTAAAGGACGTGCCACCCACAGAGGAAAGCCTAAACAGCCAAAGTCAGAGGACCTTAGCTAGTGTGATGGGGCATAAGGATGTAAAAGAGCAGACAGATAAGTGGGTGCAAGTCCATGCAAGGCTTTAACAGCCGAGGGTATGAAAATACTCCTGTATGCCAGCTGAGTATTTTCTGATTCTATAATATCTAGAAGAAAAAAAACACAGTAAAAATCCAAGACAGATAAATAATAAACAAGAGCAAACCAACTCAGCTAATAATAATAATAAAGTATTATTGTTGTTGTTGTTGTTGTTGTTGTTGGTATTACAGCATTACAACTTCAGGAAATGCTCTTAAAATGGTTCTCAGAAGGAAGTCATAGAAGAAATACTTACTTTTAGGAGGTTGAGGAGTATGAAGTACCTTTTAAAGCTTTAAGAACTTTCTCCTTAAATAAAGATTCTTTACCAGTTTATGGGTTTTTCCTAGAACATTTTACATTATGTGGAGGTTCTTTACACTTAAAGATGATTCCCAAAAAATAATAATAATTAAGCACATTGAGAAGTTCTTTAGGGAACCAAAAGAGGTTCTTCTGCAGAATATCTGAGTGACACTGCTGACCATGCACTTCAGAAGGAATGTTATATATGACCAAAGGGGAATGATTCATGAGTATATAAATTTTGCTCTCTACACTTGTGTCTACTCTGGTCAGGCCAAAGGTAACAGTGTGTGTAAATTACATAGTTACCTGTAATCCTCTCTGTGTCCTTTCTGTAGTGAGGTCAAAAGCAGATAATCTGCTCTCATCATTTAATCAGACAAAATGTTCAGAATTAAGGCAGGTGTCCCAGCTTAACAGCACTCTGTGTGAATTGCCAGCAGGAAATAGGTCAATGTCACCTTACCTACTAAACCAGACCCAGGCTACAGTCAGCCATTTCTTGCCTGGGCCATTTGAACAGATTTTGTATTTTCAGAATGGTGAAAGTGGACTGTTTTGTGAACATGTGGTTTTGTGTCTTAGAGACTTGCATATAGCAGGTAGAGAGAGTTAGGTTTATGTGCATGTTTAATGCACCCTTGTTTGAGCATGCAGCATACATGGCGTGATGACTGCAAGTCCCATTAAAACCTCCAAGTGTAGATACAAGGGGCCACCGTATATCTCTCTTTAATGGAGAGGTTGCATAGAGCTCATTGTCTTTCTTGTTTTGAGAGAGCAAATGGTGTGTGGGTGAAACACATTTTTATCTGTAGGTGTTAGATTTCTCTAAAAAGCAATCAGTATTAGGAGCCCTACAGGGGGAATAACTAAGGGAAGACTGCCCACAGTTTCCATGGTGCAAAGAAAGGCGACTCGCAATTGCGTCAATGCAAACCATGTGACATTATGATTCACACTGTATGCATTTGCCGTATGGAATTGTAATGAGCGTGTCAAGGTGTCACTTTATTCCCTAATCTGTTTTGTCACTGAGATAGTATTTAAGACAGCAAGTTGAGAAGGTATGTGAAATGCTAATAAAAACAGAAGGTGGTGATTAGTAAATTCTGTTTGACCTGTATTACACTGAAAATAATCCAAAACACAAGCTTCACATACAGAAGTAGTGTCTCTCAGTATGCTGTTGGGTTGCCATGTTTGCTAATGCAACATGCCAGATGTCTTGACATGGAGTTGTAGAGGTTTCTAATGGTGTCCTGCAATAATCAATCACATGGAGCTTAAATATTATCACACAGTTTTTGCAGATTTTGCAGTAGGGGCAAAGGTGGAGTGACACCAGGCCTTCTGGACATCTCTGCCCATCCTTGCTTATGTCACATGCACAGCTGAGCATTAATCTTGAATCATTTGCATGTCTCATGATGTCACAACTACCTTGTCAGTTGATTGCTTCTGGGTGCAATTATTTTTTTAAGTGTACTGAGGATGGTAAGACTTACTAATCAAAGCACTTTGGCAACATTGTTTGCATCTACAGTGCCTTGCGAAAGTATTCACCCCCTTGGCATTTTTTGTGTTTTTTTACCTCACAACCTGGTACTAAAATGGGTTACTTGAGGGTTTGCATCATTTCATTTACAGAACAAGCCTACAACTTTGAACATTAGATTTTTTTATCATGAAGCAAACAACAAATAGGACAAATAACAGAAAACCTCAGTGTGGATAACTATTCAACCCCCTAAAGTCAGTACTTCGTAGAGCCACCTTTTGCAGCAATTACAGCTGCAAGTCGCTTTGGATAAGTCTCTATGAGCTTGCCACACCTTGCCACTGGGATTTTTGCCCATTCCTCAAGGCAAAACTGCTCCAGCTCCTTCAAGTTAGATGGTTTCCGCTGGTGAACAGCAATCTTCAAGTCTGACCACAGATTCTCAATTAGATTAAGGTCTGGGATTTGACTGGGCCATTCCAATACGTTTACATGTTTCCCCTTAAACCACTCGAGTGTTGTTTTAGCAGTATGCTTTGGGTCATTGTCCTGTTGGAAGGTGAACCTCCGTCCCAGTCTCAAATGACAGACCGAAACAGGTTTTGCTCAAGAATATCCCTGTATTTAGCACGATCCATTTTCCTTCAGACTCAGACCAGTTTCCCGGTCCCTGCTGCTGAAAAACATCCCCACAGCATGATGCTGCCACCACCATGTTTTGCGCCAGACATAGTGTTTTCCTTGGTGGCCGAAAGTTAAATTTTGGTCTTATCTGACCAGAGCACCTTCCTCCACACATTTGGGGAGTCTCCCACATGCCTTTTTGGCAAACTCAAAACGAGCCTGCCTATTTTTGTCTGTAAGTAAAGGCTTTTTTCTGGCTACTCTTCCATAAAGCCCAGCTCTATGGAGTGTATGGCTTATTGTGATTGTCTCTGCTTGGGAACTCTGCAGCTCCTTCAGGTTTACCTTTGGTCTCTGTGCTGCCTCTCTGAGAGTTTTGGTGGGCGGCCCTCTCTTGGCAGGTTTGTTGTGGTACCATGTTCTTTCCATTTGATGATAATGGATTTGATGGTGCTCCGGGGGACCATCAGAAAGTTGGATATTTTTTTATATCCAACCCAGACTTGTACTTCTCAACAACTTTGTCCCTGACTTGTTTGGAGATCTCCTTGGTCTTCATGGTGTTGTTTGGTAAGTGGTGTCCCTTGCTTAATGGTGTTGTAGCCTCTGGGGCCTTTCAGAAAAGGTGTGTATATACTGACAGATCATGTGACACTTAGATTGCACACAGGTGGACTTCATTTCACTAAGCATGTGACTTCTGAAGGTAATTGGTTGCACCAGAACTTTTTAGGGGCTTAATAGCAAAGGGGGTGAATACATATGCACATGCCAATTTTCAGTTTTTTATTTCCAAAATGTTTTTTTAATATATTTTCTCATCTCACTTCACCAAATTGTATGCATCACATACAATTCAGAATTAAAAACATATAAATACAGGTTGTAATGTAACAAAATCGGTAAAAAGCCAAGGGGGGTGAATACTTTCGTAAGGCACTGTAACTATGCCTCCCCCTCGGACTTAGCATGGGCATTCAGACTAGTCCCAGCAGTAACCTTAGCAAAAAGACTGGTGAGCAAAATGTTGCTCTTTTTTTCTGCCTGCGACTCTGCTCTATCTTTTGTCAGAGCTCTTTTTTGCACCACAAAGAACTTGTTGTGAAAATGGCTGCTTGTAAAAGACTGAAAATAGCTTTTTAGAAGTCCAAAAAAAAAAAAACATAAATGAGATGCTTACTGATTTACAGTACTAGAAAAACAAATATGTGAAGCAAAGCACTCTTTTTTAGCTAATTTATGAAATGCAATTAAACCATCTGTGCCATACTGAATTACATACCATCATATTCTTTTGCATCATATCGCGTTGAAATGCATTGTGCAAATTGGGTTAAAATGCATTGCATTCCAGTAGGCATGAATAGTATTGTATCATATTAGTAGTTGCTTCATATGTATCTTTAAGATAGGAATAGTTGGCAATGCATCAAGATGTGTATTGTATCAGCCTTATTGATATAAATGCATCTGCCTTGGCAAAACAATTGGGCCAAGCCCAAAATGGCAAAACATTAGGTTTGTAATGGTTTTAACAACAAACCATTACACAAACAGATTAGGTGACTTAGTACGGGATAGCTTTTGCCTTTAATTTCTTTAATTACTGAAGTTTTGTGGGTAAACTTAGATGGGAGCTCCTTCATTGAACATGCCAGCAGGGAAGACGAGCAGCTCAGCGTTCACTGAATGGTCAGGAAGCAGGGTAATGCATTTCCAATCACACATCTTCAGTTCACAGTAGGCCACACCCACCAATCACCCCCACAGACCAGCGCAAAGTATTACAACATGTCTCACAACAACATGTATACACACCCCAAACCCACCCTATTTAAGTTTCTCTTACTATTTACTATTTGGGGACTGAAGACACAATTTGATCCATTTAAAAAAGCTGTAGAGGGCCTATAAAACTTTTTGCTTCATAATCCGCCTCACGTTTTCAGTGAAAGCCAGTTCGGCACTACAGGCAGGCCAGTCTACCACCTGTACTCAGTCTACCACCTGCACTCAGTCTACCATTTGATTTCGCAGCCATGCTGCTGTGACTTATGCAGAATGTGACGTGATTTTGTCTTGGTAAAATGGACATCCCTGAAAATAATTGTCATCTAACCAATCCTTGCTATCTCCATTTTTTTTAGTTTCTGACATGATTTGAAAAGGCTTCCTGCCCTTTACATTGTGTATTCAAGATTCAAGACATTTCAAGATGAATGGACCAAAAGAAACACCCTAAAAGTACTTGGGAAAAAAAGTCTGGTTACACTGACTTACAATAAAAGTAAAGTATGTTTTTAACAGATTAGGTTTTGTTTTGAGAGCAGCGATATAAATATATGTATGTGTCTTTCATCATTAATTCACAGGCAGTTACCAATACTGTGGGCACCAATACACCTCCATACCATGACATATGCTGGCTTTTGAACTTTATGCTAGTAGCCATCTGGATGGTCCTTTTGTTCTTTGGCCCAGAGAACGCAATGTCATATATATCCATAAACACTCTGAAAGGTTTACTCGTCAGACCACACTGCACATTTCCACTGTGCACTGTTCATTTCAGAGAAGCTTAGGACCTGAGAAGTTGGCAGCATTTATGGATGTTGTTGACATATGGCTTCCACTGTGCATAGTACAGTTTCAACTTGCATTTGTTGATTCCCAGCCCATGTGGTGGTATCCATAACAGACAGATGCCAGTTTTTAATGCAGCGCCTTCTGAGGGGCAGAAGGTCATGGACATTCAGTTGTTTTTTGATCATGCCCTGTTCACACAGTGATTAAACTGGATTCCAGGAATATTTTGAAGATAATATGAGAGTGAAATTTCTAAACTCACTGCAATCACTCAACAAATAATTTGTTCTTAAATGGTCACATTATTTGCTCACACATTTTTTGGCCAAGTGGTGAGCCTTGACCTATCCTTGCTTGTAAAGGACTGGGCCTATCCTTGATGTTCCAATTATATGTTTTTAATTATATATTTGAATTTTCCTAATTCTAAATTGTCTATGTCCCATGTTCCTTAGAATGCACTGTATGCATCACTTTCAGAATTAATATATATTTATGGAAAAAAATTAAGTTTAGATTGACAAACTTTTGTTTTTATTTGCATTACTTTTATTTGATATAAGATACAAATTCTCATATGCTGTGACATTAATATGTGATTATGTTATGTTATTAACATAAGATATTAATATGACCTGTATGCTTGGATTAGGGTTGGGACTGTAAAATATTAAGTAGAAAAGTTGTAATACTGTCACATGGAGAGTTCTCCCAAGAAACTTGGAGCAGTAAAGGTTCTGGTCCATAACTCAACTTCCTATTCAACAGCTTGAATTTTCCGTCCCACTTTAAAGTGGTGTATGTAAATATTGGGGGTATAAATATTAATTTGGATATATTTGGGACCATTACTGAAATATTAATAAGACTGTTGCATGACAGTTTAAGATGTTGGAATTAGTCTGTTTTACTGTCCTCTTTTGCAAATGCAGGGCTGTATCTGAAGGAGGAACCAAAGTGTTTGAAGTTCACGGCATGACAGTTCTATGTACTGAACTCTCCATAGTCAACTATGACAATGTAAATACAGTTCCACTGTATGGCACCTTAATTAAATGTAATTTCCCTATAAAAACAGAGTAAATCTAGACTCTTACTAAAAGGTGTGTAGGCTCTCACAGTAGCTACAACCTCTGCTTAAAAGGACATAGCCCTGTCCTTCAAAATCAAAGTCCCTGACAGACTGAGCTTAACAAGTGAAGTAAAATAAATCTCTTTTTTGAAACCATTACCCTATTACCTTTAACTAAACAGAACAAAGACGTGGTTTGATGCCACAATACACACCTTATCAAGCATAGGGGGATATGAAGCAGATCAAATGGCCATCATGATAAACGGTCATCAAACACTCTTTCTTATTCAACCATGTATAATTGAGTAACCACACGCTTTCGCTTCAGTTATTGAAAGGTAGCCTTAAAAAATCTGTGCAAAACAAATGAGGCATTTGTGTGGATGAAACAATTCCCATTAGTGCTGTTAATCTGATGGGCATTAGGGCAGGGGCTATTTTTAAGCACGCTGCAATTTGTTGATTGATAGAAGAGCCTGTATTTATAGAGATTTTTTTTTCTCCCCCTATTTGATCAGCAAGTCGGTCATGGACAGTCAGTCCACAGGGGGCAAACAAACTGAAACCTCTTGTACAAAGCATAACAGTTTAGTCATTTTTGGGGTTAAGTAAGGACAAATTATAAATTCGGAGTAGAGTTTATGTGCAGAACAAGGCACTGAGGTCGAGGAATGCAATCTTGACTATAAACCTTGTTGTGTCCTGCGATTACTCTCCCTTTGGAGGAAAAAATTACTTTCATTATTTCGTTTAATTTTTAATATCTGTAAACCCACAAGAGGTGTCTCGACAAATACAAGCTGTATTTTTTTTTGTATTATTAAACGCATAACAGATAAGAGCAGTGCAGAATGTTTTTCATTTGCAGTCCATACTCACACTTTCCGTTTACAACCCTCTCTCTCTGGCAAATAAGCGCAGCCAAATGAATGCAAACACATCCTATTATTGTGTATATCATGGGAAATGGAATGCTAAAAATGAGTGACACATAAGGTCTTGGGTCCAGTGGGGAAAATATTAATCAAAACTAAACACAAATTGAGTCATCTGCATTGCTCACAGTGAGTTATAATTATTAGTAATTTTAGCTTCACACGCTACACTTCTACAAATACAATTTCCTGCTCTTTACATACTCATAAAGAACATCACTGAAATGCTGCATTCATTGACACCTTCTGTGTTTACAATGCAGTAAATAGATGAAAATACTGTCCGAAAGTATATAATAATAAGACACTGATTACTTTAGTTAAGAAAGGCTTCCAAAAATACTGTACTGTGCAAATGCCAGAGATCATGATTCAAGTATTTAATATCCAGTCAAAACACTACACACACTACACAAAACACTACAAGTACAATAAAGTGTTATTGTAAGTAATCATTATGTATTATTTTTAGATTTAGGAAAAAAGCTAAAAAACTTCACACAAAATAAAAAATACACAGACATTTTAAAGCTAAACATCATTTATAATTAAGTAGTTAGTGTATCCCTTAGTGTAGTCAAGACCGAGACCGGGACACATTGAGACTTATGGCAGTCATATCCTAGTTAAGACTGAGACCAGGAATGGTGAAGACTGAGACAAGAACAAGACGAAGACCGTGATTTTTTTCACAATATAAAAATAACAATAATATACACTCATCGTCAAAAAATAGCTGCACCCCGATGGAATCAACCTACAGGAATGAAACTTGGTGGGTAGGTTTGACATTGTGAGACATGTGAATGATTCCAATTTCATGTTCGGCCATGTATTACATGACATAAGCAAGTACGGGCCTTATCCCTGTACTTGACTGACCTAATGGCCACTATTGCAGACGTTCTGTCTGACTGTCAGGGAGTGACTCAGAATGGTAGCGGGTCATCTTTAGTGACAAGTCCTGTTTGGTGGAGACGACCAATGAATTTGTGTGTGGAGGCATCGTGGTCAAACCAAGATCAAAGGTTTGCTGTCATGTGTCTAAAAAGCCTGATATCACTCCACCTCCACCCCTACCACAAAACCTGCAGGAACTGTGTGAGAATATTCAAGCTGCATGGAATGGATTATCACAGGACACCATTAGGGAACCTCTACAACTCTGAGATGGCTGCATGGTAATAATTATATTATGATCTGGGGGCTGGACTGCGGCAGTGCTCAAACTTGAATGATAAACTATCGAGCTATCCTACTGGTAGTTTTAACACAAGGCTGAAGTTGGCTTCCTATCCACCAGATTCCTGTTTGCAATTGCCCCTTACACCTCAAGCACTATTTAAACAATATTTAATCAGGACACTGGTTTCAGTCTTGTAGATTTAATGCTATGTTTTTACTTGCTAGCTTTTTACTTTTTGAATCTTACATGGTTTGATTTGGAAAATTCTCTCTTCATGATTTATTGCAGTTGTCCTTCTTGCTGTTGTTTCACAGCTGCTGGTCACTGTCCACTTACCCTCGAGAGGATGAGGTAGGAATCAAATCATATGCCAGTCCTAATGTGTTTTGATTTTTCCATTAGAGGTTCAGTCGTTCTTGTTCACACTGGCACGATTGTAATTAGTGTCGTCCATCAGCAAAACCTCAGCCAACTGAATTGCTGAAGCAGTGACTGGGGCTGCGTGCGATGTGTTAAAAGACTGATCCATGTTGAAAGTCAGAGTTGGTTTATGAACCCTCGGTGTGTATTAAACAGGCCTATGTCAGTGTCACTTCCCATTTGCAGGCTTTGTGTTCATGCATCCTTGTCTTGTTTGCACCCATACTGCTGGACGGAGGATCCAGACTGGCTGCCTATCGATCAGGGCTCTGCTTTTCCTGGCTGCTGTGAGCCCACCATACCACACCTCTCACCCTGGAAACTTCCCCCCAAGCAACTCCTGCAAAGGTTATCCTGCTAAATCCTAATAGCCCCCTCTAAATAATGCTCTGTCCCTGTTCTGTCACTCTTCACATTTTCTGGGTCACCTAACAGTGAAATAGCATAGTTCAAAGCTTTGGAATCACTGTTAATTACTGGCATATTACGACAACACAAATAAGACACTCTAACTCAATGGAGCATATTAATAATGCCTTAAAGGTAGTATGAAACCTAGATCAGTTCCTTATAGCTGTAAAAAAAAATCCAATCATAGATTAAATAGTAACATTATATGAAAAGGCCCATTTTGTACATTTTCTTATATTTTTTTCCCACAAATTCAACAGAAAACATGATTATGCAAATAACCTCTGTTCTGATTAACTACCCTGTGTTATACCTCATTCAGAAAGCAGTTTAGAATGAAACACTCCTTATAACTTCAGCATGAATGAACAGGACAAAACTGCTGTAGGCTGAATAAGCTGATGCATGTATGTACACCAAACTCTCTTAGGAAAACCTCTTTGTAGGAATTCCTCCTTGTATCCATACTCACTGTGCGCTTTATTAGATCCACCTACCATAGTGGTGCACTAGCAGCTTTACTAGGGCTTTAGTGATGACAAAAGATGCAGAGAAACAGATGGACTACAGCCCGTAATTGTAGAACTAGAACGTGCTTCTATATGGTAAATGGAGCTGATAAAATGGACAACTGCTGTAGGTTGAATAGGCTGATGCCTTCATGTACACCAAACTCTTTATTAAGTACACCCTCATGTATATACACTTATTGTTCATTTCATCAGATCCACGATAAAGGTGCCCTTGAAGTTCTACTAAGGCTGTAATGAAGACCACCTTCGTTAAGTCTAAGACAAGTCAGAGACCATTAGTAATTGAGACTGAGTCAAGTTTAAAAGAGGACAAATCCAAGTCAGGGCCGAATTCTACTGAAAGCGAGACTGAATTAAGGCCAAGTTCATATGAAAGCATTATCGGATCAATAATAAACCCTAAAATCCTCTTCAAGACCAGGCCTTAATCAGTCATTATCTCCCTCCAGTGAACGTGACTGGAAAAGTACAAAAGAAGGAGTTACTTTCCATATAGCAAAACTACTGTATATTTTGTATATATGTGTACATTGTGTTTTCCATTTGCAGACACAAATGTGGTATGGATTACAAGTATTTTTGATTCATTCAATGACTGCTCTGAATGAATTTAAACAGGGCCCATTCTGGATTTCTGATATTAATGCAACTCATTCTCACTCTAAATGAATTTAACGAATGCTTGTATCATGACATATCCTTAAAATGTAATTAAAAGCAACAGCCAATCTGTTTTTGTCTTTATGGTTTAATTAATCTTGTTGATGTTTTAAATGTTCATTGTTACCATGACCATAGTTAGTTTTGGACTCAAAATTATATCAAGGTTCTGTATATATATTTCACAACTAAAGCCTGTAAATGAGCAAAAAGAAATGTTTCAATCAATAAAGCCCTCAATTTGGCATCAACAACCCACCCTGGCCTTTCATCTGCTTTAATTATCCACCCCATGTTTGAAGAGAGTACAATACACTACAATAGAGTTTGTGAGGACTTGTAAAACTTATATAAATAGTCAAATAGTTCAGTCCCGTGCAACACTTCAGTGTCAGGTTCAACACCATCCAGTCTAATACTGGAAACTTGCTTTTCAGACTGTAAATCAGCTTTTCCATCTCACATCTAACTAGTGACGGGAAGTATGGCTCTTTTAAGGGAACTGGCTGTTTTGGCTCTTCTCAATGTTTTTTGTTTTTTTTTCCACCAACGTAATGTAACTTCATTTCACATATGTGGAATATGTTTACCAGCACTACATTACTAGCTAGCTAGGTGCTAATGTGTGCCTTTGAGTACATTTAACAACAGTTAGTACGCAAAGCAGTACAAAACACTACTCCCACATGTAGACAGACAGCTCTTTAGTGCGTTCACCTGTCCACACTGTCAAGATTCTGCCAGTTGCATTCTGACTGGCTATCTACACTTCTGTGTATTGTTTTGCACGAGCCCGACATGAACCAAAGTTTTATTGTTCCAGTTTAGCGAACAGTAGTCTCAGCCACAGACGCTCTGCCCAACATATACTCCGGTATTTGTACATCATGACAAATAGCAGGCTTTTGCTTGGTTGCTTACTGTGTCAGTCTAATTTCAGTAGTAGGCGGTTCTTGGCCATATTAAGTGGTTCTCACTAGAACACTAATAAACTATCATCACAGTCTTCTAGCAGCAGCTAATGTTCATGGTTCTTACTGTGATAAACTATTTGCAGTGGTAACTAGTTTCATTGGTAACTTTTATTTTAGTCAGACAGTTTCTCACTGTCACTCTCAGTCAAACATTTACTGGGTATCCTATTCAATATTGCATTTAATTTTATTTCATTATCCTTTTCTGTGCTTGTCTTGCTATCCAGTGTCGACCCGAGGAGGATAGGTTCTCCTTTTGAGTCTTGGCTTCTCTCAAGGTTTCTTCTTCTTGCTCTGAGGGAGTTTTTCCTTGCCACTGTCGCCCTTGGCTTGCTCACTGCGGGCTTGGACACGGATTCCCTGTAAAGGTTCTTTGTGACAACCTCTGTTGTAGAAAGTGCTGTACAAATACATTTGACTTGACTAGACTTGACTAAAAAGCCTGGCAGTGCGAGACTACCAAACCAGGAACTAAACATCATGCAAAACTCTTCCACTAGAATTCCACTAGATACCTATGAGAACAATCCACCACCCAAATTATACCTGCTCTGTGGTAGTCCTACTGGGGGTCCTGACCATTAAAGAGCAGAGTGAAAGGGGGGGAAACAAAGTATGCAGAGAAACAGATGGACTACAGTCTGTAAATGTAGAACTACAAAGTGCTCCTATATATTAAGTAGACTTAATAAAATGGACAATTAATGTAGATATAAGGAAGTGTTCCAAATAAAGAGTGTACAAATACAAATTCAAAACCTTTTATTTCAAAGAAAAAAGTATAAATTCAAAATCACTTCTGCATGTGTCCTTAAATAATACAGGGATGTTTAAAATTCAAATGTTTTCAGCTAAATAAAAAAAAAATTATACTAAATATGGGCCATAATAACTATATAAATCACTATGTCTGGTTATCTGGTTATACTATCGCTATAAGTTGACGAAAAAGATTTAGACACACTGAACTGCCAATCAGGCTCAACTCTATGACGTTTTACCATCAGCTTCATAAAAGCATACAGCTATTTTAACTTCTTCTTCCAGCAAAATGCATTTATTTATTTACATATTTATTTATTTACCTATTTATTATTATTTTTTTTATTTATTCATTCAATCATTTATTTGGGCTGCCTTCTTTAGCACAGCACAGCTCCACTCCATTTTTCTTTCCTTTGTAAAAGGGAAGTGTACAGATGATACCAGTGTATTGTGGGCTCTTCTCAGAGAAGACCCGTGGCTGTGAATCTTTGTCAGCGTGTGGGAGGAAAATACATTTTTCTTGCTCATCTCTGCCCTGCCTCTGGAAAAAGGCCACAACAAACTACAATTAACAGTGATCTTTAACGGTGATCATTACAGACACACTACAGCTCCAGAAGATTGTAGAAACCTGTTTATCCAATGTTTCTTCATAGGAAGCCTCCTTTTCTGCAGTAACAGCCTGTACGCTTCTGGGAAGGCCAGATGTTGCAACGTTGTTGTGAGGACTTGATTGCATATATTTTAACATTCCTGTTCTTGCTACGATGCCATAGAAAGCCGGAAATGCTATAATCCAGCTTTAACAAAGTTGTTCTATGTTTATTTTCAGCCAGGTATGGTGATCTACCTGCAATGGTACACACGTCTATGGCACTTTCTACTCAGCTTTGTGGTGATTTGGTGAAATAGTACAGTATGTACACATACTTAAGGGGACTGTAAAGAGGGAGTATTGGTGGTTGGTGACTGACCATTAGTGCCAAAAATGGCAGAGCCGTTTTTTGTCCAGTCCAGCCCTGATGTAGCTATAACCACCTTACTTTAGACATTGACAGTTGGGAAAGACATTTAGTAGTTTTGGAACAGAATGAAAAACAATGCTATTAATTGGTAAGATGGATTTGAAGGACCCATATCATGGAAAACCAAATATTCTTAGGACTAAGTTTCAGATATACCACTTACTACAGATACAAGTCATACAGTACAAATATACAGAAACAATCCTGAGTTTTTCGCTTTCAGTACAATTGTTATTTTGTGATGTCACAAGTAGCACCTAAGTTACATCTATCCACCCACTCATTCTTCTGCACTTTAACTCTGCCCATTCATACTGAAGCTGTAAGGAACATTTCAGAGTGCTTTTTGAATGAGGCACAAGACTGGGCAGTATAGAGCACACTAAAGGCACAGTAACAAACATAGCTTGTTTTATTCTGATGCTCATAAGAGTGGTTGGAAATGGGTCATGTAATAATAAATCATTATTGAATTATTAAATATTATAAGCGTGCCACTTGAGAAAAATACTAAAGCAATTATAGGGTATTGGGCTCTTTAAGTAGATGTTTCTGTTCAGGAACAGTTAAAAATGATTATGTTTACAGTTTTGTATTGTCATTTCTGGTTTTCAGCTTTGTTTAAACCAGTTTGGAGCTCTGCTGCTCCAGGGATAGCTATGTATAAGGCTGTAGTATATACAGTATAATCATTCACAGGTTTCATACCCTTCTTTGCATTACGCCTCATTGAATTTTCTGTGGGTATTTATCTATATAAGGGGAAAAAATGACCTCAATAAGAAATCCAAATGGCATGAAAGCTCACAAGTTGAAAAATATATCAGGCAGTAGTGATAAAGGGGAAATCTGTTTGGCTGCTAAGACATAGCTACAATAGATCTGCAGGCATCTTATGGCTTTTCAAATTTTGCCTTTAAGCGGTGTCCTATACTACAAAGGAATTTCAATAGAGAATGACTACTGAAGGAGGTCCAAGGCTTGGACTGTGTCTGAAAAACCAGCTTCAACTGTGCTATTTTGGGATTTGCCTAAATGTGAATTCTGACATGAAAGCCTTCAGAAGCGCATGGCCTAGATATAATATTATCATGTATACTAATAGAACAGTGTCAATTTTCTTGCTATATTACTGCTGCAAGGTAACACACTGTATGAAACAAATTTGCAGCATCTAACAAAGGCTCCCTGTACTCATTCTAGTTCAATCTTGAATCCTAACCACCTGAGACAGCAGAGGTGTTATTATGGGAATATGAATAATGCTTTTAGGCTGTATCCTCAACCACCAACTATCTTTCTGCTGTTTCATACGTATAAGGCAGCGAATGCAACTACTTCAAGTACCTGTGCATTGGCAGTGTGTTCACTTGGTTTTTGAGGCTGCTGTTGCTGTTGTTGTTCTTGTTCTTGTTAGGGTCCATTTGGGTATTATAGGCAATCAGGTAGGGGCACTTACAGAAACTCTTTTATTCCTGTTTCAACTGATGTTTACTAGTGTTTTCACTGAAAAGAATGCAAATATGCTAAGCAGTTTACAAAATTAAAAATGAAGTAAACTGAATTATTTTAGGAGAACGTAGGAGAAAATGTTATTATTATTACTCTGGATCTATGTCATGAATTGCCCCATATTGCCTGCTATACTATAATACCTTAAAGTCGCAAAATGTGAGAAGTGGTACTTTTGCTATTGGGGTCCCCCTACAGTTGCTGAGTGTAATTTATTTTTACATCACTTTACGCGTCACTGTCTTAAGCCCTATTTGGACAGAATTAGTCATACATGGGTAGATGGTGTAATGTCATTTTTCCACAGGGCGTCTGTAAAATTAATAATCGATTCACACGGGATAATCAGTTCTGGGACAAATCACTGAGACGGAATCGGCTACCCGAATTACACACTGACGTCACCTCCAAAAAACAGGTATAATACATGACCTCCACTGCTCAAAACTAGAAAACATGGTGCCAACCAAAGGGAAGAAAACGTACAAATGGACGAGGGCTGTATCTTAGTGCCTAATTTCCGTTTGAGGCGAACGTCGCCTTAAAAAAAGTGTTCAAGCAAGAGGTACGTAGCCATTCTTTGTGAGAAGCCATATTTCAAGAGGTTTACCACAAACTTGAACGACCCAAGATATTTGTACCATGATACAGGTACCATGCACAATGAAACTAAATGCCTCCTCGAGTGCTTCCATACTTGAGAAAAAACACCAAAAACTCCTTTTCCACAGGATGTGACAGAAGATTTACCTTATGTTGATTCACACAGGATTAATATGACCTGAGGTTACTTTAGTGGCTTGTTTTATAGAAGATAAAAGGTGCTGGAATCTTTACTAATACGGGAGTGAGAAGTTCGGTAAAATGACTGAAATGGTGCACTTGGATGAGACTAAAATTGCTGGGAAAAGCCGGTAATGATTACATTATCCCAACTCACCATGTAAAACTAATCCCCTCCAAACAGGGCTTTATATGCATGAAACAGCAGATAGATAGTTGGTGGTTGAGGATACAGCCAAAAGGCATTATCCATATTCCCATAACAACACCTCTGCTGTCTCAGGTGGTTAGGATTCAAGATCGAACTAGAATGAGTACAGGGAGCCTTCGTTAGATGCCGCAGATTTGTTTCATACAGTGTTTTACCTTGCAGCAGTAATATAGCAAGAAAACTGATGCCATTGTATTACTATCCATGATAATACCATATCTAGGCCATGCGCTTCAGAGGGCTTTCATGTCAAAAGGCACATTTAGGCAAATCCCAAAATAGCACAGTTGAAGCCTCGGACCCCCTTCAGTAGTCATTCTCTATTATAGGTCTGCACGTGTGCACGTGAAATGGAGTTGGAATTCAGCACAACACCGGCAACAACAACGCTGGAAAAGAAAGAACCATGTTGACTCACATGGTAGAGTACTATTACACAATTGTTCACAGTTGCAATCTTCCAAGTCATGTGACTGACAAAGGCTGGCCAAACTCTTTGCCCTGAGATAAATTTATTTCTTTGCATGTGAGCCTGAAACGGGAGGTTAGAGAACTTTTGGCATCCAGGTAAACTACAAAACTCACAAAGATAAGTTTACAGCCTACATCACAGTCTTTCATAAATAACACTGGCAGGGAGGGAGGTGCGCTCTGCTGTCGGATTTTCATTGTTTTCCTGTTAGCCGTGAGACCGTCTTACATCCTTTTATCTCTTTTAGCTCTCGCCAACCAGTAAAAGTCAGTCTGAGATTTACTCCGGTCTCTTGCTTGGTCAGTCTGTCTGTTTTCTCTTCCTGACTTCCTCCAACAATGTATTCTTCAGCCCCCTCACAGCCTCTGCCATGTTGTCTAAGCTGATGTCTATACTGATCTACCTTCTTCAGTTGTTGGTGTGTGACGTGGTGCTATTACGTGTTACGCAATTCCTGTCTCGTTCCTGTTTCTCCAAGGTTACATAGCCCTTTAGCAGGCATTCTGGGCCTCTGTCGAGTGTCAACGACAGAGATGCCATACTGTTATAATGATTCCAAAGCAATTATTTTAAAGTTAAATTGTATAATGTTGCCTTAAATGGAAATTCAATTACAATTTTTGCATAATTTAGTAACTGAGTAACAAAGTCAATCAGAGTGGTTTAATGTAAATGATGAACTGCAGAGAAACTTACTGACTCAAATTACTCTACAGTGAGTGGTGGTGTTAGGAGCCAGGGGTGTGATATCTACATCAGTTTATTAGCACTCCAGAACGGCCTGTGGATATATGATAAAATAGGGGCAAATCTGAAAATAAGTTGTAGTGGTAATTCCGATTCCAAAATTTGGCTGCTAGTTTGTGCAAATACTGCTGTATGTATATTTGTATTTGTACACATACTATTGGCATTTGTACTGCTTGTACTTTTCTTGGAATACTATGTGCACCTCCTCACCCTGCATGTTTTGTAATAATGTGCTTTAGGCCATATCCTCATTGCCAAGCTAACACTCATAATAATGTCTCAGGCATTGGGAATTCATAACCATTCCAACTATCTGTGAGGAAGCTGGCCATTTGTCATGCTTCAGACTCCTAATCACCACTGTCACAACACTTCTGACTGGGCGAGTGTCTGCAGAAACGTTTCACATGTCATACCGTTTATACAGAAGTTTATACAGAAACGATGGAGAATTATGTAGAAATTATGAAAGATTGGTGGAATATCCCCAAATGCTGGTGTTTTACTTGTAAAGGCCAGGTAAGCCCGCCCACTCCTTTAGCTACATTATTGACAAACATGGCTATTAGCTAGCTTCGTTTAGAAGATATAAAAGTGATGGCTTACCCCTTTTCTGTGCTTTGAACAGAGAGCTGAAGGAGAGTGTGATTTTGATTTGGAGTTGGCTCTCTCCAGGCTGCATTAATCCCACTGCCCCTCTACAGCAGGGCACCATGGAGCAGTGCAGAGCAGGCTGCGCGCGCATTACGCCTTTGAGTGTTAGCGCCGGGGTGTGGGGTTCAGCGGCTCTGACACCAGCGCGCCCCCTAGCAGCTACAGCGGGGACTGCAACACCGCTTACAACCTGCCTGAGTTAAAACACAGCTAGCGCTCTCTCACTCTCTCTGTATGCGTATATCTCTCACTCCAACCTTCTCTCTACGTACTGTAGCTTTCTTTCTTTCTTGCTCTGTCACCTTCTCTGTCATTTTCTACATCATTTACTCTTCCTACTCTTCTCAAATAGTTTTCTTTCTGTGTCTCTCAACCTCTCTAACGCTCCCATTCCATACATTCCTCTCGTTTTTACCTGTCTCTTTCTTTATCTATCACTCCTAATATGTCTGTGTATCTCTTTTTCTACATCACTCACACTTCCTCTCTCAATTAAACAGTGCTCTTGCTATATCTCTCATCCTTCTCTCTCTCTCTCTCTCTCTCTCTCTCTCTGTCTTTCTCTCTCTTTCTCTCTCACTCACTCACTCACTCCTGCAGAGCTCCAACTCTCTCTCTCTCTCTCTCTCTCTCTCTCGTTCTCCGAGTTGGATCAGATGAGCGGGTGCATCATGGCCGTGGCGCGCGAGCTGAGCTGCGTCTCCGTTTCCCGGGAAGGTGAAGGCACTGTCGGAGCGCGGGGCTTTGTGTTCTGATCTCCTGTTTTTAATGGATGTTTCTGCGGGACGAGGCGAAGCGTCGTGTGAAGTGGCCGCGCTGAGGATTTTCTGCTCGGAAGTTTTTTTTTTTTTTGTGGAGCAGTGTGTGGATTTTAGCCGTGGCTCCAGCGTGAACCTGACATGTGTGTGATGAGGAGAGAACCTGGAGGAAGGAGCGCGCGCCGCATCTGCCACTGATCACCGCCCCCCCAACCCCCCCATCCC
>CM067491.1:17821742-17851877 GCA_034552555.1 Semaprochilodus insignis
TCTGTCTGGCGCCTTATTCGGTGCATGAACTTGCATTTACCAATGATGACATGAATAAAGTCACTATGACTGTCTCCCATATTCTGCACTACACAGTATGAAGTGTAGTGCCCCCCCACGTAGATGTCCACACAAGTTGCTCCATTGCTGCTTATTTGTCACGCTTCAGCCCGTCAGTGGAGCTTAAAGCCAGACTTCCCCAAGCTTTCCCAGATCAACCTACTTTGTTGTGTAAGCTCATGCAGTCAGATGCTATCCGGTCTGGCACGCCGTGCTGCAGTCGCGGTGACCGATACTACGGACACAAGTGTAAGCGCGAGCTCAGTAAAGGACACGAGCTACGAGGTTCTCAGGGTTCGCGAGCAACGGGGGTCTGGGAAGGCAGCTGAAGGTGCTGCACGCAAACACTGTCACTCTCACCATGAGCGCCAGGGCTGGTGTGACTGTCTATGGCTGGCTTTTCCTGTATGTTGTCAGAGGATGTGAAATATGAAAAAGGAAAAAAAGAGAGACGCATATCTGATTTTCTTCTTTTCCTTCTTCTTCCTTTTTATCCCTCCTTTTTTTCTCTTTTTTTTTCTTTTTTTCCCTCTTTTTGTTTGATTGACGTCTGTTTTGAGGGGGTTGCGTCACACCACACGTAAGCTGCTTGCCAACCCAACAAGGGCGATATTTCATAGCGAGGTTAGTTCAGCCCGAAACGAACCAGGCGGTTTACTGATTTCACAGAAATCACCACAGAGTCACATCCATGGCAAAGTTACATCCAGTCAATTACGCGCCTGGAAGTTCACCTGTGCTGTTCCTGTTTACATTCCGTGTTCATCACTGCTGTGAGATTACAGCAGGCGACTGCTGTCTTCCCAGCCTTGTTGAGAAGATCGAGTTCTCCTTCCTTCTGTCCTCTGCAACATGCCCAGCTGATGGACCCACCTTCATTTCTCCTCCTTTTTTATTCACTTTAGACTTGAGGCATCGGAGAATTCCATCTCAGTGTCTGTAAGAGCTGCAGGCCGGGAATGCCAATATATTGGATTCAGTGCTGCCCGCATAAGAACTTGCACCAGTTTGCAGATGGATGTGTAATGAACGATTAGAAAAGCCGATCATTACTTCTCACGAGCGCCCAGTAAAGCCTCTAGGGAAATTGTTGAAGGAAGCAGATGTGCTGTAGATACCTGTTCATCCAGCATGCCTTCTGAAATTAAACGAGAGTTTGTTTGGCCTTCAATGCATTAACAGCCTTTACTCGCCTTGGACATTTGCAGTGAGGATTTTATTGCGTTCAGCCACTGGAGCATTAGTGAGGTCAGGGACTGAGGTTGGGTGATTAGTTCTGGATCACCGACAGTGCTTCAACTGCTCCCCAAGGCTCCATCGCTCCAGAGCATGCAGGACCACACTAGCTGACACTGGGCATTGAGTATGATGGCCTTGTGCAGCTGCTTCAGAGAGTTCCATTCTGTTTCGTCTTCCATTCTTTGAGGACTATAAAAGCTATGTGTGCATAATCAAACGGCTTTGTCAGCAAAGGGTTTACCTTAAAGGTGTGAGAGAATGCATTTATTCAGCATATTAAATTGTTCTCTGATGTTCAACATAGAAGTCATGTGACTTCGGTCAGGCAAAAATGCCCATATGCAGTTTTCTACACACATTTAAACCCTATGCTTTGGCCCCAGACTGAAGAGAACTGTTTTCCCTTTTTTGGTGAGCTCATGAATAATTTGATGAGCTCTGCTCTGATTGGCTGGTTTACAGAGAGGCACTGCAATGATCACACAGAGGCAACAGGTTGAAATAAACCAGGCAGGAAAATAAAATGAACCTTGGTGCAAATAAGCTATTTAGTTAGCTGTGTTGCCTGAGGTTTGCTAGTAGCTAACGTTACCTATACTAGCTACTCGTATATCTGCTTTAATCGACAAACAGGGACAAAATCACACAGCATGGCTGTTTCTTTTAGATTGTGGTTGTGATAAAAATGTAACTGTCATTTTTCCAAGGTCTCCAGTGCCAAATGCTGAGCAAAGCTGCTCAATATTGCCCAAGGTTTCAGAAACTGTTCAGAGTGAAAAATGCTGAGCAAACAAACAACTTTGAATGAAAGTTGTCTGGGGCCTTGCTAGAGATTGTGGGAGCTGAAATTGGCCTCCTATTCACCAGCTTGTTTTGCAAAATTTCCACTCCACTTAAAGATGCTGCGATTACATTTTGCCTCTGTACAAGCTTTATCATTTATGGTGGAACAGAACACTCAGTTAAGAAGCTGGTGTATAAGAAACCAACCAAGCCTCATTCTAAGATGAACATCAACCACGTCTGTTGATGGTTCCATTCCTTTTGAAGGGTATGAAAAGTTCCAACACCCCCATCCCAGCCCGGAACAGTATGTTTCTGCACACAGTCCGTCATTTTCATTCCTGTTGCTCCATTGTTATAGTTTCATTGGGTTAGAATGAGCTGGTGTAGGTAAAATTGGGCCACAAATATTAATGAGCAAAGACTGTTATGTAGCAGTTTAGAAATTAGCCCATTTTACTGCCCCTTCTTTTAAACGTGGGCTTAGTATAGTATTTACAGGAGAAGACAACAGTATGCCATATAGTACACATTATGAGATACAGTTCCATATTCCATGCTCCCCTTACTCAGATATGCCATTATAAATCTAACTTTCGGTCGTATGACACATTTAAAAAAATTCACCAGTGGGTATTTTTGAACATACGGTCTATTTGTCACTTTCATGTTTACACCATAATCTCCATTTACGTTTACTAGTTCCAAATTGGTAGAACAGACCATGTAACCTACTGTAGGGAAGGCCATAGGTCAATCTAGGAGGCTGCATTTATTCTGGATTTATTCTGGATTTATTTAGCATAGAGATCCATTGGAGATGTTTCAACATGTGATCTACTCTTTTAGACTCTGTTTGTATGTTACAGTCAATTTACTGACAATCAGGGGCTTGGTGCAAATGGCAAGTGATGTGTGTTAACGACTAAAAGGGTTGGTTCTCTTGCATTAGGGGTTTTATTCTGAAATGAGTTACTGTATAAGGCATCCCTGTCCGGTTAATGGAAGTATCGCTCTCACTAGTAAATGTAGTCACAGTAATTTTAGAGCTATTTTATGGTACTTCTCATGCTTTTAATGATCTCTCAGGTTGTATACATTTTCAAAACACATGTAATGGCCTTCCTAAAACCGAGCCAGTCTCCACAAGGTCCATATGAATATAAATAGATACCGATGCAGCTTGCATTGTGATTTAGGTGTGGTTAGGTAAAAATATTATTTTATTCAGGTATTTTATCCTGAGTGTTGTCATACAGAAATGTCCTCTTAATGTCTTTAAGGTCTAGACTGGGAATGAATAACGTTTGTCCCTGTTATGTTAACACATCATCTCTGGCACAAAGCTGTTTGATAGAAACATTTCTCATGGCATCCACAAAGATGTCATAAGGCATAACAATTTAAACCATTTGCCATGTAAACATAAATCAATAAGGCTTAATTACACCAGGTACTGTATGATAACTACAATTAATACTGGGCTTACATACAGAGACGTTTGGACAAGGTTAAAAGCACATAAACTTACATAAAATTACTTCAATTTGAAATTATACTAAATAATTTTTCAGGGTTGTTAGCATAGCTGAGTTATAAAAGAGTGTTTCCATATTGTACATAGTTAATCCAGTCCAGTGTATTTTTAGAACAGAACTACACTAATCTCATTAAGTCAGATTGCAGTGAGATTTTAAGATGCATTGAATTGCTTCCTAAGAAATCACAATACAGTTGGATTGTTGTGAGGACAACAATTTACACACCTAATAAATGTAACTTATATTGGCTTAGATAACATCTAGTGCTGCTGAAACTGTCTAAATAGAGTTTAAGACACAATAAAGCCAGTCTAATTGATTGTGTTCATCAAGCATAAAAGAAGCAGATGGAGAAATTCTACCTAGTTACATCTCTGTGATTAATTGATTTGTGAGAAGAAAATAAATGGCTACTTTGAACAGAGGCGACTACAAGCAGTAACCGTGGCAGTAATTACTTGATGTTGCTGCTCAGAAAAAAGGTTCAAATTTCAGACAATGTGCTATGACTGCAGAGGTCATAATGGATTGGGCCTCAAATATTGACTACTTCTACTGTGTTCTTGGCGAGGTGAAGGAACTCTCCTACAGGCCGTACAGGACCTTGCTACATGTTCTTCAAAGAGACTTTCTCTGTTTATTCTGGGCCATGCTTTAAACTACATGTTATGTACTTAATCATTTAGACCAGGCATCTCCAACCCTACTCCTCAGAAGCCACCCTACAGAGTTTAGTTGAAACCTTAATCTAGCTCTGCTGAACCAGCTAATCAAGATCTACAGGAGCATCCTAGAGAGAGGCATGTTGGATAAATTGGAATCTACACGTTTAATATTGCCACTCTCTAAGAGCAAGTGTGAAAATCTGAACTACAGAGAGGTGAATTGAGAATTTTACCAGTACTGTGCCAAAGTCAGGGACCACCCCACATTAATTAGGTTTCCAGTCAAGAGTCATTAAGTACATTCAAGAAAAATAAATATAATATCATCCACATCCGTTTTGCATAGAAATCTGCAGGGATATTTCTTTACATCTTGAATCTTAATCTTGGAAGTGGTTGCATTTTTTGCTTCTCGTGATCCAAGTAATCACAAACACAATCAGTGATGTTGAGGTCTGGACTCTGGGGTGGTGAGGCCATTGTTCTGAGAATGCAAGCAGCCTCTTTGTTTGATTTACAAATGTTCTTCTTTTTGGTCTGTTTTCGGTCTGTAACGGCTTCTTCACAGCTAAACATCCTTTCAGATCCATAATGCTAAGTTGGCTTCTCACAGTGGAAGGATGAGAGAAGCACGTGAGCTTGATTTCCTCCTCCTCTCCCAAAGACAAAAGCATTCCCAGCTAGAAATGATTTGATCTAGGAACATTCTGAGAATATGCAGTGCAGAATGTTCTTTCTAAAGATGAGAGAACATTCTCTAAAAACATTCTGTCCTCTTGGGTCTCATTAACCCCTATAAACATTTTCGTAGTTAACATGTAACTTTATAGGAACATTATATTATATTAGAAACATCTTTAAAATGTTCTTTGAACATTATACATTAAACATTTTCTTTAAAACTTTATTAGAACTTGTAGCTTAACGTTAGCCAAAGTTCTGGGAAAATTCCCTGCTAGCTGGTTTAATGCTGTTTATCTGATGGTGACAGTTTTGGAGAAGTCTTTGCACGATTTTAAAGAGTCTCAATTTCTCTGCCTCTTTCTTTGCACCTTTGCAACTCATTTTCCTTTGAGCTTCTCCTCCGTTATGCAAATATATAAGAGATTATCTTATATCTAATATTGAATAGGGATGCATGATTTTGGATATTGTGACAAAAGAATGATTGGTGTGATTTTGCAGAAGAGTTCGTTTGCATAGAAAAATAATAATTAAACAAAGCTTGAATATGACATTTTACATGACATCTGAAGACTCTTTGAGTGTAAATCGCCTTTTCTTATAAGCTATATAATTGGTTTCAAAACCAAACACAGAAGCAGGTGAGTGCTGTGACTGCTCTTCCATGTGTATCCAAGAACCTCTAAATCAGAGTAAATTATTTCAGACAGGCTTCTCTTGTAGATTAGTCATGGAAAATGAGAAATGTGTTAGGCTTTCGTGTCAGGCTGCAAAAAAGTCGTAGTGTAAAGTGTTTGATTCAATTTACCTTACTTGACATTGCACATCCTGCGATGTGACCACACCTGCCATGACGATGCTCAAACAGTATGTTGTGTGGCTCTAATAGTTCTTTCCAGTATTTAACAACTCCTGATAAATGGAAACTCATCCTCAATAACAGTTTGGACTGGAAATTAAATGAATGAAGGGTTTCTGACTTTTGCACGGTACACACTGTACAATGATGCTTTATATCCTATTTTTGCAACTATAAATACATGAGAAAATAAGCCCCAGTAGCATGTCTTCATTTAACTGGATGATGGGAATTTTGTTCACAAGTTGGTTCATGGCATTTTTGGCACTGGAAGAGGAATTGAGCAGTTAATCCAGTCAGTCCATTAGTCCTAGGGAACTTTTATTAATTACATCTGAATGCTGCATCCAGTTCCCCTAAATAGCAGCTCTTGTTCATAGGAGGGATATTTACAGTGGCATTAAGGAGAGTATTCATGCCTTTTGCTTCTGTGACTACAACATACAATTATAGTTGTGTGCAAAAGTTTGAACACCCTGCAGTCAAATTACATGCTTTGTTGACTGAATTAAGAAACACGTTTGCTACAGAGAACCTTGTATATGATGTTTTTCTAATGTTTGCACTTATTTATATTAGAGTTAAAGGAGCAAGATGACACAACTGTTGAATTCACACTCCAAACAACAGGGGATAACATATAGCAAGAAAATATACATTCTCTTCTCCTCTACTTCAATTCTTGTCAGCTTAGAAGAAACTTTGTGAGTTTAACATCTAACATCATCCCTTTACTCGCCAGGAGCATCTCCAGTGGTAGAAAGCAGCACCAATGCTAACTTTTGTTTGCTTCTATTTATATCACTTCTTTTATTTGCTGTAGAGCATGGTTTCTTGCCAGGAGTGGGCAGTAGGCCACAGTGATCACTTGCCAAGAGCTTTGGCCGTCGTTGCATTTGCTGTCCCTCTCATTGTCTACCTGTCTTTAAATGATCTAACCCGGAACAGAACCTTCAACATGACTGACCAGTTTGAAAACGTCGCCAGGAGCAGTGCTTTTTCTTCATCCTCTCTTGTTGGACTGATAGGAGACCTGACACCACAGTGACTCACTATCACCTCTTAAGGTGCAAGATTAATGAGACAGGATGGCTAGCTGGTTAGCTGCTAACCATCAAAACTGTTATTTCATCACATTCTGTTGATAATTTTATGTAATTTTGTAATGTTGTAAGCACATAAACAATATGTATAAATCTTACATATTGCTCCTTTAAACATGTTGGGGAAATAAGAGCAATGAATATAACATGTGCTATAACTTTTGCCCAGACCACATTTTAAATGCAGCACATAAACAGTAATTGTGCATTAAGGTGTGCAGAAGTGTGCAGATGATGTGTTAACTTATATGTGTTAATATATATATATGTTGACAAATCGACAAAACAAACTGTTGCATATGACTGTATGTACTTTAAATATATCATATATGTCGTATATAATATGTTTTTTGAGTCTCTTCTGTGTGTATATATATATATATATATATATATATATATATATATATATATATGTTTAGTTGTACAGCAAGTTAAACTACTGCTGCCTTTATATATATATATAGGGTATATTACACCTTTGTGTAGGCCTACGAATATTTTGATTACTTTGCAGGTTTCTGCCGTGTTTTATTGCCACGTAAAGGCAGCAGTAGTTTAACTTGCTGTACAGCTAAAATATGAGCTGCTTTCCTCAGAAACCCCTAAAGCAAAACTGCAAAACCATTAAACAGGCGTATGAAGTAATGGCTTTATATTTCACACTCGCTATGTATCAAATTACACTTTTTACCCGGCTTTAATCCTGGATTTCTCAGAGTGAACATATCATTACAATTAGGTTTTAATGCCCATTGAGTCGAGAAGGTATTGAACTGACTAAATACTAGTAGGTGTCTGGAACTGGTGTTGGTAGCAGTGTGCATGTTCTTAACTGGAACTGGGAACAGTTTTAATCAAGTTGCAGTCGTGTACAGCTGGGCACAAGCTGTTGCTGATAGTAGCGTGGTGGTATTAGAAGTCTGTGTCCACTGTGTCCACAATCATTTGTATAAACTCTGCCATGTGCTGTGTGTCACATGCTCAGAGTAGCGCGACGCCATGACATGCTGGCACTGCTCCTCGGGCTCCCTGAAGCTTGTAGCAGTCACTGCTGCGCAATTCCTCTGACCATGCTCACCTCACTGCAGCTGGATAGCCATCGAAACTGAATGTCGGTGGGAATCCGTGCAGATTTAGCTCACGTGACATTTGGAGTCTGTTTGAAATGCCTAGGAAGAGCATGGATGCTCAACACTAAAGAGTGAGACAATAAGCTCATAAGCAAGCACTGATAGCTGCAGTATAGAGTCATTCACTGCAGCTGGACCAGCCTGACCACTTGTGCTCATGCACGCACAATCTCAGCCTACTAATCTGATAATCCCATGCAGATGTGTGTGCGTGTGTGTGAGAGTGAGAGAGAGAGAGAGAGAGAGAGAGAGAGAGACAGAGACAGAGGTAGGGATGACTAAGAGCAAAAGATATAAAATGAAACACCATGCGATGCTGAATTTTAGTGGCACTACTCGAACACAATTACATAACTGACTGCTGACGCTAATCTACCAATCATTAAAAAAAGGTTATAAAAAAAATGACTAAAGTAAACAATAACAAATCACACTACTACAGTATATGTAGTTGGTAATAGCACTACAGTATATGCACTTGGTAATAGCACTTTTTATCTTGATTCTGGAAAAGGGATAAGAACATACTGGCTTACTTTTTTAATGGATCTTGGCTTGGATGTACAGTTCTAGGATACCATTACATTGTATGAAGATTCTTCTCCTTCACATCTCATTTAAAAAAATGATACAAGCTAATCCCTGTCAGTTTACCAAAATGTAGGGCTGTAAGAAATTTCTGGAAACATCAATACACTTGAATATCACAACATTATGTTTTGTGGCACTGTATCGATTCTCAACAAAAAAAAGCATTGATTTTAATTAATAGTTTACATGCATAGCTGTGTGACCAACTGAGGTTCATTCTGTGTTGTGTTTAAAGCCCCCAAACATTTCAGCCATTAGATACAAGTAGCATAAGGGTGCACTGCTAACGCTAGCATCAAAAATCTATGCATATGATGTGTTTGTGTTTTTATATGATCACGGTTTTCCAAAAGTTATCTTTAAAACATCACAATATATCATCTTACTTACAGTATCACAATATATTGAATCATAACCGCTGTACGTGTATGATGCATATCATATCTGCAGGTTCTTGCCAATATACAGCCAAAAAAGTATGTTAATTTATGTTTTCATAGATGTATCTTAAATTATGGTGTTTTGTGGAATGTGAAAGTATGGTCATGTTTCAGGCAGGCTCTACCCCGCTATTAGGCTGTGATATATTTCAGACAGTCACAGTTATAGTTACAGACGACCTCTGAAGTAGCACAAATTCCTCTTTTCCCAAGCAGTGCATTACTCAATCAAGGGCTACAGTATTATTCTGACTGAACTGTTATTCTGTTGACAGGGTCATCTATTACCCAGAAGTAATAGGAATGCTGAAGACATTAGACTGTTTTGCAAATAGAGGATCAATTAATCTGTTCGTCAAAAGTCACCCTGCAGGGTTTAGTTGCCACTGTAATTGGCCTAATCTATAGGAGTGTTCTAGAGTAAAGCAAGTTAAAGCCTCAAAGTTTTGAAAATGCTGTGATGCTTCTCATCTCGTACTCATGAAGACTTCGTATTGAATGTGTGAGATCGAGATGCATGTTAGAAGTGGTTTATGCAAAACAGATTAGAAAAGTTAAATTTAAGTGTGGTCACAATGGGTTGGGCATGAAAGTCTGACTGTGTCCCACTGACAATCTTCAGGATGTCATGGTTAATATTTTGTACTTTCATTTTTATAAGTTAATATTTTTGTGATTTCTTTTTTTCCCAAGTAAGTTGTGACCAAAAACAAACTATACTATACTAAGTACTATACTTCAGCACTGAAACAATACCTTTGTTAAGGGCCATTTGTTAGCAAAAATGAATTTGCTGTAGACATTAGGCTTTTTTACAAATAGGCCATGCACTATGGGGAGGGGGTGAGATGTAATGGAAAGTATTACTTAAGTATTTATTTATTATGTATGTATGTATATATGTATGTAATCATGTGTTGCATCTGCAATCGCAACTTAGTTCTCTGGTACAAAATCTTTCTTAGATGGCGTCCTGGCTGACATATCTAGGAGTGGATCATATCAAGCTAAAAGATTAGCTTTAGGGCTATCTAGGGCCACCTAGAAACAATGTACGATGGACGATCTACTCACAGTGTGCTGTCTGTAGTGGTTCAGGATGCTTTGCCTTGATTGAAAGAGTCCTGAGGGGATGAGGCCTGAAACATCGCCCTGGTGCAGCTGCATCCATAATACGGTGACACAAACAGGGCCGGGTGAGAGATAATTATCTCATAAGTCAGTAAGCACAGCTGTTGGCAAGGTCAAGTTTCATTTATGGGCGGCATTTGCGCCGCTTTCTCTTTTCCCACTGCATGGATGAACCACAGCATTGCTTCACGGCTGTAATGAATACTAATGGCCACCTCTGACAATTAGTTTTCAAACCAAGTGTTTATTTACCACACTATTTTGTTTCTTGTGAAACTAAATGGACAGTACAGCACAGGCTGAAATGCTCTAATAGCGGGTATGATTCAAATGTGCACTTAGTAAATACAAATTTATTTCCAAAGTAGTTCTCACTCTGAGGGGTCATTTATTCCAAAATATCACCCTAGGTTTTTCTTCATTTTGTTCTTGGGAAAGAACCGCAAAACTGTTCACACCTTAGTGCTCTTGAGCGTCTTTGGGTTCTTTTTTCTTACCTAAGAACGAATCCCAAATTAAAAATAAAAACATTGGTTAATGTCAGAATCTTGCATGTGAAAATTTCATCAGTAAGTTTAAAGAAGAACCCCCCCCGCCTCCACCCCCCACTAACGCAGAATGCTGTTCCCTGGTTAACTGGTCAACTAATCAGTCATAGTGTTTCTAGTCTATTAAAAGCTGGTGACACTACTAATTGCATTTATTTATCTCCATATATCTGTATATTTTAGGAAGTGAAGTTAAAACTATGATTTACTGAAATAAAGTTTGCACTAGTGAGTCTGTAGACATATTTAAGCATTGTTGTATTTTACTGAATGTATTTTTCATGCACATCAGTCATGCAGTGCACTGAGCCCTAAAGAGTACAACCCAAACATTTGTAAAGAGGTTTCTAAAAATGCTCAATGTAAAGTTAAACAATAATATAATTTAATATTGTTTTAGAAAAACAATAATATAATATTTTACAATACTTTTTTAAATAATTATAATATTGTGATATTACATTTATCTGAAGAATTTATGTTTATATAAAGACAAGTATTCAGACAATTTTTGCTAATTAATATACTTCCAGTGAATATACTAATTACATATATTATGTATAATATTTATACCATTAGCACTAAAAACACTAAATATACATATATTTATACTGAACATACATATATACATGTGAAGCATTGTGATCTTGCGCTGCTTCTCTACAAACTTTACTGGGACATTACTTACATAGAACGTAAGACATAAATGAAGTAATGTGATGTACCAGAATATATTAGAGGATAATTTAATCTTACTGGGCAAGAAACTCAATCTAAGAGACTAGGATATGGACACTGTAATAACTCAAGACTGCCTTATAACAAAGAAGGTGAAGGTCTATCAGAGGAACCCTTGTATAAATAAAGTCGGTTCATCATGAGGAATGATCAAGAGGAACTGAACTACAATGCTGCAAAAAACTAGCAACTTCTTACTGTAGACACTAAAGTGTGATTGCCAATAATGGCTTTGCAACAAATGTGTAGTGTCCCTCTTTTGTTTTTGTGTTTTTGTTTATGAAAACATATTTTATCATATGTACAAAAGACATTATGTGTATGAACTTGAAATTGATATGTGCCCTGAAAGTATATTAAATAACTTTAAAATAATAATCTGAGTACTTGTGTCCCACACTATAAGTGAAAAATGGAACAAGTGAAAAAGCTCCAACAGCGGTACATACTACAATATAGTATATAAAATGCTATAAAAAATAAATACTATAATTATATTGAGTGATTTATATAATGCACTTAACTAAATCAAATGCAACACAACCAAACATGCTGTCTTTGTAATAAAACATGCAGTTGAGTTCAGTAAGTATTGATAATATTTACAGTATATTGTTAATTATTATGACACAGTTTATCATGACAACAATAAATATTGTGATATAGTTCATCCCTAGACCTATGCTGGGAAACGCAATTATAGGAAATGCTGGGAAATTACAACCTATGTTTTCCGAACTGTGTTATTTATTTGTTATCCTGTGTGGTGAGGAAAGGGATGATATGTTGGCCTTTTGGTCTTTGAATTCTAAATCTGGCCTTTTTTTTGGAACGGCCCCATAAATTAATTTATTCATTAAATCGTAATTATTAGCACAAATTCTTAATTATTAGTACTAATGCTGCTGATACCTACAGTATACAGCATATTTTGTTTGTACGTTTGAAATGCTTGTTCCAGGGTTTTTACTAATTCTTCATTAAAGGCCATGCTGAACAAATAGGGAGTCATTGGGTATGTTGATCTGAAAACGTGTGTTAATTAGTTTTTGATCTATTGACCCTCACACTGCAGCCATTCAATAGGTTTGTTACCTCGGTGCTGTGAACCACTCTCATTTATTCATTTGATTACACGCCTCTGAATAATGCACGGGTAAGCCAGCTGCCAGGAAGTCGCTCCATTTATAAAACATTGAGGTGGCAACAAACAGAGCATTCGATAATTGTAATCATCTTATTATCAATCACTTTAACCATCTTATTAAGCTGGTTAATTCTTCCATTATTTCATTTTAGCCTTTTTGTTTCTGCCTTTTAAATCCAGATCACGGATGATGAAAACGGATTGAATTTAATGCTGGAAATGTGGCGGCCGTTGTTTCTTTCTGATTCACTCTTTGATTAGTTGTGTGACTGAGTGAATCTGAGGCAGCTGTCAGCATAACATCCTGACTGCAGACTTTTGCTGATGCCTTGGCTTCTGTTACAGACATTATGCTAATTGTTTGTTGTCCAACCTTTCGCCTGAGGCAGGTAAAATTAACAGCATTATAGCTATCCAGGGTGCCCTTATGCCCCCTGAGCCTGAGTTTTCACTTTATGGATCTGAGGTGTCGTTTTGCTGATGCTAGTAAGTCTTATTGGGCTGCGGCCAAGCTATGTGGAGGAATGGAACAGGATGTGGTTGGTCTGCCTAAGCTGATATCGTAATGAAAAATGTGACATCTTATTTCCATGCAGTTCTCCATATCGGTCTCAGATGTGAAGTCTTTGCATGATGAGGGCAATGTGAAGACATGCACTTGTTGGCCACTGTATTAGATACCTTGTAAGTACATTCCTTGTCCAGTTTATCAGGTTCACTTTCCCTGTAGACACACTTTTTAATTCTACAATTACAGATTGAAGTTATACTGTTTTTCTGCATCATTTTTATGGATTATGTATTATGTATAGGGTCCTCCAACCAAAATATGGCCAAATATTATTAGCCACTAATGACCTTTGATGATGAGGGAGAGACGGAGGCAACATATTATGCAGAGAAACAGATTAACTACAGTCCGTAACTGTAGAACCACAGTGCACCCTGTGGTATGTGCAGCTGATAAAATAGACAATCACAAAGTGGCTGGTGAGTATATATTGCTAGCTTTGGAACAAAACCTTATATCTCCCATTTTGTCTTTTTTCAGTTTCTGAGATCACTTGCACTGTGTGCAATTGACATTAACAGTAAAGCATGTTTTTTCCTTCTCCTGTAAAGTTAGCAGATTAGGGATATTGGGGGTTTTGTTCCAACAGCAATGATATATAGGAAAGCACATATATAAAAGCATTTTCCGGCTTTTTATGCACATACCCATGCTTGCACTGCCTCTGATGTTTCCTCAAAACAACCTCCCTCAAAACCTAAAGTCTGAGTGCGCTGATGTTGTTATACAAGAAATGTGGTATCTTGACAGAGAGAGGCTGGTTGCCTCACAAATGATCAATTGATAGCACACGTTTCTATCTCGTCTCTATGTCAGTCCTACTAATGATTGTGATTTTAAACCGCAGGTATGGAGGCTTTGTTGTCCCTGGAGTAAGAGATGGCTTGATGTCTTTGTCTTGTCCCAGAGCTTCTCTAAAGCTCCCTTGCATTATTAGCCCCAAACCCCTCAGGAGAACATGGCTGATGAATTGTTATTGCCTCTCGCACCGTGGGCTCTGCTCGGAGATACTTCCTGACAGAATACCTGAGAGATAGAGAAGACAAATATCATTCTCTTTAATAAAAAATGTTTTTACTTGTAATACAGGCAGGGAGGTTGTTCGTCATTGTCTGTCTGGTGCTCGTGAAATCAATGCTATTTCAATTGCAGGTTTTTACCCTGTGCTGCGCTTTTAGTTAGCTTCAGGCTTACATAAATGGAAAGTGGGAACGTGGCAGATGAGTTTTGCAAAAGCCCTTGCCCTACACTGTGTGTGCTGAAAAAGCTGCACAATGTAAGAGAAAGGCCAATTTGGATGGAGCTGCCTCCCACTTTAAAGTCATTCTCTTGAATTTTATTGGATAACTACATACTGGGGGGACAATGGAGCTTTGAATTTGCTTGGTGTACATTTGAACATTGGTTCCAGATGAATAGTATGCTACATTAACACAACTGTTGCCATAAAGAAGTAAACCAATGCAATAATTGTAATATATATTCACTGAGCACTTAATTTGGAACACTATACTAATAATGAGTAGGGCCTTCCATTGTTTAAAAACATCCTCAGTTCTCCATGGCATGAATTCCACAAGATGTTGGAATGATGTTTTTCCATGATGACATGGTGGTGCACTTCCACGCTGTGAATCGTTATACCACATCCCAAAGGTGTTGTATGGGATTCAGATCCAGTGATTGGGAACGCCACTGAGGAACTCATGGTCACATTCAGTTTGAGGTGATTTTTGCTTTGTGTTATGGTGCATTATAATACTAGAAGCAGCTATTAGAAGAGGTTATATTATGGCCTTAATGGGATGCACATAAATAGCAACAATACTCATATTACGTAGGTAGATAGGCTGGGGCATTTCAGTAATTATTTGGTATTCACTGGCTCAAACTGTGCCAAGAAAACTTTCTCCACTCTATTACACCTCCTCCACCTCCTAGACAGGTTGGGTCCATGAATTAATGCAGCTGGTGCCAAATTCTGACCCTACCATCCATGTGCCTCAACAGAAAAACCATTCTGTTTCTTCAGTCTTCAATGGCCCTGTTTTGGCAAGCCTGTGCCCACCTCATCCTCAGTCTTTGTTCTGATAGACATCAAACTCAGTGACATCTACTGTTGTAGTCCATATGCCTCAAGAGTTCAATGTGTTGTACATTCTGAGATGCCTTTCTGCTCCTAATTAAATGTGTACAGAGCTGTTATCTGATTCTGTCAGCTTGAACCAGTCTGGCCATTCTCCACTGACATCTCTCATCAACAATGCATTCGTATCTGCAGAACTGAAAGTTTTTTGTTGCACCATTCAGAGTAAATAGTAAACTCTACAGCCATTTGGCTTGTAAATTCCAGGAGATCAGCAATTAGAGGAATAATGAGATTGGCACCAACAATCATACTGTGACATCATACTGGTTTTATTCATCAGATTACCATTGGCTGTGACCAAAACCTATGGCCTGTTTGCATTTTAGGGCACCCTTTAGTATATCAACCATTTTTCTATTGATTTACTGTGATTTTTAGTGAACTATAATCTCCCACAATGCACTCGTAATTTCTAGTGAACACTCTAGATCACTACATCAACTGATTAAGTATCCGATGCCAATGTGACTTTTCACATTACTTTTTGCTATTTAGGTTTCTTAATACTACATAATGCACAGAGGAATATTAGATAACCTTAATGGTGGCTGCTGAACTTAAAGACTAAACTTATCAGACTCTTGTAGACAGTAATTGTTATGAATTAAATGTGTTAAACTGCTTTGTACTTTTTCCCTGTTCTTGTCCCCTGTAGTTTTTATATGTTGCACCCAAGTCTATGGCTAAGAAGCTAATTTTAGCCTTGTTCAAGCTAATATTGGTTTATTTATACAACTGGAGAAAACTGAGGCTGGTTGATGATAAAGGGTCAGAATTCTTTTATTGGTTGATAAATTTTACACCCTATAAACCAAATTGTTTCTCCCTACAATAGTGAAGGAATTCATTTACAGCGCTAGTTTCAGAAGTGTCCTGTGAACTGAGTTTCACTCAGTTCTACACAGATGATTGCCTGTACAAGCTACCCAGATACTGTAATACACACCATAGGGGTAAAGACAAGCGATAACTGAGCCTTAGAAAACAACTTCTATGTGATAATAATGAAGGTAAAGTAGAGGGTGAAATCCTTTGTTCTCCTTACATGTAAGTGCTTTTTCCCCAAGGTAGTTTTCCAATAGATATCTTCAGTGGAGGTAGCATTTTGCCCCGGTGTCCACCCCCTCTGTCCTTGTGAAATTGAACTGCTCTCCTGCATTAGTCCTCGTCTTCGCTGGAAGGATTAACCCACCTACACTTCCATTAAAAGGCTTCCATGCCACCCCTGGCCCCACCATTAAGCCATGGTTTTTAGAGGCACAGTTCAGGAAGTTCAGGTGTAAAAAAAAATGCAATATCCCAAAACCTTGCCTTGTAATTCCAGGCTATGACCCCCTTTAGTAGAGGGATCTTTACCCAGTCACCTCAATTATAAACTACATCCCTATTCTAATCAGCGATTTCTTGTCGTGTCTACCCGGTGCACTACAATTCATTTCCATACTAATGCCCAAGGAAATGTGGTGAATTTTCAATCCCAGCATTGTTTGTTCTGTATATGTTCCTCTGTCCCTTTCCACACTCCTGTGTTTGTCCAGACTTTGAGGAAGTTATAATGTTAGAGAAACCAGCAAGAATGGTCAGTTCAGGTCTCTGAACTTAGAAGTGGTGTAGTTGGTCTGACCTCAAATGATAACTATTTTCTTTCTTCTTTTTCTTTGCCCTACAGCTCAGCCAAATCCACCCAAAATTCACGAGGGATGGTGGGCATACAAAGAGGTCGTACAAGGAAGCTTTGTTCCAGGTAATGTTTCTCATACTATATTGGCATTCCCGGCATTTTAATGGTAAAATGAATTCCATGTATTTGCCATATCAATTTAACATGACGGGTGCCTGTATAGATATATAAAACCTGGTCTGGAATGCATTTAAACATTTCCATAAGGACCTTAATACAGGACTGAATCTGCAATACTACTACTTTTGCACTTGTGTAGTTCAGTGCTTGTGGAGTTGTCTAGAGTTAAAGTAATGAGCTGCTTGTACTTGAACATAGTGCAGACACTCAAATGGAACCTGACGGCTTTTGTAGTTGCAATATATGCATCTTCATTACTGTATTAAGGCTGAGGTTTGCTTTACTGTAGAAATGGGTTAACTGTCCGGGTTAGCATGTTGTTACCTCATTTATAATGTGATGTTATTTGTGAGAACTGCTGAACTAAGGACTCTGCACAAGCAGGTGCATCACACATATAACTGTGGATATCACAGTTTGCTTTAAGCACACTTGGGCAGCTACCAGATCCATAGACCATCGTACCAGCTCCAGAAAATGATGAATTTTATGTGGACTGCATGGTTCCTGAGCAAAGGCAGAATGTCCTGAAGATAGATGACAGAGATATTGGTTTAGTTCAGTCCGTACTCTACTTTTTGCTCTGCTTTTTGTTAGTCATTCACAGCATATATTGAACTTACATAAGAGAGCTTTTTGCTTTGACAGACATTTAGTTTTGCATTTTTACTTTTCACTCATTACTGTCTGGCTGTGAGTCACATTGTCTGTTACAGCACTGGGATAAGAAGTGACATACATGTTTAACTGACAGGGAGCTGAGGTCATTTCCCTATAGGCGGGGTCACCAGGAGCTTTTACCTTTCCTGACCATATGACATTCATGCTGTTCAGTAAAGTCTATGTGCTTAAAGAGGAATTCCACCAATTGTCTTCATTTCTTTGTTATTCAGTGCTTACCAAGTCAGATTGGTTTGATGTGAAATGGCTCATTTGCATAGAAGCTTCAAATGTCTTTATAGGCTTTACAGACTCACTAGCTCACTAATCACAATAAAACTCAAAATATTGATTCTTGGTACTAAAAATCTTTTGCCAGACCTGACATAGGAAATGTGGGTATAATTTTAGAGCTATTTTTATCCTGCATGTAGTCGCTAAAGTGTTCTGTTTGTATTATTTGGGACTATCACTACCAGGTTCTGCCTTTTCTATCCCAAAGCAACACAGAGGAAGTTATATGTGCATTTGTTAGGAGCAGAGTTGGTTACTGTAATGCTCTTCCTACCAGGCTTCCTCAGAAAACAATCCATCCTCTACAACTTGTACAAAATGCAGCAGCACAGACCCTAACAAAAACAGAAAACAGCTCATGTCACTGCTGTTTTACCAGAACCGCACAGGCTACCTGTATCTTTTAGGTTTAAAGTTCTGTTACAACATTTTAAAGCTCTAAATGACCTTAAAGCACCAGCTTACCAGACAGAAAGTCTGCCTGCTTATGTTCCAACACGTGATCTTCGATCTGCAGATTCTGGCCTTCAGATACCTTTAATAAAATAAAGAAGATGGAGAGACTCTCTCAGTTATTATGCTGCAAAACTCCATAGTTTATTAGAGAGTCAGAGTCAGTGCAAACGTTTAATGAGTTTTTCTATTACTGTTAAAATTAAAAATGCTCTATCAATAAAGATGTAATAATAATAACAATAATAGTTGTTATTATCATTATTATTATTATTATTATAGTGACAGGATCTATAGTCTACATATCAAATCTAACCATTTTATTCTATCCAAAATTACTAGTAAACCTACATGTCTTTTGAGTTTTTGTCTGTAATCTTGATGATGGTAAAATAATTTAATTATTAATAATTTTGGGTGACTTTTTTGCCTTAGAACATCCTTCATGGATAAAAAAAATTAATGTATTTAAATATGTTTCAGACCAAGGCTTTTATCACACAACGGTTGTAAGCTACGGTGCCCAAAGACTTTCATTCATGGAAGACAATAGAATTGCTTAATATATATTGTACTGTAGGGGTGATTGATATGGTAGAAAAAACAGTATACAATGATGCTTCAAGATATTTTCGTGATAGATAATATGCATCACAACATTTTTTCCTGAAGTTTAGCAAGTTGGAATAGAGCAAAGACTCAGTATTGCCAGATTTAAAAAACACTATCTATGGATATAGTGTTTTTGTTCAACATGGTGCAACTTAAAAAGGCTTACTTAGACTCTCTTCCTAATAAACATGCAGTTGGTCAGCGAGGATATTCATGATGTTCTCAGAACAGCGTACTGTGAGGTAGCACTACAGCCACACAGTATTTATCCTCCAGCAGTTGCTTTTCGCTGCAGTTGAACTATATCATTTTATCACTTAAGCAGAGGAACCAACTATTACGACTAGAATTCTATCTAATAGGTAGATGACAGTTTTAGGCAAATAAAAGGGTCAGTATGTTAAACAAGCTGCATTAGTAGAGCTGCAGTGAAGGGTAGTGGAAACAGTGATGCTGAGTCTTCTTGGTGCTTAGACGAAATTCATTAACAAATCAGATTCCCACTGAGGTCAGACCACAGAGACTATTTCTCCTGCCATCTATGAACAATCTGAAAATATACTGTGCTCCTTCATCTGGAGTATATAAGCTCTTTGGGGGACACCCGTGTGACCAGGGTCACCACAGGTCTACAATAGGGCATTAGCTATTATGGATACTGCAGGATGATGGAGCTTACAGTTTATTACACTTATTATATTTTGCTTTTATCTTTTTTTTCCAAGGATCATCTTGTCCAAAAAGGGGTGGGCTAGGATGAGAGGAGATTTAAAGCCATTTAAAAAAGAGAGAATGAAAGAAAGAGAGAAAGAAAGAAAGAGAAAATTCTTAAATCAGCGTCTCTGACTCAGAGTCACATCCTGTGGGAGCTCATGCTGGGCATAGACGTGCACCATCTTGAGCTGCTAAGGAGGGTGTCGGAGATTGACAATCTGGCTCCCGCTTATTCACCAGTGGTGTGGCAATGAGCCCATGGTGAGGAGAGGATAGCTGTATTCCTCTGATTGTCTAGTGCTTTGTGCCCAGCAAACCCAAACGGCTGTTATTTCCAAGCCCCACTGATCTTCTCTTTTGAAAAGCAGTGCTGTCTCTTGCATCAGGGCTGAATAGACTGCGCTCTAGGGGCCAAGTGACATGCATGGTGATCCCAGCTGTTGCTGTCTGATGATTCTTAACATGTGGAGTTTTCTGCTGTGCTCTTCACTTGGCACCAACAATTGTGCGCAGTGCTGCTAATAAGCAGTTTTGGAAAAGTAGTGGACGAACAGAATGGTGCTGGTCCCCTGAGGGAATAGCCATGACTAAGAGTAAGGTCTTACAGTCTTGGTGTAAAAGTGGCTTGCTAGCTTTCTGATGAGTGGATAAATAAAGCTTTTCTCAACTTCAAATGGACCATAACATGGAAAAGTAAATTTCAAATTGTTAAATTTGCTTTTTTAAAATGTATGAGTTTGATGTCCTAGGTAAACAGAAAGTGTACCATTGACACCTCATACATACAACCATACAAACAACACAGTATAAGGAAAGTGATGTTATGAAAACGAACACATTTACATAGATTCTCCTGTCTTGAATACTGCAGTTTGGACTCGCCTATTTGCGCTGAAATTATAAGAAGTGTTTCAACATAGACTGCTTTTTAAATGAGGCACTACACAGGGCAGGCAATCAGAATCTAACTCATATACATACATCACTTTGAAATGTACAGGAACAGAAACAGCTTGTTTAATTTTAACAGATCAAGAGGGACTGGAAAATACTTAAAAATTAGTTATGTCTTTTGAACATATAGCTACACATGCTTTTTAAGCGGAGCTGATGATGAGGATGAAAAAATATGCCATACATGAAAAATGTAGGAGATGGGCCTTGAAATAATATCACCACTTTTATGAAGATATGATTGAACATGCATTAATTAGGGTTGCAACCTAAATTTGGCTACCAGTTTTTGGCCTAAAGAAAAATGGCAGAGAATTCTGACAGAAAAAATAAACATTAACTCACCTACATCAAAGACTTTAAAAGTGCTAATGAAAATCAGTAGCCATGAAATGTCTGGTTACCGCTGATCCATTCGAGCAGACAAGCAGCAGAGTGGACATATCTACAAGGGATGTTAGACAGGTGGTTTGTAACCACATGTCAAATATCAACCCATTACTGGTTTGATTCCATTTGAAGATACAACATTCTGCTTGACATCCCGAATACAGTACAACCAAACAACAGAAGCAAAAAAATAAAGCTGTGAAGCATGGAACTACAAATTAATGGACGTTGACTTAGATTCAGCTGTTCTGTTGTCGAACACATTGAAGTTTGTGGCACCTTCTCTAGCCCATATACCGTAATAATTGTAATACATTTATGTAAACTGTTCATTCATTGTCATTTGTTGTCTGATATTTTTGTTGCATTTTTTGACCAAATGTGTCCTGAATGTCAGTATGAAATTTCATTGTGATATGTTCACACAATACAAAGGGGTTCTGAGGTTTTTAAGTTTTAAGATTATTTAAAAAAAAATGCAAAAAAGAAAAAAATGGCATTTCAGACTCATTTGTTTATACTCAGTTTTTCAACACTTATACATAGGTTCTCCTTTCTTGCATACATCAGTTTGGACTCGCCTATGTGCACTGAAGTTATAAGAAGTGTTTCAACATAGATTGCTTTTTGAATGAGGCACTACACAGGGCAGCCAATCACAATATAGCTCATTTACATACTTCATTTTTAAAGGTACACTAACAAACAGCTTGTTTAATTTATTGGATCAAGAGAGGCTGGAAAATACTTGAAAGTGAATTATGTCTTTGGTACATATAGCTACACGTGTGTTATACTGTAAGTGGAGCTGAGGAGGAAAAATATGCCATACATGATAAATGTAGGAGAAGGACCTTTACATATATCACATTCTCTAGCCTGTATACAGTAAATTGTCTATTCATTGTCAGTTATTATCTGATTTATTGTTGCATTTTTTGGCCAAATGTGTCCTGAATTTCATTATAACATTTGTTTGTGAAATGTTCACACAATACAAAGGGGATCTGAGTTTTTTTAAGTTTTAAGATAATATTAAAAAATGGTATTACAGACTCATTTGTTTATATACGGTTTTAAATGAAACATTATTCCTGATGTTGTTGTTGTGTCAGTTGATGTGTTGTTGTTGGAAATGCAGTGCTCTCAAGTAGCTCAAAGCTTCCAGTCAGTTTTAAGTTTAAGCCCTTTAAAATCAATGGAGGATGCTAATGGGCAAGTACTTCCTGCATGTCGAGCAAGTACAAGCCATTTACATACTGACAGTCATTGATCGAAACTTAATTAAGGAAACAGAGAAATGACTATAGGGGCACGGTGATTTGTGTCTAAAAGATTATTGGAACAGAATGGATGACCATTAGAGACTTGTCTGACTCCGTTTGTACACACTTGTCTTCCGGGAAGCCATGAAGCCTGGATTAAATGTTGATGAGTTTAGGCAATCAGACATTAGAGTGCATGTTGTACTATGTGTGTGTGTGTGTGTGTGTGTGTGTGTGTGTGTCTTTGTCTTGCTGATGCTCAGGGCATAAACTTAGCATAAACTTAGCATGCCATTTGTGTATGTTTTCTCTGTAGTGGTATTGAGTGCTCATACAAATAGCTGTTTCATTCTATATTGAATCTGAATTTGAGCAAGTGTAAGTGACAAAAGTGGAACGAACTGTCTTTCAGTTCTGGTTGTTTTGCTTTGTTTTGCACAGATCTCTTTTCATAGCCGAAACGATTTGTGTGCCAATCAATTTGCTAAGCCTCCGCTTCCATCGCACATCATCTGCGTCCCTTGTATGAAGTGTGCAATTGTCACAACTTCCCAAGGCAGCCAAAACAAATTGAGGGCACTGCCAAGAGGGACCGCAGATGGAGGAAATGGTGTTAAGCTTCTTTTCCTTCATGAGTTACTGAAGGAAATCTCTGCATATCCACACATACAGTAAATCTGAGCCTTGCTACAGATAGTCACAGGCTGTGTAACCTGATGGCTTATGCAGTACTTCAGCTGTGTGTGCGTTAACCACATTGATGAATGATTAGAATGCAAAAGTCTGATTTCATATAACATGCAGGCAGACAGAACACACTGACATAAAAAGATGTTAGCTGATATCAATAAATGGTGTTTGTTACAACAGTAACTATATATATTATGGCTGTTTCTGATGTAGAAATTGCAGTGATAAGTTTCAGAGTGGGTAGTCGGGAGAGTTGTAAGAATTTGTGGAATTTTAACATCTACTAATGCATGCATATAAATTAGGCCTGGGGTGATATCTACAATAAATAGCTCAATATTAAAGGAGAATTCCACAACTGCTTTCCAAATAATAACAGTTCGAGAAGAATTCTTCAAAATGGTTCATTTTATTTGCTGTCCAAAACCTGAATACATCTGAGTTTTTAATCTCCTGCAAAAGTTACCGTTTAATGTAATAACTTTCTGTGACGGAGGTTTCAGAGGCATTGAAGTCTGCAGACGTCTGGTTCCTATCACTACAACTGTGAACAATTATACCTTGGTAACTTACTGTAGAACGAACCATTTCACATCAAACCACCCTAAATGACTTGTTTACATTCTAACTATTTAGTTATGTGCAATTTTTGAAGTTCCAGTTTAAGAAAATTGGCATTATCAATTCTATCCCCCTTCAAACCCTGCAAACACACAAACTTGGTACCCTTCACTTTCATTTAGACCGTTCTATGCAGTCTTTTTTTTTTTACATGTTTTTAGTGATAGTAAACTAAAATAAATTCTTAAATTGAACTCATATGTTAAATATAATATTGTGTAAATTTACAGTAATAATCAGCTTCACCTCTTATTCGGAAAGTACTGCAAAAACATTTGCTGTGTATATACTTTAAACGATGAACAGGAAAGAAACTTGCATGCTAATTTGTGACCCTTGCTGGAGAAACCTCAAAGTGCTCGGCATATGCAGGAAGTTCCATAGACAAGCTCATGTGCTTTACATTTTAAAAAAAAGAATTAATATGAAGTGGCTCTGGAATTTAGCTGAAGGTGCATATGGAGAACAATGAAGAATCATATTTTTATAATTTTATATATAATTATTGGTAACGCTTTCTCTGTATCGAGTATTCACAATGCATCATACATGCATTCATAAATATCTATAAAGCATTTGTAATGTCAAGCATTAAAAACATTTATAATAAATTGACCTTTGTAGGCCTTTGTAACTATTCAAATATTTTCATAATCTTTTTTTTTTTTTTAACTGACTTTTTATTAATAAATCACACACATAAACTGCTATAACACCACAGAATAAGGCTTCACAGCACAAGATGAAAATGTGTTATACATACACTCATCATCAAATAATTTGTTGCACCCAGAATTAAGTGACTGGTATGGCGTCGATAAGACCATCCCACTTACAGGAGCCCTATGATGTTACCCCTCTCCAACTCTTCCAACTGCTCGTATTGCTTTTGAAATCTTCTCAGAGGCATACTTTACTTGCAAAGGATGCAACCAACACAAAAAACATGCGCAATAGGACGCAATATAGTCAGTCACATAAAGCAATAAGGCCTGTCTGTGCTTACGTCACATGCGCAGCTGGCTAAATCATTTTGCATGTCTCATGATGTGAAACCTACCAACGAAGTTTCATTTGTGTTGGTTGATTCCTTCTGGGTACCACTATTTTTTCAATGATAAGTATATGTTTTCACTGTTAATTAATATTATTGGTGAGATCAGTGTCATAAAGCTGTTCATGCGCATAATACTTTATAAAGATCCATAAGACCACTATATGTAAAGTCTGTAAAGACAGCTTAGAGAGATTAGTGTTCATTAGACGTTATATGCACCTACACAATTATTTTCATTTTGAAGATACTGAGGAAGATTAGAGTGTATGCAAGTTATATATCAAATATACAGTATCAAATATTTTATACATTTTGTGCTCTCACTTTGTCACTTATGTCACTTTGTGCTATAAAGACTTGTAGTATGGTCTTATAACATTCTTGTAATGTTATTATAAGAAATGTGATTATAAACATTCATGTACTGCTATAAAGGCTTATGTCAAGCATTATGAAATATTTGAAATGCTTTATAGATCTTTATGAATGCACTTATAATGATATATGGATACCTGCTTCATAGAAAGGGTTGCCTAAATATTTTATTTGAATTTTTCTCAGACAGTGTGTTGCTCTCTGAGACAGTGGGGAATTTACTGTACTGTGCCCTAGCAACTTATTTATGCCCTGCTATAACTCTAAACTGTTTTTTATTATTATTATTATTATTTATTAGTCCTCTCTAGTTCTCTTTCTCTACATAGCAATTATTACTATTGAAGCATTGTCTTTGGCTCACTTGGCAATCGCCACTGATGTATGAATGTGTTGCTTTTTTGCCCAAGCCTAATATAACAGCAGAATTCATAGTGATTTAGGGGTTAAACCTCTCTTCTCTAGTGGTACAGTTCCAGTTTACTGATTGTCAGTTGATCAACTGATGAGTCTCATGAGAATAGACAGAAATTAGCTTGTTCAAATTCACAACTAGCTTGACGGATTGCATGATTATATGTGCAACGCCTGAAGATGGACAGGAAGAGCAAAGCCCAAGAAAACAACATGGTGCCAAGGAGACCAGAAACAGCACTCCAAAATATATATTTGATAAGGTGGACAGGATGACATGCTGACAGGCACTTAATTAGTTAACAGTAGTTTGTAGCATATTAACCATCACGACTGTCATATTTACCAGATGACCAACGTGGTAGCCTCAATAAGAGCAAGAAATAAAGAAGATAAAAAGCTGACCCAATCTTTGCCAACTTAGCTGTGAACTAGTTGAAGGTCTTGATATCCCTGCCCCTCTCCATCCCCAGAACTGTGATGATAACAAACACTGCAATGTACAACTATTAGGTATAACCATCTGAGCATATGTTAGCAAAACCAAAATGACACACTCTAAAGGAAATTGTGTTGGACATCTGAAAAGTCCCACTTGAGGTATTAATGTTATGCCTTTTACAGACTCAAGTCGAAGTGCTCATTTAAGTTTGTTATTGTTTTGAAAAGGAATTTCCACTGAGGTGTGAATAGGATTGAACAGACTCAAGGCACCAAAAGAACCTGGTTTGATTACAGCCAACAAAAGATAACAAACAACAGAGCGGTAATTACAGTAATTATACCACCTCACACGTCATACCTGCGGTCAGTTCTGCAATGACAAAGAGTCAGGTTTGGCACTCAGGCAGATGGTTAAAGTAACCATGCATCAAAAAACAATAATGTTGTTGTTCTCGTATTAGATTCCATTTTCTTCATTTTTCTAATAAATAAATCAGTCATTTAAAGTCATTTTAGCAACACATGGAAAGCTTTTTGATACACTGCCAAGCACTGGCAGCATATCACTTTTGTTCTGCAAGAAAAACATGGGCAAGGTACGCATATTAGAAAATCAAACAGCATATGCCAATTAAGAAATCTGAAAGAAAAATGCTTCACCATCAATTGACCATTTCCTTTCAGTAGGATGGACCGTCAGCTTTTCAGAATTATTCACTCATCAGTATGACTGTTTAGTTTAAGACTGATGTCCAACATCTTTTTTAGGCACTGTTTACTGGGGTTGGGAAGACTTTGGCTGCCAGGGCCTTCATCACAGCAGATGATGTTATTGTTTATAATTAAAAAAGGAGTCATGCAGTTTAGTCTTACAATACCATTTCTATTGAGTTTCCTGGAAGTACTGCAGATTTTCTAGTCTTGCAGAAGATTACAGCTACAACAGGCAACTTCTGCAAAAATTAGAAAGGTATTTTAATTGGTACCACATGAAGCAGCCAAGTCCGGACATCACACTTCCCTGAAAAGGCAGCTGAAACACCAGCGCTAATCAAGACCTTGCAGCAGTTGAGTCCATGTAAAGATATAGGCTGCGTCTGAAATCGCCTACTTAGACAGTACGTACAAGATTAGACCCAGCGCGCACTGCTCAACTGGTAAAGCAGTAGAGTCATTTAGTACACATGCATAGAATCAATGCGACTTTGGACACACTATGTCCACCATCTTTCCTGTATCCTTCGACATAAGCCATCACACCACTACTGTAATAGTCCCGCTATTCATTTGAAGACCGATTTGCATGAGATAAAGTGCGGATTTCATGCCTGCAACATGTTCCAAAAACAGTTGGGGCAGTAAAGCATTTACCAATTTCTAATGTTCCTATTCCTTCTAACAACACTTAAAAGGCATTTTGGCACAGAAGACACAGAGTGATGAAGTGTTTCAGGTGTTATTGTCCTATTTTTCCTGCAAATATGTCTTGAGGTATGCAGGGTACGGGACCATCATTGTCACGTTTTAAGTTTCAAAATTCTCTGCACATTTTCTACTGGGGACAGATCAGGACTGCAGGCAGGCCAGTCCAGGACCTGAACCCTTTTTCTTCCACAGTCATGCCTTTGTAAGCTGTCCAGCATGTAGTTTTGCATTTTGGACGTCCCTGGGAAAGATGTCTTCTTGAAGGCAGCATATGTTGCTCCAAGATCTCAATGTACTTTTCTGCATTAATGCTGCATCACAGAAGTGAAAATGACCTTTGCCAAGGGTCCTGATACTACCCCATACAATGACAGACCCTGAGTTTTGGACTTGTTGCTGATAACAGTCTGGATGGTCTTTTTTGTTTTTGGTCAGTACAAATTTCCCCAGTGAGATGGTCCATCCCAGATGCCTCCAATCCTAAGGAAGTCAATGCTACTTCTGGATATGGTTAACATAAGGCTGTTTTGCACAGTAAAGTTTTAAGTGCCATTTGTGAATGCTTCTGAACTTCTGTATTGTAACTGTATTGGGGCATTGGAGATAACGGGTGTTCAGCCTAGGCAAAGCAAATGTAAGAAACACTGTGGTCTTTATTTGCATTTTCCATACTGACAAAAAGTTTTCTGACTTTGGGTTGGAGCTTTATCAAAAGTCATGTTTGGATAAAGGTAATGGGTGTGTCCATCAGTTCCTGAAGGAACTACACAGGCAAAGTGATAGAACACAAACGAGAAGCTAGGAGAGATTCATCATGTGAGTGTACAACCCTGTTTCCAAAAAAGTGGAAATGCTGTTCAAAAAATAAATAAAAACAGAATGCAATAATCATTTAAACAAAATATTTAATTTAATGTTTTACAAAGACAACATACGAAATGTTGAAACAAAAAAATGTAATTGTTTTTTGAAAAAAGTTGAGAGAAGGTTGTATAATGTTGTATAATGCTAAAATACACCTGGTGGAAGACCTGAGTCTTTTAGAAGTATAGAGAAGGTTTCATCACTCCGTCAAAGGCAGTGCAGGCAAATAGTACAGCAATTCAAGAACTACAGTTCTCAAAGTAAAATAGCAAAGAGCTTGAGGATTTCGTAATCAAATGTACATCATTAAAAGATTCAGAGAGCTCATTTAAGATGGACTAAGGCAAAGTAGAGAAGTGGTCTGATGTGTCAAAATTTAAAATTCTTTTTGGAATTATGGAGGCTGCATCCTCCAGGCTACAGAAGGACCATTTGACATCAGCAGTGTACAGTGCGAATGTCAGCATTCGTGATGGTATAGAGGTGCATTAGTGCACATAGCATTGGTGACTTACACATCTGTGAAGACGGAACTAATGCTGAACGATATGTACGGGTTTTGGAGCAACATATGCTGCCATCCAGATGACATCTTTTTTAAGGGAAGGTTTTGCCTTATGCAGCAAGACAATGCCAAACCACATTCTGCATTTATTATACCAGCATGGCTCTGTAGTAAATAAGTTTTGGTTTATGAAATAAGCTGTACCAAAATGGAGACCCTGGGCTGTTGAGCAGCTGAATTCCTATATCAAGCAATAAACGGAAAACAATTCGTTTACAATAATATGGCTATTTGTCCTCAGTTCCCTTAAAATAAGAGCTCATGTAAGTGGTAAACATGAACCTGTCCCAGCTCTTTTGCAATGTGTTGCTAGCAACAAATTCAATGTGGGCATATATTTTCCAAAAACAATATTTCACAGTTTCAACATTTGAAATGTTGTCTTTGTACTCTTTTCAAATAATTATAAGGATCCTGAAGAGTTCTGTGTCAAACAACTGTAACTGTAAACTGCCAAGCAACTGTAATAGTCTTCTTCTATGCTGTCAAATCAGTCACCTTTGCCCTAGAAGTAGCTAGGTTAATTGCAGTACTAATTATTTGAGTGATTGTGTGTTCATATTGGCCTAGCTGTGCACGGTGAGACATTTTATTCATTTTGCGCTTAGCCCTGTCTGAGCATTTTTAATATGGGTAATAAACGAGAAGTCTTTTGTTTTTTGTTTTTCCTGTGAATTTAAACAGACCTTTCTTTGGGGGTAAGCACCTTTCTCTCCATGTTACTAAATATTAGTGACAATATTGTAGGCATCTAGTCATCAGCCAAGAAATTTGCACATGCACTGATGAAAGAACACCCATAAGCGATGCAGTCTGTGCACTTTATTTGTCAATAGGCGGCATTGAGCTCCTGCTTTAATCTCTGGGTTTTGAAGAGGCCTTACAACAAAAAAAAAATAGCTGAATGGTAATTCATCTCATTGACAGTCATCCCAGCTTTCCCTAGAGGCCCACAGGAATGCTAAGTTTAGGCAGCAAAACAGATCCAGAGTGGCTAATTTTCTCTTTGGTGGTGAAATACATCACACAGCAGATCTGCTCTGAAGGGGTGACAGCTGTAGGTATTAAGAGACTGTGTGATGGATGGGGTTGCAGGAGGAAGCCTCTCATAACCTCCCCTTTATTTACCACCACTTGACTGACAGAGGAGAGAGACTG
>CM067491.1:17856872-18078150 GCA_034552555.1 Semaprochilodus insignis
AATCATTTCACATTTTCACAGATTGTTGAAATATCGACAGTGAGAAATTGGCCTAGAATTTACAAAATCTACATGACCTTGACGTGGGCAAGGCATTTATTTCATGGTTTTCCTAAGCAATTTGCTCCAATGAAAGCTTTGACTTGACTGATACATGCCAATGCCATGATCTTTGCCAAATATATCATGGTAATCACACTAATTTTTATGCTGTAATTTAGGTTATTAATTAAACTAATTAAATTATTTAAATACTTATTATATATTTATGACAGTCATACTATTAATGAGCCAATGCTTCCTGAGTACTAGTACCTTACTGTAGTGCCCTACAAATGCTTGTTTTGATGTGATGGTTTTGGTCCATTTCCTTCTCTTCAAAATATAACAAATGAGTGTAAGCAGTTAAGAGTAAACTGCATTGCAGCTGAGATTCTACTACTTTATGTAATAAAGTGTTCATAATAGACAGTAATGGCCCGTATGGCTGGGCGCTGTGTAAAGAATTTGGGGAGAGTAGCCCCAGGAGGTGACGTGCTCCTGGCTAAAATCGGGCTGTTACTATTACTACTAGTGAAGTAGTTGCTGTCAAACTGTGTCTGTTAAATGTGTTGTTAAACTAGCATTTGCCTATACACGCAATGTTTTTCACACCTGCTTCTGCACTGATGCTACAATATAATGCCTGTTAGTGGGGGTACATAATTTGAATCAGCCAACTTTTGCTTCAAACCTGCAGTATTTTAACCGATCTGTGTTGCAGTTTTATGATGTAAATCACTTTCACCTCCACTGTATTTGCCTCACTTTTTCCAACATTATGTATGACTCATTGTGTTAAATAGCTGGTTGCCTTTTTCCTTTATGTGTCACACTTTGATTTGTATTACTTCAAGTTAAACAATGTAAGATTTTGAATATTTGGAGACTATTCTGGTGGGAATGTGTAGGGAAGAACATTTTGTCAAAATGTCAGTCAGTCAAAACGTGGGGAAGGATGTGTTTTCCGAGGACATGAGTGGATTATGTAATGCCATTATGTCTTCATCAGTGTAACGTTGATTTTACATTTGAGACTGAAACATTAAGCTGGATCTTTGTGTGACATTAATACATAAAGATGTATAACATCCTAAAAACATTGTTTGCTTGTGAGTGTGCTGAACTGGCATTTTATACTCATCATCAAAAGAATTGCACAGATAGTTGCACCCAGAAGGAACCAACTGAATGAAACTTGGTGGGTTTGACATTGTGAGACATGCGAATGATTCAAGTTTCACGCTCGGCCGTGCATGTGATGTAAGCAGGGATGGGTCTTATAGCTTTGCCTGACTGATCCAACAACCATGACTGCGGACATTCATGAGTCATCCTGTTAGTGCCTGCACCACTGGCAGATGGCTGCACAACACAGGACTACATGTACGCAAAGCACCTTAACACCACGTCAGCATCGCCAAAGACTGCAATGGTGTTGTGCCAGACTGTCGTGGAGTGACTCAGAATGGCAGCGGGTCATCTGCAGTGATGAGTCCCGCTTTTGTCTTGGTGGAAACAACCAAGAAATTTGTGTGTGGAGGCACCGTGGTCAGCGCCAAGCCAACGTCTGGTAAGTTGCATTAGAAAACATGGCGGCCCAACACCATACTGAGAGACACTACTTCTGTATGTGTAGCTCAATAAATATTGCCCATATCTGTCTAAATTTGTCATCATTTATTTTTCCCGGTCTTCCTTCCTAATAGCATTACAATCTGGCATTTCTTTCCGGGTGCAACTTATCTTTTGTCGATGAGTGTATTTTATTATTCATCTCTCATTCAAAATAAAAATAATACGTTGCTGACTGCATTTTTGGTCCTGATAGTGGCTGTGATTTATGTTCGAATGCCTCACTTACATGCTTTGCCATTGGCCAGCTGAGCTGTAAAGTAATTGAAATCATCCAAAAAAACTGAATGATCTTTTCATCACTTACCCATCACCATTTATCCATACCCATAAAGTCAATATTACAGTGTGCCACCAATACTGGTATTGACAATACATCTACTGGTGCTACTTGAGGGCTGAAGATCACAAGGCTGGAGTTGTGGTAAGTCTGAGCTTAAAGACCAGACCTGCCTTGTTACACTTCCTCTGTGACCTTGGTGTTAACATTAGAAACTCGGCCGCTTGATGGATTTGTGGAGTCCGTGCTGCCCTTGTGTAACACAGAGGCCCAGCCTAATGTAAATATGTCTGCAGGATTATATTTAGTGGAGGAGCCTATAGGGAGTTCCATTAATGCCAGTCTTTTTGGATGTGTGACTATTTTCCTGTTCAGTAGGGCTCCTCGTAGACACGAATGCTAATGAGTGCCTTGCCTGGTGATGAAAAATGACCCCCACTGCTCAGGAAATCTTTCTGTCACATCTGAGAAGGACAAGATGATGGCTTCGCATGAATAAAGTTATTGGCTTTGACTGGGAGTGTTGATAATGGCAATTGTATTCAGTTTTCCTTGCACTCCGCTGTGACGGTCATGCCTAGCAAGGTAATGTGTGCAGATAAGACGGAAGGTGTGTATAAGTAGTGTGTCTTAGAAATCTCGCGACTTCAAAGGAGAGCCTGTGTCGAGAGGAGAAAAGTGAGGATACTGAAACGTCTGTATTGCTACAAAAACCAGCATTTACCTCCTTTGCTCTCCAAGCTGACCTTTTCCTTTCTCTGTGAGATCAAGCAGATATAATATTTCAATAAGACTTTAAAAAAGGGGTCCACCTCTCTGTGTGAAATGAGGAATGGGAAGACGTTTGCTCACCTTGACTTACAAAATAATGTCTTTGCAGTATTTTGTCCGTTCATTTGAATATGAGCAATTTCCTTTTGAAATCTGGTTACTGTAAAGGTCAAACAATTGCTGTCTTAACAATCTGACTCACAGCAGAAAGACTCCAAACCTTTCACAAACGTCGGCTCAGGAATCCATCTTCATTTTCTTCAAAGAACTGGAGGTATGGTTTAATATCAGAAATTCCCTGTTCAGTGTATGTAATAATAATAATTCAAAATAAAAAAAGTAACTGTTGAAGTCTGCATAAAATCTGCAGTAGAATCAATATCACTCCTGGGTGTGTGATATTACAAGATTACCTCAATATGAGGGAACAGTAATTTACTAATTTAATCAATCATGCAGAGCTCTGCAGTGTCTTGTTCAGAGAAAAGTGTTCTGTGATTCCATGTTTCGGTGGTATCACGGAAATTCATGATTACTGGTGAGTGCACTTCACTGATATGGCATCCTCTGTTTAATGACTTAACTAGTACCTCAAGTATGAATGCAAATTAGATCATTTTACAATCGTTTCTTTAGGTTGCAAGACAAAACTTGCACTGTATTAGTGTAGTTTAAACTGTTCAGTGATTTAAAAGGAGATTTTGTCTTATTTCAATGATTAAAAGTGCTACAGCATGCACTTTATATTGTCATAGCTGAATAAGGAGAGTTCAGTGTATAGAACTGACATGCCATGAACCCGAAAACACTCCTGCATTCGCAAAAGAGGCTGTAAAACTAGCTAACTACTTAAACTGTTGCAGAACACACTTTACTTCAACCAAATGATGCACCTAACATTTACAAAGACAAGCTAACAAACCAGCCTAGCAAGAAATAATGAACCCCGAGCATCAGGAATGTACCATCTCAAAAGAACTGTACTGTCAGCCTGATGGTGGGCATGGTGGGCATGATGTTCATCTTTAAATGAGGCTGAAGTTGGCTTCCTATTTACCAACTTCTTAATCGAATGTTCCTTCCACCTAAATGCTACAGCTTGTACAGGCACCACAATGCAACTGTGGCACCATCTACAGTGGAATGGAAAACTCTCAGAACAATCTTGGCAAATAGGAAGCCAGCTTCCTTTAACAAGATCCTGGACAACTTTCATTCCAAGATTTGCTCTGCACAATTCACTCTGAACGGTTTCTCAAACCTTGGACAATATCAAGTGGCTTCACTCAATGTTTGACACTGATGAGACTGAAGAAAGCAGCAGTTTCATCTATGTTAGCATGACAGCCCCTACAGCACCATATACGTAGCAGCCATGCTGTGTAACTATAAGTATTTGATGGTTGGAGCAGATCATCTTAAACTTAAAGTTTCATAGTTTTAACAGTTTACTTTGTGTTGATGTTGAGATCAGCTCTAGTATAGGTAACGTTAGATACTAGCAAGCCCCAAGTAAATCATAGCTAGCTCAATAGTTTGAGGATCTAGCTTATCTGTTTGGACATGTTGCTTCTGCATGATCATCTCAGTGTCTCACCGTAAAGCAGCAAATCAGAGCAGACCTCACCAAAGAAGTTAAACAGCTCGTTTCAGTTTAGGGCCAGGTCATAGGGTTCTTTTGCCCTGACCACATACCTTCTACATAGACATCAGAGAACAGTCTAAAATGCTGAACAAAGTGAATTTTATGGTAGCTTTTAGACAAACAAAGACATTGAGAGGGGCTTGATATGAAATGCTGCATTCTAAATAAAGGCTCCTTCACAGAAAGTTATTACATGACAAAGTAACAAGTAATCTCACTGCATGACTGTGGATGTGACACAATCAATTACTGTGCCGCATATTAACAATCTGATTGGTTGTTCATCCAAAATGAGAGAGCAGAGCAATGATGTGCGTCAGCGATTTAATGTGTCAGTTAGATGTATAAATTGTCGCGTCTCACCTCATTATAGCAATGCATAACACATGCTGTTTGATTTAAATAATCAGATTAATGAAGCCAAATCATTGTGCATGACAACATATGCATTGCTTGAAAGTTCAGTGCCCCCAACCTGCCCCTGGTTCCTGTCACCACCATGTTATTTTGTACATTTGTTCTATTTAAGTTGCTATTGCACTCCTACTGCATACTAAACATTTGTTCTGTTTTTATACCTGTGTGAATTTGTGATTTCTGTTTTTGTATCTGTGCTTTCTTTTGCTGTTCCTCTGTGCATATGACAACAGCTTTTTGAGTCTTGAATCTAACACAAGTTACTTATACTTTTACTCTCATTAATAATTGAATTACCCCAACATAATCACATCACAAGTAGGTACCAGTATTAGTACCACCATAACTGTCTTTTATCACGGTTTATGATGTTATCACAACATTGTTTAAATAGATAAATAAATAAATAAATAAATAATAACAGTGTTGATGCAAGATTGCCTGCTGCTTATGGAGTAAATCTGTAAACATTAAATAAAATAATCAAATAAATTAATAGAGGATTTTAAACAGAGCATGGAGATGGCCATGTACCACAGAGTGAGAGAGAGAGAAAGGCAGAGAGAGAGAGATAAGTGGTTATGCAGAACTCGGGTCAGCAAACAAAGCAAAGATGGCTGCTCTGTATTGATTAATGTCACGTTGTTAGAGTTGAGTGGACAAGGCAAACACTTCATTGATGTGAGCACTCTTTCCATGCACAGGCATCAAGACTCTTCAAAATCTAAACATACTGTGTGAATAGGCCTGGCATGTGAGGGTAAATAAATCATTTGCGTGGTTCTGTGAAGGTATACTTACACGCATGTATGTGCTTACATTCACATTTATCACAAAGAGAAAAAACAGAACTAGCTAACTCACTCACTCAAAAAAAATCCCCTATTCTCTTGCTTTGAGGTAGAAAGTGGTTCGGCAATCCACCATTTGCATGTTTATAGTACTCACACTGTCCCTGGAGGCCACAAATTACCAGCGGATGCGTATAATTAACGGACGCTAATTCTCCTGTTTGTTCCCCCTGTTTCTAAAGAGAAGTTTTGAACATGAATGCTTATTCTGATACTAATAGCGCAAAGCTGAGGGTGGCTTATTATGGTACTTTTGAGGCCTTCTATACAACTGTATTTAGTCACTGTAGGTCCATTGAGCAGTCTTGCTTATTGATTGTTTGCTGGATTGGTTTAATGTCAGGCTTTGGAAAAGAGAAGGCTGCTTAGTTCCCTGGTAGAAAGCACTTATACATCTGTTGTTTACATGCATGGTTACAAGCCAAAAGCACAAGCTCATCAGCTCTGTCAATGTCAACAACTGATTAGCATGTACAACTCCTGCTTTTGTTTTCCTTTGCAGCACAGCTTTCATTAATGGAATGCTTCAATGAATTGTTCTCCGGTGCTGCGCCCTGATTTCACTGTTTGAGATAAAGGCGGCTATTCCCTTTTTTGCTGTGCAGCTTTTCCGCTGGCATCATTTTCAAGACGTTTGTCAGCGAACCAGTGCTTGTAATTGCCTAGTGAAAGAAAAATATCTTAAACCATCTTAGCACTGTTATAATCTATGTCAAAATATCAAACGACGAATCTAAAGATTCTCACAAAATCAGATTTGAGTGGATCTCTCTCTGTGTAGTGACACATGAGAGGTACATGGAGTACTGTCACAACACAGCTTTGCGCCACATATCAGCAGTGTGTTTGATGCTCTGTGAGCTTTATCTTCTCTTTAAACTGCTGCCAAACAACCATGGGCCTCGAGAGGCCCGGCTACAGTATATATCTCTGCCTCTGGCTCTGGCCACGTTGTGATAAGCTTTGTGTGTCGGTCCAGATATTAAGGCACCAAAGAGCCATAAACGTGTAATATTTTTTCAGACACGCCTTCAAACCGTCCAAAAGAATGGGGCCTTTAACTTGTGTTGAAGATATTCAACTGCATATTTGTGAAACTGTAATATGTCTCCTCAGATGTAATCGTGAATAGTAGGTCTATAGTGAACTATATATCCATACCTTTGCCAGCCATATTGTTAACCTGCTTACTGTACTATGGGACAGTGTTTATAAGGCTACATGATTCCTTGAAAAGCTACATGTCATTCTCACAACAGATGACATAAAGCTACATAATCTTTAAAAAAAAACGTATGTGTTTTTTGCATGAACCGTCATAAAAGCTGATGTTGACATAACAGCTATGTCAGGTAACATTGGGCATTTGGTTGTCTTGACCACAGACTTTGTAGCTGCATATGTCAGTGACATAATGCTGATGATGTTGCTTACGTTTTATAAATGCTAACATGGAACTCTAACTTTATACACTCATCATCAAAAGAATAGCTGCACCCAGAAAGAAGTGTTGGATTACAGTGCTATTGGGAAGGAAGATAAAGGTTACCAGGAGCAATAAATGGTGATAAATTTAGACTGATATGGGCAATATTTATTGAACAGGATGTCTCATGGAAAGCATCACTGCTCGCTGACTATCCTTAATAGTGGCTGTTGGGTCAGTCAGGTACAGCGATAAGGCCCGTCCTTGTGTCACATTGCAGCCGAGCAAAAAACTTCATCTATATGTCAATGTCAAACCTACCCACCAAGTTTCATTCCTGTTGGCTTATTCCTTCTGGGTGCAGTTATTTGTGCAACCATTCTTTTGATGATGAATGTACATAACAGCCACAAACATGCTCATAGTTTTGTTCTATGTAAATGATTAGAGTCTGTCATTGTAACCTGGAAAGTGTTATGACACAGTCTAACATCAGAACTGGATCTCCTGACAGAACTGGACATTAGTGGTTCAACAAATACTACATAATATTTGATAAATAAAGGTAATTAAAATATTTTTTAAAATGGGAACACCTGCAAATGTACCACTTTTATGAACCCAGGTGAAACTGTGGGGAAAACATTTATCAAGTCAAGTTCTTACTTCTCACCAGTAGCACACAGCTGACAACTCACCAGTGTAATGGAAATAGTTGATGCTGTCAAAAACTGATGCAAGATTCTTGGTGCATTAACTTCTCACCTGTAAAACTGTAGCTGATGCTGACGAAAGTTGACAGTTACCAAACATTTATAGTTACACCTCAGCACTTAGCCTGGCAACCTCAACTTAGCGTTTAGCAAGTGTGTTTAATAGCTCAAATGGCCAATGAGGAGCTTGGGTGTTTCTGCTAACCTTATAACAAAACATGAGCTTCTCCAGGCAGCTAACTAGCTAGCAGGCTCTCTGGTTACATTATTATGAGAATAAGCAAGAGTGTGCTGACTAGCTAGCTGCAGTAGTGTGACCACAACTCATCACCACCGCTCAGGGCTGGTCAAGCAGAGCCAGAGTCAGGCTGTTTTAAAGCAGCTTGCTAAGCACCTATTATTTAACATTATATTTTTATTACCATGTAGTATTTCAGCTACATTTATTTAAAAAGAAAAACATACAAAAAAAAATAAAAAATGTCCAGCCCAGTGCCACCCCATCATGAAACATGGGGAGGGGATAATGTGGACATAAATAGTAGAATAGTAAAGCCACCAATAAGAATAAAAAAGTTATTTTTTTAGCAATTTAAATTAAATCTGTCTTCTCTCCTGTTATAAAACATTTAAATATTCAAACTAATAGAAAATAGAATATTCAAAAATGTATATATTCGATAGTTGCAGCCCTGCCTTCACATCAGTGGTGTCAAATGCAATGTTATGTAAGTCTACAGCTATACAATGCTTTCATTTTCTAATGGGTGCCATTTGTTATAAAGTTTATCACCTGTTTGAATAAATGTTTATGTAGGTCTATGTCAGTTTTCATTAAGGGCTTTTGTAGGTGTCATGAAGCCTGATGAACACCATAAAGTGTTCAACTTTAAGGTCTTGTGGTTTCTAACACGGTGAACCGCTGAATAATGTATTACAGTTAATTTACTTGTGGGAGTTGTAATGCATGCTACTTATGGAATAATGCAGTACATCTGCATTTAATGTGCATTCTAAGTAAAGTTAAGTGGCAGATTATCTTGTTTTTTGCTGTTTTTCAGTGCTCCAGGTGCCAAAGAGGCTTAAAGCTTACACTGCAATGCTTATTATAATGTTTATTCCACTTTTTTTCTTCTAACCTAAAAGCTTTTACTCATACGCTTTTTATATACTATGTAGATTTTTTTCTGGTGGACCAGGATTTCTGCGACAGAGTCAGTTGCTCCAATATGTTTGCTGCAAAACGTAGGAGTATAACATGCTGAACTTTCACACTTTAATGACCATAATCTCTGCACCCCAGCCATCTGGCTGATGAGGACACTGTTGTGGTGCATTAAGAATGGAAATGTATAATTTTGTCCTGAAAAGTGTGGGAATTTGGTTGAAGATGATTAATTATGGCCATATCAGCCCACTATAGTGACCTGAAGTTACAATTCCTATACATGCAGTCAAGGGGATCTTTCAAAAAAGCCTTTAGACTGATAGAAAACAAACGTATCATTTACCTTTAAGAACTAGTGGTTTGAGCCTTTCATTGAATAGTTGTATTGTCATTTGAATTCCGGTAATACAGTAATAATGTGTACTGATCAGGGAGCAATGCATTATAATAGAGGCTTTTCTAACAAAAGATTTTTTTGTTTATATTTTTTATTTTTTTCTGTTTGCACTGATAGAAAATTGATGGATTCTGAAGACATGTCCTCCATATGCTACAACTTAATGTAGTGAGCTTGTTTTTGTTACTGTGACTGTGGTATTTCCTATATATAATCGTAGTGTATTTGTAGTTTGTAACACAAAATAAATATCTATGAACTTTTTTTGACTTTACATTAAAATTTGATATCTTGAGAATTAGAATCATCCTAAATCTAGACAATGTGTGTAATATTGTTTAGTTTGAAACTGTTGTATTGAATATTATAAGTAGGGATGCGACAATATTGGATTTTTTTATTTACATAACTGCCAATGCTGATACTAATGTCAATATACTGTATTAACATATGTTTACATTTCAATTAATTTAAAGTGTCATTCAAAAATTTGGGCACCCCTGGTCAAAATTTCAGTTTTTAACATTACAAATATCCTTTTTCAACATTTTAAGCATGATTTTTGTTAACAATGGTAGAATTAAAAAATGAAATGAGCCCCATGCAAACGTTTGGCCACCCCAAGAGGTTTGGGCTTATGTTGTAAGTGCTATAGCTTGTTAACAGTTGTTTTTGGCAAATGTCAGGAGATGCAAAGCTTTAAAAATAGTCTGACTCTTTGTCCCAACAAGCAGCAGCTATGAAAATTTAAATAACCTATGACCACAAGGTGGAAAAAGACTATATGAAGACAGCAAAGCATTTTCAGGGAGATGTTTTATTTGTTGTGTAATTAACAAATTTCAGTTAACAGGAGCTAGATGCCAAATTCTAGAAAGAGAAATCAAAACTCCAGACCTTCAGAAGATTTATCAGACACTGTTCTTCTGTGCAGCAACACCAGCACAAATATGACTTCTCATGGTCATAAGATAACCTTTCCTATGTCCTCACCACAAAATTCAATGTCAGAAGTTTGCAAAGAAATATTTAAACAAGACTTATACATTTTAGAAACTAGTCCTATGAACTGATGTAGGTAAAATATGAAGGTCCTAAACACATCTCAAAGTCCACAATGGACTATCTCAAGAGACACAAGCTGAAGATTTTGCCATGGCCTTCACAGTTAACATAATATCATTGGAATTCTGTTAAATAGACCTCAAAAGAGCAATGCATGCAAGACGGCCTAAGAATCTCACATAACTAGAAGCCTTTTGCAATGGGGGAAAAGTCCCCAAACAAGAACAGAAGAACTGAAAGACACTTAGCTGGCTACAAAAGACATTCACAAGCATTATTTGTTGAAAGAAGACATGTTAAACTATGTGCAATAAATAAAGTAACATTTTCTACTAAAGGAATGGCACAATGTCACTGGAAAAATGCTGTAAACCATAAAAATATCTGAAAAAAGCTGAAAGAAATCTTCTTATTACAAACTTAAAATGAGAAATAATAAAAACAATGTCTACATTTGGCATGTTATCATTTGCTAAGACATCATTTCTGCAGTGCAGTGTTGAGAAATCAGGTCATTAAGAGTCGTCCTGAGTACATAATGAGCATCGACACAGTTCTTACAATGTGCCCATTCCACAGAGTGTAGTTTTCCAGAATGCATTTTTAAGATGGCCTTTATTTAAGGTTATAAGTTCAGCGGAGGAAAAGTGGAGGACAGGAGGACATGCATTATCAAAGCATCTGCGGTCTCACAGGAGTACGCCACCACTTTCAGTACAGTGGCTGCTGCATCTCCTCCATTGTCTTGTAATATAAACTTTAGCTGTTCCATTTTCAGCTCTCAGAGCCCGACTCCGTGATTCGTCCAGTGTGTCGTTAGCCACAGAGAGCCCAACTATTCCCCTTCACAATTACTGCACTTCATACTGACACACTGTGCATACCACCCTGCGGGCATCTGTCAAGTCTCTCCCTCCTACATGTACAGTAATAGCCCAGCCGCCAATGAGAGCCGCGTAATGAGAAATATGCTTCCTCTTGTTCCGGCCCTGCTCCGTCCCCCACATTAGACTGCGTTTCAGTGTTTTACTGATTCATTACCACACACATTAGGACAGACACGGGAAAGTGTAGTCATATCATTTGTCTTCGAACAGTTGATTCTCTGCGTGGCCGGGTAGTACTAACTCAGTGCATTTAGTTCAGTTTTCTCATGTTTGCAGTGTGAATATCCTGTAACCTGTGTGTATGTGTCACAGCTTTCCAGAGCTTGCACTTTCTCTTAGTGGTTGAATTGAGTAAAGTGAGAATTATAGAGAAAAAAACAGGCTGTCCGCTAAGCTAGACTGCTAACCACAAAAGTTGTGCTCAGTTTGTTCTGAGTCATACAGCTTGAAAAATCATTACCTCTGCAGACGCAGCTTAAGATAAGCAACATGAGCAGCTACTCTTTAATTCTATTGAGGTAATGAAATACACTATTTTCTTCAAAATAAAGGACTTGAAACATGTATTTGAAAGCTAGCAGAGTGCTATAGCTCTCATGGTAGTGCTAAGCAATATATGATCTGTACTCCTAACTGCAGTGTATTTCATTTACTGGGTGCTTCAAATTCAGTTTAAACAGTCCAAAATACACACACTTAATTATAGCAAGTCTCCTTTCTTGAAATCCAGTTTCTGTCTCATTAGCATGTGACAGTGACTCATTACCACACATTAGAACAGATGCTAGAAACTGTAGTCATTTGTCTCTCACTAATTGATTTACTGTACAACTACATAGTACTAACACTGTGTTAATATCCTGTAACTGGTGTGCCTGTCAGAATTAGCACTTTCTAAGAAATCCTACTCCAGGAAATGCTACTGGCATTGTAGAGAAAAGGAAAACAGGCTCTCAACATTAGCATGCTAAGTTAAGCTAAGGGGATACAGAGCTATGGCTAGTGATATGGTTTTATTCCAGTAATATATGTAGCATATAAATGAAAATAATGGAATTTAAGCTTGTGTGAAATTGAAACTGAAAATTGTACAAAAAAGAGCTGCTGAAAGGATAAAAAACTTTGGAGGAAAAATAAACATGGACTATGAAATCCTCAAAAGTTACACCACTATAAAAACGGACACTTACAATGATACATTTCTATTTTTCAAAAATAATAAATGAAAATAGTAACAACCCAAAACTTGTATTCTCGACTACTGGTCACCTTCAAAAAACATTAAAATGTGAATCTTTTACATGGTTTTTCATGATAAAATCACAAGTATTTGATGAAGCCAGAGGTATTCAAGTCCTGAAGTCCTGACATTTCTTCAACCGCAGTCTGTGATGCATGATTTTAGAAATATATCTGACACAGAGCTCCATAATATAATTTTTTATCCAATGGCAGTTACAGTTTTTAAACATATTTTAGCCTTATGTTTAGTGGTTTAGGCATTATAAACTGCTGCTTAGAAACAGACATTTTTTCAGATGCTCTGAAGGTTGCAGTGGCTAGGGCTCTGCTAAAGAAACACAATCTAGATTTTTCAGTTATTTTAGACCAGTTTTAGACCTATCATTTTTAAGATATATTATTTAATAAAGTAGGCTTGTCACAAATAAATCATGGCACTGTCTGTGCAGTTTCACTTCTGCAGAATGAGCTACACTTTGTGATGTTCTTCTTTCAGTGTTTAACATCATATTTTATGAGATATTATCATCATTCCTCAATATCTTCATCCCCTCCTCCGCTCATTTGAATGTCATTTGGATTGAAGGTTTTTCAAAAACACTGTTCATGTAGATCATTTTTAATGGAGAAAATTATCTAGATATGTGTGTAATTGTGTTACTGTACAAGTGAATAGCACCAACACTGTGTGTTTAGCAAGGTTGGCTGACATTAGCTGTACGTATTTCCTATAACTGGTGTGTCTGTGATCCGAATTTGGACTAAGAGTAGTTTAATTTCATTAGGAAGAAAAAGGCCCTCAGTATTAGCTATGATGCTAATCACAAAAGTGAAATATTGTACTCTGTAGTATACTGTAAATGATACACTGCAGAGATCCATTGTTGTCTGCGTTTATTCCAGTATTCCAGAATTTTTTTATTTGCATTTTCCATTCTGTCCTCACTTTTTCATTTTGCAGTTGAAACGAAACTCCAATGGCAGTGCAGAGAGACGAAAAACTGACCATCAGCATTAGCATGCTAGGCTAGGGCTCTAAACAAGGTGAAATATTGTATTCAGTCTGCTCTCTCATTAGAAAGAAAGTTTGTTTTTGCCCTACGATTTATCACTGAAACAGCACATTTATTAAAGTAACAATAAAATAGTTCATTATTGTTAGAACACAGCTTTAGCACAAACATAGTAATAAATTATACTGTAAGAGTCTGTGGAAGCCAAATAAATAACCCCAGAATATATATTAAAAACTAAACCATATGAGTGGGACACAATGGATTATGTGTGAGCATTCAGTCATACGTGCTTGTGTGTGTGTGTGTGTGTGTGTGTGTGTGTGTGTGTGTGTGTGTGTGGACAAAAGAGAAATAATGAATCACTTCAGGCAACTAAAGTCCTGCGAACCAGAATGACCCAGGTTCAGTGATAAAGGAAGGGGGTTAAAGCCCCAGTGTATGAGCACCTAGATGTGCAGTCAGCTGGATTCAGCAATGCTGGTGAACCCCCATTGCTCAGACTGTTCCTGTGCAGTAAATTTCCCACTGTAGATGATGCATTATTTCTATTGCACCCAAGCCGGCCTTCAGCCCCTGGGCTAATGTGCTGAAATGTGCCTGTAGAAGTTGGCCCTAGCTGCTGATCTTTGAGCAGTTTCATGGATCCTTTTATAATGATGAAAGCTGGAAATTGTAGTTCGCGAAGCTGGTTCTATTTCCAAACAAACATAGTATCCACTGGGAACGTCCTGCTGTTCACATATTTGAAATGTTATCAATAGTGTATTTGAACAAATTGAGCATCCTGAATGTTACATTAATGCTCTTAAAGCAGAAATTAGATTTGCTCATGCTGTAATGATCTTGCTGTTTGCTCCCTGATATTTGGCGGGTATCAGTACTCAATGACATAGACTAGTTTCATTCTATTCCATTCAAAAAAAATAGCCCTTTGTTGCCTAACAATATGTAATACAGCCAAGCATGTGCTTATGTAGACCCTGCATAATTATTCTGCATTTGGAATAATTATTTTTCTGAAATATCCTACTTGGTAAAAGAGCCCACAAGGGCACACAAACTCCATTGCTCTTGAGCACCCCCCTCCGGTGCCGTTCCAACCACCTGTAGCGATTTCACATTACTAAGTCTAGCTCATCACCACAGTGCTGAAAATCCAATAAGCCATTAAGCCACTGATCTCTTTTAGAAAAGTCATATTCCATAATATGCTTATGTTCAACCAAACAAACAGCAGTAAGGGTAGCCAGATTAGAGAAATTGAATAGAATTACTTAGAGGTATAGTTAGAGTAACCTAGAGTATCTCTCTAGTTGTTAATAAGTATGTAGCATAATGTGTAAAGTTACACTCTTTTACACCAGGTAGTAACTGCAAAATGCTATAAATTTAATTAAGTTTAATTTGCTTTAATGCTGCCCTTTTTCATGTAAGACCCTGTTCACCAAAATATGCCAAAAATTCTAGATCAAATGTTAAAGGGGAAAAATGTCCAATTATATAACAAATCTAGCCTGAAATATCACAGAACAGGGTTTTTCAGACATCAGGGGCATGTTCACTCTCAAACACTGAAGCACCGTTTAGTTACGGTTTCGAAAAGGTTTTCGTCAATCTTTGCCGAATAAGTGTGAAACGGTGTGCAGCGAGCTTCAAGGTGCATTTTCCCTGGTTTGATGAGGGTCCAGTCAGCAGTCATATGTATATATAAAATTTATATTGTATTAAAAATGCAGTGCATACAATACATTTTAATAAAGGCTTCTATAAATACAGCCGCTGCAGCTTGGTGTAACCAACAATTTAATCCATTAGAAAACCTGTCTCTTGCAAATATTTTATTGTAAAGTTTCTTTCTTATTTAAAGTTTTATTTTATTTGTAAAGAATCTCAATTTGAATTGATGCTACATGTTGTCAGGGCTGTATGCAGCCTTGGTGTTGTGATGACTCCTATTATGCAGGTATACAGACACTACAGACTGCATTTGCGATTTTTATAGAAATAACTATGTCTTGACTTTATATAACTGAAGATCAATGTTTGCACAAACAACAGAAAATGCTAATGCAGTCTAGCCTTCATTACGCGTATGCATGCAAAAGGGATATTCTGCAGGAGAGTCAGAATTCAGCCCCGGTCTACAGTGACTGCTGCGTTCAGCAACACACTGAAGACATTCATTTTTATATCTCACAGAAAATCATACTGTGTCCTAACGACATTAATAAGCCTGTGCAACCTCAGTGAAAAGCAGGATGTGGTTAAATTGTGTACATTTGATTTATTTTAGCCTACAGAATGGCAATTTTAGTGCTTTTAATTAAACAGTAGCTCATCTTTAGCGAAATTGCTATCAGGCCTCAATTATGTCATGGTATTAGCCACAAAAACTGCAGGGCTGTTTGAAAATCCATTAATATTAACTATTCCATCATATGTAAAATGTGTGAATGTGAAAATGTTGACTCTCTTTTAAAACAGTTTTAAAGGGGTACCATAGGTAAATAACAGTACAGATATTGAATGGCATGGTGGCATGGTGGCGCAGTGGGTCGCACTGTCAGCTCACAGCAAGAAGGGACTGGGTTTGAGTCCTAGTCAGGGCATCTGGGGTCCTTTTATGTGGAGTTTGCATGTTCTCACTGTGTCTGCGTGGATTTCCTCCTACAGGCCAAAGCAATGCAGTCAGGTGAATTGGACATGCTAAATTCTCTAGGTGTGAGTGTGTGTGTGTATATCTGCATATGTCCTGCAATGGATTGGTGGCCTGTGCAGGGTGCTTCCTTCTTTCTACCCATTGAATGCTGGTATAAGTTCCAGCGACCCAGACACCTTAAGAGGTTTAGAAGATGAGTGGGTGATATTGGTTGGCAGCGTAGATATAGGCATCACGCCCCGTGTTCCAAGCCGGAATGCCATACCAGGACCAAAGTCCCAGTGATGGCAAGCATGTCTAAAGACACTCCAGCTTTGTGTAAAGACCACCCTTGTTTCAGCATGCATCTTAAGGGAGCATTCAAAGAAATCTGACAAGCATATGCTCTACATGCCACTTAAGCAGAATCTAGTCACAACCCCCTGATGTTCAAAGTGTGCCTCGTGTTCTGGGTCCCCCAGGTTTAATGAATTTAATGGTTGCTTTTTTATTTGAGCAGCAGAGGGGTATGTAAATTTGCACGGGATTTGTGAGAAATTAATGCTGTTCATTTCTACAATGAAAGGGAATACAGTCTCTTCCAGTGTCATGTTACGTGGCCAGAGAGTTTATAATAAGCCATTCAAAAGTGCAACTTGGAGGTATGTATTTGACTTGTATGGTGTGAAATACTGGGAGAATTTAATGCAGTTCAGAGTGAAGACAGTCTTGAAGTACTGCGTTCAATGTGCTGAATATGTCTAAGAATAGCGGCACATGCTTAGGAATAATGAGGAATAATTACCTTTATTATGTATAATTTCAGAATAGTGGATGAAGCTAATTACCATGTTTCCTAATCTTCTTAGTTCATGAGGGGATCGACTTAAAATATGTTTTCAAATATCATAAGCTTTTTAGTACAGTGGCCCTGGCCTTTTTTTATTATTCATTACTCGGTGGATTAAAGGTACTGTGTTCAAGGAAGGAGGGAGAGATCATAGAAGTGCTCTGACGTGATTTCAGCTTGTGGCAAGAGATTTTGAAATAAGACAGTCCGACACAGCACACAGTTCTGCTTCCTGCGTTTCAGAATCCACAGAGCTGGATATGTAAAGAGAAAGAGCTACTGTTTTAATGTGGTAGACAGTTCATCTCTGCTAGAGGTGTGATATCCCACATCTCCTGACACACACAAGCTGTGTTGGAGAATATGTGCTGAAATGGGCTCTTATAAAAGAAAAAAGTGCACTTTATGTTTGCGTTTTGGCAGCAGGGATTTTAGCCATAAATAAAATGAACTACATCATGAACTTTTCAAGCTTAAATCTGATGTGCGCCTGAAAGTATTACAATTCAACAGAAACTAAAAGGGCACATTGCAGTTTGCCATTGTCATTAGTGCTGCCTTTGGGATTACATGGAACATGTATTATTCTGTAATGAGGGCTGCCCAGACACAGGGAGAGGATCCATTACAGGTGGGAATTTTATTCAAAAAACACAAAAGGGTCCAAAAGATATAACGCCCAGAAGTTCTCAAAAAACAAAGCAAAAGTCTCAAAAATTCAAAAGCCCAGAAGATTTTCAAATGTCACAAAAAAGAACCACAAAGACCAAGAAATGTCCAAACAAAAAAATACAAACCACAAAAAAAAACAAGGGCAAGAGGGGCTGAAGGGTTCAAGAGTCAGGAGCTGGGAGAGTATTCTGAAAGGTAACAAAACACAGGGATTATTCAAGGAACTGCGGATCATTGCAAAAAAAACAGGATGGTGGTTAATGCTCCACAAACACCTAGGGAGGGGACGGCCATTTAAAGAGAAGGATAATTAGTTGGGATGGGGAGTAGGTGAGAGAGGACAGGTGCGGGAGGGGCTAGGTGAGAGGGAGCAGGGGCAAAAATCCTCAGAATTCCGGCGAGTTAGACCTCTGGTGGCCGGCATGAGAAGTGTCCCAGGAGTGCCTATACTGGGACGACCTCCCATATTCCCAAAGGAAATCCCAGAGCTACCAACGCAAGTTAACTGTATTAACTGTGCAAATCACACATATTACAATAATCCAGTCAAATTTACTAATTGCACAAAAGTCAGAGAACCCCCTTGGTTTAGTTCAGTTCCAGTCAAGCTATTCATTTTTCAGTGTCATGAAAAAGTAGAAACATATATTCAACAGAAAATCTGACACCTACACAAGCACAGTTTTAATTTCTCAGTATTTAGTCTCTTTGCCTGTATTATTGTTTGTAAGATTAGAGCTCCTGTGTCTTTAAGCCCAATGAGCCCAGGGTCCTCTGATTTTCCAGCTCATCCACGCAGTACTGACTGGTCAACCGCCAAAGTGATTGAAAGCAGTAGCACTGTGAAAGGTTGTGCCAAACCTGCCAGCAGACAGGCGAGGTAATGATTGTGTTACGAGATTCGGTAACACTTTACATTAAGCGTTGACTAACTGACAACTGACAATGAAGTACTACATTAATTAACATGAAGTAAAACATTAACAGTGGTTAAAATGCTTAACTAATGTTAAGTAAACAAGTAACAATTACATGTTTACATGTTAACTAAGCTTATGTAACATTAGTTAACCATTGTCAATGTGTTACTTCATGTTAACTAAGGCATTACCTTATGTTAGTTAGTCGATACTTCATGTAAAGTGTTACCCAGGATTCTATTTCGTCATCTTGTAACAAAGGACTGAAATTTCAATGAGGCCTTTCAGGCAGCTGAGAAACATGGTTTCTGTGGGAGAGAGTTTCTCTCTCTGGCATGTACTTTGGGTTTTATAGCTTTGCAGACCATTACACAGTACATTAAAGGAAAAGGAAAACCTTTTCATTTTACCTCCTTTCATTAGTGTGTTAAATTGCTCAATAGGTCCTCTTTAACACAAATCCACAAGGACGTTTTCTCCAAGCATCTTAGAAACGTCTTAAAAGTCTACAGCCAATAAAGCTGAGGTCCATAAATACATTTCAGATGTCCAGTTATGGTTGTAGTGCAAAAATGTTGTTCTCTGTAACAGCTACACATCATTTCAGACCCATAGTGTTGAGCTGTCTTCTCACAGTAAAAGAATGGACAGAAACACCAGTGAAGTTTTTCGGATCTGAAGCAGGAGTGGAACTTAATTTTCTCCTCTCTCCTAGAGGTGAAAGGTTTGAGTACTGTTCATGTGATGGTGACAGTTTTTGACAGTTCTTAGCATGTTTTTTTTCTTGACTTTTTTCATTTCCCTTTTTCTTTTTTCACTTCGTCCTTCCTTATGCAAGTGAATTATCAAGTCATATGAGAAAGTCTGGACACCCCACCATTGAGTTTCTAAATGAAAATAAGTTCAGACATCCTTCAGCACATCTTACTGTTTATTCACAAAAAAACCAAAAAACCATAACATAAAAAATATAACATAAATGTGTCATGTGCAAAAGTAGTACATATTTAATGCTTTATTTAATGGTTTATACTATGCTTTGCAGTATGTTAAACTCCACAAAGAAGAAAATGCACACTAAAATTCAAAGAAATAAAGAATGTTTAGGTTTGTTGCCTGTGGAGAATGCCTACCCATTTTCACATAGAAAACTAACATAACATGTCATTTGACTGCAGGACTGGAACGTTCTGCATGTAATGCTATATCTGATCTCTTCCTAGCTGCTTTAAATGCACATGAGATTTGCAAGGCAGTTATGAGGTATGTTTCCTTGCTTTTCCTGACACTAAACAATGAATAACTTGTACTTACGCTGCTTTTCCACTGCATGGTACACTTCAACCCGACTCAACTGAAGTTACCAGCTACTTCAATCATCATGGTTTTCCATTTTTAGTACCTTGTACTATTTATAGGATCACCTCCGTCAGTTCCAGGGAAGCTGAGATAATACCGAAAGGTGACGTAAAAACTGAAGGCTTCTGACTGGTTAGAAAGAGTCATCGCTATCACTCTAAACACACATTGCAAATATATCACCCCTTCAATTTAGGTCATCAAAGTGACACTGCATGAAACCGGCATGACATGAAGAAGACAAATTTAGTTTAGAAGAGGCTGATTGCAGCGAGAATTCTGAAAAAAAGGTGGAAATTTGTGAAACACTGCAGATGATTCTGGTAGCTCAAAGGCGATGCTAGCTAGCATTAGCTAGCATTAGCATGTGTGTTTAGAGTGATAGCGATGACTCTTTCTAACCAGTCAGAAGCCTTCAGTTTTTACGTCACCTTTCGGTATTATCTCAGCTTCCCTGGAACTGACGGAGGTGATCCTATAAATAGTACGAGGTACTAAAAATGGAAAACCATTAGCGGCAAGTACAGTGGTGTCAAGTTGAACCGGGACTATGTGGTGGAAAAGCGGCTTTAATGGCTGTTTTGACTGAAAATTTAATAAATTAAGGGGTGGTCTTTAGTTTTGCACAGTATTATATATTAATAATATAATTAAGCATAAGTGCAATGCCATTCTATTCAGCTCAATTTAACCAACGAGGGTCATCTTTTATTTTATATCATACCTTGTGCTTTGTACAATGCTGGTTTGTCACTTAGGATACACAGGTAGAGTCTTCCCTATGTGCTTAAAACTGGATGTCAGAAATACTTAATGATAGTAAGTGTTACACATCAGGCAGTGAAAAGATGTGACAGGCGGTTCTGGTGTCACTCTGTGCACATACGTAGGTGAGAAATAAAGATGTGAAAATAAGTTGTAATCCTCTCAGACAGTTTGTTCCTGACACACTTTCATTTCAGTATCTGAAGCTCTACATGCTCTGCCTCCACAGAGGCGACTGAACACCACTATCCTCTTAGAATATGTCTTATTCAGTCAAAGCAGACGGTAAAGGACCAGACTAGGAAAGAAATGACTACGCCTTACATGGGACAGGTATTTGATCGGGGGAAAAGGCTTCATATTGCATAACATAGCCTGTTGTGACAAATACAGAAGGGACAAAATCTGCCGTGTGTCTGTCAACACTGAGGAGGAACACCAAATAATTGGATGTTTTCACTTTTGGGCTACATCTCAAGATCAGCCCAGAACAGTTTGTTTCTTATACCACTGTCCTCATAGCACAGCATAAACCAATCAACCGATCTACTTAATGGTAGATGATACAGATAATAGTTTGATAAATTCTGTAATAGAGATTTTTTTTACAGTATTACCAACAATCTTTATTCACTTTGGTTTTCCATTGGTCTCTTCTAATATAAAAGCTTTTACTCTCATGTTTTCAAAATGTCATATAAATGCTTGTTTCACCAGTATTTCTATGGCAGACTCAAGAGTCGGTTGGGCCAATATATTTGCTACAGAATGTAGGAGCTTAACATAGTGAACTTTGAAACTCTAATGAATGTAATCTTTTCACCCGAGCCATCTGGCCGATAAGGACGTTGTTTCAGCGCATTAAAAAAATGAAAACTTGTAATTTAGGCCTGAAAAGTGAATGAAATTTATATTAAATGAGTTTGAAGATGTCCTTAGAAATCTGGCAGTCAGTAAGCCTTCATTTACAGAGACTATAAACATGTCAGCCAGCTGAACTGCTCATTAACTTACAGTAGCATAGCCATTCAAATGTATGAAATGTAGTGACTTTGTTTATGTAGTTTAAGAGTTTATGTGGCATGCTCTGATTTTTTAGACAAATTCCAAAAAAGCATGCACCAAATTCAGATGTATCATAGATCTGATAATTGATGGAGCAGTGTTAAGCACAAGCCAGCTGGCTTCTAGGTTTAAAGTTTTTTCCTTGCAAACTGAAATATTAGATTTAGGTGGATTCATTGAAATATGATGTTGAAAAGACATGGAAATGAAGCGTGATATTTCATTTTTGCTGCTTTATTGAAGAGGAATACCAGTGAGAGCTCTGCCTCGTGGATGTGTGCAGTCATAAGCAATCAACTTTGTATAGCTTTTTTGAAGCTCTTATAATCAAAAGCAGATCTCTGTGGGCTTTTATATAGACTAGACAGTACAAACAGTATTCAGTGCTGGTTTAAGGAATGTCAAGCACTGTTCTTATGCATTTTAATTAATGCATCTGCAGATGATTATTTGGCCCAGTGTGAACTGTAAAGCATTCAGTAGCGTATGAATTCTTCTGATATAAAACAACCTTTACGACTGAATGTGTTGCGGCCAATGCATTCAGTAAAAAAAACTTTGAAACATTTCAAATGGTTTTAATATCAACAAACTTCAAATTGTATGTCATTAGCAGATTGTACACTGGTCAGTTCCGAAGTCTTAAAGTGTTCTATTACAGGCTTAAAAAGTAACAAGAGAGCAACAGCAACAAAAATGGCGGACCATTCCAGGCTGTGAAGGGAACATTGGCACTTTTCATGCCCTTCCCAAAAAAACTAAACAGTCAGTGAGCATGGCTGATGTTCATCTTTAAACAAGGCTGAATTTGGATTCCTATTTGCCAGCTTCATAATCAAATGTTCTATTCGAATTAAAAGCAATCTTTAAGTGAAACCATCACTTAAAGAAAAAAAAACGCCATATAGTAAGTCATAATTATGAGATGCTAAGTCAAAATTATGAGATGCTAAGTCATAATTATGAAATAGTAGGTCATAATTATGAGATGGTAAGTCATAATTATGAGATGCTGTATGGCGTTTTTTTAAGTGGTGGAATTTAAACATGATCCCAATTCAAAGTTGTTAGTTTGCTTTTTACAATTCAATCTTAATTTATTTTTCTTACTTTTCAGTAACAATCTTTTAATGCATTGCATATTATTTGATAATAGTGTAATATAACACCAAGATACACTCAACTGTTTAAAGATATGCAGTCTGGCACTTATAGGCTTATGCAGGTCCATAATTACGTGTGCAGCCAATGTAGTTTTAAAAATTGCTGTAAACCAAGATGACACCATGTACGTGCAAGATCTCTGGGTTCTGTGAAAGGGTATGCCTTCCTGCTTGTAAAGCCCCTGGAGGAAACACTGCATGTAATTCTTAGACTGAAATGTAAGGAAATTAGGTAGCTCTGAATAGTAGATCAAAGTACGAAGTGCTACAGCACGCTGAAGCTGAGGCATCCCCTGCCACAGCTGTACGTTTGGACATGAGAAAGCCTGAGGACACAGCAACAGCAATAGAGGCATTCTGTTTGTACTTCTTCAGGTCATAGTTGCTCCTGGGATCAAAACAATGTGCTTGTGTACTGAGCCCTATATCTACTGATATGGTTTTGCCTAATCCTGGGGGCAAATATGGTCTTTGTCTGCAGGTGCACATAACCTATATGATATCCCTGTCACTTCTGTCACTTCTTCCACACTGTTAAACCCATACGACTCCTGTCGTTTTAAGCTTCTTGCCTTATTGTGTTGAGATGTTTTTTGGGGTATGCTTTGTTTACTTGCTTGCTTGTTTAATTTAGCTTGATTCACTTGGAATTTAGTTGTTGCAAGTTTCTTATGATGTAGCTGAGTCATTAGTCAGTGCCACCAGTCTGGATGCACAATGGCTAGCAGACAAGAAGTCCTTCAAGTATCGAGTGCCTCGTCTCTCAGAGAAGAGTGATGGTCCTTGACCCTTTCTCTAAGACACTCTGAAGTGCATTATGTACCTTATGTATCTGCCCGATTAGTTATAGTTGTAGAAATGTCATATATAAGTCTGATTCTATCAGGAGACGACAGTATAGCGGCTAAGTAAAAATAGGTCATGGCCCTCTACTAATCAAGTGGCCACTTACATCATTTGCTTACAGTATTAAAAGACATTTTCACACATTGCTGGAATATTTGAGTCTACTGCCAAGGCCAATGCTAAGCCCATTACTGGAGAAAAAAGAACATGTTGGTATTCTGTTCACGTTGCATTGTGCATCTACACAGAAAATGAGCCTGGGTTAGTAAAAACAGCTTTCACACCTACCCAAAAGTACAGAACACTCTGTGCAAATGGCAGGTTTGGAAAAAAATCTTAGGTACATTGATATCACAAGGCAATTGCTGCTACATATAAATGCACCTTTGCATTAAGGGTGTACCTGCTTCAACACACAATTCATGTAAAATTGTGTTGTTGTATTGTCAATACCTCCATCTTCCATGGAAACCACTGTCAATTATCAAAAAAAGTGAAGTTGGTGGAGATGGGTGAGGGGCTTATGGACTGACCCATGTTCAAGTACAGTGGATATTTTGTTGTATATATTTTGAAGTCACTTATAAATTCAGGTGCTCTGTTTTTTTTTTGTTTGTTTGTTTTATTTTGTTTTGTTTTTTTAGGGTTGTTTTTAGAGGGCACCATGGGAGACACTAATGTTTTATTTATTATAGCCTAAATAGTTTATAATGCAGTAAATAGTTTATAATTCGACAGGCTGCAAATTTGGTCTTACAATTGGGAGCGACCAGCAGCAGGACATAAAACAGTGTAGACAAAGAACACCTATTATACTTGTACTGAATATTAATATTAAGACAAAAACAAATGATATTATTAACAGGAATATATCATACATATTCAGTAGAGAGAGGCCATTTCGTTGGAGGGCATCACTGCTCGCTGAATGTCTGCAGTTGTGACTGTCGGGTCAGTCAGGTGCAGTGATAAGGCCCGTCCTTGTTATATGTGGGCGGGCGTGAAACCTGAATCATTTGTACGTCTCATAATGTCAAACCCACCCACCAAGTTTCATTCCTGTCGGTTGATTCCCTCTGGGTGCAACTTTTTGTGCCAATGTACTCTTGATAATGTGTGTATTTAGTTGTTGAGGCTTCAAAAAAGAATAATGTGTACTTAATGTCTGTTTTGACTCTAAATAAATGAAAACAAATAGTTTATAATTTGACAGGCTGCAAATTTGGTCTGAGAATTGGGAGGGACCAGCATCAGGACATAAAACAATATAAACAAAGTACACCTACAATTTGCCATTTATCATACTGATATATGAAGCTTTATACTGTATATCAATATTAAGACAGAAACTAATAATATTATTAGCAGGCCTTTTTCTTTCAGTCCCTAAAAGCCTTAGTCAGAACTGCATGATGCTATAAATATTTTAGCAAAATACCCCAATAATCCCAAATATGATAATAATTAACAAAGGAAGGAAAGAAATACTTAGGAGTATTAGTGACTGTTATGGCATAAACTCAACGAACAATCATACCGTAAGGAAGTGCTGGAAATAATTACAGGGTAGGTTAGTGCTTCTTTGTCATTGTTTTTTTCTGCCTATGACAAAACAACATCTGTCTGTTTGGGTTCATTTAGAGCTTTAAACTGTAGTTGACTGCTTTATAGTAACTAATATCTGACAGCCCTTTTAGTTGGACTTCCATTCAGTCATTGTGCCAGCTCAAATATTACCTTGCATGCTTTTTAAGAAGTGGAGAGGACATGTCCCCCCCATCCCCCACAAATCTATCTGTGCTTGGATGGTAACTGGACTGAACAAAAATGGCACTTGTGAAATTTATTTAGTGTTAAGGGCGGTCATCATAACAGTCTGTGTGCATGTAGTCAATGGTGCATGCACTTACAGGATGACTCATCGAGGGCATCACTGCTCATTGAATGTTTGCAATCATAGCTGTTCCAGCGATAAGGCCTGTCCTTACTTATGTCACATGCACACGTTAAACTTGAATCATTTGCATGTCTCAGAATGTCAAACCTACCCACCAAGTTTCATTCCTGTCTTCATTTCTTGATTCCTTCTGGGTGCAACTGTTTGGTGCAACTATTCTTTTGATGATGAGTGTAAATAATATAATGTACTTAATGTTTGTTTTTGACTGTAAATAAATGAAATAAATGAAACGTTGTCTCTGACGTTTGCACAAAACTGTACAACTCCATTTAAATGAGCATATGAGGAACAAAGAGTTGAAAATGAATCATTCAGTGAGGTTACAGTGGACATTGCCAAGAAACAATGTTCCTAAGCAGAGTTCAAGTCTATTTCTAATGCATTTTTACAATTCCATCAATTATTCATTTTCCACGGTCTGCGCATATGGACACTTTCATGTGCGCGCTTATGTGTGTGTACAGTTACACATCCAGTCATCCACAAGTGCTGCCACTCAAGTGATGTTCTGCGATTGCACTTGAGATCTACACCTCCCACTCATTTTACTCAAAGCTTTGGTTTGCTGATGTTTCTTTTTATAATCTGCAAGTTAACTACATGAACTGTATCACTTTAGGCATGTTCGTGTGAAAGTAATGTTTTTGAGGAATAATGGCATTAAGTAGAGATTTGTTTTCTGTGTAGGCTAAAAAGAAGGCTGTAGATTGCAGTCATTTTACCAGGGGAGAGTGAAGTTCTTGTTGATTTTTCTTTGCTCAGAAGAGTGAGCACCTGACTGGCACTTTTGTGGCCTTTTCTGTATATGGAAGAGCAGCCCAGCCCTCAGTTGACAGCCATTTTAAAGGAGCAGCTCCACTCTAGTGGATATCTACTCTGAAGATATGGAGGAAAAGTGTGGGAGGGAGTTAGAATGTAATATGAATGAGACATAGCTGAGATGTACATAGCCTATTCTGTGCTTGGTGATGACGTCTACAATGAGCATTTAGTCCTTTAATGTATGGAATAATGAATGATGGAATGGCATCTAATGCAGTGCTTGAGTCAGTATAGTCATTAATGTCATAATTTCATAGGGAGGAAACCACATGACCACTCACTGTTACACTAACACCCTGCAGTATTTTGTTGGTATTAATGCACTGGTCCTATCTGCCTGGTCCTCATTCATACCACCCTTGATCTGATTCTGAATTCAGCTCCAGAGATTCTCTCTCTCCCCTTCTCTCTCTCTCTCTCTCTCTCTCTCTCTCTCTTTCTCTCTCTCTCTCATGCCGCCATTACAAAACAAATATTATATGGACAATATATGACATGTATTCATGTAAATGAAAAGCACATTTTTGATACTTATTACACATATATTACAGTTCATATTAATATTTGGTTTTTTTGTTGTTGTTTTTTTTTTTACTCAGTTACAACTCACAATTGAAAAAAATATCTTTACATCAGGAGGTATTTTAAGTTTATTTGGAAAAAATATATATCAATTGATAAATAATATACTGTAAGTATCAATTTATATTAATTTCTTGATAACATTCGTCTTTTGAGACCCCACTTGTAACAAGAATGTATGTCTAACATCTTGTTAGACTTAATGGATCTGTATTTTCCCTTACAAGATGGTACATTTATTTTTACCGCATGTGATGTGTCTCCATAACTGTGACCCTCCGTGCTGCTACATGCTCAAAGAACCAATTTGCAAGCTGCTGACGCAACCTGTTGAATTCATACTCCAAACAAATACGGGGCAGTATATCACCATAAAGTTGTGGTGTCCACTCCTATTGTAAGAAACAAGGAAATGCACAATCCCTTCTGCTCCCACTTCACTCCTTACCAGTCTAGAAGAAATGTTGTGAATTTAGCATCAAACTTCATTCATCTACTCACTTACAGCATCTCCAGCGGTGGAAAGCAGCACCACTGTTAACTCTTGTTTTACTTCTATTTATATCACTCAATAACTTTGTTTGCTGGACATGGTTTCTTGGCAGGAGTGGGCAGCGGCAGCAGTTTTAACCGCTTGCCAAGAGCCTCAGCCATTGTTGCGTTTACTGCTTATTTCATTGGCTACCTGTAAATGATCTAACCAGGAGCAGTAACTTCAGTACCTATCAAGAGGTTAGAATACGCAGTGTCACTTCTTCATCCTCTCATGTTGGAATTCAGTGACTCACTATCGCCTCTTGATTACAAAGTGGTAATACGAGACGGGAGGAGTCACTGTTTAGCACAATTGTCAGTAGATAGCTCTGCAACACAACACATAGAAGTCTTTGACATATGGTCAATACTGTTATTTCTTCACATTCTGTTGATCATTTTAGTTCATATTGGAAATTTCTTTAACTAGTCTTTTGCCAATTTCACCTTTAAGTTTTTTGGAGGGGGCATTTTTAGGCATGTATTTTACATTCATGGGCTAACAACATTTTTCTTCCCCAATGAAATCAAGGTCAATTTTCATGAGCCCTTGGATTGGTTTAGAAATTTCACACAGTTTGTTCCCTCCTTAAATAGTTCACATTGCCACCCAGATTTAGCCCAACATTTCTCAGACATGTTCATCTACAGTGCTCTGCTGGGAGTCCCCCTGTAAAGCCTGAAATAAGCATTTAAAAATGTCAAAGCCATTAAGTTTAACTTCATGGGAGATTTTCAGACAATGTGAAACATCACACACACAGGCTCAAAAGGTCTGGCTTGATGTGTGGCTCTGAAATTCAAAATCATGTTACATTGATGATTATATTGATAAAGATTCTAAGAAGACATGCCACAAGGTTTTGATTAAGTTCTCGTTGAATACTCTTCGCAATATTTTGATTCATCCATCTGGGTTCAAGGCACAACTGACATTACAAAATGTTCTTTTGCACGTTGTGTGCACTTACACATGTCCACCAGAGAGGTCTAAAAATCTCCAGAACTTACAGAGTGTAGCTTTAATAATTTATTTTTTTGTTTGTTTGTTTGTTTTCATGACAATTTGAGTTGTTGGTATGATATTATTGAAAACAGTGGAAACAAGTGATGTAGGTCTCCATCTGTCCATCAGTCTCTCTGTCTCTCTCTCTCTCTCTCTCTCTTGCACTCACTCTCTCTCTGAAGGACAAGTTCAAAACCCTTTACACTGCATTTTAATAAAAGGTCCAGCAATGCTAAGGAGGATCTTTTATTAGACCTTTCTTTAGTAAAGTGCAAAATATATTCAAAACATTATAAACGTACTATATTATTATAGCCTTAATAAACACTGCTGCTTTGACCTCAGTTAAGCAAAGTGCTTGTTTCTGTATGAAGAGAACAGAAGCAGGGCAAGCTTTTTAAAGTTATCTTATGGGGTAATTGCAGTGCCGTTGCAGATGAGCTTTCAAACTAAGCTCAGTAGATAATCAGAAATGTTTCAGGCTCAATTTCTCTCTAACTCTGGGGTCAGCTGAGCTTTATTGTCACATTGAACCTCCTCGGTAAGTTAGACTGTGCAGTGTAATTTGAAACGAGCTAGAATTGACTATCACTGATTAGCAGTGTGTTATTAACCTGTGCACCTATCACTGTGTTTCCTGATGCACTGAGGTAAACATTATTATTATCCTTGCATCTATCGGAGCGAAGCGTGAAGCATCTCTCTCCATTACGGTGTCCTCAGTCACACCCTGCTCATTTGCTATGGTGTCATTCTTCTCGCTTCAATTAATGAAAGAAAAAGAAAACAAAGCAGCGGGGGCTGTTGAATTATTTGATTAAGTAGCTGCAGCTAATGGAGTTTCAAGATTTAAGAGCAGATGATGAATTGCAGATGACTCATCAAGGCATTTAATTCATCCATTTATCTGCTTATGTATCATCTCATTCATATGCCCATATATCTTTATTTCATCTTTTCTCTGCGCTCGTTCCTTTGGAGGGGTTGGGTGCAGCAGAGGGAGACAAAGGGGTGGTCACTGCTTATTGATGAGGTGTATTTGATTATTATTATGTGCTTTCTACAGTTTTGTTACGCTTTTCCTGCTGGTGTTCGAGTGCAGCGGCAGCCATGGCACTTTGGATTCATTTGGTCTCAGATCCGTTCCAAGACCACATGCTTGTTTACTGCTTCTAAGCTTAAAGGATGACTAAAGCATGTGCCTTTACACTAATCGGCACACCAATCAAGGCACTAAACCCACTATTTCCTCTCCCACGCAGCTGTTTTAGTGAAAAAAACAGGATAGCACTTTCACAAATCACAGTGATTACACGATATACCATAATATACATGCAGAGGGTTGTATGTTTAATGAAAGCATAATTTCCATGGTTACTTATTTACAATTAATGACTATGTGCAGCTGCTTGCAGTCACATAGGCCTTATGTTAATGAGTGCTACCTAGATTAGGCTTTAGAATTAAGACTGTTATAAGCTATATGGTATTATTATCACGATATGTGATATTCAGGGCTATATTTCATAGATTATGAGAGTTCTGTCCATGACATCATTCTCGTGAAATAGCGGTATTCCTGTTACCAAGTGGTTTATTATTATTTTTTTGCACTGAATACATAAAATACACTCATCAGCAAAAGAATAGTTGCACCCAGTGTCGGATTGCAATGCTATTCGCATCGAGGATAGAGGTTGCCAGGAACAATAAATGATGATGAATTTAGACTGATATGGGCAATATTTATTGAGCCACACATACAGAAGTAGTGTCTCTCAGTATGGCGTCAGGCTGCCATGTTTGCTAATGCAACATGCCAGACATCTCAGCATGGAGTTGTAAAGGTTACTAATGGTGTCCTGCGATAATCCATCTCATGCAGCTTGAATATACTTATACAGTTCCTGCAGATTTTGCAGAAGGGGTGGAGGTGTAGTGACACCAGGCCTTCTGGACATGTGATGCATGACAACAAACCATTCATCTTGACGCTGACCATGGTGCCTCCACACACGGATTTGGCCCGCTGCCATTCTGAGTCACTCCATGACAGTCTGACATGATTGCAGTCTTTGGCGACGTTGTTGTGGTGTTAAGAGCATTCATTGTAACGGTCTGCATGCGGCGGTCTGCCACTAACAGGATGACTCATGAAGGGCATCACTGCTTGCTGAATGTCTGCAATCATGGCTGTTGGGTCAGTCAGGTACTGCGATAAGGCCTGTCCTTGCTTATGTCACATGCGCTACTGAGCGTGAATTTGCATGTTTAGTATTATATATAGTACTATATTACTATACATGATGGCTACCAAATGCATGGCATTACTAACCATAAATAAAGCAAAGCAACAGGTCAGTGTGTAGATGCTGTCGCTATCTGTTTTAGCTGACAGTGATTTGATGGGATATTATTTGGTAAAATAATTTTTGCAAATATAATCCAAAATATAGACCCATGTACTCTTTTACCATCGTATGTCCTCACAACACATTTCCACCTTTTCTCACAAGTTGCACATCAAATACTAATCATGTAGGTTGTTATAACCACACCCACTTAGGTCATGTTGTCCCATCTTTTAGCTATTTTCAGAAAGTTGAAGCATGAAGCATGCCTATGAATAGAGTCCTACTACAAATTGGTAATATTAATGCCACTAAGTAAAATGTTACTTGGGAACACTTTAAATGAAGACACAAGCTAATAAAGCACAGTGGAGATCCAGTTTAACTCTATTCTGCTAATATCTCAGTCCCATGGCAATGGGGCTGGCACTCAGGAAGTATGGGTTTATTAACTTTATTAAATGAGACTTAAATTTAATTCAAAATCATGATTCAATGATATGAGCTTACCGGACAAAAAATTAGACACCTGTGACTAAAACATAACTAATAGTGTGTAATACCTCCACAAGCACAAATAACTGCTGTGATTCGATTTGGCATGGACTGGATTTTTGTATGTAGGTGACATCAATGTTCAGTGACTCTTACATCAAAGACTTGGGACAGATTTTGTTGATGCCTTTCCTGGCACAATTCCGAGGAGAATTTCCTGTAGACTGGGATTTTTGCCACTGCTGGTAGACACATATGACCATACGCCTCCATACACTTGCAAACTCAGCTACTTCCTTCACACTATGGCACTTCGGTATGCTCAAATGCGGTTACTCCTTTTTACCAATCATTAACATCTACTTTGAGACCCATTTTCCACACATCGAACAAGACATTTACTGCACTGTACCACCTCTTCCCAATCTATGAATCCCGTCACATACCCTGCAGGTATTTATAGCCCAATCATCCTCATACAAAGCCATCTGCAGGAGCCTGAAGTTACTACCACTTTAAACATGCAAGGTGACACATTTTTTGCTCGGTGAGCTTATTTGGGAAATATACATATCTCTACATAATAATTACATTTTATTTTATTATTAAATATAAAATTTTATTAGTACTTATTGCTGCTTTGTGTTGTTACATATCATTGCTGTTAGAACTAAATCTTGCATGCTTATATAAAATGTTGTGTCAAGTAGTTAGTTGTGTCAAAACAACTTTGTTAAGTGCCTTCAAAGATTTGACTGAGCAATATGTAACAAGATTTGAATAAATTACCATATAATTAGCCGGACTGATTTTGATGTATTTTCAAAAATTGAAACTTGTATTTACTCAAGTGGTTCAAAATACAGTGCCAGCTGCCATTTCAAAACAAGTGAACCAATAGAAATGGTCCAAAATGACAAATGGCAAAATCTTTATAATCTTAACGTTGAAAGTTAAAAACATTTTTCCTTCTTGGAAAGTTTTCCTACTCTCTTGGCATTACTAGGTTTTATACCACATTCATGCATGTTTTTGTACTGCGTAATGTGTGACAACCTCAATGAGCCAAGCTTATTGATGCTGTTATGGATGGCTCCAAAGAGTAGATGTTGCACATTTATCCAATTTTTTTTTACCAAGAGAATGATTTGGAATACCACTGCCGCGCAGATCAAAGTAATCCACCATGGGTCCTGCAAACAAACATAATCCACGCAGAAATATGATGAATGATTAATTATGATTAATTAATTCATGTGTTTACTATATGAAAGATGTTACTTTCTTCTTACAAACCGTATGACAAAGTAGAGGAGCTGAAGGTACATCAGACGCTTTGAGAGATCACTTTTCATAAAGTGACCTCTTCGCTCTCCGGCTCTCTGTGAAACACGGTGCTTAAATATTAATGGGGTTCAATGCACAGATGTGGAGGTGTAGACGTGGCCACTTTGAACAGGAGTGCAGTGTTTTCGGTTGTTGCGTATTCCTAGCACATAGCTGCAACCAAAAGCAGCCTCGGGCTAGCCTCTGGCTTCCAATGCCATGCGCAAATGCAGAGAGACTCCAAAAGCTACACCCTGGGCATGCACACAAATGCGTTCTCCCACTACTGAGCAACTTTGAGCCATGACTCATCCACTTTTCATCATCATTCCGACTTCTCTTACATCTCCAACACGGTTCTGTCAGCACAGCTCCAAATGAATTTTTTACACGGCGGCCATTGAAACGGTGACGCGTTAACAACCACCTGAGGAAGATGCGGGTAGAAGCGGGTCATGTGTTCCAAGCGCTTTAAGTCATATGCTCAGTTTTGAGTTTGTAAGATCATGTTAGCCATGGCTCATCAAAGACTTCATGCGTGCATGTGGAGCGCTTCTGGAATTTTTAGTGTTTGGATGAACTGGCCATTTTTTTCCCATAGACTAGGAATTATATGTTTATCCCTTAACTGCTGGTTCAAATTGTATCGTGAGTCTACTTAAGTTTTGGTGCTTGCTTTCATTCGGTTTTATCCATAATACTCATGAAAACAGTTTTCATAACAAGAGGAATAATTATTATACGAATTATCATTATATAATTATTAATAATTAGCGTTAGGAACACTGTTTTGTAATCAACTGCAGGCCCAAGTGCATTTGTCTTTGGAATCCTTTTTTTTTTTTTGATCTGTTTGTTTTAATCTAACATTGTTGATCCCTTTTTGCAGTTGACCAGCAGTTAGGGGAGATAAAACTATCGGTTCCAAATGCATTTGCTGGTGTCACTAATACTGACCACAGTCAGAATTGCACAGCTGTCATGACCTGATTACTTCTTCTAATTTCCACTGTGTTACATAACAGGATGTTTACTGTCAGGCTGAATCTATCTATCTATCTGTCTGTCTATCTATCTATCTATCTATCTATCTATCTATCTATCTATCTATCTATCTATCTATCTATCTATCTATTTGACATCCTTTTAGGCTCATAGCATTGAGTTTTCTTCTCACTGTGGAAGGATGGACAGAATCACCTGGGGATTGTTTCAGATCTGAAGCAGGAGTAGAGCTTGATTTTCTCCTTTCTGTCAAAGATGAAAGCTTTAAGTACTGTTTATCTGATGGTGGCCGTTTTGGTGGTCTACCAGAACAGATATCAAGAGTTGCATTTTCTCTATAGCGAATAAAAATTGGCAAACTGCCATTTAATTTCCCCCTTTGTATACAAGTAGAGGATGTTGTATCTAATTTGTACTCCATATTCCTGACAAGTCTATTAGTGAGATTAAAACATCCTAAAATGCATTCATCATTCAAAAACACAACTCCATATGCAAAACAATTTACAAAATCACTTGGATTAATCCAGAAGTTGTGATTGGGGTCTGTATCTTGCTTTGGTCTTTCTGCTTTCTTGCCGATGCCCATATATAACCAGGTTCTCCCTTGTGTAATAAAAATGAATACTCTCTATGAAGCTAAATTAAAAAAATCAGTGTAGTTTCAGTGCATTAAATGCTAAACGACTTAAATGTTGTCATTCCCCCTGCGGTGTCAGTAATACACACAGAATGAGGGCCGAGGAAATTACATTGATGTGAGAGCAACCATTGGATCGCTTTAAACTGACTCTTTTGGAAAAACACAGGGCCTATATGGGTAATCAGTTCAGGTTAGTCATGCTGACTAAAAGTGCCTTCAAACAGCATAATTTGTCAGCTGGTAATTTACAAAAGACTTATGTGCCCTTCATGAGAGTGCTATTTAGCGCTTTTGTCCATATGCATCATTCTGACCTTTTAAAACAGTTTCTCACTCTGAAAAACAGTGTGGCTCGCTCCTATTGTGGTCATGGTGGTAGAATGGGCCCTAACCTCTCTCTCCACTCCATGAGTGTTTGAAGCATAAAAAGGCACCCACCCACATGCTGACTCGCTACCGAGCATCGTGAAAATGCCTTTCAGAGTTGTAAAGTGAAGCTGCGGTGGATTACGAAGCAAAGTCATCCAGAATGTGGGCACACGTGGAAGGAAGGCAGCTGGGAATTGAGCCACAAGGGAAAGCATATCCGTAGTCTTTGCTTGAGTCCCGTCACAGTATAGTGGGGGCTGTCTTTTCAAAGCTACTAGGCCTATGTTAGCCCAGCCCATATATACTGTATATATATACACACATGTTTTCATAAGCAGAGGCTCCATAGTTTGGGACTTAAGGGCCCTGTCTAAGGAGATTCTCAACTTTGCAATAGTGGGATGCTTTGCACAGGAAGCGACGCCACCTGAATCTCCTGAGTTTAATAATGTAGAGCATGACCCTAGTGATTTCATTGGTAAAAGTGTTGGAAAGAAATAAATTTACTCTCCCAGTCTTTTATCTAGACAGAAAGTGTGCAGGAAGACGCCGGAGAAAAGGAAGCATTGAATGCTTTTATTCCATTTCCTGTCACATTATGTCTTTGAAGATATCCAGCCGAGTCAGAGGACGTGTCACACTCTCTTACCACACTTAATCATGTTTAATTATTATAGCGTACGAGGATCAGTAACACATGAGGCTTCTCTGTGGATCGGTGTGTGCAAGATAACAGCTTGATGACTTAAGGACAAAGAGATTATTCATAGATTCAGTCAGTGGTTGAAGAAAAACCATGCTGACATGCCTGGTGTGGTTTGGTGGATGGCCATAGAGCAGGAAGGAAATACAACCCAAGATGCGAGCAGGAGATGAGTAAATGTATTCGGTAGTGGAGCTGACGAAAGAACTGGCCTGAGGATTTATGAGTATTTAGTAAAGTTTTGGTGTGAAATGCTGATTGATTGCTTGCTCCTCTGTAATTATTCTGTTCTGCCTCATTTTTTACCCAGTTATTGTCTAGACTGATACATGAATTAACATAATGAAATTAACTTAATGAAACTAGAAAGAGTTATTTCTTTGAGAGATTTTCGTTTGCAGCCTGGTGATGAGCTGAATCAATTCCGGTCAGGCACACGCATATTGCAATGATTATTTAGCCCCCTGCTTTATCTGACTTTCCCATCAAGTCTGCAGTTAGCTTTTTTGATGATAAACCCCGAATCTGAATACGTACAGATTACGTACAGAATACATTTTGTCAAAAGCATTTAATCACAGCGCAAGAATGTTTCATTTCTCATGGCAGGCACTTATAAAAGCTATTATAATTTTCCTATTGTATATTTTGAAGCAGCCTGAATCTTCAAGAGATCACTGGCAATGTGGTCAGTATTTAGTACACTTTTGAGGGATGCATCAATCTTACTTATTGATAATGAATCGACAATGAATTGCTTGTGGTATCTGAGCTCAGGGTTAGTTGCGCACAGAATTGACCAGGATCTGCTACAAATTTTAAAATGCCTGTTTGGTTTAGCAAAGAGCAAGTAACGTTATTTATATTGTGACTTTGGCTGAAATTCACCTGGGTGCATTAATTTGGGTGCTTTTGTTCTTTTAGCTCACACTGTGAAAACTCTGAATAAAAAACCCTAATAAACATAAATAAATCAGCCATTAGCCAATTGGGCTCAAAAATTATAGTAAATTATAGTTTTCTAAAGGGTTTAAGGTAGCACACTGTTGTAGTCAGTGCCAAGAGAGATTTCGGATTGGTGTGCCACAAACTTCTCCAAAATGCAACCAATTGCTTTGAAAGTGGTTGCAATTGAGTCACATTTCAGCATATCCCAGGGAGTCTATCAGCTAAGGACTCCCTGGAGCCAAAAGCTGCCTAAACAAGTACTCAACAATTAGCATGCTAGTGGACTAGCCCCTGCTAAGCGCTTTGTTGAAGCATTTGCCCTGCTTAAGCTGGTGTGTAGCTTCTTTCAGTGGAGAAAGTGTAGACAGAGCAAAGCCAGCAGTGACCACCTTGGTTCAGCTTGACCCTCTGCTGACGGCTCCTTTGTGTTCAGCCCACCATGATGGATTTGTCTGCCCCTTTGTGCTCGTTGCTGCTCCGCTTTGAGAAGCCTCAAACCGCCAGGTTGGATATCCCTGACCATTAGCAAATGACAGGAGGAGTTACCGTGACTGACATGTTTATTGTGCTCTGACTTGAGTGGCCTAATGAGGCCCATCAGCCCAGGGTGCTGAGATTACACTGGCATTAGAGGACATGCTGTAACAAGTCAAGCTGTCGTCAGCCATTTGAACAGAGGAGACCCCAGTTCTCTGTACAGCTCTTAGTCCCTCTTTTTGCCTGCATAAGTATTTACCTTTCTAATGAAAGCTTTTGAATGATTTGCAGGCTTGACCACTAATCATCAGCAGGGGGCAGGTACTTCTGTTAGCACTAATGCCGCTACTGATAAAGTGCTGCTTGATTAAGTGCTCCTATTAGGTTGCAGGAGGCCTGAATTACCGCAGTCAGATTCTGACCTGGCAAATGTAAGGCACGTAGAATTGTTGTGTTACAGGCCAATTTAGAAAACATGGTGAAACTGTCTAACTTCAAATAGAGTATGATACAAGAACAGAAAAAAATTATTTACCGTTATAATTAGAAATTGTATTTCTTATTTTGTTGTTTGAATAGAATAGAACAAAATAGAATTGAATAGAATAGAATGTTTGTAAACTTTGTATAAAGGTTGTGCTGTAACTGTACCCAATAATGACTGTATTATAATGTATACCCAAATATATAATATTCCTTATCCCATTTTACTGCTGAATTGTTACCGGTAGTATTTTGAGTGAGGATGTTAAAGAGTGAGGGTAACACTTGCAGCTAAAGATGAAGATGAAGTTGCCCTATCACATGACCAAGAACAGCACCAAAGTAAACTCAGATGGTATTTTGATGTTTTGAGTGCTATTTTTGCTATTACTTTGCAGAGAGATTTCCACAAGGTGATTTCACAGAACGAGTGTTTTTGCTCAGATTTTTTTAGAGGAAAATATAAGCTATGTTTGATTCTAAGCTGCGTAACCGTACTTGTAGACATTTTTGTGTGTATGCAGAAAATCGCAATACATTGTTTCTTATGAGCCCAAAAAATAAGTCAGCTACCAAGCACGTTAGCTAATTAGCTGCATTAGGTGCTTCAGATGAATATAAAATGACCAAAAAGGCAGGCTTACCATAAACCGTTATCATAACCATTCCAGCTGGTTTTCAAGCAGGTAGAAACTGAACTAAAACCAAAAGTTCAATTGTTTTGGATCAGTTCTTGTTGCTAAAAGTGCCATTGGAAAAACACCCTTAAGCCTTGCTATGAGATCTGCAGGTTCTGATGCAGGTTCGTTAAAATATGGCAACAGTTGTGAAGTTTTCTATGGTTAAATAAGCAAATTCAGCCTTAAGGTAGCAATTCATCTAAGTTTGGAATAGTGTTAGTGTCTATTACAATTGGTTATAATGATATTCAGTTAGTGATATAATGGTTATAATGATATTCAGTTTCTAAGCTATGTTAAAGACCTTTCTATTTTTCCAGTACCCAATATAGTCACTGTTGCTGTTGTAGTGTATGCTGATCTGTCCTGTAGAATAGAATAGAGCTGAGGAATAACAACACATCATGACAATGGTGGAGGTTCACTATAATGTCTATAATAGAGATGCAGATTTTAGTGTACAGACAGTGCACACTACAGTTTTCAATGTATACCATAATACAGTGCAATAGGGGTGTAATAATGCATTGTGAAACTGTAATATCACATGGTAAAACTGTTACAATGTACACTGAGGGGGTGTGACAATGCATTGTGGAGAATGAACAATGCAACTGCATTTGTAAATGATTGGCACCAATTAACACTCCGACATGCCTCCCAATCATCACATTGTTAGAAAACTGTGCAGCAACATGATTATTGGCATAATTTTCAAAATACCACAACAAAACCAAATTGTGGACTCAAAACAAATTATGGGCTGAATGTATTGGTACACCCCTACAACGAGTCACCCTAAAGTTTTGATTCTGCAAACTAGTTGGTTCCTCTGGCAGGCTGCATTCATGAATCATAATAAATATTCACAGCCCTGTAGCGCTGTCTGTCGATGATGGAATAAGCTTAGCAACTAAGCTGACTATGATATAATTGGGAGAAATTGATAGAGCTTGAGAGACCACCAAAATGTCCATCTATAGGGCTGCTGGCTTACAGTTTTAGGTAATAGCACTTCCCAAATAAAAAGTGTATTTTTAAGGTTACATTTTGTCTCTCTATACCATATCAATGAAAACTCCATTCTCATAAACATGTCTAATCACAAAGTAGCTTAACATAAGCAATTTGTTGTAGGAGGTTCTGGAGACAGTTGAGTAAACTGTAAGATCTTGTTCCAGTGTCATATTACTGAAAGATTTCTGAGTTGTAGTACAGAGCTATATAAGGAAATCATCAAGAGTGGGTCTGTTATTCACTTTAACTGAGAACTTGGCGGAACTTCGGAAACTTGTTAACTATGATGGACAGCTATGTAGAATGTTATTGCATTACTAAAGTCATGAGAAAACCTGTCACACTATGTCAATACAATATAACGTGCATTGTCTAAAATCAGTAGTCCCTGTCTGTATGGCTGTCATGTGTTTGATTGATTATGTGACAGTACATTGAGGCATCACTCAGATTTAAAGCAGTATTTCTGAATGTAAAATCAACATACCACTTCAGCACATTCATATGGCATGTGACATTCCTCTCCCCATCCAGTCTCATTAGTAAGCTGTGCAGTAATGTGGTAACAGTCATTTTACTTTGTTCATATTTCATTCACATCTAATTCACATCATGAGGAGTCTTAAATATTTTGTCTTACTTTTTCTACAGAGGTATTTTTATCTGTTTAATATGTCTACCTAGTGAACGATGTCCAGAAGCATATCAATTTATCCATTTTTGCCATGTGCTGAGTAAAATAAATAAATAAATAAATAAATAAACCTAAATCCTTCCAACAGTGATGTCTGAAAGCGCATCTGCAGTAATTCAATTTTAGAGTTAGCTGAACAAGTCATACATTTTAATATATCTCCGTAACATTTATTATCATTAAGATGTTATTTCCCCTACTTGCCTTAGTAAGCATTTATCGGCAAGCTGTTTGATTTCCTGCAGTGCAGAAAAAACAGAAGCCGTAGCATTTTGCATCAGCATATCAAAACAGGCAGTCGTTTTTTTTAATGCTTATCCAGGATATCCACAACTTTAATTGGATCCACCTTGTGCTTTTTGAAGCTTACTTACTTGCACTGTGCATACTGTATCTCAAACTTATTTATTCATTTATTTACTGCAGATTTCTTTTTTTTAGCCATCTAAAGAACCGTTATTTCTCTGGCACTTCTCATTTAAATGTTAAGTGGGCAGCTCTGTTGCACTCAATTGCATCTTGGGGCAGAGGCTTTATGATTTGCGGTTAGATGTGGAAGAGGAAGTAATTAATGGGGAGCTTAATTGGTGTGAGTGTGTCCTCTTAAACCCAGTCCATGCCTTCAGCTCAACTCTGAACTCCTAATAAACCGTGGGGAGGGAGGAGGGGGTGCTAGAGGAGTGGCTCCTGTTATTGCAAATTGGAAAAGAAATCATGTCCTCACATGTGCAGTGTTTTACACCTCTCCACCTCTCCTTGGCTCACTAAAGTGAGAATGAAGAATGTGAGTCATGAGATATGGTTGGGTAAACCCAGAAAAATGAAGGTTTCTGCCCATGGTGCTATGTCTAATTAAGGGAACCTATTATGCTTTTCTAGTTTTTCCTTTCCTTTAGTGTGTTATGGAGCTTTTTGTGCATGTAAACGGTCTGCAAAGTAATAAAGCCCAAAGTACATGCCAGAGGGAGAAACTCTCCCACAGAAACCACTTTTCTCAGCTGCCTGGAATGCCTTGTTGGAATTCCAGCCCATTTCTCTGTTACAAGGTGACATCATCTCGCAACACAGTCTTTATTGCCCACCTATAGGCAAGTTTGGTACGGCCTCACACACCACACAAAGAGCAAAAAAAGTAATAACTAGCTACTACAAAGTGTCTTGGGTGGATCGTCTACCAATGTGTTCTACCTGACTTTCAGGGTCGGACTTTGACTCAAACTGATAACGGCAGTCATTGTAATAGACGTCATTGTAAATGTAGCCACATAGCAAGGATATTGATGATGAAGAGGCATCCACAAGCATAAAATATTTGACATCATTGATGTGTATAGTCTCACAGGCTTGCTACAGTACAGTAGTGCACTACTAATTTATATGCAATACCAACTGTTTGCAAAAGGTTTGCAAATGTCATTCAACATGCAATTTATCATGGCTAATTGTTTCTTTATTCAGAGTTGCTACATTGCTTCCATGTTACAATGTTGTAATAGCTAGCAGAACGGGGTTGATGTAGCAAGATTACATGGCAAGTTCCATGCAATCTAAGAACCTAAGATCCTATCCTGTGACCTTTCACATGCATGCAAAATGAATATAATTTGAAATCTGAAAATGTGCCATTTCACCACAGACTTACCACTTTCTCATGACAAGATTTTTGGCAGCATTCAGAAAACTGAACACTATTTCTCATAGGGTTGCTGTCAAATTTGACCAACCTTGAAACTTCATGTTGTTAGAAAGGAACACATTTGTTGGCGGAGCATGGATAGACCAATTACTACTTAATAATTATGAGCCATAATGAGCCATAGTGATGCTTTTGTTTACAGCAGGGATCATCAATTCTTATCCAGAAAGGGCCTGAGTGGCTGCGGGTTTTCATTTCAATCAAGCACAAGCACACCTGGTTCCACTTGTTTAATCCATTCACCTCACTCTCCAAACAACTGAGAAGTTTTATGAAGCATGCTGCTGCTTTGTCGGAATGAAAACCTGCAGCGACACCGGCCTTTTGCAGATAAGATTGGCGACCCCAAGAGCATTAGAACAGTTTCTATAATTTAGCAAGTTTGTTAAAACAGTTTGGAACAGTTATTTTTGCTGTGTAAATTTGGACTGTGGGTACCAGACATCACAAGACTGTGGGTACCAGAGTTCCTGACTGTTTCAGGAGCGTTTTGCATTCAGACTTTTTTTAAATGCATAGTCAGTAGCGTTCAAACCAAGTGAGTGACGGGTATTCAAGAACATTTCAGCCCTAAAAAAACTTTGGTAGGAATATTTGTTGTATATATGAAAGCAGAAGCCACACTTTTAAGACTTGTGTGGGTCTGAGCAGTTAAGATGCTTCTGTTTGCTTCAGAATTCATTCAGCAGTCGCGTTATCAATAAAGACAAGTAATCCAATTCCACTGGCAGTCATACCCTGTCCATGTCTGTTGTATTTATTAAATGAGGCAGTTTGCTTGGGATCATGAGTTCTTTTTCCCCTCTAGACTTTCTCCATTCTATTATTCTGTATTTTGTTGTGGTGGCAGAACTGACGCTATTGTAAAAATAGTCACAGTGGTGTGGCGTGGGACTAGTCGGATCAGAGTTGGCAAGCTGACCGATCAGAATACACTGGGCTTATTGGCAGGCAGGGCTTAAAGTCATAGGTACCCAAATAGTGTTGCAGGGAGAGGGTGAATACAGATGTACAGTATGACAAAACCACAGTGATTTGGGGCAATTGAAGGATATAAATCTATTCTAGTAGACTCCCAAAATAAAATGATGGACAATGAAAATTAGTATAATAGCTCTCGTTTAAAGCTGATGCTCTGTACTTGAACTTTATAGCCATTGATACATTTCAAACTTTGTAATGGCTGATAACTTTAATAGCTCTTGTTTTACTGGTGCCCATTAGCCACATGGACAATTTGAGCTTGGCAAAGTGAATGCCATCTGTAACTTGTCATTGCTGCTTCAGTCCAACCAGAATGTACCTTTAAATGAGTTCTGTCTATGTTCCTACAATTTTAGGCCTAATCAGTGTCTTCCACAGATCTCCCCTGAAATACACGTTTAGAAGGATTAATTCATTTAGGTACATGTAGAGGTGCATCTCTGTTCAGTCAGTTTCTTAGTAGTACTTTAGTGAGAGGATCTTAGTTGTAGGTTGCTGATGTATTTATGTCAAAATTGACATAATATGTAATGTAATGTAATATAATTAGTAATATTAGTGATTGTTGTTGCTAATTATGTGTGTGTGTGTGTGTGTGTGTGTGTGTGTGTGTGTGTGTGTGTGTGTGTGTATGTGTGTGTGAGTGTGTGTATATTAGGGTTAGGAAATAATTCCATGTATCATGAAAGCACAAAATGTCAACATGACTGGAGGAAATGAGTATGACTCAGCACATACTAATACAAACATAGAGAGGAGCACATATTTAAGTCGATAACTGAATATCATTATAACCAATTATAATAGACACTAACACCATTCCAAACTTGACGTAGATGAATTGCTACCTTAAGGTTGAATTTGCTTGTTTAACCATTAGTCCATGCATATATAGAGACGCTAATGGTACCACACCACCTAATTTGTGCTGTTACTCTCAGTAGGGTCCCTTTGAAGGTTATGGGATTAAGGGTTCTGCTGGGTTCTTTTGTAAGTGTGTGCTCACATTAAACAGACCATTAAACAGAACAAGTTCCTTGGTCTTGTCAAAGACAGACCCTAAGATTTTCTGTCAGGCAGCTTTGCCACACCTACTTCATCAAAAGTGAACACACGGATGGGAAAGAAATAGCACCTAGCCATTAGTGGAGTGTTATTTGGAGTGTGTTAAAGCTGCCTCGTTTTTTTTTTTTTGGAAGTGGAAGTGTACACTCTGTCCATTACATGAAATAGCAAGTTGATCATTTATAGCAGGATCCCATCCTGCATGTTTCTGCCAGTGGTAGCTGGCATTGGTGAAAAATGATGCCGGTGTTGGTGGCTGCAGTTGAGGGGCAATAAATGGGTAATAAGTATGTGTACATTTTGACAAAAGGCCCATGTGTAATGGATCAATCCCATATGCTGCAAATTCCCATTCTGGCTATAGATTTTCTGCCATTTCACTGAATGATATAGATGCATCTGAACTATTTGCCATTTTCCCATCAGTGTCCTGCAGTAGAAGAAGTACTGCCCAATCCAATAGCACCTTAAACAAGAGATCACTCAGCGGTTCCCTAATGTATTTTCATTCTCTTTTTTTTTTACCCCTCGCAGCACTTTTGTCCAATACAGTAATTTGTTTTTTGACAGTAAGGTGGAGTGGAGCAGCTGGCGGCTGAGGGGGAATGAGGAGTGCCGCAGTGATGGCAGCCTTCGCTGTCCGGACGTGCTTTTATTAATCAGAATCAGCTTAGCTGTCTGGGCCTCAATTCCGCTACACTCATATTCATCAAGTGTGCTTCCACTTCAAAGCGTTCAGGCCACTTTAGGATCTGAACAGGTTTAGTTACACAAACAGTATGTGTGTGTGCGTATGTGTGTGTGTGTACATGCTGGTACTTTGTCTAGCTCCCCTCTCATTTTCGAGGAGAGTTGTCGAACGCTTACACGCCAGGAAATAGCAGGTGGTGCTTGTATTGGAAAATGTGGGCCCCCAAATTAAGTCTATTCTCAACATGAAAGGACGATGTGGATACCACCTGCTTCCCCAGACTTCAGGACAGTCTCTGCAGTGATTTATGAATTCTCCAGACTTATTTGGAGAGCTGCTTCCTATCCCTGGAGGACCGAAGTGCTGATACCATCGTAGTGGACTAAACATTAGCGAATTGTATAATTAATCTTCACCTTCTTCCACTGCCAATGACTTGGAGTGATCAGATTGAATTTCTCTCTGGTGGAATTCACTTTTCTCTGGGAGGTGTAACCATGAAAGCCTGATTTGAACTGGCGAGTGCTGGAATGGCTGCCTGCAACAGCATTCATAAGCAAACTCATTATCTACAAGATGCTGTTTTGTCAGTTATCTAGTAGGATTTGTTGGACTTAATCAAAGTAAACTTAAACCACATAGTTGTGTGCTTTATTCATACATGTTCATTTGTTTTAGTCATTTGTTTGTGTGCAGATTGTTAATAATTCTTTTTGGTTAACAATGCATTGAGTCTTATGCACGGTCCTCATACATAACAACAAAGACTAACGTTTATTCCAGGCACCATTTCATTTATGTTTATAGCACCGATTTTCCACTCTATTACGATTATGCCAAGTCATGTTTTTTCTCCTTTTGCAGTTCCGTCCTTCTGGGGGCTGGTGAATTCAGCCTGGAATCTGTGTTCGGTGGGAAAGAGGCAGTCTCCAGTGAATATTGAGACCAGCCATATGATATTTGACCCTTTTCTGACACCACTGAGGCTCAATACCGGGGGCAGAAAGGTAAGCAGAATTCTTACTGTCTGCTTACTGCTACACTGTGGCTCCTGTGCAAAAAGGAACGTGTTTGCACTTCAAAGCACTAAGTTCTTCATGCCGTGCTTTTCTTAGTTCAGGACTGAGCTAACATAATAGTAGTCTGATAATGTATTGTGGGCGAAATGCCTTGCTGTGCTCTGAAACAAAGTTGGTTTAGGATGTAATTGTCAAATTGGGCCATGATTCACTCAAACCCTTCAGAACATTCATTCATATTCCAAAGCTTCAGAGCTTAAACCCTGGATCAGCTCTCATAAATACAGGCCATTGCTTATTTCCTAGCTATTTTCATCTAGTTCCTGTAAAATTTTGTTCTGGCCATAAAATACCACTTTACAGACTTCTTAGTAATCAACAACATCAGTGCTTAAATGATCCTTAAATGACCTGGGCTATTACTGTCTGACCTGCCTCCTCAGTTCACCTTAAGAGTGAGCTTGCTCAGTTTCTAAATTAGTGTTCTGCTGGATAAAAGGCTTTCTGCTGCAGAGCTCCATAATTGTGCAGACAGACACCTGCATGATGAGACAGCATCACTCTGAACATTTAAATACAGACTGAAAACGCATTTGTCAAATAAGGCACATTAATATTTTGCTTTCAAACAAGTTTTATTGAGTTTTTGAACTCATTTCTCTGTATTCTTATTCTTGCTGCTTTTGGTGTCTTTTAATCTAGTTGACTGCTGTTGACGGTATTTCTCTGCCCGCCTTTTCCTTCCACATATACTTCATCATCTTTTTCTTTTTTAATAAGCATCTACTTTTAGAAAGCAAAATATGATATTTAAAAAAGGCATCAATGTATATTAGATGTGGGGGAACTGGTGAGAGAAAACATTGAATTATAGCAGCGCACTGTTTTGCTTGGTTTTATAACAAGCACTCAATATAGATGCATTTTCTACATCATGAGTTCAGATACATCAGGGTACAAGAAACTTTTGCATATTTATTTATTATTATATTGAATTGATCTATTATATTCTCCCTAATGAAGCAGGACATCCTTATAGTGGCATGGTTTACTTATTAATTGACTGTTTGCACATTCCTGCTTTTAGTAACTGTTGCTATTAAATGGGAAATGTGAAAATCCATTTGACAGGCCTCCAAGTCCTAATTTCCAAATTCTCCAAGTTGCTGGTCCATGGCAGTATTTCAACATGGCAGTGTCCACAAAGCGCATACATGTAGCTTCAAAACACTGACTCTTGAGTTTCTGCTTGTGTATATTATTGATATGATTTTTGAATTAATGAATGCATTTGTGTCGTTTTTCAGCACCTTATTAACAGTGAATTTCTATTACCAACTCCAATGTATGCAGATGAAGCGCTATCCAAACAGCTCTTTAAGTCGACTGTACACGCTATTAAGAGCTATTTATACACAACAGCCAAACAAGTGCCAGCTTACTCTGAACCTCCCTTTTGTTCCATCCTCTAACAACTAAAGCTGTATGAACATTTTTAAGTGGGAAGAGTTGGAGTATTCTGAGCTCCCAGTTGTCATGAATGCAGCATATGTTTATTTAACCCATCCAATCACATGGTAGGCTCCGTAGCACTTTCCTTTGTGCTACTAAACATTCAGAAGCACAAGGCAAATTTAGAAGAACACAGAGAAGCATGTGAATGAAAGCAAAAATATGAATGTTGGCCCGTTAAATCACAAAGACCATGTTTACTTTAACCAAAACAGGGAAATGTTTCAGTGACAGTATGTTAAATATGCACTGCATGTTTTCACGGCTAATAAGGGTAAAGTTTGAGCAACAGAAGATAGCCCTTTAGATGAGCTACCACTAGATGAGCTAACGCTACTGTTAAAGCGAGCGTCATTGAATACTGAAACGTTATTTAGCGTTAGTTATGATATTAAAATTAGTATTTGGAAAATCAGTAACCTAAGGTAAGTTATTAGCTTCGGTGTTGAGCTGTATGTAATCTCAAACTTTTTCTGCTTCAGAAATGAGATAAAAACAGCATCACTCTCAAGATGATCAGGAGTGAATTACACATCACCCAACAACACCTTTTCATATCTCTTAGCCAAATAGTTTTGACTGATTTGCTGTTACAGCTGTTCTCACACCAGGTTTGTTTTAACAAGTCTTTTTGGAGTTTTCTCTCACTTCACAGTGGAAGTAGAGCTTAGAGACAACATGTCAGTCATTATTTTACAAATGGTCAATGAAAGATTTACAAATCTGTAATCCCACTTCTTAGCAGTCGGTAGGTTGATGATATTAGACAATGTAGTGATAAGATGTGTGTTATGAGTGATAGAGTGATATACCAGACTTTGAAATGAAGCTGTGCTTTTGCAGGCATTTTATTGAGCAGACTTTTTAGTATGTACATCGCTTCCCTTCTAATGCATTAACAGTAGGTCAGAGGAGGGCCAGCCAGGGGTCATATAAGTGGCAGCAGCAGTGAGAGAGGCCAGACCGCTTCAGCTCTGCCAAATACCACAGAGAAAGAGAACGAGGACACTGAACCACTGCAAGCAAAGTTGGCTAAAAAGTGGAAGGGTCTGTTGACAGACCTAATTTTGCCAAAAACAAGCTGTCAAGAGGGTCATAACACTGCACATCTGACAAAAGTCAGAGACCACCCTTCATCTATTCAATTTCCAGACATCAAGTACAAGTTTTAAATCTGTCAGCATCTGGAAAAAAGGGCAAAATATGTTATTCACAGAAGCTTCAACAACTAAATGTAATATCATTTTATCAGTATTTCGTGTGTCCAACTTTTATTACAGCTTGTATTCAGTTTTTCAAAGAAATGTGCAGGGCTATTCTTCCACGCCTCCAGAGCTCAGTCTTAGAAGTTGGTTATATTTGCTGTTTTTCGTAGTCCAAATAATCCCAAAAACACTCAACAAGGTCTGAACTCTGGAGTGATCCTCTGAGATATCTATTGACAAAATGAATCCATTGTATTTAATGACCATTTTGACTGGGAGTGAAAAAAATGAAGGGTGTTCTTTTACTTTTGCACAGTTCCGTAGATGATGAAGCAAGATTATAAGTGGACTATTCTTGAAGCAGATGCCAGTTCAGAAAGGGCATTATTATTGTTTTCATAACATATAATAATGCGCCATTTGCAAGACATGCAAATATATCATAATGCTAACTTAATCATATACTGGATAGCATGTGTTAGTCAGATATCTACACTCATCATCAAAAGAATAGCCGCACAAATAGTTACACTCAGAGGGAATAAACCGACAGGAATGAAACTTGGTGGGTAGGTATGACTTTGTAAGACATGCAAATGATTCAAGTTTCACGTTCGGCTCCGCATGTGACTTAAGCAAAGACAGGCCTTATCGCTGCCCCTGATAGACCCAACACCCACGATTGCGGACATTCAGCTAGCAATGTTGCCCTCCATGAATCATCCTGGGCCAGAACCACTGACAGACGGCTACACGGCGCAGGACGACATGCATGCAGGACGACTGCCCTTAAAACCACGTCAACATCACCAAAGACTGCAACGGTGTTGTGCCAGACTGTCATGGAGTGACTCAGAATGGCAGCGCATCATCTTCAGTGACGAGTCTTTCCTTTCGTTTTGGCAGAAACGACCAACAAATCCGTGTGTGGAGTCACCGTGGTCAGTGCCAAGACGAACGGTTTGTTGTCACATGTCCAGAGGGCCTAGTGAGACTTCACCTCCACCCTTTCCACAAAGCCTGCAGGAACTGTATGAGAATATTCAAGCTGCATGGGATGGATTATCACAGGACACCATTAGGAACCTCTACAACTCCATGCTGAGACGTCTGAATGTTGCAATAGCAAACATGGCGGCCCAACACCATACAGAGAGACACTAGTTCTGTATGTGTAGCTCAATAAATATTGCCCATATCTGTCTAAATTTATTATCATTTATTGTTCCTGGTAATCTTTATCTTCCTTCTGAATAGGACTGCAATCCGACACTTCCTTCTTGGTGCAACTATTCTTTTGATGATGAGTATATTTAGACGGTCGTATAGGTTGTGTCTAAAAAGCGTCAGAGCTATGATAGCACTTGAAAATATCTGAGAAAAGTGAATAGCTATGTTTTTTTTTCCCCACAAACAACAGAGGCGAAAAGACAGTAAACCCGCTAATTTACTATACAAAAAATACAACTGCACTGTACTACACTGTAACACACATACCCTACATTGCATTACAGATTATAAAATCCACAGCAATGATAGCATGACCGCCTGTTTTAGTATCTAGTCATAAAAGCAAGAAAAAAGCCAACTCAGCATTACTGATAAACCCTCAGGTCACAAAGCTCTCACCACCTTTCAAAAGTCAAGCCAACGTTTATCCTTATTAATGCGAGGACACTGCCATGGACTCTATGAGCAGACTGGACTGAATGAGCAGATGAAGACAGAATGGCAGTTGCCATTGGTGGTATCTCCATTTTCGCAGTAGGTGTTGAATTCAGTGCCAGTAGCAACTCTGCGGTTGCTCAGCAAAACGTATCGCGTAAGTGCACAAAGATGTGTGATATGGACAGAAAACCTACCAGACCACCTAAGAGACTCCCATGAAAACCTACCAGACCACTCCGGTTTTAGAATGAATTTATTAGACTTTGCAGGGCGGGTCACACCAGCACATGTATGCCATACTACTGCTTTAAATTTAAACAAAACGTCCTAAGGACTGCCACTTTAAGGCTTCATTGCTTGTTATAAAGAAGCTGGATTATAGAGGAAGAGAATGGATTATTTCCAGACATTGTCCTTGGCCGGAAAGCGGCATGTGTTTTTTATGAGTGAGCTGTACATCGTCACCCCTCCATCTTGTGTTTGACGTGTGGGAGTCAACCGAATCATTTTCACACACTAATTTGCCAGCATCAAGATGCATGACGCTCAGCTGTACAAAGCCTGCTTCTCTTCACAGTATATGTGCTTAACCTTCCATTACAGGAGTTTTGGTGATTTATAAATAGGCAAAATCTTCCCCAGTGTGTTTTATTTCATTGGCTGAACTGTACTTGGGACTAATGAATAGTTAAAGCAAATTAAAATGACCTTTGTATAGAAATGATAATTAATCAAGCGAAGACATGCATCAAGGTTATGTGCAATGGGCTGAAGGAATCACAGTTATTAAATTGTCGGTATTAATTGAATATTTGCTCTGCTGTAGATGAGCTGCAATTACTTGAAGAGCTTCTAATGAATTTAATCACTCTGGCTGGGGAGAAAGCCAGCAGGTTCATATCACCTTTCAACAGTCCCGCAGCAGCAAAGTGGAGGATTTGAGGCCCAAATATGAGGATGTCATTAGTTGCAGAGAACTGTCCATTGTGTGATATGCCTACTTTAATGTAATGAGTCCTAGGTGCACTATAAGGTGTTTAGTGCTGGTGCTTTAGCTCCAGCAAATAACGTCATATTCTCCTCACAGGGTATTTACTGCCTCGGAATCAGACTTAATCATTCTCTCATTATGTATGCACAGCCATTCCTTTTGGCCCAACAGTGTTAACGCTTAGATGCAATCTTTGAGTAGATCTCATTTAGTTGTGTGAATATATTATCAGGTTTTGGTGCTCCGTTATTGAATCAGTCCTGATCTTGGCATTTATTGACTTGTGTTGCTGACAGCTTATACAAATTATCAAGATTAGATTGACTGCTTGAATGTACAGATTGCTTGAGTCTGTTTATGGAATTCTTTGCAAGTAATCTAATTGATTTTAGAGTTTCGTTCCAGGACTTAGCACGCAGCTGATCCTGATGCAGTTAAAGGTAACTGGCTCAGAATTAATAATACAATCTCATCTTTTCTGTCATATCAATTAAAAAAGTGTTGAAGTTTTATTAATTTTGGCTTGTGTTGGCTTCTACACTGTGTAACCATTTAATGACAAATAGAATGTAAATGTTTTAATGTGCTTTACAGTTGAGATTTTTTACCACATCTGGAAAAGTTATCATTTCTATGGAAGTACATTCTATCCATATATTGGATCATCTGTTATATATAAATATCCACACACATACAATATTCTATCCCCTGTATATACCCTGCATCTCTTTAATGTACCTCAGGATACACTGTTTGGATAAACACAGTTGGTGTTTAGTATTGTGTATATTTATATTTAAATATGGACTTCATTTGTCAAAATTATGACTTAGTATCATGTACAGATAACTTGCTATCATACTTTCTTAAAAAGTAGTAACTCATCATTTTAGCATAGTAACTTACAATCTCCATAAAATAAGTCAAACCTTTCTGAAAATAAGTATTAATGTAGCGTTCTAGATCAATATGTTGATTTCTACCAGAATGTTTTTTTCTCCCCTACCTGACGGGAATGCGCTTCCATATGAGGTTACAGCCTGAAGCAGATTGATCTCAAGCCGTCCCAATAAAAGAGGACAAAGAATATCTGTGGCCCGGCAAGATACCACAGTTCATCAACTTGTAAAATATTGGGTCCTTCTATTTTTTAATTTGGATTTTGGATTTAGCAAGAAGAGCTTGCAAAGCCGTTACGAATATAGCAGCTGACCAAAACAATTTAAAAATAACAAACCCAAAACAAAGAAATACAAAGTTCAGTGGAACCGCTTAATTTCTTCCTAAACACTTTGAGTTCCCACTCCTTTGAATGTATGGAACACACCAAAGGAAAAAAAAAAGCAGTTAAAAAAAAGACTGTACCAATAATACAGTAGTGGCTGTTGTAAGAAAAACACAACATTTAAAATCACACCACTCCTCCGTTAAACAAAATCACCAATAAAACAAATTGACTCAAATTGTCTCTTTCCTCAGAAATAACTGTACTCACTTTGCTCATGTATGAAACACCTGAACACATCCACCATATATCAGAGTTTATCTTCTCTCGTTCCTGGTAACTATATAAACAGAAATGGGCATGTTTACCGCTACTATTATTAATAGTACACTATTGTCTTCCCCATTTATTACAAACTACCAATAAATTGAACATGAAAAGTCTATTAAGGAGCTGCCTTCTCCCTTTAAACTGGTAACACAGATTATATAGGCAAACTGCTCAAGCAAGAGAAACAGACAAACTTCCTATCCTGAGCTTTAAACCTAGAAATATACAACATCCTATCATTAAACATCCAACATAACCAATAACTCAAACTTATGAAGTATATTCTAGCATTTACAGGGGTATCATTTGAGTATTGTTACCTTGTTCCTTCAGCTAGCACTCAGCAGCTCTAACTAGCTTATTCTGCTTTCCCTTAATGCCTCTGAGCAAGGGTGCCCCCAAGTGGCCTTAAAGGTACAGGAACCTATGAAGGTTTCTAGGTCAATGTAGGCAAAGCTAATAGGGTCTAATTTTTTCACCTAGCTATATTTATTAAGCTGATTTTTTTAGATGATGAAAGAGTGATCAGTGTACTGTATTGTACTAGAGAGTGGTCATTGTCAATCAAATCATTATGACTTTTACCATGCTCTTCTTTTCTCAGTCCACTCATTAAAGCTGACCACTGCAGCAAGTGGACACATTCTTAACAGTGAAGGGTGCTGCAGTGTTGGTAGTGTTTCTGTATATCAAGTGTTCTGGTTGGTGTACACAGTTTTGCTGTTGTTCTGTATTACTCTAGGGCAGGGCTGTTGGATTAGGTAGGGTGATGAGTGCACTAAGCTATAGGCTGTTGTAACGACACTGTGCATGGGACATTAGTCCGTTTGGAAACTGTGTCTACCTAGTTGGCCTTCCTACTTTTCACAGGCCTACCTACAGTAGAGTACACTACTACTTACAGTAGCGATATCAGACATATACAGACATATACAGACATACTGTTGTATCAATATTTCTGCGGGCCAGCGGATGACTGGAAGGCTCAGCCAAGCCCTTTAACATGCAGGATGCATGTATGACCAGATGGGGAGTTCTTATACCACAGGAACTGAACACTCTAGCAGCAATACAGGATCAGTATAATTATCAGGAGAACAAGGAGGAGCGGCGAGCGCCAGGCTGTGGGATGACATCTGTACTCATCTGCAGGGGGAACTGTCTGGTGTGTCATCCCGCTTCCTACTCCTCTACAGCTTTCATTTCTCCCTTCGTGTTCTTCGTGTAATGATGTGTTCGAGTTTGCCTCGCTCTCTTTGTGCTTCCCTCTTGCTTCCCCACTGCTTGTGGTTTGCCTTTCTGTTGGTGCCTTGTACTGAGTGGTTCATATTGCATGACCACTAGAAGGCCAGACGTTATGCCAGGAGCCTCCTACACAAGAATTTCCCTCAGAATGGGTGCATGAGCAGCTCTGGCAGGCCCACCAAACAGTTTGCCAGGAGCCGTGACTGCTCCATTACCTTGGCAATTATTGTGTCTTGGCAGTTCCAATAGTGCATGAATGTACAGAACTGCATGTATATTTAAAGTCCAGTTGGGCAGAAAGTGCTCTAACTCTTTTGTTATCTTTCAAATGATCTATTACACCCTATTTGAGAAAGTTCGAAATACTTTGCGGAGAGACAATTAATATTGTCAAACATCGGCAAGGTCTTTCATAGGGAATGTGATATCTCACAAAGGACGCAGATGTTTATTGCTGAGGGTGAAACGCCTTGTGATTATGAGAATTGATTTAGTTATGCAAATTACAGATTCAAATTAATTAGACACAAGTTTGTGTTGGCTGAATCTGCTAAGCTGCCAGCGTATACAAAGCAGTTTGTGCATGAATATCTTGAAAACTGCAATTACGGCTGTCTTGCGCAGGCCCCTCGCTTGTCAAGTCACAGGATTTAATTATGGTTGGATTGCGAGAGCTTCAAGCTCTGATTCATTTTATGTCTCTACCATGGAGAGCTGGATACGTAACAGAGAGGCCTAAGCCAGCGTTTGTGGCGTGTCCATCTGTGTGTGTATAAATTTGAATTACAAACTATGCGCAGAGAGGGGCTGAGGAAATAATTAAATTGGATCATTTGTGTCTGTAGCGGGACACAGGGTGCAGGGGGTTGCAAGGCAGTTTTTTTTTCCTGTTGTGTGAATTGGGGGAAAATGGGTCATGATGAAAGGAGATGGCGAGCAGCAGCCTCCTGCCCTGTGTTCCCTCAAGAGAGCCGTTGAAGTGGGCAGCCTCTCAGCTGGCCTGCTTCATCAGCAGACCTACTAGTGTGAAGCATCTGTAACATGATGTGTTAGATGAGTTGGTGGTGCTCACCATTACAGTATGTTCTGCACTGACTCCTTTCAGTGGTGTGCGCTCATTAGCTCTATTTGTTAAAAGCCCTAATTACACAATTATGTAAACTGTTTAAAGAGAAAACCTACCAGAATATGTCAGAGATTCACTACAGTGTTTACAGTACTGTGAAAAAGTTAGAGACCAGTCTTCGTTACTTCATTTCCAGTCAAAATGGCCATTAAGTCAAACCTGCTAGTATTAGGCTATAAAAAAGAGGGATATCAGCATGTGGCCAACACCCAATGCCCCTTGGAAAAAAAAAAGACCTGATTTCTTGCCTTGTTCTGACTTCTGCAGTTGCACAGATATACACAATGAGGGGTTGCTGTCCCTGGTAGTGGCACGATATCGTAAACCTTATGCTACTTGCAGTGAGCATTGCAAACTTTCCCATTCATATTTCAACCATTCCCTTCATTTAAAACAACGTAGAGATGAGTGTCGCACATCGGGCAGGGTCATTTGCGCATGCTGAACTCCACCTCTGTGTTGGGTTGCCAGGCACCATGACAGATATCCCACACAGAAACTGGGAAACACTCATTTGATTCGTATCTATATGAAATGGTTAGCAGGCATGTTAAGTTAATCATTATTCAGTGTCACCATCAGCCACTTCATTAGGTACACCTCCTTGTTTCTACACTCATTGTCCTTTTTATCAGCTCCACTTACTATATTGGTGCACTTTGTAGTTCTGCAGTTACAGACTGTAGTACATCTGTTTCTCTGGATACTTCCCCTTTCACCCTGTTCTTCGATAGTCAGGACCCCAAAAGGACCACCACAGAGCAGGTATTATTTGTGTGGTGGATCATTCTCAGCACTGCAGTGGTGGTGTGTTAGTGTGTGTTAGGCTGGTGCGAGTGGATCAGACACAGCAGTGCTACTGTTGTCTCACTGCAGTGCTGAGAATGATCCACCACCCAAATAATACCCACTCTTTGGTGGTCCTGTGGGGGTTACAGTCCTGTGGGGGTTTCAAGGTAAAAGGGGGCTAACAATGTATGCAGAGAAACAGATTGACTACAGTCTGTAATTGTAGGACTACAAAATGCTCCTATGTGGTTTGTGTAGCTGATAAAATAACTGTAGATACAATGAGGTGTACCTAATGAACTGGCCAGTGGCTGTATATTTAACAAAAAATGAAAAGTAACATTCAGTCACTAGTAATGATTTTGTCCACTCTTTTGTCCACCTCCTCCACCAAACTTAAAACCAACCAGTTACAGCTGTGCCCTCCAGCAAATCTCTCCCGAAGGTACCACTGAGTTTACGTTCTCCTTCAAACCGACAGTAACATTCGCACATTATTAAAAGATATCAAGAAAAAGCTTTTTGTAATAGCCATGCAGGACCCAGTAGACCACCCGAACTGTCACCATCAGATAAACAGCATAGAGAAAATCAAGCTCCACTCTCAGTTCATATCTGAAAAACTCCACAGATGGTTCTGTCCGTCCTTACACAGTGAGAAGACAATGCAGAAAAAACCTGCGCTAGAACACCAAAACGGAACATCTGAGTAAAGTTTGACGGACTGATGGCCTAAATTAGTTACTGGGAGTACTTGCATTGTGAGAAGTAGAAATGCCAGCAACTTCTAAGAGTTTAGAGCTTTGAAGGCGTCACATCTCTGCAGATTCAAAAACCGAAACCAGTGGACAAAAATAAGCAAAACTGAACAATCCACTAAATAAATAAAATATTTAATGAATATAATATTTAGCTGTTATTTTTCTCCTTTTTTCTGACACTGAAAAATGAATTGTATTTGACTGCACTTGAATGAAAGGGGTGTGTTTGGCTTTTGCCCATATTGTACATGTGAAAGTTATTGATTTTACTTACATTACAATGGGAGGATGGGATATTTAAAACTGCATTACCTTTTGTTGGTGCCTGTTAGACTTATGTTAGCCATGTGTAATGCGATAAAAGTATGAATCCCCTTCCGCGCTTGTCTAATCCGCCGTCACAGGGATAAGCTTGTTAAAACCTCTTCCTTGATCTCATGTACCAGTGCTAAGTCACTGGTAACTGTAAATTGGACATTCTTAGCCAGCGTGTTTGTTATCTGATCTGGCTTTATCCTCTACGGTTCTCTGTTTGGTCTGTGATGCTGTATTCTGCCCTGCATGCCTTTATCATATTAATTGAGTCTCCGTTTACTTCCTTTTGATGGTTTTCAAAGTTCTTGAAGTCTTGGATTGGCCGGCCTTTGAAAGCATCTGGGCAGGTGGGCTGTGATCTAAATAAATGTCAGTGCTGTCATGAGGAAAGCTCCTGTCTTCAAAACAGTAACTTTTCAACAGATGAGAACATCTGGTGTCTCTATAGTTTTGGCCTAATTTTCCTCACATTTCAAGGTCTTTAGAGTTGAATTCTAGCTCCCAGAACGCTCAAACGCCTGTATGTCCTTATGGAAGTGTGTCAGCTTTCAATTTCCAAGGAAAAATGCAAATACAAGCAGTCAATAATGGAGATAAGAGAGTCTCTCTCTATTCCACGATGGTATGGCTCCTGTTCTCTGAACATGGCATTGATATCAGAGTAACAAAGGGAATTAAAGATTTCAGTATTACTTTATTTTTCAGGGGACTCTGTTGGTAGTCCATGACACACATGGCAGCCATAGATGTGATCAAGAGTGAAACGTAACATATGTTAGTGCCGTCTGTTTGTCAACACACTGACAGTCAAAGAGAATGAAAAACATAACCACTTGTGAGAAAGGGCTAGCCGTCATGGAAGCAGCACTGCTGAGAAAGTGTTCTCGTTGTCACACTGACTTTAGGCATTAATAGTTGAAAAGTCTGTCTGTTTGGCAGCAAAGACTACTCCCAGTTCCCCTTATTACAGCTAGAGTTGAAATCTAGAACATGGCGTTCAGTACTGGAAAGCCAATCTTTAAAAATGCCCATTTTTATTGTAGTAGATTGAATCAAATATGAAGCAGATGATGTACCTCATTTGGATGTTTATTTAGCAGTAATTCAAGTCCATATTTAAGCAATATTTTAAAACAATTTAATGCAAACCTCAAAGCTTTAAGCTTTTCGGGACAGTATGTGAAATGCTAATTAGTAATGAAAACAAATTAAAACCACAAAAACAAAATGGACAACAGCACAAAAACCCAAGGCTCAACAAAACAAAAAGGTTGCAACATGTTTACCACTGTGTTACATCACCTTTCCTTTTAACACTACTTAATAATCATTCGGAGAAATGGCTTCCAACCCTGGTGTTGGATGACTCCAAGCCCTGCACATTTCCGTGTTTTCCTGCCAAAACATAACCACTTCAACTGAGGAAGGACTTATTAATTAGGGGATTAGTTGGATCAGGCCCTTCACTACCAGGGTTGGAAACCTCTGAAAACACTTGTTTATCCAAATTTGAAAACAGATTTTTTGCAGTTATTCCGTTACACAAGTCTTGAGCAGCACAAGCATATGGGTCCTTCATTGTCAGATTTTGTTACTCATAATGCACCACACTTTTGCAATGGGGCACATTTCTAGGCTGACAGTAGGCCAGTCTAGCACCTGCGCTCTGATTACACAACCATGCTGTTTTAACATGTGCAGAGTGTGGATTGGCGTGGATTGGGTCGTACTGAAATAAACATGGACATCCTTAAAAAAGATGTCATCTAGGAAGCTGCATGTGTTGATGGTGCCTTCACAGATCATGACGTTAGCACCATATATCCCCATACAGCAACAGATCCTGGTTGTTGAACTTTGTGCTAGACAAAATCTGGCTAGTCCTTTCCTTCTTTGGCCTGAATAACACAATCGATTATTTCCATAAACAATACATGTTTCTGCTGAGCATTAATTCATTGATAAGCTTGAGCTGGCTTGAGAAGGCAGAGGTGTTTTTGGATGTTGTTCTTATATGACTTCCACTGCATTTGTGGATGCAGCGATGAACAGTGTTTACCGACAAAGGTTTGTCAAAGTGTTCTCAAGCCCGTACCTACATATCCCTCATGAAAATGTTTTTTATTGAGATTTTATAGGGATTGGTCACAGGGATTCAGCTTTGGTTTTCAGGTTTGCTCTTTATGCACTTTATGCTTCTTATGAGATTTCTCTGAATTTTCTGAATGTTTTGATGGTATTATTCATCATAGAGGGTGAAATACACACACTACTTGCAATTGCTTGTTGAGCAACATTAAACTGGTTTTTTTGCAGATTTTTTTGGCAAAGTGGTTAGCATTGACCCATCCTTGCTTATGAAGGACCAGGCAATTTCCAAATGTCTCTTTTACCCAAGCATGAACGCATCACCTGTTTAAAATGTTTTTTAAACATTTCACCAATTCTTTAATTGCTACTGTTCCATCATTTTGGACTATGTTTCAAGCAGCAATTTAGGAATGAGCATATGTTTACCAAAAGCCGTATTCGTAAGTTAAAACATGAAATATCTTGTCTTTGTACGTGATCAAAATGTATTTATAAAGTATTGCCTCCTGTTTTTATTGGCATTTCAAATACTTTTTTTCGGAACTTTGGTTTGTATAATACTTTCAGTGCTGCAAAAAGAAGAAATTCTGTGTTGGTTTTGCAGTTCTTCTGAGATTTGCACTCACCACCACATCAAGCTTTATAAAGGTTTAGCATTAACGTGTCATTTCTGCACCCACCTACTTAACCAGCATAATCTGGGGGATAAAGCTTTTGTCATTAGCATTCTTACTCCCTGAGTCATACATACTTTGCCTCAAACTGTTATGGCTAGTCTATGTACATAGAAGTTTGTGCTTATGTAAGTAATGTATAGATATGCATTTATTTATGCAAATGAAGTTTCTGTAAGTAGACTACATACCATGAGTTAGGTTACATAGACCTTATGTTTCTGAGCTGTGGTGTGCAATATGCTGTTTCCATATACGCTTGTATCACTGTTTCTATACGTTTGTATTTCTGTGGTTTGTTATGTAGAGCACATTTTGCAATGGGGATTGTGCTCCTTGAATGAAAACTTGCAAGCTAAAACTGATGTATACCCGCAGGGTTTGCAATAATTATCTTCATTGCTATGTAAAGAAACGCAACATGATTTGCAAGTGTTAATTGGAGGTTGAAAATGATTTAGAATTTCATAGGCTTTGCTGAGTACACTACAAGCAAGCCGCCCATATTAAAATGTTGAAACTGACTAGTGTACATATATTCTTGCCTGTAGTGTTTACATTGTCTACCCCTCCCGCCACTCGAGAATGAATTCTAATTGTGAAATATTTGAGCAAATGCTGTTCTATATCCTTGGATTGTGCTCTAAATTGGTCTGTAAGTTCTGACATTGTTCACTATGAATGCTCCATATATACACAGGTATAGCTGAATTTATGAAAAAACCAAAAACAATTTTTTTTTGCTGATCATCTATGTGGCATTGAAAAAGAACCATGTCTGAGCCAGCACTTGAATGTTTTAAATCTGAATACTGTATTTTTAACATTGTAACTTGAGTGTTCTTAAGGGAGAATGTTTTGGGGGGAGGCTTCATTGCACATGCTGAGCATAGCCATCATTGTTTTGCACCATTACATTGCCAATGACACTTTAATTGGTAGGCTATTGAGCTCTGGCCTTATGGCGAAGAACACGAGTACACTGAAAGACATTATGCACTGTATCCAAGCAACATAACTGTGTAGATTGCATATGCTGTTTATGATCTTTGCTGAAAGCTAAGTAGTATCGATCCTTCTAATGCACCTTTTTGCCCAGCTGCTGTTGGCTACAAAAGTATTAGTGATCCTTTTGTTCTTTCACAATCATCAGACTTATACAACTAAAGTCTTCTGGAAATAATTGAGCATAATGATTCAGTTCTGTACATATATGTGTATACTGACATTTTGAAACACCACCTTAAAATTTAGCATATGTTGGAAGTATGACAGAAAATGTGCATAGAGTCCCACTGAATGAGTGAAGGGGCGTAAGAGGAGTGTATCTCTTCTCTCTTGACTGATACATGAGCAGGAGCCCTGTGGCCAGCTGTCAGGAAGACTGATTGATCTTGGATAAATGGAAAGGCCTTCATGAAAATGTAAAGAGCAGGAGAAGCTTCCTGCATACATCATAATGTACTTCACCCAAGATTGCATTTACAGTACTGTCTCCCTACAGGGGGAAAAAACTAAACTTGTTCTGAGAGAGGCTTATGCTAAATATCTTTAATGCATCTAGAATCCAGACTAGATGAGATTACATTTTTTATAATTATATTTTGGTTTGGCTTATGTTTTGTTTTTAAGACTGAAATATGAATATGAACAAAATAAGAATTGTGTGAACTTAAACTGACCTTATATTTCATAAGTAACTGATAATCTCTTTCCGATGCATAACACTGTCGTTTTTTTTAGCAACGTATAGCAGAAATATTAACAGATTTCACTAATCTTGTACTTTTCATAGTTAGTCTGTCTTCCTTTGAAGTAAATATAGATAGATAGATAGATAGATAGATAGATAGATAGATAGATAGATAGATAGATAGATAGAAAGAAAAAAGTAACTTTCTTTATCTTGCCTTTAAAATGACATTTTGTTTCTGTAACACTACTGACAAAAGTTGGGGAGAATATCTGTTATCAAAACAAGATGTTATTCATTTTGTTAACACATTTTTAACAAAAGACAAAAATGGCAAATGCCATTAATACAATTCTAACTGAAAATCAAGCCACAAAATTATTGTTTTACATAAAAATTACCATCCAAAATCTGTAAAGTTGTTGCTGCTTTTTATTCATGACATGACAATAAAAAACACCAAAATAAAAAAGGAAGAAGAATTATCATCATTTTTGTTTTTTAATTTAGGGATAAAACAAAAATAAGCAGACATCAACTTTCAATGATTTATTCTTCAAAATCCTTCATAAATAAAACAAAAATGTCATTTTTATTTGTGTATTTTCAGTTCTTTGTTACAGGAAACACTCAGTGTGATTCAATTAATTGACATTTAAGTGTTAACAACAGCGCAGTTATTTTTTATATTCAAACCTATTTACCATGAAACATGCACTTTTAAAATGATTGGTAGAAAAGTGGACCCAAATTTGTCTGCTTTTTAAATAACAAAAAAAAAAACTGAAAAAATCTGAAAGTACTGAAATGTATGTCTAAAGAGGGATGTTTTTGTTAACCCATAAGTATATGGGAGAATGCCACTGTGTTTCCAAATAGACATTAATAAGTAATTATCAAAGACAGCCTTGCCATTTAATTAAAGCAGTCAGCCTTGCAGATGCATTTTTTGTTCTGTCACTGCATTCGGCTGAGGATTTCAGGCAATACTAATGTTGCTACACTCAAGGTACTTGGGGACTTTATTGTGTCTGTTGTGAAAGTGTTTGTACAGTATGTTTGTACTAAAAAGACCTTTGAATTCCATCGTTGGAATTGGTCCACCACCATACCGATAAGATGAGACAGCTTTTTTCCCCCCTCTTCTTTCGCCACACCGCTCTCTGTATACTCTTTTCTATTCATCTGCTGAAGCCGCTCTATTGACCCTAGTCATGATGGAGACCCATTTCGCATCTCTTTGGAAACGCATCGCATAATAGCACCATTGTTTGTACCCTATAAAATAGCAAGCAAGAACTAACTATGCAGAGTACTTTGTACTTCCTATGGTCTGGGCCCTTCCTTGGCACCTTACAAATAGTGTATAATGACTGCTGAAAATGTCCATTCTGAGGCAAAACGTAGTCCACCATGTAGTCAGAATTTTCTGAAGAACATCTAGCAATTTACTTATCTGCTACGGCCGTAGCCACATTCATGGTGCTTGCAGTTTAACAGAGAGTTCTATTCAGGGTGTTCAAAAGAGCCCCCTTAAGATTGCATGCACTTTTCTGTTTTTAGTGCTACACGAAAGCTATTCAGCTCTTCCATTTTGTATAATCTTACTCCTGGTAAATATGTGCCATCTGTCCTAGCTTTCTATAAGTTTGGTGTTTTTTCCTTCCATTTGCGCGGTTAGCCTGGAAACAGATTGAAAATGTTTTACACAAGCTCTCAAAATCCTATTTCAGATGTCCATCTCATCGCCTTAATGTCTGTGAACGAAGGGTTCCAGGAGACGGCAGACTGAAAAGTGCTTTTATCCCTAATAAAATATCCCCCGTCGAAATATTTGTCATATCAACCCTCTCTGTAACCTCCTCACTCAATACTAAAGCACTCCCTTTCGCTCTCTGCAGTTCTTCTGTCTGTCATTGTGCTCTCTAAAGACTTTCCACCAAGAGTCTGGCAACGGATACATCAGCGTCTGAGACGCGAGCCGACAGTAATGTCTGCCTTGCCATTGTTTTGTTTTCTCCATTGATGCCTTTCACCCCAGCGTCTGAAGAGGAGCTTAAAAGTTGTAAAAATAACTTCATACGGATCTTTTAACATGCAAGCTATCACCCATAAGAAATCAGATTTGTAGCTTCCTGTTCTAGAAGAAGCTCTTCACTGATAGATCAAATATGCTCATGGCATGCAAGGTTTGTTTCCAGTGTATCAGTAAAGTTCAGTTCCTTCCACAAATGGAAAAAAAAGAACTTTTCAAAGAAGTGGGAAAAAAATGGAAATAAGTCTGGAGACTAGAGAGCCAGAGTGAGACAAGGCACGTTCCTCTTGTTTGAGGCAGACATGGCCGAGCCCTCAGACAAAGCCAGGGCACCTAAGCCAAGCCCTTGATGATACAACAGTGCTCTTAAGCCCTTTGGCTAGGGGGGGGCACAGACGCACCTCCCTGTTTTCCCGTGCCAGAAGATCAATGCCGGACCTGATGAAGGTATGCACAATAGATTTCTTCGCTGTCATCTTCTTCAAAGATGCCATCTTTCTTCCACTAATGATGCTTAACCCAAAGTTCTTATCTTCACTACCTTAATTTCTGTCCAGCCATTACAGGCAGACAGTGACTTAATGAACTGCAAATGGAAGAGGAGAGGAGTATAAATCATCTCTTCCTTGCTCCACATGGAATTATTATTGTGCCTCTTTTCAGCATTACCATAATCTCAGTGCCTTTCCAATACACATTTGAGATATGCATTGAAATGGAAAATTGCCCCTAGGTTGAAGTGAGCTGATTTTTTTCCCCTCCTTCACTTTACACCATCATTTGTCTGTGTTTGAGTAAGTGCCTATTTCTAGAACTCTTTCCAGTGGTTAAAGGTCTATTCGCTGTGCTCCTCACTTGGGCTTGGGAGAACTAGGTTTCTAATGTCGGCCAATGGTTTGGAGTAGCGTTCAGACACATAGGAAATGCTCACCCCATTATTTCTAGATGATGTCCGTGGGATGCCTTTGATGCTGAATATAGCAGTGATACAGATGAATTTTTAGGAGTTAAAAAGCCTAATAAAAGAAAGTGTGCCGGGTGAACGACCGGGTAAGCAGCATGTCTGTACATTCTTTAGCTGTCTGTCAAGTGCCGCCCTGTTTTGGTTGACTGTATCCGGTCCCATCTCCTGCTGAGATCTAAAGGGGATCTGCAGCTTCCCAGATAACAGCCTGTGAGCTAAACCAGCCTAGTACATTGCTCTAAAATAACACTGTCTGCTTGCTGCACATCTGTCTCTTATAGATAACAAGCTATGCAGAGTATTATGTAATTGCATATGTAGGTAAGTAATTATATAGCGAGTTACACAATTACATATACATGCGATACATGCATATACATGTATGCATGTTCAATTTCAATTCAGTTTCTGTCTGGAAGCCAGAAATGACATTCTGTAAAGCAGTACTTCAAACTTGTAAACAACAAAATGTCTTCTCTACTTGTAAACACATGTGTTGCATCTCACAAGTGTGCGGTATCAAACGAAACTTTAGGCTCTGAACGTTTGACAGAATGTCTGTTCTTCTTTTTCATGAGTAAGAAATATTTTATATTAAATTCTACCATTCTTTTGGTATTATTACACTTCTAATGTTTAATATATGTTATGCTTCTATACATCCTTTATTCTCCATGAACAGATTCAGGCCAATGCTTTGCAAATCCAACTAAATGAGCACAAATAATCTGCACTAACTTCAGGCACTTTTCGGTTTGTTGAGCATCCAGAGCCAGGAGTAAAAAGGTTGAGATCATGATTCTGTTGGGAGCAGCCCTAGTAACACACAGCAATGCACTACACGGCATTGATGGGGATAAAAATGAGATTTACAGTCTAGACTATGAAACATTTTCAAGGTTTACTGTAGCCTGAGGCACAGTATGCCTAACCATGCATTTCACACATCTCAGGAGCACATGGGCCATATTTATTCACAGTATTTATGACCTGCTAAAGTCAGCTTCGGCTTTGATTATATAGTCGATTACACTGTCAAACAGGTGCTGACGAGCGTGAGAATGGAATTTTCTTCATGATATGTGTCTCTCATCTCTTGTTAGAAACAACATGATATTTATTATGAAGGTAATAAAATAAAACTGAAAATAAAATGTAATATTTATTCTATACGTTGATTCTAATGGTGATACAGAAAGGCTGAGTGATAGCTGGGCTGCGGATCAAGGGATGACCTATTTGTAATGATCTATGCATTACTTCTACAGTTCTATGCTGCTGTTAGAGATAATTGCACATAATTTGCACTAGGGGTGTACAAAATAGTCGATACACTTAAGTACCGCAATATTATGTTTTGATACTGTATCAATTCTGTATCAATACTGTATCAAATCAAAAACACAGTGTTACCACAACATAAAGAAGTAGCCACTAATATTAGCATTAGCAAACCTATGCATATGGTGGTGTGTTTTTTATCGTAGTATACTGAATAATAACACCTGTACCATGATACGTATTATATCACCAGCTTCTTGCCAATGCACAGCCTTAATTTCCACTGTCATCTACTCAGAACTGCAGTCTTTGCTCAACCCATGTTCTTCTACACTTCACTGGGTCATGGGTCTGGGTCAAAAGGTCTTGTCCTGTACATTTATTGTACTGTATTTATAAAACTCTAGTGTGAAAATGCCCTTGGCATATAATCATGTTCAATCCATTGTGTAAAAGCCTGTAATGTTACTCTACCTTGTCAGTCAGCATCGTTCTTTCATTTCTGATGTTGTCTTTGTCAGTTCGATGTCCTTGTACATGTAAAGTTGTCCATGGAGGGGAAAGGGGTCAAAGTGTGATGTAAAAATAGTGGTGTAAAAGTTAGTTAAACTTCGCAGCTGTAGGCGAACACAAAGAGCAAAAACACAAATGATCACATGTGAGAATTAAAATCTCAGGTTTTAATGTGAAGAAGCTAAACAATGTCCCTGGTTTAGTGTGAACATGGTTGCCAGGAGCCTTGGCAGAAATTCTGGGGTAGCACTGGGTAGCACTGGCCACCAACCAACTTAGCCACCCCTGTAGAACCATGCATGTGTGTCAGTTCTCAAACAAGTATCTGCACTTTAAAGGCAAATTTGTGTTGGAATGAAAATGGTTTCAAATGTGCTCCTCCGTTTCAGTTATGCTGCTGAGCTTTTGAGTCTGTTAGTACAGGAGCCATGGATGCCACCAGGTAGCCTGAACTGAATGTCCGATGGATGTAGTACAATATCTAGGGAACTGTCAGAACTATCAATTGCAAAACTGCAGTAGTAATCGCAGTAGTAGTATTTTGTCAGTGTTGGGCAGCCGCAGATCTCATTTTGCATGAATGTATAGTATAGTTTAGTTTTGACGCTTGACGACAGAGATGGAGATAGAGATGCATTAGTGTGTTTTTCCTTAACCAGGCATCTGCTCAAGTTGCATTAGTCAGTCTGCGGTTAAGCGACAGGCAGTGCATCTGGGTTCTCTTGGCAGAGGATGAAAGGAGCTGTATCTTGTTTAGGGACCGTATACATTGCCCTTAACACTTCACTTCAGAACTATCACTTCATCGTGCCTGGCTTTGCAGGTGCAAGCCTAAAGCAGGCCTCTATGCCCAGTGCTACACGGCACCTTCAGGGAGTTTCCTGTTTGTTTGTTTGTTCTGTGGAAAGAAGTGTTATTCCATCTCCTCAAACAAGCTGCGTTGATTGTTTCCATTATCTTGTGTTGTCTTGTCTTGCTCAAGGACAGTACATTGGAGAAAACGGAGCAACTTGATAGAGGTGTAGTGTGACAGAGGGAGAATCAGAGGTATGCTTGCGTGACCTGTGAATACATCATGTCTCACACTAGTTTGTATCTAACTTCTCCAAGAGTGGGAACTGTTTCACTACAAAAGGCCTGTCATAGACCAGTGCTGTCCATTAGCTCAAGGACAACAGTAGACTCAGAGGAGGAGCAGGTGCGTTTCTGCTCCAGCAGCAGAGCTAACTCAGGGTGGATAACGCTCACTGTGTTTAACACCAGGTCTGAGGGAACCAGGGGGAGAGCCCTCAGCGGCCAGGGGTTGTTGAAAGACTTCTACTGTTATTTCCTCTTTTCTTTCCTCTGCTGCTTATTTACTCCTATTGTATCCTTCTCTCCTTCTTTTTTCCTATCATCTTCTCTTTCCTCTTTTTTTACCTCTTTCTCTACTTTCTCCATGTCTCCTGTTTCTACTGTACACCTTTTCTCTTCTCTTTTAGCTTTCTGTCCTTCTTTCTAGCTTTCTGTCGTTCTTTCTTCTCTCTTATATGTTTCTCTTTTGTCTTTATTCCTTCTGTATCTTTATTCTATTTCTCATGTCTTATATGTTTCCTTCTTGCTCCTCTCCTCTTTTTATATCACTTCATATCTTTTGCCTTCTCCTCTTCTTCTCATCATTTATCCTCCTACTTTTTTCTAATTTCTCTTCCTTTCTCCTTTTCCTCCACTTATTTTTCTGGCTTTTTGCCCTCTTCTAATTTCTCCCTCTCCTCTTCTTAATTGCTCCTGTCTTGCTTTTATGTCCTCCTTTTTCTTCTCCACCATTCCCTTTCTAATATCTCACTCCTCAATTATCATTTTGTCATTTTTTTCTCCTGTCCATTGTTATCTCTCTCCCATCTTTTCTTCTTAGCTGTCTTTTTTCCTTTCTCCTCTCTCCCCTCATTTGTTTTCTTCTCTCTTACCCTTTTTCCTTCTCTCGTGTTTTATCTTTTTTCTCTTGTCTTCTCTTCTCTTCTCTTCTCTTCTCTTCTCTTCTCTTCTCTTCTCTTCTCTTCTCCTTGTATCTTTTTCTCCTCTCCTGTCCTCTCCTTTCTTTCCTTTACCTCTCCTCTCCTCTCCCCACCTCTCCTCTCCTCTGGTATTCTGTGCCGCAGTGTTAGCCCCCCTGGCCCCTCTCCACCTCCGTAACTATCACAAATTAGCTCATGATGACTTTATCTCGCCTGCTTTTCTCACACAGCTCTCCTCCCTCTTCCTCCCTGCTGCTTTTACTCTTCTTTTTTCTCACATTTCAGTAGCGCTGGCTTTGTGTGAGCATGTGAGCACCTGTGGGAGACTGAGCATTTTGGCCTTCTATTAAAGTTAATCCTTAGTCTGAGGATTTTTGTATCATAAGCTGCATGTAAGTATATAGAACCAGTGTGCTGTTTCATCCTGTACTGATCTGTACACACACTGTGTTCTGGTTTCTCTGAGCACACTTTCCAGTGAGCGCGACAGCTGCAGGGGCATCAGCTGGTCCTCTTTCTCATCCAATCATAGTGGTTTATTAAATGTTTGTTTTAGCTAATTTTCTCTCAATTTATTTTTCTGTCAAATCCTGTCAAACATTCCGAGTGATTTGGTTTACTTTAGTCATCATGAGCGGAAACAAATTGACAAACAGCATTGACAAGCATTGACAATTTGTCATGTTTATATACCACCACGGGCGGTCGGCCTGCGGGTTGCCTGGCACCTCTAATGAATATTGCAGGGCTCTCCCGTGTGCTGCTGCGCGAGGGAGCGGGATGAGGCGGTGTTCTATATCCACCGTGACCTTTCCTTGGCCGCTCTTGCCTCGGCAGGCCCCGAGCCAGCAGGACGCCTGACGCTAGCTGATGCCGGGGGGTGAGGGCTTGCTCCTGGGGTCAGCGGGCAAGGCTGTTTGGGGGCGGACGTGGGGCTTAAAGGCCACGATCCCTTGGAGAGACCTGAATTCATTTCCGCCGCGCTTATCGATGACTTGGTGCCAAATTAAAACAGACGACAGCGCATGGCACTGTTGTTTAGTCGAGGAGCACTCCAGAGCCGTGTGGCTGTTGTGCCACGAGCCCAAGGAGAGCAAGGATCGATTTAAGCTTGTGGGATGATGAAGGGCAGGGGTCATTTAAGCTGGGACCCTGCTTACTAATGCATCTGATGAGTGCAGCAGAGGGTCGTTACTAACTCCGCACTGCCGAGATTGTTTCTGGAAAACTGAGCTTCACTCTCCCAGAGCCTCTCATCCACCATTCTTGACACTTAACCTTCTCTCAGCCATGAAGAATTAAAACGCTCAGGGCTTATTTTGTGTCAGCACAAATGTAATGAAAAATATAAAGCAGGTAATGCGTGGCTGGAGATTTTTCACCACTTTAATTTGCGTTGCATACCTAAGCAAGCGCAGCAGTGTAATTGCCCCCCTCCCTCACACTGGCGCGGCTCTGACTCAGTGTGCCGCTGTGTTTTCCCCATGTGGATGTGTGGGACTCTTCATTTGTCACACTTATTAAAAAATCCTTGGTAGCATGGCATATTGTTGGAGCTTGGCTGAGCCATTCCTCTAACACTTCACAGAAGATTAAAAGACTGATTCCTTATTGGAAACCAGTAAGGAACTGGCATTATTTCCATTTTACTCACTGCTGGGACAGGGAGTCATAGAGCATTACCCAAGTTGTCGGGTCACAATGAAAGCATCATAAATCTTGCACCGGCTTTCAGTATATCAAGGGGCACTTTGCAAGAGCTGTCAAGTCAATAAACCCCACTGAAAACCGAACAAAAAAAAAAATAAATAAATAAAAATAAAGAAAGAATATCTGGAAAATAGCCGAGCTGGACCTGGAGCCTGTTAAGATTTGTTTTGTGGCAGATCCATGGAAGTACTCTTCCTTTAACATGGATCTAAGCAACTCCCCCAATTTTCAGGAGTCTAAATCTGGTGTGAGGTTCTAGACAGGCCCTGCTTCACAGTCAACTTCTGCTGATTTTTACTGCTTTTATTGTTTGATATAGTTAACATGTAAACCAGCTCCTTCAATGGGCGGGATCTCTACTGACGTTCCATCACTCTTTATTGCGTTGGGCCTTGGCTATACAAAAGATTCTCAGAGGAATCATGGGAAGATTGAATAGGTCGGGAGTTGAGCTGGGCTATTTCCTCTAATGTGCGAGAGGCTTGAAGGCTATCCAGGAGATTAATACGGCTTCAGTCTTTTTGGAACAGTGACATTTATTCTCCCCAAAGTTTCCCTTGTTTGGAGGCACTTTCTCATTTCCCAGTGTCTCTCTGCCTCTACTGTGGCCTCTCTCTCTCTCTCTCTCTGTCTATCTCTCTCTCTCTCTTTCTCTCTCTGTCTTTCTTTCACTTTTCTTTACTTTCACTTTCTCCTCCGTCTCTTTTTTACATCTCCCTCTCTTTCTCTCTCCCCACACCTTACGTTCTATGTCTCTATTTCTTTCTATTCCCTACTCTCTTTTTTCTTCTTGCTCTTTCTCTCTGTTTTTCTCCCTCATTTCCTTTCTTTACTATTTCTACCTTTCTCTCTCTCTCTTTCTCTTACTTTCTCCTTTTATTAATCTCCCTCCCCTCTTTCAGTACCTCTTTATCATTCTCTATGTCTGTTCTCTGTGCCTCCCACTATCTCTTTCCCCATTCCTCTACTCTTCCTCTGGTTCTCTTTCACTTCTCTTGATCTCTTTCTCTTACTTTATCTCTCACATTCTCATTTTCTCGCTTTCTATTCTAATGTACTCTTTGTTCTAATGTACTCTTTTATTTCTTTCTTTCTTTCTTTCTTTCTTTCTCTCTCTCATACTCATTCTCATTCTCTTTCTCTTTCTCTCTCTCTCTCTCTCTCTCTCTCTCTTTCTCTCTCTCTCTCTCTCTCTTTCTCGCATTCACTTTCATTACTCATGTTTCTCTCATTCTTGTTTTCTCTGCTTCCAGCATTGGCGAGCTCCATTCCCCTCCAAAATCCTGGCTTTCACAACTGCCCAACCCTGCAATCTGTCATTTCTGTCACACACTCCTTCATTATACATTGTAACTCAAAAATGCTAGCATGGAATGTATGAACAGAATTTGAACAAGAGCGCATGGGACATTTGGTCTGTTTTTTACCCCTGCTGTACTACTCCGTGCCATAAGCCTTGTCAGTATCAGTGACTTCATTTTTAATAAATGTCATCTGCAGAGACGTAGGTACACAAGAACAGGCCTGTTGGCATGTACAACTGGCTTGGCTCTGCACACACGGGTCACGCTCACCGCACACACGGCGCATTACAGTTTCACTGTGAATCCCTGATGTTCTCATTTGAGAAACATGTTTGTTTTCAAACAATTGTTTGTCTTACTGTTAATGTTAGGCTTACGCGAGAGTGTCAGTCATATTACAGACTCATCTCTCCTCAGCTGCTTCTGTAGTAACATCAGAAATAGTAGTTATTGTATAATACCACAGATATGACTCACTTAGCCAGAGGAAATTCAGTCATATCACAAGGCAGTGCGACATGAGCGCAGACCACAGCCGCCCACAACGCTGCAGTGTTCACTCATTTAGCATTTCCATGTCTGATTAAGATAAACTGAACTTCTTCCTTTCTCGTATTGCAGTATTTAATAGGGTGCATTCTTTTGGGTGGCCGGGGTGAGTGTTTTGAGGAAAATTCTTAGACCCGAATCCATTTTTCAGTAGTTAGCTGCATTCATCATCTGCATCTGTGTAAATTAGCAAACATAGGAGAGATGTGTCAACTAAAATGAATGGGTTGCAGAGTATGCTGTAGGGTTAATCAGAACATGGCTGAAGCGCATCCTGGCAGAACGACAGGAAAATCAGCACCACCAGTGGAGTGGAAATCACTCTTTTTTTAACAGCCTGGATGGAGCCGTTTCTTTCTGCAATGCTAGCATCCTGCAAAATGTATTTCCAAAATGAATTTGAGGAAGTCCAAAAGCGTACACTATTTCCTGAGCCCCCGTTTCAGTGGTGTTTTTCTCCCGTACCTTGCTGCCTAGCTCTGGCCTTAATGGAGAGCCATTAAATGTTTCACACTTTTTCATCAATCAAGTGTTTTGAGCTGCCACGGCGTTTCACATCAAAAGAATTTTTCCACCGAACCCTATTATCCAGGGTCTTTCGTTCCGTACGACCGCCTTCCCTGAAACGTCTTAAGCACTTAACGTTTTCAGGTCTGCATTTCTTTTATACTTCAAACAACAAACTTGGATGTTAATGGCCCATATGTCCATCAGCATTTGAACATATACATACACAATGGAGGAAACAAGCTGTCCCTGTTTTTTTAAGGGATTATATGTTTGCATTAGGGCTGCAAGCAATGAATCAATGGAATTGATCATATCGATAGCTAAATACACCTGGCAACGAATCTCGTTACTGAATAGTTGGTTTGACTGGACAGGACTTATGCTTCCCATCTAATTTTACATCACTTTGTTAAAAATACAGACAGTGCAGGGTAGTACCTGCCCCAGATTTACACAAAACATGCCAGTATTCACAGGATTTCACAGTGGTCCTCATAGCAGTCCTCAGGGGCCCTCAGACACTCCACGTTTTTGCTCTAACATTACTGATAGTGGCTAAGGATAGAGCATGTGGATCCCATGTGGTGGAACCCTAAGGAGGGTTTGATAACCACTGATCTAAAACGTGGATATTTTAAAAATATATAGTTTCCTATGAATTGTGTTAAACTGAGCTTAACTTGCACAACAGTATGGTGAGTTAAGATACTAGAACTTACTAAATCTCAGAAATTAAAAATAGTGTCATTATCTGCTTTTCAGTTCATTCTGCTGAAATTTGGCCAATCATTGACTGAACTGACTAAAGGGATGAAATTTAGGAAGAGGAATGAGACATTTTTAACTCATCTATCTAACCTGCTCAGATAAGATATGATATTACATTCACATATTAATATTTTTATTCTCTGTGTCACACAAAATCAGTGTTTTAGCTCAGTGAAAGCCTTTAGCAAGATTTAGTGTTTTTTGTGTGCACAGTTCAAATTTGGCTTATCTTGAAACTGCTGGCCACATGCATATGCTCAGTGCTGGTTTCAGGATAACAGCCTAATATCATAGGGAGGGAAAAATATCTTAAATATAAAATACATGTCTGTAATTTTTAGTTCATTTTATGTGATAGTTTTATCATGCTTCTTGTACTCAAACTAAGCAAGTATTGCAGTAATAATCTCATTTCATTGTTACATTTTGGTTGGAAAGCATTGAAAATTTGTTTGCATGATTTAAATATGTAGGCATAGGTAGATGCAGCTAAGTGAGCTCTCCCATTGGTTAAGACCAGGAACAGAAGGTGTAATGTGTCAGAGTGAGTACTAACATAATAAGACAGTGAAGGTGGAATTTGCCTGTCACTGTGAATATATCACTGACTGTATTGTTATAAAAGGAAACCAGCAGCAGCTCTGTGCCAGGACTCTTTACTGCAGGAGTCACTGTAAAACCTTTCTGCATTTCTGCATGGCTGCTGTGCTTTACATTGTGTAGGATTTTCAAGATGAGCAGACCCACAGAAATGCTACTGAGAAGTTTAGATCAAAGCTTCTTTACATTGTCTTACAATGAAAGTAAATAATGTTTTTGTACAATCCACACTGATTAAAATAGTATTTTTAAGCTCAATGAAGAAGATCAGTTTCTATGTCCCGGATAGAAGTCCTGTTGTTATTTTGGAAATATGGTTTAGAAGATGGGGTCCGTGTTTTATGCATTATACACTGTGAAAAAGGATGCATTATGAAATAATGTTTGTTGTTCCTCTTCTTTAATAAAACATTGTGTATCATTTTAATTACATAACTACTAACAGTATTTCTTTTCCAGACCAATCAGAAACATAATGGACCAATGGAACAGTTATGCCAATAATGGCAGCCCTAGTCTGCATGCATGCTCTTAATTTTTTTTCCTTCTGAGATTGAAGAGCTTTCCATTGCCAGTAGCAGTCGTGTCTCAGTGTGTGTATTTGCTAAGCAGCTTGTAGTGACAGCTAAACTGATAACTGGCAAATCCATACTAGCACATATTCGATGTTCCTTCATATTCATTTCGGTCCATCTCGTTTTTGGCTGGGTCCGGCCTTCAGTCCACTCAAGACCCCCCAGTGAGAGAAAACAAGCAGGAACCAGCCTGCAGAACCTCGTATGAATTGTTCGTATGTTCGCTGAAATCTCCAGGCTTTGGATTAGCTGTGTGACTCTGGATCAGAAGACGTGAGTCCCAGCTCACTAATCTGTCTGTGTGGGGTTAGAGGCGCACTCTCTGGAGTCAGTGAGCCAGCACTGTTTGGACTCCTGCGAGGGTTATTAATTCCCTTTTTGCCACAAGGCGCTCTGTCAAGAATCGATTGTGCTGAGAAATTGACAGCAGAAGCCTCTCTCTCTCTCTCTCTCTCTCTCTCTCTCTCTCTCTCTCTCTCTCTCCTATTCTCAGTATCTGTTCTCTCATTGCTTTCCACAAGGTAATTGTCAGGCTCTCTTTCTGTGAATCTCAGTTTCGACTTTGCCGTCTGGCTGCCTTGCTAGCCTCGCCATTCCTCACCATTGTGCCGGGATGTTATTAAAGATTGGCACTCTGCTTCTTTTTGTTGCACCGTGCCTGTATCTGCTCAGAAGAAAGGGCAGGTGACAGTGACCCATTCTGTCTCGCCCCCCACCTCCTTTTGCTTTCCTTCCTCCGGGGGTTTGAGAGTGGTCAAGGTGAGATGTATAAGACAGCCTTCCTCTCCCCTCCATTGATCTCGCTGTGCCGAAAGCAGAGTGCACGCAAGCGGAGCAGCACGTGGCAGCGCTGACGGGAAAAGGCACTGAAGTGTTCCCGCTTCCATACCCCAAACCTTTTGCCTTTCCTCTGCAGCTTTTGATTTTGGGGTGCTTTGAAAGAATGAAGCCCTCAGAATGTCGACGCCGAGCGTCGAGCACATGCACGCCCATAGTGTATACGTTGTCCTATATATAGACAAGCTAGAGGAGGAGTGGAACGGCGGTTCAAGAAACCAAGTGTGACAAGTGAAATTAGGACATGAAGTTTGCTTCAAAGCACAGCCGAACAAAGCCCGGGTCTCGCAACCGAAGTGTCCTTCACCTCTTCGAGTCAGTGCAGAAACTGCCAGAGGCCAGTGTTAGTGCATGCTTTGATCTTCTCCTACTCCAGACTTCGTCCTTAGTGACAATAATAATGATGTTTGGTGAAAATACCTCTTCTTTTTCTGAGCGGTAGAAGGTCTTTCATGTGTCGGCTCTGACGCAGTGCAGTGTATCAAGAAATAAACAACTACATGGTGCAGTCTTGGACTAGTTTGTCTAAAGGCCAATTTCTTAAGCAGCTCCGTTGTGAGGAGTAATCCCAGTAGACTTGCGTCATAAACCATGATAAGAGAACAGCAAATAACAAATTGGCCACATGCATGACAATGTTCAGTATGCACTGTGAGCAAGGTCGGCTCTAGCCTTTTGGGAACCCTGGGAGGGATTTTTAGGGGGCTTCTATCTCAACCTTAAGCTTAGTTCTATCTATGTGGGCACAGAGTTGTTTTTATGGTTGTAAATGCTTTACTCTTTACATACACTCATCATCACAACAATAGTTGTACAAATAGTTGCACCCAAAGGAATCAACCAACAGGAATAAAACTTAGTGGGTAGGTTTGACAATGATAGACATGTGAATGATTCAAGTTCCTGCTCGGCCACACATATGATATAAGCAAGGACAAGTCTTATCGCTGTACCTGACTGACCCAACAGCCATTGTGGACATTCAGTGAGCACACCATGTCAACATCGCCAAAGGCTTCAATGGTGTCACGCCAGACTGTAATGGAGTGACTCAGAATGGCAGCCGGTCCCGCTTTTGTCTTGATGGAGACAACCAACGAATCCATGTGTGGAGGCACCGTGGTCAGCGGCAAGATAAACTATTTGTTGTCACAGGTCACATGTCCAGAAGGCCTGGTGTCACCCCACCTCCACCCCTACCGCAAAATCCGCAGGAACTGTGTGAGAATATTCAAGCTGCATGGGGTGGATTATCACAGGACACCATGAGGAACCTCTACAACTCCATTCCAAGGCGTATTCATATGAGTGTGATACATGAGTGTATTTAGAAAGCGTGATTTCTTTTTCCTTCTCAGACGACGCCTTCTCGTGTTTCATGCGACTGGCTGTTTGACAAACATTCACAAGCATATAGTCACGTGGAGACAGGACAAGGTGGNTATCATCATTTATTGTTCCTGATAACCTTTATCTTCCTTCCTAATAGCACTGCAATCACACATTTCCATCCGGATGCAATTATTCTTTTGATGATGAGTGTATTTAGAACTGGCTGTTTGACAAACATTCACAAGCATATAGTCACGTGGAGACAGGACAAGGTGGCCGGATATAAACGCAAGGATTTAATGAACTAAAATAAAACAAAACCAAAGAAACTAAACAACTGAGACACAACTGAACAGGACTACAAAAGTAACCGACAGGGAAACAAAACCAACAGACAAGGAAACAAAACACCAGCAGGGGAACAAACGACCGACATGGAAACAAAACACCAAGCAAGAACACAGGGGACTACAGGGGGTATAAGAGGACAAAGACTAACAAGGAACACCTGGGAAGGGGCGGAGCTACAAACTAAGGACAGGTGAGGGGACTGACAAGGGGCGGAGACAGGAGGAGCCAAAAACCAAAACAGAAGCACATGGAAAAAGACAACAAAAGGCACATGGAAGTGACAGGACAAACAGGAAGCCAGAGAAAACGGAAAAACAGGGGCTAGATTAGACAGGACAGGACGTGACACATATGCACATGAGGATTAATCGTAGCTTGAGTATCAACCTGAAGTAATCAAAGGTTAATCACAGCTAGGTTTTGTGAAACTGAAGTCAGAAAGCCTGTCTGAAAGTTGAACCTGCTCCATTAGACACACTCAATATCTACTACCTGCTGTCGTCCAACTAAAAGCTAAATGGCATGATAAGCCCACCAGACAAAAAAATTGTCACCTTGTGTGTTTATGGTAGTAGTAACTGCCCAAGAATGATCAGGCTATAAATATCTGTGGGGTGTGTGATGGGATCCATAGATTGAGAAGAGGTGGTACAGTGCAGTGAATGTCTCGTTTGATGTGTGGAAAGTGTGTCAAAGCAGATGTTGATTGGTTAAAAGGAGTGATTGCATTTGGGTGTGTCAAAACCATAGTGTGGAGGAAGTAGCTGAATTTGCAGGTGTATGGAAGCATATGGTCATAGAAGTCTACCAGCAGTGGCAAAAACCCCAGTGTACAGGAAATTCTCCTCAGAATTGTGCCAGTGAAGTCCATGACAAATTGAATCACAGCTGTTATTTGTGCTCGTGAAGGTATTACACACTATAAGGTACATTTCAGTCACAGGTGACACATTTTTTGTCTGGTGAGCTTTTCAGCTGGAGATCTGTACCTTTTTTGAGACATGATTAACCTTTTTTCCCCTCATGCAAACCAAAATTATATATGGTAAACCAAGGAACCATAAAGGCACATGCCAATTCAAGCGAAAGGGGTGAAAAGGGCTTCAGTTCCTGTCTGCTCATGGCTTGTGTCAACAGCTTCTCCCAGAAGCCTGTGCTTAAAGACAGAGCAGCAGGTTGAACAAACCCTAAAGCAAAGCTGTTTTTTTCTTGAAATCTGCTCATCTGAAAACACGAGTTTAGATTAAAAATACTCACAAGACCCCCATTTTATCACGCTTGGTATCCCCTGCCCTTAAACCTGCTTGGAGGGAGGTGTAAATATTTAGTAACTTTAAAGCTGAACATCAAAGCTAGTTGCTGGTGCAGCTAGCTACAGATGTATCATGTTTTCCATCTCTGAGCCACAAGGTTTTGTCACGACACTTTGAGTGCTGGTGTTGTTGTGTGCATGGAGGTACTGTAAGCACATGTTTATCACGACTCCTGTTATTCCCTCTGCTGTTTAGGTGTGTACTGAATGTGCAGGAACGGTAGCCTTTTGCTCTGCTTCACTGGGCTAGTGAAGTGAAAGAAGCTGCGTTAACACAGCACATATGACGTTCACACAGACATAAAAATAGCGTTGTCATGTTCCATTACCTAGCAACACATACCTCATACAGTAGTGCAGATGGGGGCCGGTAATGTGTACAGTATGTGCGTCCATGCAGGTGGTGATCCGAGGTGCATATGACCTTGATGTAATAATGGAGAGAATAGAGAAAAGGAGCTCCTCTTTCTCCTTTCTTTACTGCTAGCACAATAATGTCTGCGGTTAAAATATGAATAATAGATTTGTGTTCCTTCTTCTCCTCTTATCTGCTAAGTAAACAATTCATCTCACTCGTAGGCCATCAAACAATCTCTGAAACAAGAGAGCATGCAATGCTCTGGCTAGTGCTAGTGGCTTTTGTATCTATTGTCTGCTATTTATCTCTACTTGCTAGTGGTCTCTCTCCTTACCTTTCTCTTTGTCTCTCTCTCTCTCTTTCTATGTCTCTGTCTCTCTCCCAAACTGTAATGTAAACCTTTTAGTTTGCTCTGTGCACTTGCCGCAGCATGATGAATTGCAGCAATACGAGCTGCAAAGTGCATGCTCGGTGCTCCTTGAAAGCTTTTATCTTAGATTTGGCGTAAGTGCATGCTCGATAATCAAGCCAAGCGTGGAAACCTGTTTATTCTGAATCCAGCACACGGCTGTCTGTAGAAATTAAAACTGAAATGGAAACATTTCAGGTTCAGGTTCATGACTCTCAGGAGAAGAGAGTCTGGACTTGCATTTCTGATATCTGAATTTGTTTGCAGCAAATTTGTTACCGCATTTAACAAATGACTGGATGTTGTAGGGCTGGTTAGCATTGGGATCATCTCCAGTTTGTGTAAACATGTTAGAAGTGCTAAATATTTGCAGAGCGTTATCTCATCTGTTTCCACAGAGGCCAGTCTCATTTTCAATATGTTTGTAAACATTTCATTTAAACATAAGCATTTCATGACAACTGTGTCAAAAGAAATGGTCAAACAGTTCTTGTTATATTAATAAAGATGCAGTGGTGTGAAAAATGTGAAAAAAAAATGTGATTTCCTTCATTTACAGTTGAAACAGCTATTAACTAGATGTGAATCACACAAAACAGAAAATATGTTTAATGGAATATGTTTAATAAAAAATGGCACCACCATAATTATACATATGTGTCATGACCACCAGCTAATATCCAGAGTATCCGCTGTGTGCAGCATGGACGGCAGCTAGAGAGGCTGGGAATGACGCAATAAGGTCCTGGTAGGTTGTCACAGATATCTGCAGTGCATTGCACAGCTGCTGGAGGGTGCGTGGGTGAGGATCCATAGAGCGAACACAACGATCAAGGTGGTCCCACAGATGCTCAATTGAGTTCAAGTCTGGGGAATTAGGGGGCCAGAGTAGTACTTGGAAGTCCTGGTCATGCTCTTCCAATCAGTGTTGGACATTTCCCATGACAGCAATGAGTCATATGTGTGCAGAGAAGCTATTGGCCACCTTATATACTCACCAAGCCAGCTCACGACACGTGACTTCCTTCATGAATATATATATATTCTCCACACACCTAAAGTTAAGTCTTAGAAGTTGGTTGCATTTCAATGTTCTTTATTTCCTTGACAAAGTATTATCACAGTGAAAGGATGAACAGATGTGAACAGCTGTGATTTTTTTAGATTTGGAGCTTAGTTTTCTTAGGGATGACAGCTACAGCGCTGTTTACTTGATGGTGACAGTTTTGGTGGTCTGAGAGTTCCTGTCCGGCTCATTTTCTCTATATCATTTACTAATTTTTAAATCAGCACTAAAGGTACTAAACCATCATTGGGTCACTACCTCTCTTGTCACTGGTTGGTACCCTCAAGGGTCTTTAGTACATTTAGTTGGGGATTACAACTGTACCATAATCACTTGGAATTACAAGACACACCCTGTCCTGTCTCTAGCCTTTTATTGTATTGTTCTTATTTTAAAAAAGTTATGAAAGGATGAGGTATGCACAAATAATTTATGGTACCGAATTGACCTTAATATCATTGTTGTACCTTGAAGGTACATTTACGTTGTTTGCACACTGTCTTTTCTAGCAATGTATGCAAAGAGGTTATTTTATATTGAATCTCCTCAAAAATATCTTCTAAAAAAATGAATAACTTGTACATAATGACCATTTTGACTGCAAATGAAATAAATTAAGAGTGGTCTCTGACTGTTGCACAATACTGTAGATTACCATTTATTTATTTATTTATTTATTTATTCTTAGCAATTTCTTATTTAACGATGTCAGGCACAAGGAACTTGGCGCGACGCACACAGAGCTAAAAGTCAAAGGAGTTTAATTGAACAATCTGATAACTGAACACAACAGCAAAGGACAAGCATGCAAACAACAGGGCAATGCCAGGCCATAGGTGGAGAGACAAGCAAAGGTCGTGAACAAGGAAATCCAACAAGCCAGCAAACAGAATCAAAGGGGTAATCCAAGAGAGTAGACAGGTGCACAGAAGGAGAGTAGAAAACCAGCGAGGCAAAGAATCAGACAACCAGGATCAAGGAAGAATCGAGAGGGAAAGTCGAAGTCAAAGGAAAGTCGAAAACAGTAAGAGCAACGAGAAAGGCAAGGGAGAAATGCTTGGAATTGCAAACAAGGTTTGGCAAAACTTCACAGTGAGTGTTGGGCGGGGGGTTTACATGAGGCCTGGTGAAAAGAGCCACAGGTGTATGCAATCAGTACTCTGGCAGGGTGTGGGAATGAGGCGTGATTGGGTGACTGGGAACGTGTGAGTGTGAGGTCATTGGATAGTGCACTCTGGGAAATGGAGTCCAGGAGATCGGCGGTGTCAGGGAGACCCGGAGGCGTGACAACGATCTTGAATCAGTTTTTATAGTCTTCACCTATAATGTTACTGCCTGAGAGCTTTTGTTATGACAGTGAGAATATTGTGTTGTTATATATTTGTTTCTTGGATGTTTTAACATATTTGTTCATTTGCCTTTGCTGTGAGCAGATTCATGGTGAATAACAAATTGAATTTATTGCTGCTTCCCTTAAAGTGATGAAACCAATCCAGCACACCCATAACTATATTAAACAACATGCCCCCCCCCAACCTCCCCCCACATACATACTGTTCATAGTAATTGGCACATCAAATCCATTTCCATGCAACAAAGACATTCTCATTTCCTCTTTGTTAGTCTCTAATAGTTTCCTATCAGTACGGTAATCAACTCAATCAGACTGATACAAGCAATGTAGAAAAGTCAGTTGAGATTTTGGTCTACTAAAAGCATTTTCCAGATGACCTTTGTACTTTGATTGGCTGGCTGATAGGTTGCAGTCTTGTGTGACATTACACAGGGTAGGGTGCTTTAGGATAGCCCAGTGAGTTTATTGGCTGGCCTCAGATGTAGAAAGAATGGAACCTACACCTTGAAGATGGTCACCAAGACAATAATGCTCTATTTCCCATCTGATTGCACTGGGTGTGGTTTAAAAACAACTCTCTGGTAATTGATCAAATTGTTTATTATCTTACTTACCAAACAATATGGCCTTTTTTTCTATTGCTGAGTCAGACTGGCTAACTGCTGTAACATATCTGCCACATGGTTAACATGTTTTTCAGTTATCCATTATATATAAACAGCCTTTACAAAGCCACAGTTTTTGCAATTCAGGCATAATCAGGCATGAAAAGTTCCAGTCTCTTTACTTGTTTATGACCCAATTCTTCATACATTTGCCTATAACCAGGAGCATGTGTGTTATTAGAGTGGCTGAAATGGTCTAAATTAATACAAATGTACTGCCAAATCACTAAGAGAAAGAAATGATATAAGAATGCTACAACATCAGAAATGCCCATAAGTATGTGTGACATTGTCTTGTCAAAAGCCAGTCTAAGAAATGGGATAGACATTCTTGGAGCCTGCATCCATAGGAATGTGAAAATGGAAGCTTTGCAGAACCCATACGCAAGGTCAGCACACATCTCAGTGCTAAGATGAATCTTTTCAAATGAAATCGGGCTCCTGAGTGGCGTAACCGGCTCAGAGAGTTGCATCCTATCACTAGGAACCCAATTTTCAATCTTGCCGATGCCACAGCCATCCATTCCTGAGCGTCAAAGAGAGCAATACAGGCCCTGCTGCTCTCTGGGTGGGAAGGCTGGGTCCATCTATGGTGTAGTGGTTCTGGCCAATCACAGGCATTTGTGGGCTCACACATATATAGCACCTGGCAATCATCATTCTTCTCCAAGTGTATGCAGCTGGCCTTATGATGTTACACAAGCAGCAGCTCGACAGCAGCTCAGAAAGAGGCTGTGGAGGCTTTGATGTCTCAGAGGAAGCACATACTTGCCTTCATACTTTAGACAGCTGGTAATGTCTAACACTGGGGAAATAATTGGATAAAAATGAAAAAGTAATTAGACAGAAAAATAATAGGGCCAGACGGGTATAACATTTCATTCAATTATGTCAATTTTAAGGAGTTAAAAATACAGAAAAATGATATCAGCAGATATAGATATTGCATATTAAGCCATATTATCATCTAAAAAGTGTCAGAGTCTGTTGCAAGAAAAAGAGCTTTTAAGGGTCTAATGATTTATAAAATTTAGACTTTGGTTTAATTCCATATAGTATTTTTTTCAAAACAGGACACATATGGAGGGAGCTAAAGGTCATGATCTGTTAAATTAGCTTTGGCAGCTTCTAATTTCTTTGAAATAATGAAATTAAGTCAAACAAAAAAGCAGATATCTACTGAAGTTGGCGTGCTAAGACGCTAGCCCCAGTCTGTCCTCTCTCATAATACTACTTTGTACCTCAAGAGACCATAGTGTGTCACTGTAGTGTCGATTTGAATCAGTCTAACCTGAGAGGATGAAGAAGCAGCACATCCCCATGAGGAAAGACCTGCCCCATCTCTTGTCAGTCATGTTGAAGGTCCTGCTCCCTGTTAGATAATCCAAGGACAGGTAGCCAACACAATGATGGCTGAAGCTCTTGGCAGCCGACCATTTTCACCACTGCCACTTGCTCTCAGCAAAGGAGGGACTGTGTTTCTTTCCTTGTTTCTTATGATAGGGGTGGACTCCATAACTTTCTAATGATAAGCTACCCTCTATTTGTTTGGAGTATAAATTTAACAGATTTTTTTTTCATCTTACAAATTGCATCATTTAAAGTGTGGGACATAAAACAAAACTTGGATTTTCATACCCCAGATATGTTTTATTTATTACGTTATCCCATTACATTTGTTAAAAGTGTGATATGAGATTAATAACATATCGTCGCCGTCCGAAGAAAAACAAGCATATCCAAAATGGCAACTTTACAGGAGAGGGCAAAAACCTAATTTAATTTTAATGTAAGTCAATGGAATCAGACTTTTTTACAGGCAAATTTGGGCCATTTCTGTTGGTCCATTTGTCATGAAATTTTCCAACGATGTGAACAGTAGCTCATGTGATCGAATGATGCATAAAAGTAAACATCACCAAAAGTAGAGATGCATGTTTTTCTTTGGACAGCGACGATATATATATTCAGTACTAAAACATCTCCTACAGGTCTCCTTAAAACAAAGTCTGTTGATTTAACAGAACCTCTCACGTCAACAAAAGTTTGCTCCCATTCCTTAATTCGGACCTAGAGCTGCCATGAACACATCGACATCCAGCTTCTAGGGTGTCAACTCACGGCTGATGAACTCATCATTATGGTAATGATGATGCAGCAGATTACATATTGGCAACTCTCCTGCTTACAGAAGCAATAAAGATTTTCAGGGTGATTACACGTATCAAAATATGCTTATCAAATATGCATCTTCAAATTGGTAATCAAAAACCCATCCCAAACTGCAAGAGAGGTTTTAAATTAATACTGCTCTCTGTAAGGAAGAATGTTCACATCAACTCAATCTAAATAACTGCAGAGAAGCGGGAGGGTGAGGTGGGTGTGTGTGTGTGCAAGGCAGCTGAGAATCACCTGGAGTGATACCATCTGTCTGCCTAGGTCCCAATGAGTAATAGCTTCATGTAATGGATTAAGAGAAGATCCCTACAAACGTGAGGACTGAAAAAAGACAAAGTGGTGGCCGCCTACAATCTACTGCTGCCTTGACAGATGCATACAGAAACTGTTTGTTTGTGACTCATAGCAGTCTCTGTTCATTACAGCTGGTGAGGAACATTAACAGCTGGCATTAAGCATGTTAGCCCACTGCCACCAAGCACAGTAATCATTATGAGTGTAAACTGCACCGCACCTTCTCAGGAATGCTGCAGACTCTGATATGTGGTAGGTGTTTGTATGTGTTCTTAGCTGAGGTGTATGGAGGAGGGGTTGTATACATGCTGAAAGTAGGAGGGAAAAAAAACACAGACTCCTGAGGTTTTGTGTATGAGAGTAGGAGGGCAGAGGAGGAGAGGAGCCATCCTTGTGCATTCAGAAGGGCTAGTAATTAATGAGGCAAGTGGGCTCTCTGACCTCACGGAGAATGGAGCGGATCTCTGCAGCTCAGCCGTGTTGCGAGCAAACCCACACAGGGCTTTTGTCTCCAGCCCTCAGTCCAAGGTTGCAAGCACCAAGTACTGCCTGTCAGCCTTGCCTGAAGAAAGCAGCGGAATGAAAAAAAAACATGCTCTGCGTGTGAGCCTGTCATAGCGCTCATCTTCTTCTCTTTTTTAAGGGTCTTCTTCCCTAATATTCGGCTTTATTGCGATTCTGCCTGTTTAGACTGTATTGTCCTCAGTGATCCGCTGTTCGCGCTCCACTTCTGATTGCTTCTCCATACTGTAGCTTTGATACAGGAAATGGCATTGACACTGTCTCGATGATGATTCTTGGCCTTGGTCTGTGGGCGAGCCTGGATACAAGATAGCCAGACTTTGATTCCTCACTGTGTTTAAAGAGAATATTGCTTCCAACTGTTCTTCTCCGCAGTACATATATTTCCATTTACATCAAAGGACCTAGCAGGGCCGGATGATGAAACCTCTGTGTCACCAGTGAAGACAGCGAGACTTCTCCTTCCTCCGCCTTTTCCCCCGCAGAGGTGTGCTTTCTCTGCAGTCTGTAACCTTGCATAGAGTTGTTGAGTCCAACTTTTTCCCCGCATTGTTTATGCCGTATTATTAGCGCCGGTCTTTTGCTGATGGACAGCTGACAGATGCCTGTTGAAACACTGCTTTACTATTGATGGAGGAGTCAGGCAGGCTGAACAAACTGCCACTCAAACTGGCCGAGGGAGATGAGAAGAACTGATCTGCTGGACAGGCTGGGATGGACTATGTTAACAACTCTACTTGGTTGGATTGTGGAGGCTACCCATAAGTACTTCAGTTCTGTGGGAGTGGAATCTCTGGAGTGAGTGGTTCAGGCTTCATTAGAGACCCTGCTAAGGAGGAATGACTCACTCTGAAGCACATCTATCTCTGTGGGCTCAGATGATGCAGCTGTGGGTGTGTGTGTATATTTTTTCTTTTTTCCTTCACTATCTTTTTGCATAGAGCTTGCTGGTCCATTGCTTCCCATTAGTATTTGCCTGCCCTCCTGCGCACCTGGCTGCTAGCAGTGGTAGTGCTAGTCAAACAGTCCATTTGTCAATATGAGGAGAAGTATAGTAACATGGGAAATGCAGATCCATGTCCGTGTTTCAGGCTCTTTCGTCACAAAGGCTGCACTTGTGGTTCAAAAGGATTCTCCTTAGAGAGCTTGTGGATGTGCATTTCCAGAGATAAGATCTGGGGGGGGGTATGTGGTCAGATACTCTTTCCGTATCGATATATGTGACTTGGCCTTGTGCTGGCCTCTGCAGTTGATGGGATTTGACTGAACTAATCCACGCAGCACTTTCATCCATAGCAAGGTGTGGTAATGAGGTAATTTGTCAAAGTTATGGAAAGCGGACCATTCCAACATGTATTTCCATCTCGCTGAAAAGACGCATGTCTCCAGACAAATTGCCTCTGAGTGCTGATAGCGGTAATCCCTTAAAACAGACGTGTTTCAATGCCTGAGGCATCACTCTATTCTGGCCAAGGTGCAAAAGCCATTAAAAGTTGAGAATAGTGCTTATAATGTGCATCGAGAGCAAACTTGTTCCCTCCGTTCCAATAACCACTTCCACCTTCCACCCTGACGTGTTTCCCTAACGTGATCCAGAGGCCCATTCTACACCCTTTCCTGTGTCCGCAGTCCAGCACCAAAGGGCTGAGGCACAAAGAGCTTCACAACTCACTTACCGTAAACCATGAGTGATAAAGAGAAGGGAGAAATCAATAGGAGGGAGACACCACAAATCTGTCGATGGAAAGCAACACTGGAGACCGCCCAGATTAAATCCGCAAAGCCCTGAACTGTTAAAAGGAGAGGAAGCGCGAGAGAGTGAGAGAGAAACGCCTTAGACACTTTCCTTCCATTCTCATGCCTTGTCTGTTACAGTACAGAGCTCTGACTTTTTAAATTATGCCCTGCCTAAATTAGAGGGATTTAATGAGGAAGGCTGAGCTGGGGAAAAGAGAGCTAGAGAGTGAGGTGAAGCTATCATCAAGAGCTAGGTTGTCTTACAAGCCAGATTTCTGCCTGAGTTTCATTGCTCAAAGCGGCTGAGAACTGCAGGGATTTTGACATGCAAAATAACCTACCAGTAACCATTGTTTTTTGGTGAGATGCGCAGGTCTCTAGAACTGCTGCAATTTGTCAGTGTAATCGACTATATTGTCACTGTAAGTACTTCAATTTGCATATTATTATGGTGGATTTTGTATTCTTTCCTTGTTTTATGTGCACCTCCATTTTACGCACCCATAGAAAAAAGAGGGCGCAGTTTAGAGGCTCCTTTTATTTGAGCTGGGAGGCTGTTCCCAACCCTGATGTACAGACTGAGGATTATCCTGATCGATATTTGCGGCACCTTTTTGCAGTAACCCACATTATCTTAACACTGAATGTGTTAATGCTACGAAGAACACTGCATAAACTGGAGAATTTTTTGGCGCGGAACTTCTTGCATAACTTCTTTTCCTGGTATGTTTTGGTAGTTCTTGCTACAGTGTTAATAAATCATACTTTAACACCCCATAAACTCATTCTTGTTAAAGTAATAAAACATTATAAAGTTATTAAAGCAGCAATAGAGCTTGCTGTGTTACCTTATCCTACAAACTACTTTTATTGTGGCCTTTTATTGTTACAGTGCTATTAAGCTATTTTGAATTGTTTTGTTTCTCTTTCTTGTATTGTATTTCTTGACCTCTATGCTTGTAACAGTTTCGGTGCAAAACATCCATATTTTGTATGACAAGATAATCTGTCCATGAAAGGCTACAGCATGTCTAGCAAATGTTGTTATTAAACATCCTTCATGTGTTAATGATTTGAATCTGCAGTTAAAAATTCTTTATTTGACATTTAAGTGAGCTTTATATTGCCCCAGGGCTTTATCATCAGGAAAACTATTCATTTAGATCAGGGGTGGCAAACTGAGGTCCTAGAGGGCCAGAGTCCAGCACACTGTTGTGATTTTCCTCAAGATTCAAGACACTTAAGCTCTAGCAGGTGAACTACAACAACACCTTTTGTGTTCTGCTCTTTGGATTCACCTCCCACGTCCATCAACACAAAGAACACCCCTAGAACTGACAGGACCCAGCTCATTCATTCAGTTCATTTACAGTTTGCTAGCATTCCCATGGATTGTCATGACTTCACGCTCTACTGAGCAGGTAAGCTGTTTATTGAGAGTATTGTCTAACTTCATTGCGTAGTTATACAGTAGAAGATAATACGATATGATGCCAACACTGCTTGAGAGGAGATGAAACACTTGATATAGCTCAAATGCACATTGAGTGTGGTCCTTTTCATAGCTAAAACAACTATACACAAAAGATATAAGCATCAAGAGCGGGCTTCAGTATTGCCCACCGCCAGCAAATGTTCAATACAAATACTTGTACATTTCTCTTATTCAAGCAGACTTTTCATCTAATCATATTACACAAGTATTCTCCAAATACTCGGTCCAAACCAGCATCAAACTCCCATGTCTCTTTTGTCCAGGAGGCATGATTGTGTTGCCACACCTGGTGTTGCTCACTAAGAATTTCAACTGCTTGGTAGCGAAGTTACGATGCTATGAATACTTGGCAGTGTGCGGCATTCCACTATGTTTTCTTTGCTGAGCAGGCACAGATGGGGATGGAGTAATGTGGCATTGGGGCAGGTCTTATTTTCCAAATGGTCTAGTTCATAGTTTCCAAATGGGGTTTCTCAAGCATATAATACACTTGTGCTGATATCATTGCTAAAACAGTTATTTTTACATATTGTCCAGAATGTTTACATTAGTAATAACAGAAAACACATCCACTAATTTGCTCTAAGGTTGAATCATCAAAATAAGCTGGACATCAGCCCTCCCGGACTGGAGCTTGTCATTACTGAGCTAAATCCATTGAGGCAGCGATTAAATAATCTATAGGTTATTTAATTACTGAGTAATTGTTAGTAGCAGCTCTAGTGGTCTCATTTGCTCAGGATATGCCAAGTAAGCTACTAAACACTTCAAAGAAAACATTTGAAGAGATTTATCGATATGGGAATTGTGGGCTGATGCAGATATCTGACATTCTTACATTCTTCACTGTATAAAGCTTTTGTTGCTCCAACCTAAAAAATTACTTTTTTGGAGTTGAGTAAAATGTATTCAATTGCTGGTAACAAATTAATATTTTTTTTTACAGTGTTCTTGTATACATCTGCCAACACTGTAAAAGCAATTGAATAAGTTTTACTTGACTCAAAAAATTACTCTGACTCTTTCAAGGTCCTTTTTTGGGTTGAATAAACCCAATTAATTTGCTTGTAATAAATTATTTTGTATTTTGTTTAGGTTGGACCAACGGAACACTTTAACAGTGAATGCTGATGCATAAATATTTATATCATGTAGAAATCAAAGCTGCCTAGATTAGGAAAACAGGGAACTGGAACTGTACAACATTTGCTTCTGTTACAATACAAATGCAGTAAAATTAAGAAAATACAGTAGCTCCACATTCTGTTCTTCTGGGATACAAAAGTGAATACACAATAAAATATCAGTTTGAATATCAGCCAAATTGAATTCTCTGTCTGGTATTAATTATATTTAAGTAATTATCTGCCAATAGCATTATTAGTATTACTGTGAGTCCCTTCTTCAAGATGTAATGATTTGCAAACATTTGTCAATCCAGCAACATGTACCAAAAGACTATCTTTCCCCCACTGATCTAATAAAAACCAATGAACAGAAAAGAAGCGCATGAACACAATTACAGACACCGTTCAGATGACTGTGGCCGTCTTAGTGCAGAATGTCTATGTACTTCTGAGTTGCGGGGTCTGAGGTTGAGACTAGATTCTGTTAAACCAGCCTGATGGGTGTCAGAGTTGGTGCACAGTGTTATTTCTCATCGTGAGAGATACAGTAGATTACAGTGGATGATAGCCCCTCTCTGGACCTCCTCGTCCGCCTTCTCTTCAGGGTTCCCAGGAGGGTCTGGAGAAATTGCAGCCACGCTGGCTTCGTATTGACAGCTTCATGTAAGATTCAGTAGGGCTCCAACTGGCCACCACCACTCGGAGCACTCTCCTCCTCCGGTCCCAACCTCGCACCGCCTGCTCCTGTGTCTGCCCTCATCACGGTAGGTGACTGCCACGTGAGAGACAGTTGCCAGAAACCTTTTTCCTCCCCTTCCCCCCGTCTCCCATTCCACCAGACCCGCCCAGACGTGAGGTTCAGCTGGGAGCCAAGACCCAGTGAAAATGGCCAGCTTCTCCAGATGGCGGTTCAAAGCAGAGGAGGGGAGGGGAAGGAAGAAGGAAAAAAGAAAAACCTTGTATTTGTTCACAGTATGGAAAATGATCCGGTCTACCCAGGTTGGATCACTTGACACTGAGAGAAATGACGATTCCGTTGTCTGCTGTTATTATTTCACAGATCAAAGGATTTAAATAGAACCTGCCTGTTCGCCGTACGTACCTTGCTGTGCTTTTCTGTTTTCTCGTTCTGTTGTTCTCTCAGGCTTCAAGAAGTTTGTTGCTCCTCCAGTTATTAGTGTGAATGCTCCCCCTGCTGGTAGGCAAGGAGGAGGAGGAGAGGAAGGAGAGATGGTTCTCTGAGTAAAAGCACGCGTGCAAGCCCAGAGGGAAAACCTGTGCCTCGCTACAGAAAAGACTCCAAATGATGAGGCCCTAATGATCAGTGAATCAGCATTTCTAAAAGGTTTATGGCAGATTCTGAGTCAGACGATTTTCTCTAATAGAGTCATTAAAATGAAGGGTCAAGTGCTCACCATGCTGATTATGACTCTCCTATTGACTGACTCTCCAAAACTCAGAGAGAGGCAATCTGTAGCCCAGCCTAGTATACATCAGAAACGCATGTCCCATGTTTCCGGCAAGAATCAGAACATTTTTCTGACTTCTTTATTGATCTGCAGCCACAAGATCACCACTGTGCTGTATTTTATGGTGCAATCTGCTTAAGATATATCAGATCTGAACTAAATTCAGCCGCTACATGAGGTGTGAAAGCTCGTATTGCTAGTTTGTCAGTTCAGGCAATGCTCGGATGTTCCTGCTCAAAGCAGCTGGGTGTCTTTTTGAAGTTCCCAGGTGGGCTCACCAAGCAGCTGCACTCCCTTCTCAGCCAGAATTGCCAAGATGGAGAAAGATGACAAGTTGAAAGTCCCTCCTGCTCTCACTCATCAGCCCTCATTTTTCTTTTTGCCATTACTTCTCCTTTTCTCGCCTTGTCACCCGGACCCTCACAGAGATCTGTCTTTAAAAGACAGAAGACAGGCAGATGGGCTCCCCAGCAGGTAGATAAACGGCACTTGTGTCTTGATGAGCACTTAGACCAAACAAGGGGTCAGGGAAGAGATGGGAGCTCAAATGAGCCAGAACAGCTGCTTTCCAGTGTCGAGGTGGAATTGAATTGTTTCATCCCTTTGTGGCCTCCACCTCTATTCTCTAATTTGCCAATCAGCCCCAGTGTAATTGCATTTAAGATCTACACCGCTGCTAATATGGCAGTGTTTTGCACTTGAGTGGTGCTAACAACCCAGAACCCCTGTCACTTGCAAGAAGAAAGGACCATTGAATGGTAAAGAGGCATTCTCTCCAAATGAAACGCTCAACAAATTAATTAGGAATGCTTCAGTTCTCTGGTTCTTTGATGCAGGTAATTAAAGACAGATTAATGATCACGCTAATACAGTCATCTACTCTTGTGAAGCGGCGAGATGTGCTTTCAGCACCTTGGATAGCGCTGTTGACTCTTCAGCACCATGGTCAGTGGTCTTCAGCAGCACTTAGACCAACGGGGCCAATGCGAATTGTGTAATAGATCCAGACAAGGAGGCAGTATTGGGCTGCCTCATGCTCACTGACAAGCTCAAATAAACTGCTCCTCCATGCTCCCAATGCTCATCTCTCACAGGTAGTTTGTCTATTCCCTCCACGGATCCTTGGCAACATCCCAGTGCTTCTGGATGTGATGGAATAGGCCTGCCACTGCTATTGGAACTGCATGGTCAATCGCCACATAACCACACAGCACTGTGACCAGCGATTCTCTGCCATATTAGATCATGACCTTAAAAGTGCTTTCGTTTGTGGATGCACTTTTCTTTCTAATTTTACTTTCGACATTACTCCAAAATGCAATTGAATGTGCCCTTGACAGGGAACGTGTCAAATAAGAGTCTCTTTAAAAGTGTTTTTTTTTTAACTTACCTGCGGGGCTGTTCTTTGGAATTGCACTCCTTATTCTTCTGGGCAATGGCAAGAAGCCCAGCAATCTACACAAGAAAAGCTATATAACTTACGGAGGTCAATTAATGGTCAGGGATTATACAAAAGATGTATATAATGGGTTACCAAACCAATCAGATTCATCATCCACCTTTAAAAGTACTGGGTCAATTTTGAAGCCTCATCTAATTGCTTGCCTAGTTGTGAATCTTTCAGGTGCTCTCTAACCCATCTATCTAATCACATGTTATTACTATGGGGAGGAGTTATCCCATGATTGCAGATAGCAATAACTTATCTGACATCTATAGAGTCATGTAAGTTAATGGACCGTCCTCTCTCAACCTCAAACATGGATCTACAGTGACCTCCATTGGAAAACTCTATGACTGAAAAGATACATGTTTTCATATATCTTGTACAACATTAGAGGTCAAGATACAATTTGAATTTTAATATGTTTTTAAAAAATATTTAATATGCATTGTAGCATATCCTTGTGCAAATGATAGTGACCATATGAAACAGTACATCTGAGTTGAGCAACTATACTGAAACCTGAACTGCAAGTCAACACAAATTGAAAATTCTATGACATTTCTTTTCCAATGTAAAGAAACTTCTGTTCTTTCTAACACAGTATCAGTAAGCAGGTTGGTGTCAAGGTTGGTAAGTCGATGTGAAAGGCAATATAATTACCATACACACAAAACTAATTAATTTAAATACAAATATTGTAATCACACACACTAATTTTTGAGACATGGTGGCTTTACTTTATATATCTTGTTGTGGCCAAAAGAGACCTGCCAAACTGAGAACCGTTTCTAAAGACAAACACACATAGCTTAAAAACAAGACTGAAGTTGTGCCCGTCCTGAGCAAACACGTGTTTTATAACTCACTCTGCAGCAGCTGCACTGCTCCTGCTGTGCATATGTTCTTATTTTTATTATATTATAGTTTTGGATTAGATTGGATGATGACTGCAGTGCTATCAGCAAAAGCCTATAACCTGATGTCAAGGCACTGTGGGATGCAGCATGTTTGAAAACGTGTTAAACGTGTTAAAAGTCCCACTTCCAATTTTTTGTGCCCGCTTTGTATGATGAATAGTGTGATAAAACATAATAGCAGGAAACAGTATGATGAAATGTCTGTGAGACAGTGTTGTTCTTAGATTACTAGTGAGAGTCTTTGAGAGTTTGTTGTTTTAGCTGTGTAGTCGTTTTACTTGAGGAACGATGGGTGTGAACCTCATTATTACCCAATTGTGCACAGGCAAAAACGAATTGGATTTGGACCTAAGATTGCAGGGATTTTGCCATGTAAATGTGAGAAATCACAAAATGACCAATGGTATAAACAAACTTGTTTAGCTTCTGTTTATATCACTTCTATTGTTTCCTGCCAAATGTGGTTTCTTGCCGAGAATGGGTCGTGCTCACTTCCCAAGAGCTTCACCCATCATTGCGTTTGTTCCTCCTATCATTGACTGGCTGTCCTCAAATTATCTAACCAGGATTAGAACCTTCAACATGACTGACAAGAGGTTAGAATACACCATCGGGGCAGTGCTGCTTCTTCATCCTCTCACGAGTTGGACTTTTTAACTTAATGCTAAGATGACTCACTTTCACGCCTGGAGGTACAGAGTGGTATTACGAGACAGGATAGAGAGTATCTCTGCAACACAATACATAGATGTCTGTGACATACTATCAAAACTACCTTTTGTTGATTTTAGTTCGTTTTGGAATGTTGTAAACAAAACTCTTTTTTATGTTTCAACCCCAGAAGAAACCAAGGTTACCAAACAGTATTTTTTAGTTGTATGATACTTTATTGTAATGGGTACCTTAAAAAACCTCAGTTAATAAGTGCTGTGTAAATGTCGTAAGCTGTTGCATTCTTTTTCGTTAGGTCAAAGTCTAAAAGAGAAGAAGTTGTTTTGAAGTGTTCTGAAATTATTGATTTTGTTCATCAAACCAAAGTGTTGCTGTGTCATTCAAAGTATAAGCTCACTTAAACCAGTTAACTTACTTGTTAGCACATGAAGTTGTTTTAGGTTGCACTGTAAGAGTAAAGACTATATGTAGAGAGATCAGAGCTACATATGTTACGTTTAATAGCTGGTCTCACCAACAGTAGCTGCAAAGTCTGATCCTGGAGCGGCAGAGAAAATGACACTGATGTTTGAAGTTGTTTGTATCTTCTTTCAGGATGAGATGTATGAACCAGGAGCACACATATTGCTTTTTCCCTGGCCGTCTGACAGCAACACTGTAATACACAGGGCCAGTCTTGTTATCGGAAATCTGACTGACTGTCAATTTCCCAGCTGAATTATCCCATCTGTTATTCATGCACAGTCTCCGGGGGAAGCTAGAATGAACGGACAAACAAAATCAATCTGCAGACCTTATCCTCTACATGCTTCCACAGATATTTTGCGCTGTTTCATGTCATCACTGTTCTTGGTCCCTGAAGTAGGGGGGTCTATTCGGTATAGGGATGCAGTCTCAATGTTATAGCTGAGCAAGTGTAATGAAATCTGTTATGTTATACAGCAACATGCAAAGCTCTTGAACAAATCCGATTTCCGTGGTTGGTCACAAGGTATTTTCAGAATGTGGCTGTGCACACATTCCGGCCCCTGAAGAGTGCAGAAAAGATTTTTTTAGGCATTGCATTATAGCTCATTATCACTCAGAAATTTGGAAAGAATTGTTAGGTTTTAATTATTAAGCATAGTTTTTTTTTCCTCTACTGTCCAATTTTTTGGCCTCTCGGGCTTTATATGTCCCACATTCTACTTGTAGCATCTGGTCTAGAAGATTTATCCACACTTTGATGTTCCTGTTTTTTAATGTGGATCAGCAGGGCTTCCCCCTCTTAGCTCCGTGTTTCCCGAGCTAACCAAGCCTTCATTAGTGCCTCTCACTGTCCTTATCCTGTGTTCTCATGCACTAAAGCAGCTGCTGCCCTTGAGACCCCCACACTAGATCCACTTCGGGCTACTTTTCTCCTTTTCCCAACCCAGGAGACAGCTAGAACTCTGTTTTTTACCCACTCTCTCTCCCCACTGCATAAGAAGGTCCCTCTAGGGAATTAAAAGCAGAAACTTTAGAATCAAAAGGATGAAGTGAGTGGAGGATAGGGAGAATGAGGACTCAATCCCTCATAAATCCCCTTCCCTGCCTGCTCAGTCTTTAAACAATCGCTTATCAGATGCCTGGACGCCATCGCTCTTCCTGCACAGCGGAGAGCAGAGATGGGTGAAAAGCTCTTTGTTTTGGATCAGGTTAGTGCAGCAGCACAGAGGGATGTCCAATGACTATACATGAAATGGAGATGGAATTGTCTCCCTATCCCTGAAGCCTTGTTGACGTTGTTAGAACATGTGGTCTGGTGCGGCGCACAATAAGGCTTAAGCTCGTCTCAGTAATCTTTGTCCACTTCTGCAAGGTTGCTAAATGTCATGTGCACTTGGTGTGAAATTGCAATTAGAAAAAATAATAAATAAGTGGAAAAAAAAAACACACAGTCAACCTTCACGTAGCCACAGAGGGTAATTTATGCGGGGAAGGACATTAATATGATAAAGAATTAATGTCATAACTGTGTCAGCTATTGTCAGGAAAATGGAGATATCAGCAGAAAATGACAAAAGGTGCTGCTGAATTCCTGGCAGAAATGGCTCAGGAATATTTCAGCAATATATATTTTGTCTCTTTGCTCACCCTTCCCAGGAATGACCTGTCAATGCTGTATTATACCCATCATATTCATCATATATAAGAACACAATAATATGCAGAGGTCAGAGACCACCCCTCATTAGTTTCTTTTGCAGTGCAAGTTGTTCATTTTTCAGCAACAGAAAACAACTAAATATATCTTTTCTTCAGTCGGCTGAAGTAAGTCCACACTTTTCCTTTATTACAGCTTACATTCTTTTCAGGAGACTCGCTTCTGCTGGGATATTTTTCCACAACTCCAAAGTTCAGTCTTAAAACCTGATTGCTTTTTCTGCTCCTCACAATCCAAATAATCCCTAACACATGCAGTGTGGTTGAGCTCCGAGCTGTGTGGTAACCAGTCCATTCTTCTAAGAACAACAGCAGATTCTTTTACGTATGTGCATATGTTTTTCTTGTTTGTCTTTTTGTTTCTGTTTAGAAGCATCTTAAAGCTACAGTTTGTAGATTTTTAGTTGAATACCTTTTCAAAATGAACTAAAATAATCAACAGAACATGTAGATATAACAGTTTGGATGGGATGTCATCTGGATGAGACATCTATGCATCGTGTTGCAGAGAGATCTGCTGAAGTTAGCATGCTCAGGCAGCTAGCCCTGGCCAGTCCTGTCTTGTAAAACCACTTTGTACCCCAAGAGGCAATAGTGAGTCACTGTAGTGGTGAGTCAGCCATCAGTCAGCCAGCATGAAAGGATGAAGAAGTAGCACTGCCCTGATGGCGTATTCTAACCTCTGAAATGTCACTACTGTTGGAACAAAGTCTTCATATCATCCTGAAATGTGTCAGCAGCGATATATTCAATGCTTTTAATACTTCAGTAACATTGTGACAATCGCGTGAATGCAGGGTGAACTGTTTCTGTTTTCTGATTCTGTCATAGCAGCATACAATACAAACAGCTGGGCTTCAGGCTGGTACCCTACTATGGCTGGTTTGAATGTTCATAAACAAACAAAATAAAATATCTTTAAAATAGTGGTAAGAACCACAATTTTTTGTTAAGAATTTAATAATATATGAACTTTGAAGGCCCTCATTAAAACACATTGATTTGATAAAGATTAGATGATATCACATTGCACTGACCAAGACGTTTATACTGTGTTTCTCAGATCACCTGTATGCTTTTTTCATCCCAGAGATATTCATTTGTAATTAATAAATGAAGTTATGCAATCTTATTACATAGTGTAACTTTTTTAGGATAAATCTCAGTTGAGCAAATGCTTATTTGCTTAGCAGATCAGGACATTGTAGATGGCATGCTATTATGGCATGCTGTGAACTGTTTCCTTGTTCAGACGGGGGCTGTGTACTCCCCTATAACGATGGGTTTCCACCAGTTGTTCTTACCTTATCTTGCTGGGAACGCAGGACAGCAATCAATTTCATTGCTTTGTGAAAGGCTCAGTGTGTTCGGCATGCTGTGCAGCTGGTCAGAGACAAGAACTGTGCAATGGCTGATCTGCTCCCATGGTGGTTAGATAGAGAAAAGAATGAAATAAATAAATACACTTTACAGCATATGCTTCCTATGTGGTGTTTCCTGACAAAGGAATGGCAGAAAATTACAGATTAGTAGATGTTTTTAATAAAGTTAAGAGATTATGGCTTATTAGTACATTTAAAGTCAAACTCTGCAGACCCAAACTGCTTTGTTCTTGTTTGATAAAAGTGCAGTTTGATGTCGGTTTAGTCCATGTGGTATTTCTTAGTTAACACATCTAATCTCTTATTGGTTGAATCGATTCTCTGTACGAGTGTACAACACTGGGTTCTGCAGTTTTCTGTAAAGTGCTGCTGCAGTGTTTGTAGGGGTGAAAATACTGTTTTATCTCGATACTTGAGCCATAATTGTCTGTTTGTGTGGATTTTTATACCTAAAACAGTCACTGTTCCTTTTTACATTTACATATTTAGCAGATGCTTTTATCCAGAAGAATTTACAATGGCAGCTGAATGTGGCTTTAGGCTCTCAATGGTGTATTATGGTGGTGTTCCTAATTCCTGCCTGGATGGTGAATTGAACCGCTATCTCTCTTGTGCAGGGTTATGGTGTTATCTATGCTGTCCAACGCTTTGTAGCAATGGCACCAGTAGTTCCTACCAAATAGGCCACAAAGAAAATATATGACTTCTCTGTCTTGTGGATGAATGTTGGTATCATATTAGCTGACCAATAAGCTTTAAATGTTTTGTGAATTTTGGCAGTGATAAAAGAAGGATAATAAAATACCTATATTTGGCCTTTTTGTATCTATACTATATTATACTATATTATATGTATACTATACTTTTTTTGTCCAAAGTCTCATGATTTTACAGTGTTTGGGGTTTTTTTCCAACCCTGAATATAATATTGCCTGAATATAATATGAGGGTCTTTAGTTTAAAATTGTAGACCACTTTTTTTGTGATATACAGCGCTAGGAGTTTGCTTTATACATATAAACAATATATATGATGTTATTAATGAGGGGGCCAGTCACTGGTTGTATAAGGACTGGTAGTATAATCAGTGCTGTATGTCATATTCTGATTAATGCATTCTTTACAAAAGAAAAATAAATGTGTTTTTTCTAATAATTGTCAGCTTTTATTCTTTTCAAAAACTCCATTATCCAATATACATATAATAAAGCATTTCAGTTGGTTTGGTTTTATACAGAAGCCTGGTATCATAACACACTGTTTTTGTCAGACCCCAAAATAGCACCATTTAAGTCTTTGTTAAAGTGGATGTTTTTTCCCAAATGGTTTACTTCATCAGACACATGTACTTTCCTACTCTTGATTGTTCTGCTGAGCTGAGTGAAAGGAGACTAAACTGAGACTAATCTCTTTCCTAAGATCATATTATTATGTTGCTGACTGGTATCTTGTTGTTTATCCTTACTAAACTTACTTACTTAAGCTCAGCCTGTTAAGTTTGTGTTGAATGTAACTAGGGTCAGTGTTATTTAAAATAGGTTGGTGTTGCCTTCACATTTTCTTACTCCCATAACCATACATAACTCTCAGGGGACAGTTTTTCAGAAGTTATCCAGATGGATACAGAAATCCTCAAGGCGAGATCCAATCAGGCTTTGTTTGTTGAACAACTGGCTCTTGACGTTTGTAGTCCTCTGGAAGTGCTGCCTTCCAGTGACCACCAAATGGCTTTATGTTCCTGTGTTCTGTTAAATGTGTTTAATGTGTAACATTCAGCAAAGTGACAATGCAGTTTTCCTCATGTAATGGCTTATTTTCTATAATATAAAATAACAAGGTCAAATAAAGAGCCAGTGAATTGAAACCAGCATGTGGGACTTTGGGCCTGAGACAATTATTTTGTTAATGGCTTACTTAGTAAACTGTGGTCCTTTGTGCCCTATTATACAATGGAGAGGAATTGAACAGTGAACATGCAGAATGATGGCTTAAATCCAATTTGATGCCTTCACTTGTTTATTTGTATACATATGCTGTGGTGTTATTTATGTCTGTTTTAACACTGAACTGCCCTGTATTGTGTCCACATCTTCTAGATGCTACTGAAAAAACCCTAATGAAGATAAAAGGGTCAAATGGCCATGTAATCACTGTGTTAATGGATTATAAACCACTTAATTGGTTCTTGTTAAATATATATGCAGCATAATAAAGCAAGAAAGAAGACACCATTGCGTGCAACAGACTGTGCTAAAGGATCCTATATATAGGCATTTATAGGAGAGTACTGTGCAGATATCACCCTTTCACTTAATTCCCAGTCAAAATGAGCAATAACAACAACTATGCATTTTTCAGTGTCAGAAAAGAAGACAAAATATGTATTTCACAAATTATACAGAAGTCTCAACAACTAAGCATGCTATGAATATTTCGTTATTTATCCTTTGCCTCTATAACAGCTTCCTTTGAGTTTTTCAAAGAAGCCTCAACGGTTTAGTCTAAGAAGTTGGTTTGTTCTGCTTCTCACACTCTAAGTAACCCATTGTAAGGATGTACATTCCTGTATGGATGGATGGATGGATGGATGGATGAGTGGGTAGAAGTATGAATCAATGATGGATGGATGGATGGATGGACTGATCGATGGATGATGGATGGATGGATGGATGGATGGATAGATGACAGATGGATGGATGGATTTATGCATGAATGGATGGATGGATGGATGGATGGATGATGGATAGATGATGGATAGACTGCTGGTGGGATGTATGGATATATGGATGAGGGGATGGATGGATGAGGGGATGAAGGGATGACGGGATGATGGATAGATAGATAGATGGATGGAGGGATGGATGATGGATGGATGAGGGGATGGATGGATGAGGGGTGAATGGATGAGGGGATTATGGATGGATAAATGGATGGATGGATGAATGGACAATGGATAGATGGATGGATGGATGGATGGACGGATGGATAGGGTTGACCTTTCAGACAGAGGACAGCTGTTTATATGGATATATAAAACATTATGAGGAATTAATTCAGGTAAAATGCTGCAGAAAATACTGAACATGAAAATAGCCATAAGTGTTTCTCACAAAACCCGCCAGTTAGGCAAAGGTAAGAAAAGTAGGTCAGTAGCTGCTCTTGTTTAACCTGACCTCATACACAATATGTGAGTGTGTCAAATGCATGTCACAAACTGCTGTTTGGTGTCAGGCTACGGTGAACTAAGTGCTGTATTTATTATCCTGTGGAGCGCTGGAGGGTAGGAGACCTATTTGTGCTCAGACATTCCTCGTGCTGTAATCAGCAAACTGCTCTCGCAGGATATTTTGGACTGTTCTGATTCTCTTGTGCTCATTAAGCACTTGCTTACACCCCCAAATTTGGTCACGCTCGATTGGATTAGATGTTTTTAGCATGCTCCCTTTTGACATAGCTCACGTCATGGCCTATGTCACTGAGTGTTTCCTGTATGGGTTTTTTCTTCTTCTTCTTCTTCTTCTTCTTCTTTTTTGCCGTGTTTGAAAATAGCGTTTTTATTGCGTGTAATCCCTCTGCCATTCCCGGAATACTGCAGCCTCGCAATCAGCAATGTGAGTAAATGCGGCTGAATAATAAGAAATCAAAGAGAACCACTGGCCTTGATTACCCTTGCTCCTTTCCACTGAGATAAAACAAAGGAGAAGCAGAACATACAATCAACCAATTTGTTGACTGGTTGAACCCATGGTTGGAAAATTACACCACTGACATCCATTTGATTGTGGCAATTAAACCATTCACTGAATTATGAACTCGGGATTGTTGTCAAGATAGCACAGCAGTGTGAAACACTAAGAATGCAATTTTGTTTTCCAGGGAGAGAAAACAGTCATTAGACTCAAACATGCATACCTGTAATTTGGAGAAATGGAGAGCTGAGTTATAGATATATTAAGAGACACATTTCAAACTGGATTCTCTTTATTTGTTCAGTTTCTAAGGACTGACTTTCCTGGTTAGAGTAAGACTCTGCGTTTATTCATCTTGATACTCTTTAAGCCTAATACAGGACTAAAATGGATGTTCAGTATATAATTGCCATGCCACAAGCCGTAACTGGGGCAGTTGTGGGCTGGTGGTTAGGGAACCAGTCTTGTGACCGGAGGGTTGCTGGTTAGATTCCCTGAACTGACTGAAGTGCCCTTGAGCAAGGCACCTATCCCCCAACTGCTCCCTGGGCACCATGAATAGGGCTGCTCACTGCTCCAGGGGGGTGTGCTCACTGCCCCCTAGTGTGTGTGTCCACTAGTGTGTTTCACTTCACAGATGGGTTAAATAGGTATAGGTCCAGTAGGTAACATCTGCCAAAAAGGCTACTTTAGCTAAAATCTGCAAACGTAACCTTTATAGAGAACAATGTTGGAATAAGCATTATAAACATTTATGTAGGGTTATGTCAGCATTTACAAATATTATGTAGATATTATGTAGGGTTATGTCAGCCTTATGTAGGTGTCATGTAGCCTTATGAACAGTACATTACAGTAATGTATGCTCTTATTTATTGGAGGATCTGTGTCTATGCTTATGAGTGGATTGATAGTAATATGCTAAAGTTAGAGACCGCTCATTCTTTTACTTAATTTCCAATCATAAAGGCGATTAAGTTGTTCATTTTCAGTGTCATAAAAAACAGGAAACAAACACTGAATAGAAAATTCCACAGACGCCTCACAGAATATCGAAAGAATACCAAATCAGTGTTTAATTTATCCACTCTATACTTTTGTGCACTCCACTGCCACCTTAACTCCTCCATCTATCCAGTCTTAAAACTAGTTACACCTGTGTGTCCCCAACAAAAGCATCACTGACATTATGTTCCCCTTCAAACAGACACAAACATTCATACAAGCTGCTACCCAAACGCACAATGCAAATGCAAATATCCACTTATATATCCATTGATATGAAGAATGAGAAAGTCAAAGGGGAAGTTAAAAACAAAGTTTCTGAATTACAAAATAGGATGTCTGTTAACAGTTGGCTAACAAGACCAGGTAGACCACCAAAATGTCATTAGATAAACAGTACTTAGCTTTTATCTTTGGGGAATGATGGGGAATGGTGTTCCTGTTCATTTTTCCATTGTAAGAAGACAATTCAACACTATGGGCATGAAAGGATGTGTAGCCGTCAAGAAGCCCTTACTGAAAATGACAAAATTAACGAAGCATTTTACTAGAACATCAAAACCGGTCATGTGGAATAAGTGTTTTAGGACTGATGAGTGTAAATCTGTAAATTGGATCAAGAGAAGCAGAAAATGCAACCAACTTCTAAGACTGAACTTAATTTTTCGCAAAACTGAAAGCAGGTATCCCAAAAAGAATGAAAGCTGTAATAAATGTAAAGGCTGGACACAACTATATTTAGGCTTCAGTTTAATTTTATGTTAAATATAAATTTATCTTTTTAATTATTTTTAAAACAAATGAAAGGGTGATCTCTGGCTGTTACACAATGCTGCTCATTTTCAAGGAAAAAGAATTATCAATAAAGCACCACTTGATATCATTGGTACATTAATCTATCTGTAGGGAAGTCATAAAAGGGCTATCCAGTTCTATAAAGTTCATTTATCCTTCTTTACTCACTTCTGCCTCTCTTTACTTCGGAAGGTCACAAACAACACAGGGAAATTAATGGTGGAGTGTATACCTTCCCTGTGTGAGTAGAGACATGTTTTCCTAATATTTGCACAGCATAACATTTATCCTGACACACAGCAGATTACACTTACCTCGAGGCCCTCTACTGACTGGAACAGAATGCAGGCATACAATGTCGAGTCTTTCCATTTTAATCTCGCTAATTAAATATTTGGTTTTGCCTATTAATTGACATCCCTGTTCGGTCCCTTTATACCTTTTTGGAGGGCTTTTGGAATGTCTTGATAATAAGCTGGAATAAAACATGGCCGAGATAAGTGGAGGAATGGAGGCGCTAAAATCACCAGATAGCTAATTAGAAGGCGATGCCCCGAAGCGGAGTCGCTCCATGCCAAATCACACATCTCCTACACAAGCCCGCAGAGGACCATGGGCTACCATCATGGGCTGCAAAGTCCCAGTGCATGAATATGCTAATATCATCTGTGGCCACCCCTCCTCGTTACCCTGTTCCACCTCAGCTATGACTCGCGCTGGCTGTCAATGTCACTGCCACGCGATGAGCTGACCTGCACTGACGGAGATGTCATAGCACAAAAGACAGCATCTGCTGGCTACAGAGCTCTGACAAAGTGTGAACTGTGGTCTACTGGAGGAAGGATCCAATATGGATTTGCTGTGGATTTGCAGTAATTGAGTGGTTAAGGCACACAACCACAAATCCCTGCCACTGGCAGACCCCTTGTTTTTTACTACGATAATCAGAGCCAACAACAATAGCAACACGAGATGATGCCCACCAAGACAGCTATTACATGCACTAGTAAACTCGAATGGGTTTTGTGGAAGTGGTGCTGCTTGAGACAATCTTAAAAATAGGTGCAAAAGAGATTTTGTCAAAGTGATGCCATAGGAGATCCACTTTTGGTTCCCTAAAAAGCCTTTTTAGGGCTGGTGCATGGCAGTTTAGGTCTAGGTGATATGCAGCATCACAATCAATAGGCAGCAACACACAAAAGCCCAAGCTCTGTCTATAAACACAATTTAAATATTCCTGAGCAAGCATTCAGCATGCATTAAACAGGCCAGTTCTATGTATATACAAAAAACAGACAGAAACTCAGTCCTGCAATATTTTCGATGCATGGAAAAATATAAAAATAGCTCTCCAAAATAGTTTCTGCATAATTGCTCCAATATCCTGGTTGCAAATACACTACTTTAGATCAACTACCCAGATAAACCCAGTGACAATGCATCTCCACTGACCCTTCAGTTTGGTTTTTAAGCAATGTATATAAACATACTGTGATCTCTTTGGAGCCTATTGATGCCAAAAAGCCAACACCTACAGATCCATGGATATTCATAATGAAATAGTGGTCCATGTAGATGAGATGAAGAAACAAGAGAAGTTCCTGTACAGATTTTGTTTAGGGGCAGATTTTAGTGCGGTTTTAGTTTTTAGTCCAGTTTTAGTTTAGTCTGAGCAACAGTTCACGCATGTTTCAGCCAATCACTGCATTTGCAGAATATTAATCAAGTTAACTAATGGCCTAGTTTGTGTACAGACTTGCCAACCCTGGAGCTGTGTTTGGACAATATAAAGGTTCTATACCAGTTCAAGAAAGTTTTAGTCTCCAGTCTTTAACTAAGCTGCAGAATCAGCCAGCTTTGATTCATGGTGGCACTTTCTTTCACAGGCCTCTAAACATGTAAAACTGGCTAGAGTAAGGTATAAACATCAGTACTAGATAGTCATTTTGGGTAAGATGATGGTGCATTCCATGACAGTTTAAAATAGTTACACTGAAAGGCCTGATAGGTTCTATGTATTAAGCTTTTTCAGGACATGATAAAATAAATAAATTGATAACTGTTTCAGAGTATGAAGGTGGTAAGTACAAACACTAAAACTCACTTTAATGTCACATGGTAATGTCACAAGGAATGTAATTTGAAAGAAATGATTACCTTCAAGTACAGGATATTTTACTATCCCAGTTACACAGTACTCTGAGCAGCACAGTACTCTGAGCAGCATGTTTAAGCCTAAAGCAGATAGAGAGTGGTTAGAAAATGGTAATGTAAAAAAAGAATAATGACTGTTTTTGGTACATAAACCCACCAAAATGAATGTAATACAGAAATAATGTAGTATATGGTCCATGAACCATTTGGAAACCTTTAGATGTAAGGCGTATACGTGTTTGGAGTTTTAAGTCTCAGTAACCTGTTTATGATGCTGTGGCACTGTAACTTAACTCTTCGGGCTTTCTGGGACTGAACACAATTACCGGTGAGAAAGGTTAGGCCATTCTCTATTCAGAGCACACTGTCATTCATTTGTTGGTAAATGTCTTATTATGGGTATTACTGAAGTGCAAATGCATGTTGAGTGGAAAGTCTCTGTGGGCAGGCCTGTGTGGAATAACGATGGTGTCAGAGCAGAAGCTGATGGCCAGATGAAAGAGCAAGAGTGCTGCACATACTGTATGCTTCTGTATGATGAGCATGCGGTGTGCATATGGAGGGAGGTCAGTCACATGTCAGACAGCAGACTGTTTACAGTTTACTCGCCTGTTACCACTGAGGTTTGATCAGGATCAGCTGAGTGCTAATATACAGTAAAAGGCCGCCAAGATTTCCAGTCAGAATCTACTTAACATATAGGTGCATTTTGTAGTTCTACAATTACAGACTGTAGTCCATCTGTTTCACCCTGTTCTTCAGTGGTCAGGACCCCCACAGAGCAGGTGTTATTTTGGTGGTGGATCATTATCAGCACTGCAGTGACACCAAGTGTGTAGGAGTGAGTTTGACAGAGGGAGGGGGGGCATATTTGTTACTATGAATCAAAGCATAACAATGTTTTTTGTAGCAATACACTACAATAAGACAGAAAACGTGATGCAATGAATTTTTTTTTTTTTTTTTGCTGTCAAAAAAATATGGACAAAACATCTGGGAGAATGTCCTTAACTTCCTACATAAAATTGTGAAGGATTTCCACTTTGGAAAAGCTGAAGGAAAACGAGTTTCTCCACCTCATTTCAGGAGCTAAAACTTTGCAGCTAGGATCTCAGCTGAATTTGAGTTGATCTTGGAGATGAAGTTCCACACTAAACAAAGCATAAAATGAACAGGCTGAATGTCTTTAAGTGTAAACAAGACCTGCTCCGATCTGCTCCCAGCAGAATGGACAAACAGTGGCACTGGAATACTGTCTATTCTGGAAAAATGAAAGATCTTCATCACTTCATTCAGAAGATGAAACTCGTGGCTGCTTCCATACAGTTTGAGCTGATTTTTGAGATCCTGATCCAAGTGTTTGTGCAGAAGTTCTACAACACTCCGTCATCTCGGTTGTCATCATCCCTACAACAGTGGACATCTTGATTTTATTTGTTGTACAGTGTGATTGTATAGGCAAAAGTGTCTTTAATTTTGAGCAGCCACCTCAACACCAGCCTTAATAAAGGCTAACAGAAGGCTATCAGAAGACCCAGCACCACCCAACACACAACATAGCATGAGATGAGATGAGATGAGATGAGATGAGATGAGATGAGATGAGATGAGATGAGATGAGATGAGATGAGATAAGCTGGCATAACGTGCTACCCATGCTGTATGACTTTTGGGGTTTCCAATATCCAGTATGTAACACTGACATAGTGGTGGCATGCACGTTGCACTGGTATATGAGTGGATTAGACACAACAGTGCTGCTGAAGTATTTAAACACTGTGTCCACTCACTGTCCACTCTATTAGACACTCCTACCTTGCTGGTTCACCTTGTATATGTGAAGTCAGAGATAAAAGCTCATTTATTGCTGCAGAGTTTGTGTTTGTGCCATCCTCTGGTCCTGGATGCTTCAGCCGTACTGCTGTGTCTGATCCACTCATCCCTAAACTGGAGTCCAAGTCTGTAATGGAGACTTGAAAAATCTTGGCATAATTTGAGAATCTTGCATGCTCTTGTATGTGTTCATGTTCGGGAAAGTGTTTCTTCAAGTGTCTTTCCTGTTCTTTATTTGTTTGCCTTTTTTCCTGAACCTATAGCACAGCTGCTGTTGTTTCTGAGGAAGGGAACAAGTACAGCACTTTCAGGAGTGAGAAGCACAAAGGAAGTGACACTCCAGGCTGCATAAATTTCATAGTGCAAGACAAAGCATAACATTGCTGCTCTGTGGCAAATAACTGTGCGTATTATGTAATTTTTCACTTCAGGTGGCTGAAACTTTTTAGGCACTGCTGGGAGCGCAACATACTCAGGCGTGCACACACTCCCACACATATACACATACACCTTGCCAGAAACTACTAGCCACTGAAGCGAGCTGCTACTGATATTATTAGAAAACTAAGCCCTGTGGTCTCCTCCATGACCTACAGGAACTGCTGCCTCTATCACTCACTCATAGGTAACTACAAACTGGAAAATGGAAAGGGCGAGACACAAACGGAAAGTGAAATGCTTTTTGTCCCACACTGTTTCCAGACCCGTTCCTTTACACTACCTCCCTTTACATCCCGTTACATCACATAAACAGTGTAAATAGGCTACCTTTATTGTAACTTGGGTTTCAGTGCTATCACCCGGTATTAGTGAAGTGTGTTTGGATGAAATAGCTCCAGTATTTTCCCCTTTGGGTACAATAACAGAAAAGAATACTTTAATCATCTTTAATGCCTACCCTTTAATCCTTACTCAAAAGCTAATCCGTAATCCTGCCCAGTGCTGAACAGCCCTTTGGAGGGGGGACATGTTTTCTTTTTTTTCTTTGAGAAACTGTACAGATTCAGCTGTTCTGGCCTGTAAAATATCTTTCAAACAGAGTGTTAAATACCTCTCAGCAATGTATTATTGTTTATCCCAGATTTTGATTTCTGGGAATTATGTAATGTAATTATGTTATTAATGTGTGGACGGATAGCCAGTCTTGGTTTTTCTTGTTTTCTCACGGTGGGCTAATGTTCTTGGGCCCAGTGCTGGACAATAATCAGGTTTCAGGTTTCGAGATATTGATTAATAGAATTCATTTCCAGCCAAAACTGCAATTAAGTTTAAGTTATTATTTTTTTCCCACCTGAATATAACTAAAGATGACAGTTAATTATGCAGTATGTAGTGTGGCAACATTTTACATTTGCTATAACTTCCAATCTCCAGTTCTCCAGTCTTGGGAGGCTTGTGTTTAGATTTTTAAGGAAATCTGAGATATTTTTCCATACCTGCAAAGTTCAATTTTACATTTTCAGATCTGAAGGAAGCATAAAACATAAAAGCTTTGAGTACTGTATATCTGTGAGTGAATGTTATAGTGGTCCTACCAGGCCTTGTGTGATTGTCAGTGTTCTGTAAATCTTTGGATTTTTGGAAGTCTAGTTTTCCAAATTCCTGTTTTTCTTTTCCACTTTTGTTTACACTTCTAGCAGTATCTTCCCCTGTCTGTTTTAAAGGAGCATTGGCAGTGAGGTTGCGTACTCTCAGTGGCTGTGAGGTTGCGTTCAGTCTGGTTAGCATTTGGAAACCTATGCACCGTTCTGGTCGTGGTAAGGCATTATTTTAGCATAGATTAGCAGTGATCATGAAGCAACAGTTTATTGACACTGTTATAGCAGGTTGAAATGCCATCTAATGCTGCAATACTGTGAAATATTTGGAATGGTGAAAGTGGGTGTTGAATTTTATCAATATTGCCACATGCTGCTTTGGTCCATGATAAGCAAGAAGCCTTCACCCAACTGTGTGCAGTGATCTCTGGTGGATTTGGGCTCCATAATGAGAGTTTAAACAGTGTTTGACTCAGAGGCCCTCCATATGTAGCCCGTGACAGCTCAGAGTCCCTGGTGAAGGCTGTGTGAGAGAGGCAGCAGCAGGGGGTTGGTGCGCAGCTGGGAGAGATGAGGAGTGGACAGGAACAGCTGGCTTGCGCTTGGCACTGGCTCTGGCATGTGCAGAGGCGATCTCAGTGAGCAGGAGCCAAAGCTGGCTTTATGTTGCCTCTGGCCTCAAGCCAAGCCAGCAAGCTGCCGCTGAGGCCTCACAGTCACTCAAATGTGTAATGCTCGGTGTGTTTAGCGCATCAAGACATGCACCAGCACATACGGTCACTGATGTGCCCTGTAGGTACGTCACATCGGCATGCATGGATGCACTGATTTTGATATCTGAACCCAGCTGAAGTATTTGTTTCATAATGAAGTAACATCATATAGACACTAGACACTAGTCTCTTTTTATAACTCTCTGACATTTATGTGAGTGTTATGTATGTCTGTTGTTTGATAACACTGTGCTGTGATGTACTATTCATAGGGCTACATAACTAACATAACCCCAAATGTTCATAAATGCTTATTCCAATAGGTGTCATTGAATATAAAGCTAAAGTAGCCTTTAGAGTCGATGACACCTGAAATAGGCATTTATACACATTTGTGTAGGGTTATGTCTGTTGTCATGACAAGCTTATCTAAGTGTCATGTAGCCTTATGAACAGTACCCTGCAGTAAAGTGTTACTGTTTGGTTCATTGATTACACAAGACAACTTGCATAACACATTCATAAGCATTCAATAACATTTATAAAGCAATGTTTGAATATTTCTGACCACTTTATCACTGCTTTTCTTTGTTTTTCAGTTTTTGACATTATTATTTTGACATCATAAATTAAATTAAATTAAATTAAATTAAATTAAATTAAATTAAATTAAATTAAATTAAATTAAATTAAATTTGTCTGTACATTTCATAGTGAATGGACTAAAAATGACTCAAAATTACTTGTGAGTTTTGTGAAGTCTAGTTACATTGACTTGACAGAAGTCTAGAACATGAATGATACTTTCATGCATGTTTTACCATATTGATGAATGTACATATTACACTACAAACCATTAATAATAGCCAAGGTAGAATGTCATTACTTGAATATGAAAGTACAAAATGACTTGCTTTTAAGTGACTTGCACTTAAGTATTAGTTTAGTAAGTATTTCAGGTGCTCTTAAGCTTTTTTAGATAATATTAATGAAATAATAAAACTAAGTCCTCCCTACAAGTTATTATAATTTATTTGATGATGATTTATAATAGAATAGTCTGTCAATTTGGTTTAATGTCAGTGCAATATTATTTTCTTTATAAAATATACTCATTGACAAAAAAATAACACACCAAGAAGGAGTTGTTGGAATGTAATGACATTTTATATGTGTGAATGTATTGGTGATATACTTAGATGATTACAATATAAGAGTGAAAGGAGAAGTTTACTGGGGAAAACTGTACAATTGAAAGTAGGCTCTAGTACCATGCTGAGTCACCTCTAGCCTGGATACAAGACGAGATACAGTTAGGCACGGAGGCATACAGGTTCTGCATGGCATCCTGCAGCACATTTGCCCACAGATGTTGCAGCTACACCTGTAAATCCTGCACATTCAGAGGTTGCTGAAGCTGGCATCCCAGCTGGTCCCATGAATGCTCAATTGGTGATAAAGCAGGTGACCGGGCAGGCCAAAAAAAAGGTTGCAATCTGGTGGTGACATTCCTGGGAACCCCCTAGCTGTGTGGACGAGTTTTATCCTGCTGAAAAATGCCAGTTGGAAGTCCTGCCATGTGGGGCAACACATGTGGCCGGAGGATGTCCTCCACAAATCGCTGAGCTGGTAGTGTCCCTTGTATCATTACTAGGGGTGACCAGCTGTCGCATTCAGTGGTTCCCCAGATTATCACACCAGCGGTAAAGACGATACAATTCCAGTCTGTAGCAGTCCAGGTTTCTCGTTCATGACACCACTGCAAATGAAAGTGATGTTGGTTGACTGTCAGTGGCAGGGCACGTAATGGGCACCATGACACCAAATTTCCTTATGCTAAGTGTCTAGAAATGGTCCAGGCAGAGACAGGGATGTGTAATGAAGGCGCCTCCTCTGTCTGGATGGTGGTCAAGGAAACTCTGGGAGCTGCTTGTGCTTGTTGGTGGATCAAACGATCCTCTCTACTGGTGGTCTTCCTGAGACGTCCTGAGCCTGTTCACCATGTGTGCATGCCCTCAAGTAACCAGACCACACCTATAATCATTTACATATCTGCCTGAGACCTAACTGCTTTATGAATACAGTATTCAACCCATTTTCTCCTATTAAGTTTCCATTTTGGAGATGCGAGGTTTTGCTCCAAGAATGACAATCTGTAAACCTGGAGTGCCTATCCTAGTGCTCTTTGGGCAGAAGGCAGCAAACACCCTAAACAGGTTGCCAGTTCATCACAGGCACTAATTACTTTAAAAAGGTCTGGTTATACATCAAACCTGTTGGCATTGTGAAGATACAAGGTTTTGTTTGGACACACCTTAACCCTATGAAAATAAACATGTAAACACACAAATACACAGTAAAACTGCACCAACCATAGTGCACTTTCACAGCTTCATAAAAACTATGACTTAGAAACAGCATCAATATGGATCAGTCATATCTGGCCGACGTTCGATCTGTTTTGTAGGGTACGTTTCGGTGCCAGTTCCGTTCCAGGTGCAGTATATTAGATCTGTGCTACTGGCAAATATTAGTATGTTGTCTATGAGTGTTTGTGCATTTGAAGACAGGGCTTGTAAAACCGCCAGTATGTGCTTGTGTTAGCCCAGCAGATCTCTTTCTGTCTTTCTTTTTTTCCGAATGAGAATGCTCTTCCTTGATGCTCCTGACTGTCTATACTGTAAATACAGCAGACTCCCACTGAGACGGACTCCCACCATTCAGCTAGAGAGCGCGTTCAGTAGAGCATTTCAAAACGCTCATGCTGCCCTTGGCATTTGAGATTGAATAAAGCATGGCTTATCCATCTAAAACAGCAGCTCGCTATCTCCCAAGAACATGACACGGAGAAGTAAAAGAGAGGCAGCTAGTTAATCTTTCACCTCCTCTAGAAAGGCATGGCAGACGTAAACCAATGCACCTACATGATAGCTTCCCCTCTCCTCCTTCGTCTTGTGTGTTTTGTGTGAGTGTGTGTGTGTGATTGTGTGTGTGTTGGCTCTGCAGAGTAGATGGAACACACAGGCACAAGATTTCCCAGAGGGATGCTGGATGACATGCAGTGACCCTCGTCTCTGGGTTTTTTTTTCCCTCCACAATTGTAAGCATGGGGTGGAGAGGAACGGAAGATAGAGTCTCCCTGCTTCCTGGAGTTAACTCATGGAGATGCTTGAGTGTGCAACTTAATGGTTTTCTTCTCAATCTTCGTACGGTGAACACCACTCAGTCGCTTTAGCATTGCTGTGGCCACTGGAATTTGCAGGGAATTGCACTGTGGGTTGGAATGATTCTTGATTGAGTCTTGAATTCACATGGCTGTTTTGAAGGTTCAAAGACTGGTTACCCGCAGTGCTCTTCTACACAAGGGAGGTCACACACTTAGATTGTTACTGTTGGCCTGGGTTTGGTTACTGACAGCAGTATATAGTATATAGCAGTACTTTGCCAATATAATTTTTTCATGGTCAAAAATTTAACAGGGGTGAGTTTGATCCTTCATAATGCCCTGCCACTCCATGACCATTTTCCATACCAGAATTACAATTCCTATTGCAGTTTCAGAGTTCTTTTCCCATTAAGTCCTGAACTGAAAGTTGATTTCTATGCTTTCTTATTGTTTTCCCATCAAAATAAACCTGATATTGTTGTTTTACCTGTTTTTATAAAGGTTTTAAAGGTTTGTTGAAGGTTTCTTTTTAAACAGTGATCAATAAACCTCTAAACCTCTTCTGGTTAGCAATCCAGAAGAGTGTTCTCAAAAGCTTTGCTAAATGATTTACAAACCACCAGCCAAAATTCACAAAACCTTAAATAATGTAAATATTTATTTCAGCTGGAGAAGCAAAACCTTAATATCGGTTGAGTTGATCAACTGGCCAAAGCTTACATGGCAGATTAAACCATGAGCTATATAAAAATATAGCTGAGAAACCGGTACTAATGAATCTCACTGTAAAGGCTTAACTTATGACAATAAAGTTGCTATGAAATTTCAGTTACTCTGCTTATATAGTATGAGTCAAAAGTTTAGACACACCCAACTAAATGGATGGTTTCAGTTATCTTACAGGCAACAGTTCCAACTGATGAGAAAAATAATATCCTGGTATACCATATATGCTCTTGAAGTATCACAGTAATATATTTTTGCCATATTGACACCTCTAATATATAGTCTATTGTGCAAAAAAATTATCAAATTTATTTAAAAGCTCTTTGTGAATTTATAAGCAATTTAGTGAATGATGTACAGACTGATGGAACTAGTCCAAAATTGCTTAGAAAAAAATTGCATTATATCAGCCTCCATTGCAAGTTAATAAAGCTGTTGTATCCTCCTGTAAAGTTCCATTTCGTTTTTTAAGATGATTGCATACTTCCATGAGTGCTATTTTATAGTTTGATGTCTTCACTTTTAGTCTGAAGCAAAACATTAAGCTAAAAATAAGGGAAACCTTTTGTGAGTAGCTACATCTACACTTTTGACTGGTACTGCATGCACTTTTAGTTCATTGATCAAGGAAAACTATACCATCACTGAAGGCCATATTGTCTCAGTCAGACACCCAGACATCATCCCTCTATGCCATCTCAGTCACAATACACCAGAGTGATTATACCAGACCCCCTTCTCCGTATTGATCGCTCATCGGACACAGTTAATGCCACCATTAGTTTCTCTCAATCAGGGATTGATTGGCATTAATTTCAGTGATGAAAGCAGCACACCAGCATTGATCTAAAGGGTATTGACCGCACTTGCGCACGGCTCCCGGCTCGGCAGATTTCAGTGTCTTCCTGTTATGTTCATTCATTCCAGACCATGCCCCACATCGCTCACAGATTCTGGCTGAAAAAACTGATGCAGTTTAAGAGCCCTTCAGCCCATTAAAGAAAGCGTGTCTCATAGTGTAAAAATGTCAGGATACATGAGTCATGCTCATGCAACAAAAGAGGAAAGACATTGATTTCACTAAAATGTGCACAGAGTACGGCTGGATGCTTAAAAGCACCATCCCTAAAGCCTAGCCCTGAATCAGATAACGAAGCACTATTTTGAACCCAAAGAAATGCACGGTTCAGTTTGCTCTGCTTGTGTTTCTGAACACATTTGATTTACGTCAGAAAAGTTATGTTTTGCAAACTTTGAGAAACACTTCACGATGAGCTTTGTGAGTAAGCCAAACTGATATCTAGTGTGGACATGGTCTTACACAACAGGAAGAAAAAGAGTTCTCACTTGCTAAAACTTTGTTTGCATAGGGACTTCATAACACAAGCATAAGCGTGCAATAACATTTGCAATGTGTTAATAAAGGAATAGTATTTGAGTGCGTGTGTATTTAGGAACAGCTTAGGATATTAATCACAAGATAATTTGAGATTTGCATTTGACATTAGGTGACAAAGTATAGTGATGACCATTTGTTTCCCTTATAACACTACCATCATCTGAAGTAATAAGATTCTTATGCATGTTCAATATTCTTGTACTTTTGTAGTGATTTTTATGCCTCTGCCAAAAGTTGGAACAAGTGACTTTAGTTTAAGGCCATTTTAGCTTAAAGCTCTGCAAGTGCAACATGATGTTCGATACTAGCCTATACTTTTCATAAATACTCAAATACATTATTTAATGCTAGTGCATGTGGTATAAATTCTATGTTTAGTTCAAAAAAACATTCCCAAAGTTCTTTATGCTGAGTATAATACATTTCATGAAAACCATGACATTTTTAAGTAATTGTACTGCAAGGCCGCTTCCCTGAGTTGGGCTTTTGATGGGTTTTGTTTGCTTCAAAATGTCCTGAATCTACATATTAATGGTCGCTTATTTCACCAAGGTCAAGCTATTCCTTCCGACACAAACGCCAAAGCAAACAGAACAAAGCAAAGCTTTTGCTACTGTGCAGCATATCTGTGTGTGGTTTGTAGCCCTTAAACAAGTACCCAAACGCAATGCTAGTGGCTGGAAGTTGTACGAGTTTGTTCTTCTCCTCTGTTAAATTCCCACAAGATTGTCAACACTCTCCCACTCAAAAAAGCCCAGTATACTTTAGTGCTGCCTCTGAAAATACCCCCAGGCCAAGTATGGCACCGCCTTGAAGAGCGAGCTGGATGGAACCGCAAAAAAACAAATAAATAAGTCAAATGTGATAAAATGCAGATATTCTAGAGACGGGGTGTTTTCTGCCAGTCTAATTTTGTTGCGAGAGTTTTATTATGGATAAGGAATAATACATCGACTGAAATTCAAAACACTAATAAAGCCTATGAGCATTGATTAACTAGTGTAAAAAGAGAGAAAGATAATTTTGGATCATTATTTTCTTTCTCAGTCTTATCGTTGTAGATCTTTTACAGAATGAGTCCTCCCAAAAAGCTACTTGGAAAGGCAAACAAGCCACTCGAAAGGGCCTGACAATACAAATCATCTTTGTGAAGAGGCCCATTTTTTGAGACCTCTAAAGAATCTTTTCACTTTACACTTCTGTCATCATCAAGCAAAGATTGCTCAATCAAAACCGAAGCTTTAAAGCATGCTGAAGACAAGATGCTGATGCAGTAGTAAAAGGTTGCTGTTAGGGCTGCCTTTAGTGGCTGGTACTCACCAGTACTTTTACTCTGTGGTGTAGCTAGGCTTTCTCTTAATGTACCGGCAATGTCGGTGTTGTATGCGATTTAGTTCCCCCTCAAATTCATCTTTCCCTTTTTTGCAAATCAGGTCCCCAGGCATGCGTATTCACTGAACAGCAAGCAATACTGGAACTACAGACAACATTCAGAAAAGCTTGTATGGCCATGTGTATTACCCACATTGGGGCCAAACAGCACAAAAAGGATTTGTCAGTAGGATTGTTCACTGTTTACTCGTTATCATTCCTTATATCTTATTTCACAGAATCTTGATTATGTCGTGTTTATCTTTTTTTAAAATACATTATAAATAAATAAATAAATAAATATGATTGTTTACTGATCTACAATGACCATGTTCATAATGAGCATTGCTTTATTGAATAATACAAGACAGCATATTGTATATGCAATGACTACACAATGAAATTCTTAGCTTGTTTACATCTGGCTTCAGACAGCCTACTTAAAAAGAGACACACACACACGCATAACAGTACACATATAGATAATATACAGTATCATAAAGATATTACATTATTATTATGTAGTACTGTCATATGTGGAAAATAATAGTTCATTTAATAGTATATTATGTAGTATATAAATAATAGTATATTTAAATAGTAAATTAAATAGCTAAATTTCCTTCGGGATCAATAAAGTATCTATCTATCTATCTATCTATCTATCTATCTATCTGTCTTAAGCCTATGGGAGAGGGAAGATCATTGTGGATCATAAATTTAACCTTCTTGTTTTTGGCTGAACGAGTCCTTGTGTAAAGCTGCTCGGAAAGGCTAACAAGCCACTCAGAAAGGCCTAATAATACAAACCATATTTGTGAAGAGGCCCATTTTTGAGACATTGATGTGAAATGTTTATGAATGAATGCTTCTTAAAGATGCTTGAACTCTTTTTGTCAGTGTTGTATTTTTGCACTGGTTAATTTTACCTGGCTTAATGTCCCTGAATGTCATTTAGGCATATAAAGACATAACAGACACGAAGCGAGGGTGTGTGGCAGTTTACCAGGGGTTCCAAAGCCAGCTGTGCCCCCCCGCTGTCCTGTACAATAAAGTCTAACTGTAAAAACCCTGGCGAAAATGTGTTCCTGCTGTCCCATCTCACCATGATATGTGGCAAGACATCGGTTTTACAGCTCACCTCAGCCTCTGCATTCTAATGAGGACGTTTCACTGACACAGGAAAGGCTAGGCTTCACACTGCGGATCATGGAGTCGCCTGACTGGCTCCTTGCTATTTAATTGGATCCTCCCCCCTTCCTCAAACTTCAACTGGCTAGGAGTGATCCCAGGGTGTGTTTAAGTGTTAATTTGTCACCTGTGGTGGGGGGCTGTCCGGGCGCTCGGGTCCGCCTCGGCTCGGCAGGGGCACCGCAAGAACAGATGGTGCAGAGAAGGGCCTCCACAGTCGGCTCAAAGACACCCCGGGTGCTTCTGCTGTTAACACTGGCTTCTTAATCATGTGCATAAGCACTGCCTCCGCCACCTCTATCTAAAGACATCTCTTTGAATCAAATTTCATTTGGTTGATTTGCAATTTGCATGCACCTTGAATCGCTCCGTCTACACTCTTAAACCTCATTCATCAAAGATGAAAAGGTTCTAATCTATTTCCGCTGCATGGACTCGACTCCGTTATGAAGCACTGTGTTGTGCTTCCTCTAGTTTACTGTTTATTCAATCCATCAATCATCCATTACTGTTTAGTTCCCCCCGTTTATCTGCTTGCACGTCTATTTGTGTTATCTCTCAAATTGGAAAATGGCAGCACCGCAACTTTATTACGCTGACTTTGAGTCGATAAACTCTATCCTATTAATCTAAGTTCATTATATGATTCATTGTTCTGCGAGAATTTGTCCAGAGGTTTAAAGATTGTGCTTGCAAGCTTTTCATATAGATTTCCGTATATAACTCCATGTTTTTGGACTGGGTTGCCATGATATTGAAAATTTGACTTTGATACTGATACCAAAGGTTGTATCCCAATGCTTGAAACCAAAACATTTGAATGGCATTAAACTTAAAAGCACTTGTCCTTGTCTGAATGCCCAAAGCTTTGCAGTGATTACTGAATCTTATAACTTAATTAGGATCTCTTTTTTAATACAAAACTCAAGCAAGTAACAAAAAAGTTTAAACATGGCCTCTTTCAACGTGTTCTGACAAATCACCAGTGAGATGAGCGTATTCGTCAAACTGAGTTTAAAACCATTTAAAAGTGAGTTATATTTAAGGTTGATTGGTTCTTTGTGCATGTTGTGTGTTACTGAATAAAGCTTAAAGAATATAATAAACAATATTATGAAAAGGCATTAAATTTAACACTAACAGCATAAACCAGTGGTTTAACAGTATGAGACATCTCTCATTTTCTACATACCTCTCAGTCTTAGCAAATATTCAAAAGACCTTGCTGAAAATCCCTAAAATCCCTGTCTCCTGAGTCTGCTCTGCTTTATTTTGTTCTACTACATTGTCAAAATGTGAAAACCATCTTTGATGTGGGAGAAAGACCCCTTTTATCCTCCACCCTAAAGTCTTCAATATCAGGACATATTATGAAAAAAGGAAAAACAAAGTGGAAAATTACACGTTCAAGCTAGCCGCAGTCCCAGAGACATGATGCAATTCCTCTAGCCCAGCATGTTGTCATACAAATCTCGTGTTTCTAATATATGTTATGCTTTGTTTACTTGAACACATTCTACAAAAATAGGGGCTCCTAAACCGTTCTTGTCTTGAATGTATGGTTGTAGGAAAAGCCTCTAACTGGTGTAGAATCTCTGCATTATGCGGAGGTCCTTTAACCCTTTAATGTCCTTACCAAGAAAAAAAGAAATTGTTTTATGTATTTATTTATTTATTGTTTAGGGCAGTCATAACAATATTAATGACATTTGCTTAGACACAACTAGACCATTTTCAAACTCATGTTTTTCAAAAATTATTTTAGCCATACTGGACTCCTTTTTGTTGTATAAAGATACATCATTCTGTTCATAAAACCCTCTGAAACTATAATATGCTAAAAAGTATAGGTTTACCTTCATAAATTTCACCAATAACAGTCCACATGTGTGGATCATTTTATTTGTTGCTTGTTTCTTCTATGGAACAGTATAAGAGTATCTATTTAAAGACTCGTTGGACTTTTGGATTTTTTTTAGCATACCTCTGCCGATTGGTAGAGATGGCGCAATCAGGTTAAGTTCAACACTTCATTAAGATATAGTGACTCAAAATGTGCTCTATCAAAACTGAAAAGAACGTTGAATCGTTAACCCTAAAATGTTACCTTTTTTTCTATGGTAGTCAAAATAAGTGCTCTTAGCCTAGACATAGATGCAGTTTTAAGAATTCAGGTGTTAAGCAGCATATTATCAGCAGAATAGTGTGGACATGTAAACAATATCTGATTGTGGGTGTGCTATGGTTGTGAACTATTTTTGCATGTTTTAATAAAGTGGTGACTTTCAGCTTCTTTAATTAACTGGAACTAACAGATATGAGGCGTCTTAAAATAACGCATTAATGTTGCACAGTGCCTGGCCAACAAAAAGTGGATTTTGGTTTTAACTAGGCAAATTTATGAGAGCCTTTGATTGGATTATTACTGGAGTGATTTTTATTTTAGCTGGCAACAATTCTTTTAACCCTGACTGATGCAGTAAGTAGCTTCTCATTCTCAGGCCAGGGAAAAGATGTTACTGTGTTCCAGAAGGGTCAAATTACTGGCCTCCATCAAGCAAAGAAAACAACTAAAGAAACTGATGAAATTACTTGAGATGGGTTAAGAATCCTGAATGATCAGAGAGCCGGGATCAGAGATCAGAGTCAAATGGTAAAAAAGCTAAATTCACAACTTTGTTTAATAATGACAGTAAGATCATTTACACATGCAAAACACAACGGGAACTCACAGGATTGCTACTAAAGACCTGTATGGCTGTTGGAAAACCACTTGTTAGTGAAACTAAATGGAAAAAAGGCTTCAATTTGCTAAGGAGCATAAGGAACTCCTTGTCTGTTCCAGACGGATTGGCGCGTCATAGTTCGAAGGGAAGCACATTAAGCGATGTACACAAAACAAGAGTGTTTTAGGGAGCATGAGGAAACATTTTCTCGCATGAACTGGCTGCTATAGAGTCCTGAACTTAACCCTATTAAAAGTCTGTGGGATGTGCTGGAGAAGACTTCACAGAGTGGTTTGACTCTACTGTTATCAGCAAGAGATCTTGGCCAAAAATGAATGCAACTCTTGACAGCTTAAATTGGATAAATGGTGAAATGAAACTCACCTCATCTAAGAGCCTCAGAAAATGCTCATTTTTGTTCAACCAGCCTCACATAAGCTGTATCATATTATCAGCATTATGTCACTGTGGCATACACTGAGCTCCAAAGTCTATCATTGCACCCCAGAAGGTGTCACAACACAATCTACTGTCAGAAATGCCATCTGACAAAGGTGTTATGCCAACTTGGCATCAAAGTTGGCACATGCAAACTTTATGACAAGTTACACCTGCTAGAATACAGTGCCCTCTGCAAATACTGCCACCCCTGACAAACATATAATGGCAAAATCAAGTCTGGAGAACACATGGCAAGGGTTCTGAGACCAATTCTCCATACAGAATCTCTCCAGATCCTTCAGATTCCGAGGTCCATGCTAAAAATAAGTCCTTCTCTCCGGCTTATCCCACAGGTTTTTTTATAGGGGTTCAGGTCAGGGGACTGAGATGGCCATGACAAGATGTTGATTCTGTGGTCATTTTTGTGCTGATTTAAATCACTGTCCAATCACGGCTCACTTTAAGGTTTGTGGCCGAGGCAGTCAGGTTTTGATGTGACATGTGCTGGTACTTTATGGAACCCCGGATACCATTTGTCTGAGCAAGCTGTCCAGGGCCCTTGAAAGAGAAACAGCCCCACAACTGCACTGATATGGTGCTTCATAGTGGGGATGAGATACTTTTCTGCACGGCTGTCTTTGTGTCTATGCCAAACCCACCTCTTGTGTTTGCTGCCAAAAAGCTCAATTTTGGTATCATCTCACTATAGACTCACTGGATGTTTGGGTAACATCTGGCTAACTGTAGGCGCTTCAGTTTGTTGGTTCTTGACAGCAGAGGCTTCCTTCTGGCTACCTTCTCGAACAATGTGTAGTCATGTAGGTGGCACCTGACTGAAGATTCAAAGGCATCAAAACAAGGTTATTGAGTGCAGTTCTCCAGCTATGATCCATTCAACCCATTCTCATGAGGTCATTACAGACACATGTATATTTCCTGGCAGATGGGTAAAATATACAGTTCCTTTAAACATCTGAATAATTTGCCCAATAGTGGAATTTTTCACCTGTTAATCTGTTTTTTTCCCCTGATTTGTGCAGCTCAGCAACCTTTTCTTGCACTTCACTTTTGTGTTCTCTGACCTTCCTCCTTGTAATGCATGACTGAAGGAATCTGGCCAGTGTTCAACCTCATGTGGGAAAATACTTCAGTTAGATAACCATAAGAAGACAGCCATGAGAAATTCTGATGGTCCCAATAATTGTGGTGCATATAGATCTGAGAACAACTGAAGAGCTTTCTTTTAGTCATTGTTATTAAAATAAAGGGTTAGATTTTGTAAATATCCTGAATGGACAATGAAAAGAATTAGCAATAAAGGATTTATTACAGCCGGTTTCAAGGCGCTGTAAGAAATGCTTATGTAGGACGTTTTCACTCACTAACGCACTCATTCACTCACTCCTATTCTAAACGGCTTTATCCTTCTGGGACGCAGTGTGTGCTGGAACATATCCCAGAATTCAATGAGCGAAAGGCAGGAAACACTCTGGACAGGCCACCAATCCATCGCAGGGCAGGGTGTTGTCAGTTGCCATGAAAGGTTCATGTTGGTGTCATGTTGGTGTCATGTAGCTTAGTGTTGCCATAGGATACATTAACATACTCATTGTGGTTCTACATGGTTTTAGTTGGCAACTCATGTCAATTTGCATTCTTTGTAATCTAGATAACTTTTAAAACATAAAACTGCTGGCCTTAGATTTTCTAAGTCAGACAACACGTCCTCTACAGACCACATATTTTTGCACATGTTAATGCTAGGGGTGTAACTATTCTCTAAATCCACGGTTCAGTTCAGTGGGTAGCACTGTTGCATCACAGCAAGAAGGGCCTTGGTTCAGTTCCCAAGCCGGTAGACTCTGGAGCTTGCATATGCTGGATTTCTTCCAAGTGCTCCAGTTTCCTCCCACAGTCCAAAGACATGCAGTCAAGTCGATTGGAGATGCTAAATTGCCCCGTAGGCGTTAGAGTGTGTGTAAGTGAATGTGAATGTCTGTGTGTCTGCCCTCTGATGGACTGGCGACGTGTCCAGGGTGTTTCCTGCCTTCTGCCCAATGAGCACTGGGATAGGCTCCAGCACCCCCATGACCCAGGAGAATAAAGGGCTTATAAGATGAGTGAGTGAGAATTCAAGAAGCTGCAGTGACAGCAGGTTCTGAAAGAAGCAGGGTATTGCGTAGACTGTGAACATTTGTATCATGGGGTTGGTGTCGGTATCAGAATTGTTACGCCCCTAATTAATGTGCAATTACTATTTACTTGCTGAATTTAAATGATAAAAAACAGAATAAGGCCTGTTATGTAGAAGTTATGGCAAAGTATAAAAGTTGTTTAAAAGTTATATAAAATTGATATATTATATTATATGTTATAAGTTATATTATATGATTTTTTTTCCAGTATGCTAAGATCAGCAAATACATAGAAATTGGGCAGTAATGTACATACAGCTGTGTTCACTGTAGAGGATGTGAAAGCACATTTTGTGTTCACAAAATATGAATATTTTTTACAAAATATGAAAATCAACAAAAAATGTCATTTGATCAGGGATGTTCAAACTTATGCATATGAGTGTATGTACATGAACAACAAAGGATATCAGCATTATTACACATTTGTAAAAATGCTCATTTTAAGATCAATCCATTGGACTTCTTTGGGGAACAGATTGGTTCTTCTATGGCATTGCTGTAAAGAACCACCCTTTTGGCACCTGTGTTTCACTTTATGATATATAGTGTTGAAGAGCACTCAGACTGGAATTTGTTCAGTGGTGCTCTTGTTTGTAGTTGCAAAGAAGATTGACCTCAAAGGGTTTTATTTTCTAGTGCTGAACCCGATCTTTGACATCTTGAGCTACTTTGTTCTACAATCAGAAGCAAATTGGCAGACTGATCTAAGGGCTTGGATTGAATTACTTTCCTTTGGGAGATTCCATGTGGTCTGAAATAATTCAGCTTGTCTTTCTCATTCACGCCACATTCTCTTCTCTAACAAAAGACTATAATAAGCTTACAGTGGAAGTGGGTGATGTTTGAGTGGGCGCATGAAGGAGGGGTTTGTTTGTGTATGTGCATGCGAGTGTGTGTGTGTACACATGCTCTTCCGTGTCATGGTGAACCGTATGCATGTAACAGTGAGTCAGTAATGACTGCAGAAAAGCAGCACGGTGACAAGGATGAGCTATTTAATGAATCAGCAACTTGCTAGCAAACTACACAGCCCTCGTCCTCACCCTCCTTCTCCTCCTCAAACGTCCTCCTTTTATTTCCTTTGAACTCTGCCTATGAGAGTTGAAGCAGTTATTTCACTGGCACCAGCAGCAGGCAGTCTTCCGCAAGTGTTTTCACCCCATTTGAATAAATGCGTATGCATGGTCTGTGGGAGAGCAGGAGATAATCAAATGTTAGCTTGACGGCATGCAGCGTAAAGAACACATGCCGTCAAACGAGAGAGCAAGGCCATACACAGGGCAACACCAAACAGGAAATGCTTGTGCTGAGAATTTTTGCCATCATCATTACTGTTGTTACAAAGCAGGCAAACGCAGTAGAAGCAGTGCGGTAAGGAATTGCCGTCTTCTGATACATTGCTTTCATTGATAAAGGCAGAGCTGGTTCAAATCAAATGACCTCATTGCCAAAGTTAAGGGGACTTTCCACCCACATTTCTCAAAGCTCCTGCACAATTAAACCATTAAGAAGCAAGCAAAGTCATTCAGATTGGTGTGATGTGAAATGCTCCATTGTAAAGAAAGCAGAATTCAGAATTGTTTACAGCGGTGGTGATATAATCCAGACATCTGAAGAGTCTCACAGAAAGTTAGAACATGATATCTTTTGTTTCATAACATAACTGTATTCATAACTTTCAACTATTCAACTATTCATGATGGAGAGGTGCATGCAGGGCATTGAAAGGCAAACCAGTTCCTTAAAAGAACTGGATTTACCACTACTTTTATTAGCATTAAATAATTATAAAATGAATAAAAATTTATATTAAAATATTGTTTAACATAATTTAAAACATATATAAAACTCACATGTAGGTTTACTGGTCATTTTGAATAGTGAATACAATAGCTAAATTTGTATTGTAGCTGTGTATTTGTATTGTAGATATTGATTTCACATCAAACCAATCTGAAAATGTGATACATTGGTGAACTTCTACTTTAATTAGTTAAATAAAACATGTTAAAGTGATAAATTAATAATGCTACTCATTTTGGTAATACTGTTTTTCTGTTCTGAATATTTGATAATACTTTAGGCTATATAACACCTACATAAACCTTTCATGACAACTGACATAACGCCACCTAAATGTTTATACATGCTAATTCCTACATGAGTCATTCTCTATGAGGGCTATATTTTCCAGTTAGCTAAAGTAGGTTTATGTCAGTTGTCATAACAAGCTTATAAAGATGTCGTAAAGCCTTATGAACAGTACCTTATGGTAAAGTGTCACCAAACATTGAAACCATCTAGTGTAGTGCAGTCTGAAACCAAGTGAAGTGCTGTGATAGAATCTGTGAATCAAAAAGACCTAAGGCTCAGACAATGCTGGACAGTGCATGAGTGAGACCCTATGGAAAAATCAAACAGCTCCCTAACAAAAGCAACAGCAACATGGAAAGCTCCAGCTCCACTGGAGAGCCTGCACTGTAATAAGAATCCACAAGCTGTGTGAACAAAAGAGAGAGACAGACAGAGAGACTACAGTCACAGAGGGGTTGACTGTATACATGATATATGTCGTACTGTACTGTATAGTACTACATAGTAATTGGTTGGCACATGTTGCTCTTACTGGATGTCGCTGATAAGAGCTAGAAGCTGGGTTCATTCTCTGGACCTGCCATGATTTTCATGTTCAGGTTTATATAAAAATAACATTATTTATATATTAAATAGCTAAAAGTAATAAGTACATTCTGATCTGCCTTATTTGAATAACTCAGCCTTATTATAAAATTAATAACTGCTATAAAACACATATTCTTCTCATACTTCTCTAATAAAGGTGATTTTAATCTTAAGTGAGTATTGATGTTTCTTGTATGTTTGAAACACACCACAACAATATATATTAGAAAAATAAAAAAAGCAGTGGCCTATAATGTGTTTTGGAATGGAAGCTTTATAACTGCACAACATAATGTGATTAATCATACTTAAAGGAGCAATATGTAATATACTTGCTGTGATAAATCACAAATTGACCATGACATGTTATCAGAGAGGAGTTAAAATGCTGGCTTATCTGACAGCAATGCTACAGCCAGTATGTTCTGCTTTCACATTTCTGTTCCAGGGCAGAAAGTCTGTTTGTGTTTTGACCTGTGACTGTGCTCACTGCCCATTTCCCACTACCATTTCCTTGTGAAATTTTATTTCATATCTGGCAACCTTGGGTAATAATGATAATAGCAATAATGTTGGATTTTGCCTGATCTAAAAGCCTCTGCATCCTTCTAAAAAGCTTCATGATACTGTAAACACTAGTAGATATTGGTGATTTCTCAGAAATGTGTAGACAGCTTAGAGCCCAGAAGGACTTTATGATAGATGCCAAGTTGGCTGATCTTCTCCTGAACAGGTAAGCATTGAGCTTCAGCTAAGGTTCATTAACTTATTATGGCTCCTAGTAGGGATAGGCATTTTAAGTCATTTCTACCTTTGAGTACTTTTGTTACTGGGCTTAGCTTTAGCCAGCCATGCATCTAGTTCACACTGACTGAGTTATAAAAACCCACACGAGCTGGTTCATAATTTGTCAAAGTGTAATGTTGCTCTCGTCACATTCATTCATGCAACCCACCTGAGTTTCAAGGATGGGACAGGGGTTCCTTTAATTACTGTAATTGTTCAACAGCTCTGCTTTTTAAGGTTTTGGAAGCAAACTGAACCTCGCAAGTCAGTTAAGCAGGTAATTGAATTTGTAAAGTCTGGGGCTCCATTACTGAGCTTTTCCTCCATCTCGGTTAGTGGAGTTAGAGTACAAGTTAGGAAATTGCCTTCATTTAGCTGTTTCTGCCTAAATGAGACTTGAGTAGGATTTTTGCCTCTCTGACCTGTTAATTCCATCACTTAGAGAAAGCTCTGCTTGGAAGCCCTTTTAGCAGGCTGCAATTAAGTGAATTGCTTAGCTAAAAAAAAAAAAGCATTGTCGGGTCTTTCTGTGAACCGAGCAGAACACTTTCAGTCATATTTAATTGTGCAAGTTTGGTTATGTCTGCCCGTATGCGTTTTACATTTGGAGGTGGGGTTGCAACATTAAGCAGTACGTTAGCAATTAAAACCGTACCAGCATTGGCATTAATGACAATTTCCAGTAGCTGGATCAATAGAAAATTGAATTGAGTCTCAGGGGTCAATTTGCATTTATGCGTGATGATGCGTGGGCAAAATTGAAAACTCCTTTTAGCTTACTCCGATTTAAAGGAGTGGATCTATAAAGGGGAAATTAAATGGAAGTAGGAGGCAGACTGGCAGACCGGAGAGCGAGACTCTCTGAATGGAAACCAAGCGGCATACCAATCACATCCAACCAAAAGACATCAAGGCGTATCACCTTGATTATCGACTGCCATCAAAGGAATAAAGGGAAACACGCATAAGGACTCTTCAAACTTCTCATCAGTTTGCCGCCTGTGCCGTTTTCATCGTATTGCTATTCATTTCGTGATACTTCATTGTTGACATATTAAACAGAGCTTAAAAGGGCTCCAAATGCACGGTGTCACCCAACAGCGTCCCACATCTACTTTGACAAAAACAACACAGGTTACGGGGAGCTGGAAATTAATTTGACAATCCAGAGGACGCACCTTTCCCTTTTCTGCCAGAGATTTTACTCGGCTGAGTTGAGCACCCGGAGGAGGCTGATATTTTATTCATCAGCATCACGCCTCTATCACCTTAATGAAAAAATACACACATCTTGTCATTTAATCAAATACATTACGCTTTAACCTTGATTCAGGTGGGCGCCGCAGGACGCCGGCAATGGTATTAAAATGTTTTTATGATTGCTGGAACCACAAGACCCGCAAGGAACTTCGAACAATCCACCACAGCGATTGACCTTCTGTTGTTTCCTAATCAACTTTAGACCACATGGGTGGATGCCATTTTGGTCCCTTTCTTATTCATGTATCATACTCATTTGCTTTCAGGGGAAACTGAATGATAATTTAAGGAAATGGAAATCGCAGATGCCTAATGCGCCCTGGATAGAGAGACATTACCCAGATGTTTTCTTGTATCTCTATTTCCTGAAGCTTGTAATTGCTTTGGATGTCTTATTTTGCTTTAGTGTTGCTTGTACTGCTGCCTTCATTAAAGTAATCAGGGATGTGGGAGTATCCTATGGAGGATCTGCAGTAAGTTTACAGGAACACAGTGTACCTCTATTTAGCTTACTGTGTGTGCTCTCCTCTCAGTGTTCCTCAATTTTACTTCCGAGAATGAGAAGATGTGGAGTGATCAGTAATGTTGCGATGATGAGAGCCATAATATTACCTGCTCTGAAAGCAGTTCGAGGCCCATCGTTTAATGATGGATCCATATAATACATTGAAGACGAAGTAAATTGTTTTACTTTCTCCTTAAACCGATCTTACACTTTCAAATCATTTCAGCGCCTATAAAAGCCAGTCCCTCGTTGGCAGGTCATGCGATTCTCTAATATTTTTATTTCATTGTTGTTTCACCAGAGCATAACAATTACATGATGTTATTGCATTTCAGACCATGCAATCATCATTACCTTCCCAGTGAGTATTACCCACATTTAATGACTGGCCTTTGGCTTGTAGATTTGCAGTAGCACTGTTCGACAAATTAAAAACACGTTTACCAGATCCAGACTTTTGGATTATTAATCTTTGCTAAGATGATTTCAATTAATAGCTTGTCCCCAGTTTCTTGGGACTATGTGTGAGGAAAGATTGTATATCTCTTTTCTTCAGTACATTTGCACCTCTATCCCTGTTTAGAAAATGCATATTTTTTATAGAAACCGCAACAGCTAAATATGATATACATTTTTTTCAGTGTTAAGTGCCTTTATTACACCTCACACTCCTTTGTGGATACTAGCTTCCAGTTTTTAAAGAAACGTGGGGATATTTTTACACTTCTTCAAAGTTTCTTTGTTTGTCTATTTCTTTTCTCAGTAATGGCTTATTTATGTGCTCATTGTCAAAAAAAGTAATTGCACCCAGAAGGAAGCAACCGACAGGAATGAAACTTGGTGGGTAGGTTTGACATTCTGAGACATGCAAATGATTCAAGTTTCAAGCTCGGCCGGGCATGTGACGTAAGCAGGGACAAGCCTTATCGCTGTACCCAACAGCCAGAATCGTGGATATTCAGCGAGCAGTTATGGCCTCTATGAGTCATCCTGTTAGGAGATGACTGCAGGACACAGGACTGCATGCACGTAGACACACCGTTACAATGACTTAACACCACGCCAGCCTCGCCAAACACTGCAATGGTATTGTGCCAGTCTGTCTTGAAGTGACTCAGAATGGCAGTCTTCAGTGACGAGTCCCACTTTTGTCTTGGTAAAGACAACCAACAAATCCGTGTGTGGAAGCACCGTGATCAGCGCCAAGATGAATAAATTGTTGTCATACGTCACATGTCCAAAAAGCCTCCAGCCCTACTGCAAAATCTGCAGGAACTGTGTGAGAATATTCAAGATGCATGAGATGGGTTATCACAGGACACCATTAGGAACCTCTACAACTCCATGCCGAGATGTCTGGCATGTTGTGTTACAAAACTTTGTGCAATTTACAAAGCAATACATGCATTTAAAAGACAAGTACAGGACAAATGTTTGTGGTTGAAGTGTGTTTGGATTCCTTTGTCATCTTACCAGTTCAGACAACCAAGCATCATGATTGGATCTGTGCTTGTGTGTGTAAATAGCAACATTCATGGTTTAATGTCATGTGCGCTCCATCCACAGCTTCCAGCGTCATTCCTGCCAAGTTATTTTTAGGTGTCTGAATGTGTATTCAAACGTAGGCTTACAAACATGAAAGCTGGAAAGCCTTTTACTGCCAGTACACAATTAACTCCTTCATCTCCTGGCTGTGATTTTAACCTATATTTTTCTTTGCTTAAAATACCTAGAATGCTTTGCAATGCAAATCCAAACATTGCATAAAGTATTTAAAGCAATAGTTTGGCAAAACTAAAATTTGGCTTCTTTGGCTTAGAACTTAAGAAAACTTCTAGAGGTTAATAGTCACCCAAACCAGCCTATTTATTTCTGTTTAAATACATCCGCAAATTTTCTCTCAACTTGCTCAAATCATGTCCAGGTCTTATAAAAGGTTGTCTAGTGTTGTGTGTGTGGTTTAGAGCACAGTATGACCTACTATGTGCAGTAAAAGTTATTCTGATTCTGGATCAGCACTCCTGCACCTGAGAGGGTTTGTGAATACAGATCCTATTGTCTAAAATTTGTGCCTGCCGTTTTGTTCATGTTTATAGCTCACAGTAAGTCACACTGTGTCGACAAGTTGGTGCCACCTTATTGAAGAACTGGAACCAATCTGAGCGAGTTGGAAGAAGCTTTGGTGATGTATTTTTGAAGAAACAATTTAGACTATTTGGGTGACTATTGATTTCTAGTGTTTGTTAGCCACTTGTTAGCCTCACCTAAGGAAGCAAGTTTGGGATTACAAGCATGTCTTAGCCAATCAGCTACAACTGAGGCAAGTAGACGATTGTGTGTGAAAATGAGATGTTTCCAAAAACCAATCCTTTCACACTGAACATCTTGTTATAGGCTCTGCCTGCTCTGTGCAGGCACCACACCAGCCTGATTTAAAAATTTAATATGCGTGGGGAAATGAGATCTGATCATTATCGTAAAGCAGCAGCTATAAGTGTAAACATGCTGACTGGAAGATGATCTGATCACCGTGATCAGATGTTAATGCCAAGTGTAAATGAGGCCTCTGGTCCTGTAGACGCTGCCGATACTAAGGTTTGGCACTCCTTGTGCTCAGTATGGTCGTATTTCTACAACTTACACCTGGCATACTCCTCAAGTGAAGCATACAGTCATGACTTAAACCATAATACAAACTGTCAGCTGCCTCCGAGTGGATGAGACATTGCTTTGCCATGAATAACAGCCGCACAGCATTGCAATGGCAATAATGTCAGGGAACTGTTTTTAATACAAGTTAATAATCTCTGCCCATTATATGTAATGCCTGATGTAAATTACCGACCATGTGTGAGATCCCCCAGCAGCGTGGGGTCTCAGTAGCCATGCTCACTGGCTCACAGAATGTTTCCATCTTCAGTGCTGAGTGTGTCGCAAACAGCCTTGCTCCCCGCTGTAATTACAATTGTTGTCAGAGCAATGTGGGGTGTTATACATAAAACTGTCAAGTTAAGAAATTAAAGTGCAGCAAAGCATGTACTCTCATGATTTTGAATGCATTAATACAAATTATGCTGCACGATGCAGAGTCAAACAGCTCAATGCATTTAGCAAGGAGAAGGAGCTAGAAAGTTGACGACACAATCCACGCAGGACAGCAGCCTATAAGAAACTGACTGCATGAGAAGCTGACACTGAAGTACTGACGTGCGTTAGTTCTTCAGCTAAGAGCTGTGTCAAGTTGACTATACGTTGTGGAGACACTACTGTCAAGTGCAATAATTTTACAGCGTGCTCATTCTTTCTGAACCTGAAGACGTGGTGAGGTGTTTAAGGCAGGTTGTGCACCTTGATAAAAATCAATAGGTGGGTGAGCAGCATGTACAGAAAGCCGCAGCACACCTGAGAAATGATCGCTGATATTTCCACATGCTGAAGCTGAAGACCAATCTATATGGAAAAATGCAGTATAGGCCTCTTTATAATAAACCAATGCTTGGAATTCACAGGATATACCTCGTGGAAGAACTGTTCAGTATGCACTCATATTGGCTTCATTCAGCTCCAACACAAAGCATGTTATTTTCCCTCCAGCCTCAGTTGGCCTACAGGTACTTTTTTACAGGTTTTTTTCTGCTTTCAAACCTTGGAACCAAACAATGACAGGATTTCAGTTTACCTTAGACCATCTGTAGCTCATGAATAATCATTGCAAAAATGACCTCTTCAGGGTTTCGAAAATGTCTCGCCCTTTTCTTGGGTAAGGCCGACACCCCAAGGTAAATCTGCACATTGGTAATCCTTTAAGCGCTGCCGTACATTCTTTGCTCTCTCTTTTTCGCCTTTGGCACTCCAGCTAGGTCTCTCTCTCTCTCTCTCTCTCTCTCTCTCTCTCTCTCTTTCTTTCTTCTGGATACTCGTCTACACACAATCTCTCTTTCTCTCGCTTGCTTTTTCTTTTCCTCCCTCTCACTCTCTCAGCCTGGCTCTCTCTCTCTCTCTCTCTCTCTCTCTCCCTCTTTTTCTCTGCGTCTCTCTCACTCTCTTTTCTTTCAAATCATTGATTTTTCAGAGGTTCTATAAAATATTTACAATGTGTGGGCAGGCCTCTTTCTCTGGGAATTTGGAGAGGGAAAATCATTTTGAAGGCAAGTGGTAAAAGGGAAAAGAGAGAGAGACGGAGAGAGAGAGAGAGAGACAGAGACAGAGAGAGAGAGGGAAGGGCGAAAAAAGAAAAGGCAAGATAAGAGCCATGGAAGCCTTTCTAGAGTCGTGTTTGGAATATCAATGCCTCGCTTTGAAACTACTCCTGAATATAAATAAATAAACACGTACACTGATAAAGATCGTTATCCAGGGCTCTTGTATCACTGTGCTCTCTCCTTAAAGCCTCACATCCAATCAGTTCCAAGCTGATTTTTGGCCAGGACGGGCTTTGAAGACTCAGTTCTTTGGCTTTTGCCTTTACTACCTCCCCAGTTCTACCCTCTTTGTTCTTGAATGGTTTTCTGTTGATGATGCAGTACCATCGCGTCAGCCAGTGTGGGAATACAATGGTTTAATTATGGATTTAAAGCCCCTACTCTGTGAATCACCACCATACTCATTCTGTAATACAAAGTAAGCAGACAACGAGGTCAAGAGACAAAAGGCATAGATTTTGTTATGTACCCATAAACTAAGCAGCCCATGCTCCCATTTTAAGTTCTCTGCTTGCTCTAATAAGCATTATTTGGTTTGATGCCTCTCTGACCACTTCACTCTGTTCATCTCCTCATCTCCTGAAGGTGGGAGGGACCATGTACAACACTGGCCGCCATGTCTCGCTGCGATTGGACAAGGAACACCTGGTGAACATCTCTGGTGGACCAATGACGTACAGCCACCGGCTGGAGGAAATCAGGTTACACTTTGGCAGTGAAGATGGCCAGGGCTCTGAGCATCTCCTCAACGGCCAAGCATTCTCCGGGGAGGTAAGCTGAGAGAGTCCTCTTTGTGCTTTATAGGGCTGGACCACAAGACACATCAAAGGGTCCCACATGGTATCCCAAGGATTTTTAGCTGTCATACTGATCTGTGGAGGCCATTAGAGGAGTAAAGTGAGTGTCAATAGAAGAAGCTGACAGAACACAAAGCTGCCTTGCCCTTCTGGCTGATATACAGTATATACACAATAATATAACCGTGATATGAAATATAATTTACTTTATAATTTATAATTTAATTATAATTATAATAATTATAGTTTAATTTAATTTTCATTAAAGAGGAATCCCACTGATTTCCTCCATAATTCAGTAGTTGAGATGTAAACAAAAGCATTCAGATGGGTTTGATGTGGAACTGTTCACTGAAGAGAAATTTACTGAAATACACTTGAAATTCTTCCTCAGAACCTCAGAACCAAGTTTCATCATAACCATTATGCCGGCATGCACAAATAAAAGCTCACATAATGTGATATACAAACAATGCAGACCACACTAATGCTAGTCCATTTTGTTGAAAGGCTGAGTCTGGGATGTTTCAGTTGTATAATAAATGAAGATGAAAATGCAGCAGGTCCTTGATCACCTCCTGCTGTCTAGTCCATTGCATCCAAAGTACTCCACTTTGTTTTTGATGCAGCAGACAAAGGAATAGATGGGCTTAAGCCTTAGCCTAGCCTGGACACAAGAGTGATTGCTCAGGAATGGTGTGCTTGTATACAGCATTTTGATTGGATTTTTCTGGATTTTTTTCACATTAAGAATGAACAGGTGGAAAAATGCATACCCATCTATTGTACTTCTGCACAACCGTCTCAGGGCAGACCCCCAAGATCAATAAAAAAATTTTTTCCATCCCTCTTTCATAATTTTCAGCCCCACCCAAACCTTGTTTCTATTAACCTACAGCCACCAAACTGCATGTACTCACTCAGACAGGCATATACTAACCCACATATTGACCCACATACTGACCCATACTCCTTTGTGTGTCGTTTACGAATCCCTAGTTCCTCCCATAGCAACCATAGCCTAGCAATAGCCTAGCAAGAAGTGGTATTTTATCCGCACAATCATTCTGCGTTTGGTTCAAACATTTCTAGTTTGAATTTTGAATTCCACCTTGAACAATGCAGCAGTTACGTTTAGGCACCTGTACAGTAGCCAGAATATTTGTAATTTCTGCACCATTTAAGGTAATATGGAATATGTGAACCAACAGAGTAAGAAGCCACCTTCAGATGCCACAGAAATTCAGATCTAAAACAACATTTCACAGCCTTGTTTATAGGGCTGAGGAATCATATTAATATGTGCAATATTTCAGAACAACTTTGATTGTTAAAAATATCTCTTGCTAAGAAATAATAGGTCACTCTAGAAAAATAGCCCACTGTTAACCTACAAAAATATTGTACCCTGATATGAATTGTTGGCCATCCTGCACACTACCACCGTAAAGTTGTGGTGAATATATAAGAAACATCAGGCCTGGGTGTATTCATAACCATTTCATCGAATACCTTTCTGTGATGTAGTTTTTAGATGCAATATATCCAGTTTGACCTATTCTGACTCGCCACGTTTCTCTAGAACACAGCATTTCACATCAAAAAACTTTACGTCTTAACTAACAAGATGTACTAAGATGTATAATTAGTTTGAGAATCAGTGGAATTTCCCTTTCATGTAACAAGATTCTATTCCAAGTAATTTTAGATCACTGCTATTGATTTATTCAGCATAGCGATCCATCAGGTCAACTTGCATTACCAGTCCTGTAAAAAGAAATAATAATAAACAAACAAACAAACAAACAAACAGGAATTATGAGATATAACAGTGATGATGTGTAGTTTTAAGGAAGCACAGTGGCATACTGTAGGGAAGGCATTTCAAGATGTTTATCTTGCAGTATATTGCATCAGGTTTAAATTACACAAACTTGAGATTGTTGGTCCTTGCCCTGAACAACAAGCGTTACAGTGAGTTGTTCATTGCCTGTACCTTAGCAGAATACCTTAACAGAATACCTTAACTCTTTTCGTATTTATGATACACTTCATTTCTGTATATTGGTGTAAGTAAATAAATAAATAAATATTATCAGAAATATATTTATATATTTTCTTTTTCTCTGAAATGATCTCAGTTGCCTTTGTTAATGGGTGATTGTGTGCATATCCAGACCACAGTGCATTTTCACAAAGCCACAATAGCTGGGTAAAGCATCTCAATTAAGCTAACAGTGTAATTTTAGAAGGCACAGCGCTGCAGCCTCCATCATTTGATAAAGTCACCAGTCAGTGCCGGCCTGACATTTCTCTTTGGGAGTAATAAGACCAGCGATTAGAACGGCAACAAAATAACCGTGAGCCTGACAGGCAAATCCGCCATAATTAATGATTATAATTTCTATCCCCTCCCCCTGTGGAAGGCAGCCGATATTTAAATAATAATAAAACAAAGTGGAGACAGTCTATCAGGGCATTGCAAGCTGTGACCCGGCCACCGATGCCCAGCTTTGTCTGTTTACTCTTCATTACTAAGCCATTATCGTTCTTTGCCTGACACTAGCACATCTTTCTTCGGCCTTCCACAGTACTTCTTAGGAAGGCACGGCTGGCCTTCGGTCCTGCCTGTAATGCTTCGGCAGAGTAACGTGAATATGATCGATGTCTTTCCAACGGTAGCTGTTTTGCATTCAGAATCAACCAGGCTTTTAAGCCTTATTTAATATCCGAAGACGCCTCATGGAATGCATTTCTCTTCCCCTCTTCCGTTCCCTTTTACCTTTGTTCCCTAATTCGGAAGATTGCATTTGAGTCCTGTTTGCTGCTGTTAGAAGGACACTGCCTCACTGCAAATGCACTCCAACACCTTAGGGTTAATTTACTCCCCCAGCTCCCTGATCCAGGCCTTCACACTCTAGCCGAAAATGAAACACCATTGATGAAATGAACAATAAAACATTCGAGTTGTTACTCTGAAACTTCTTCCAAAGCCTGCTGAGCAAGTTTTCCAAGATCTCTCACTGGAAACAAGATTAATCTTTAATGCCATATGACCAAACATGTTGTGGAAGGAATGTGCAGAAGCGCTGGTGGTCTTGTAAACACGATCCATTGATAAAAGGAACGTTCACAGACAGCTGCTAGGGTCTCTTTCATATAACTCACTCTGTACATCATATCCCATCAGTGCTATTTGATTTGGTATGTTTGTTTGAGCGCTGGCGTAATATGACAGATACATGTACGGTTATCAAATAGAAACTGCTGTGATCAATCGTCAACGAGCACAAAGATACGGGAACGCCATACGATACACAATTATATTAGACAACTTATCACACATCTCCACAAGCCAGGCAGCCTTTATGAGATCCACAGTGACACATAAATTCAGTACATTTTCACGGCTGTTTTGAAGAGAGCTGGTCTTGAGGGTGCACATGCTACACATGTACCCTTAAAAATAAATGTTTCTAAATTGTACTTGGCTTGGATGTATGGTTCCTGGAAAAGCATTAAACAGGTATAGAACCTGTACATCATGTGAAGGTTCATTTAATTTTAAAAGGCCTACATTCTTTCTTGGGGTTGACTTATGACATAAGTGTGGTTTCATGCACCAAACATGGCTACAACTCACTTTAAATCACTACAAAAGAGGCAAAGCTAATTTCTCAAAAACATTATTTAGTTCAAACATTATTCTTTATTCAAAGCTTTGAGTTTAAATAAATGTAGATGTTTAAAGTGTTGAAATTGTTAGATCTTAGTTTCTACACTGAAAAACATCTGTGCCGTAAAATGTGGATTTTATCAAACTTCAAAGAAGAAGTAAAACATGAATTTTAGTTTTGTTAACTTACTCTTAGAGGTTTTATGAACTCTTCAAAGCCACCAGGTTACTAACTCCTTTTTAGTTAAAACCTGGAATCTTCTTTTTACTTTAGAGTTTGTATAGCAAGTATGTGGCAGGTACTGTAGCTAGCACAATGGCTCATTGAGTTAAAGTTGCTAGCTCATTTAGCTGAAGCTTTGCTAAGATACAGATCACATTCTTTTAAATTACAGCATACTTGCTGCACATACTGCAGGGTTACCAGNAATCTTCTTTTTACTTTAGAGTTTGTATAGCAAGGTACTGTAGCTAGCACAATGGCTCATTGAGTTAAAGTTGCTAGCTCATTTAGCTGAAGCTTTGCTAAGATACAGATCACATTCTTTTAAATTACAGCATACTTGCTGCACATACTGCAGGGTTACCAGCTGTTTTAGTTTATTGTGCCTCTTTTCTTTAAATACTGCACTTACTGCACGTAGCACCTCAGTTCTGTTCTTCAGACATTTTTTTCTGTAATGAAAGGTTTGCTATTTGAGCGAGCCAGGTTTTCAGTAGAGGATTACTTTTGCACAATCCCTGCAGCAAATGAAGAGACCAAAAGAGAACTGAAATTCTGAAAGATCTGACTGAAAAGTCTCGACTCCGACATGCAGGAAGTAACTGAGGAGGTGCTGGATTGGCTGGATGAGATGTATTATTGTTGGGGGGAGCTTTAAGGGGGGGTTGGGAAGGTGTGTGTGTGTGTGGTTGTGGGGGGGCAGGGCATGTAACATGTAGGTTGGAAATAAACTCTTTCCAGAAAAAGAGCTGGTGGTGTAGGTGTTTAAAGTCTTTTAAATGTTGCATGTGGTTTTGTCTAATTTTAGAGTGCTACCAGTATCAGATTCGAAGCAGGGATGGAATGAAAATGAAAGTCTCACACATCAAAATTAGAATGCAGTGTTCCTCTAATAGTGAATTAACACCAAAACAAATCACATTCCATATTTCTAATTATTCTCTGCGCTTGTTTCAGCATTTTTTTCCCTCCGATACATTTTCACAAAGTTCTAATTATCAGTGGTAGGAAAATAACACATTACCATCTCAGTTCAGTGCTTAGATGCTGGAGCAAATTTGCTCATTAAAATCACATTTTCACATTTACTAAATATGGCAAAATGCTGCGCATAAATAGGAAATCACTGAAAGCCCGCCATGGTCTTTGCGTCTTCTGCTGTACGTAGTTATTGCAGGATGCCATGAAAGCCTATGCGTACTCAATAGGACTTGGTTTGAATCATGAACACCTTCCTTCTAGAGGAAGTGTGGAGATGGAGGGCAGAGGATATTTAGATCTGCTCTTTTTGTGGTGCTTTCATGACTACATGTTACTCAACCATAGAGGTGATTGCCAATTCCAGCTGTACTAACAGTAGTTCTTCTCTGCGGCAACAGGCAGAGGCTACGTGCACGTCTACAGGCTAGCTTAATTCAGAAAGCCTCCTTTACTGTAATCAAATTGGATCGCAGGCTGTAGTCTCGGGTTGTCTGTTTATTTGCTTTATGAGCGCACGCTCTGATTCATCCGCTATTGGATGCTGGTTCCAGACGGCCGCTTTTCATTTGGCCTGTTAGCGCTGTCCACCCCTCTTCCTGCTATCGACTTACTGTCTTCATATTTCGACCATTCTCAGGCCCAGGCCAGCTATCACACAATAAAGAGCTTGTCAGGATGGGGGCCCAGCAGAGGTACAAGCTGTCTCCCATCGTAGCATAGACACCTCCCCTCTGGCTGAATGACGGGTCCGGCTGCGTGAGGAGAGGAGCCGGCCGACGAACACGCGCCGCCACTGACGTTCAGCACCCTTCGACTGTCAGCACAACCCCTCCAGTCCCTCTGTCTCCACTGAGATGGGCATCTGGGCTCTTAGCACATCCATAAATGTGCAAGAGCCAGATAGGGATAGAGAGTGATATTCCGAAGAGTTACTCGCATTTGACCCCGCAGAGTTCGGCCTCAGTCTGAGTAAAACTTAGATGAGTTTGACTTTCTTATAGCTTTGCCAAACACAATAATTGCGTGCGTATGTGTGTGTATGTGTGTTTGTGTGTATTTCTCACCCTCGCTTCCGTGCTCCTCTCCAAAACTCATTATTGTGCTGTCTGCTCCTCTACACTGTGTATCTCCTGATCTTTTTGGCACGGTGTGGAGCTGTGGCCCAACCCTGTTTTTCCAGCCCAGGCAATTTGCTGGTATGGGAGTTTGGGAAAAGTGAGCACTGGCTGCTTTTCACCTTCAGGATAAAAAAAAATCTAATCAAATCAGCATTCGCTCTGTAATCACTTCCTCCACCCTTGATTAAGTTTATAGATGATCTGTCGCTCCTCGACTCTCGCTTTTGCATATTTTGAAATTACTATGAACCACAGTTTTTATTGTGATTACTCACTTCTCCTTCCAAATGTGTGAGAAAAGAAAATATTCAGGAATTGATGTGCTCCAGGTGTAATCCGATTTCTTAGGGTTATGCATGTTGTGGTCTAGATGTGGGTGATACAGCAAAAATATCACTTGATTCTTCAGGACAATTTCTGTTTATGATACATGAGTGATTTATGAGTGAAAACTGCTTGTATGGTAACACATGATAACACATGATATACTCAGAAAAGTGAATTGTTACTTATGAGAGCTGGGCTACATGATACAGATATAAAATGCAGTGTTCAAGTTTTGACTGTGAGAAGTGATAAGTTATGATCTTCTCATTATTTAGTTAGTTGTGCATTTATTCTCTGTGTAATTAAACAGAAGTAACCTACACGTTATATAAATAGCATGACAAAAATGTAAAAAGCACCGTACAAAATAAAAATAATGAAACACTAATAGCAACATATGTCACAATTACACTATAAGGACTATAAGCTTTTTATGTATAAGCCTAGAAATATATATATATAGGGTGTAGCTCATGAAGGAAAACACGTGTTGTGAGCTGGCTTGGTGAGTATATAAGGTGTGTGACAGGCTGTCTGCACACAAATCCCTCATTGTTGTCATGGGTAAATGGAGCGATACATGCTGATTGTCTTCCCTGGGGGCGGTTTGGATCTTCCAGCAAGATAACGCAACATGTCACATGGCTAGAAATGTCCGACATTGATTAGCATGACCAAGACTTCCAAGTACTATCCTGTACCCCTAATTCCCCAAAACAATTGAGGATCTATGGATCCTCCCCCATTCACCCTCCAGCAGCTGTGGGATGCACTGCAGTCAGCATGGCTCCAGATACCTGTGACAACATACCAGGACCTTATTGAATCACTCCCAGCCCGCCTAGCTGCTGTCCATGCTGCCGTTATGATGATGCTGGTTTGTTGTGACACTAGCCTTTACTGCTTTAGGCATTTTACACCCTGCTCTGATAATAGTCTTAGTGGTTAAACAGTGGTTAAATCACTCACTCTGTGTATGGGAAACAGTAGCTTCAGTTCCATCCACAGATGCACATCATTGCTCTGATAGACATGACTCCTAATGTTACATTACCACCAATTAGTAGCAGGTGGTATGGCCAAAAAATGATTTCACAGTTTAATAAAAGTTCCTGGTAGTTTTCAGATAAAACTATATATATGGGTAAAACACTATATGGGTAACGCCACACTTCTGTCATTCACTTCTGGCTTTTTATACATAATGTCGTCCAGCTATATGGTGATGCAATATGCCATTGGAAAGCTTGAAATCTCAGAATTGCAATTAGCCTTTTTTATGATCCATTATCTGCAGCAATCATGATCGTCTCATTTGCAACATTAGCACTGAATGAGCACACGTTAGCAAATCTGCAAGATAAGAGGTAGCCTGTTGCTCTGTTTTGTCTGTAAAGTGAAGTAAGCTAGCTGACCAGGAGGAATATTCATTGATTGCTTTAGAGATCTATGAGATCTATGCACCAGGCAGAAAGAAGCTCCTCAGTTGTAGTGTTACTCTAAAATCATACGATTATTACAGTTCTTCAGATGTAAGTCGGTTCATGACGTTATCCTAAAGTATGTAGGAACAGCAACCCCTTTTAAAAATTACGGGCAACAGTTAAGAGGTTCAGTAAATTTATTTGTGCGGGTAAAAAGTGGTTTATAAATGTGGGCTGTCCGTTTTTACCACGTAAAGTAAATCTGAAATGTTGAAATATTATTGTGGTGCATAATAAACATAATATAACATAATAAATATAACATAACATAATAAATATAAAACTGAACAATTTATAGACAAGCCTGTGTCAATATGGCTTTTTACACTGGTCTCACAAACTCAAAATTGTGCTACATGTTGTTTCATGGCTGAATTTTTTGAAGGCTAAAATTGGCATCTCATTCAGCAGCTTTTTTCTGCTCCATGAGGAAGTTCACAAATAACGATGTGTTTATCTTGGACACTCATATTATGATTAACTGTGAAGCCCTAACCATGCCAATATCTTACCATCATGTCGCCTACCTCTCTTGCAGTCTTCTGCTTGTAGGCTTGAAACAGAGCAAGAACAAAATGCTTCTGCACTCTGGGAAAAGTTGCTGTAATATAAAATTGACTCTTTATGAGAAGTTTATGATAAATTTCTGTAAGCTCCCATATCTTTCGCTACAATACATAGCTCCTAAAGAATGCAAGCAATTGCTGCCTCACCTCTGCTCAAATTCTTGGTTTTAGACCTTTGTTGCAGGCTTGCTGTGGGCTCAGGTAATTCGCAGAGAGAAGATTACTTGTGCATCACAAAGGATTCAAATTTAAACTTGACAGGCATGTTCAAACAGAGAGAGAAGCCAGCTGTATACCTGTGATTGGGGAGCGGAGCCACATAACTTGACAGGGGCTTGGCATCTCAACCAGATGAACACACAGCTAGGTGTGCATGAAGGGCTTGAAGCACATAGACAGTTCTAATTATTCGAGACTGTAGATTTTGGAGCTTGCGCTAAAATAACAACGCTCATAAGAGTTACAGGGTAGACATTGTACCCTCCTATTGTAGCTTAGCAGTTTATGTTTATCTTTTCTTTTAAGTCTTGGCTTCAGTGCTACAATGTTTTAATCAATGCTGATGTTTTTTTGCCCCCATTTTGTTCAACACAGGTTCAACTAATACACTACAACCATGAGCTGTACACAAATTATACAGAAGCTGCAAAGAGTCCAAACGGGTTGGTGATAGTGTCTATATTCATGAAGGTAAGTCCTTTTGAAAATCAAGTAACGTTGAATGCAAAGGATAAATGTTTTTGAAGGCAGAAATAAAACAAGGTATAATGGCCATGTTTCTATTGCATTCACCTAAATAACATCATTCTGAATGCCTTCCCTGCGCATCTAAAGAAAAATATAATTTGACAGGAATGACTGCATGTCAATAATCCTTTTGTGCAGAAATAAATCATGCCTCCAGTTGAAGGTCAGTATGTTTACTCCAAATAAATAAATAAATAAATCACAGTAGTAATTAGCATTGCAGTTACCAGACTGCAGCTGCACAAGTTGTCCCCTGTCTTCCTGTCAGTCCGTGAACAAAAAAATTAGGAAATGACCTGCTCTCTTAAATATCCGTTCAAAGAAATGTCTGCACAGCTATGACGGACCATCGGTTTATTTTATCCCTCGGGATGAAAGTTCAGGCTAATCTAATTATACTGCCAACGTCAATCTCAGGCTCAGTCATCGTTGCCTGTACGCGGCCATGAGCGAATCCCGTCTGCCCTTAGTTCATTCGGAATGGTCACATTGCCTGTTCATTCACTGTAGGAAATAGTGTCTTGTTTGCCTCAAGCTGCGAAATGTGTAAAAGCACAATTGTCCAACTCATTTCACTCTATACAGTGCACTCATACTCATTTGTTCAGCTATTCTCCAATGTGTTAGCTAGAAAGCAAGAAGCATAGCCAGCGCTTGGGCTGAATATCAACCTATTGGTGCTGTCAGAGCAAAACCTTGTGCCTTCATATTTTTCAGTTTGTGACGTAATTTGAAAGTGCATGTTACCCTTTACATTGAGTGTAAATATCAAGATGAACAAACCAAAAGAAATGGCCCAGAATTAACCAGAATGATATAGCTGGTTCTATTGACTTACAAGAAAAGTATGTTTGGCTTCTCCTTCAGGGTTATCATTTAGGAGATAGAAGGTTTTGTTCCAGAAGGCAGTGATATGATCAGTTGTCACATAGTATTTATTGAAGTCTTAGAAGGGCAATATGAATGTAAAACTTCATGACAGCAGATGGTGTTCAACATCATCTGTGAAACTGTTGCAATATTTTAATGGTGCTTTGGTTTGTGTGACAATTCATAACATAGTTTAGAACAGCAGTGCCATGAAGAATCAGTGTCTAATGCTGTCCTGCTTTTTTCTCCCCCCTTTTGTCATATAATGTCCTCCTTTATCATTCCTAGAATTGTAAGGGATCGCTTAGTGAGTTCAGTGGCATTTTCCTGTAGGCAGTGTAGGGAACTTATTCCCTTCATAACAGTCAGTCTCGGAACCCCTCTCTCAGCTGCCTCATGCTGTGCTCCCTGTCATACCACCAGCCTGCCAGGAAAGACTCCCTCCTGAGTATAAGTGGTATGAGTTTTCAATCACAAAGGCCAAGGACGCCAAAACGTGCACAGTCACTGGGCAGACATATACAGAATGGAGCTGCGGGCTTTGAAAGGGAGTCGGCCATTTTCGTCTGTTATAAACAACAAGCAGTTATTAGAAGAGGTCATGTTTTTTTTGCGGTCAGAGCTGATTTCCTACAGTACTAAAGAAAACCTTTTCTTTGCACCCCCCCTCCACCTACACTTCACCCCAGCAGTAATTATGTCTTGAAAATGAGAAGCGCTTCATGATTATGCAGAATAATAAAAGAATAAGTCTTTAAACCGTCTTTAGTTCTCAAAAGCCAGTTTCCCAAATGAGAAGCTGAAACGCCGAGTTGTAGCAATGAAGCACATTTCCTTCTGATCAGTAAAAGCACCTGAAGTCTTTCAAATTAGTGTATAAAAGAAGATAGTAAGACGTCGATTAATGACTCTGTTTTTTAGCTCTCCGCAGATATATTACTGAGGCGGTATTAGTTTCTAAAAGCAAGCACAGCATTTGAGAACTTGTCAGCAAGCTTGCGTGGCTAACACTTCACTCAGCAATAAATGATCATGCCAGGTGTTATGCTATGGTAAAACACTAATGCTGTTACACACACATCAAAGTCTCTTACTCAGTCTGTCACTGACGACCCCCATTCTCCTATCCTTTCTCCTTTTCTAATTCTAGATATCTGAGACTTCGAATTCATTTCTGAACCGAATGCTGAACAGAGATACCATCACAAGAATAACATATAAGAGTAAGTGAAAGGCTTCCAGATGAATGAGATTATGAATGACGTGAATCATGGTGTGCATGCTTCTGGTAAATGTGAATTAAAATCCAAAAATGGGTCTCTCACTATGTGACCTTGCAATAAGAGGTGAAAGCTATTTGAGTGTGAGCCACTAGACAAAACACTGGCTACAAATGTAACATGGGTTCTATGAATTTTGGATGCTCAGAGGTGAAGTACAGTGCATGATCCTTGTGTTACACATTGACATGACAGAAATACATTTGCCCTGCTCTCGTGGAAAATGTCCTGTAGGCTTCTTCTTGCAGATTCTAAATCACTGACGTATTATGATCAAATCTGGAAATCACAGAAACATAGTTATATTTGGCTAGTGTTGTTTTATTTCCACTAACCACCATAGCTAGACTCATGCCTGTCATTAGAGAATCTGATCAATTTTGCAAGAGCCACATATTTTGACAGGAACCACATTCTCAGGCCATTGTCTCAGCATAATGTGTACGGGCTACAACAAATACATACCCATGGGAAACAACTGGGCCAGCAAACACTGAAAGCCTTCTAACTTAATGTCCTCTGAGACACTCACAACTTTGGTAATCATCTGGAACACACAGAAGCAGAGTTACATTCATAACTAGTGTTGTTTTATTTCCCTGACCACTGGAGATGGAGCACACCACAATGGATATCAACAAAGTCACGAGGAACATAGTCTTGTAAGCCAGGCTTTTCCTGTCAGCAGAGAGTGCTTTTTGTAGCTAGGCTTAGGAATGCCTACTTTGGCCATCACAGACCTTTTCCAACATGGCATATAGGGGTGTGTGATTTGGGGGCTAGGAGGAAACATATCTAAATGTCCTTTAGGAATCTTATAGTAGATTCCAAATACATGATGATGATGATGATGATGATTATTTTCACCCTTTATATTTTGTGAAAAGTTTATGATGAATGGACCAATGGTAGTGCTCCAATATTTCTCAGGATAAAACCTCTTTACATGAACCCACATTGAAAGTAAAAAAGCTTTTTTTGCGCAGACAAACCAGGGCACAGGGCTGCATACACATAGATGTACAGACAACTCTTGGAAATTGGAATGCAACCTGATAGTTGAGACCAGCTTAACTCGAACATCAACTGCTTTGTATCATGTATGTCTGAGGCTACGAGACTACGAGGAATGGAACTCACCTAGAGCGAAACTGAGACACTCATGTCGTTGAACCAAAGCAGCATACAAAGCAAATGCCAAGTTGAAGCAGTGCCAACTCTCTACCAGTGAAACCCCTTTTAACACTGCCCAGGATGATAATACACTCTGACTAGAGTAGCAAGACAGTGATCTTTGATGTCCACAACTGGATGGACTTTTTGGCCATAGAGTTCACCTCCACCACCCATTGTGAAAGGCGCTTTATTATTCCCGCTACATCAGACAAACAGCTGGTCTGTCTGACGAATGCTGGCAGTTAAGACCACATAATGCCACAGGGGCCAGACTGGGCACAACAGGGAGCAACAAGCGTCCTGCTTGTCAGTGACGGAAGCCAGCTCAATATGCTGATTCACAAATTGAGTGGATAAGACCTTAGAGAAAAGCACTGAATTGGGCCATAGCGTGACGCCAGAACCATCTGGACTCCACTGCAAGTAGCACAAGCTCACAGATAATGTAGCATGCTCTTGGTTTGCTAACAAAGAAAGTTTTCCAGCTTGCAAAGCATTATCTATGACTTCAGTCTGGCCATAACCATATCAGGAGAAAATATGGATGTAGGCCACACCTGGACCTCTCTCTTAGACTATCAACTGTAGTCTATCATGGAGCTTCCAATAGAACATGATGTTTTACAGCTTTGAGTTCTGTGAAGCATTTTCCAGAATGAGGAGGAATAAAGGAAAAGCGTTAAGCAGATTTTCTAACCAGTTGTCAGCCAATGTATCCAAGCTCAGTGTGCTGTGCAGATTTGATAGAGAAACTATCAAAGAGAGAATTTTGCCCAAGCAGTTAATCCACCCCCTTGTTGGTCTGGCCACATAGATGTGTAGCCCGTCGAGAGGCAAAGAAGGGAAGGACCTGTGTCAGCAAATAGTGTATAAGGTGTAAAGAGCCTCTTGATCTTTTGCCCTTTTCATGACTGATGTGGAAAAAAAACATACTGAATTGTTAAGCTTGACTATGAAATGCAGATCAAAGGATCTGCAAGGAAAGGCCTTGTTCCACACGCAATAATAACTTGTTCTCTTTTTTGTGGCAGCCAAAGACACTTATCTTTATAGTTTGTGCTTGCTGTGCTGCTCAGATCATGGCTAGTGGTAGATTTGAGGTGCAGACCAGCAAGACCCTTCAGCCTCTGGGACACTAATGTTATGCTTATCATACAAGATCAGCCTCTGCCTGAGACGTAGTGGTTTGGACGTAGGGACATCTCAGGATTTGAAGCGATTTGAGAAATGAAAGTTGAAATAATCAATGATGATATTTTGCAAAGAACAAAAACAAAACCAAATCCATAATCATCTGGAGCAGAAATCTTAATTACATATCCCTGCTACCCAAGGCACTAATCACAAAATATACTGAGTGGGACATGCTCCTTCAAATATTTAAATATGCACAAAAAATGTCCCCCCATTCAATGTACTAAATTGTATCACTGTACTTATTATTGTAACAGTGAACCACCATACCAGTGCTTCATTTCAGCACTTTAGCAAAGCCTTTATAACAGCCCTGACTTTTGCTACAACATATCAGTAATTCTTTGGAAGCAGTTTTGTTGAAAAGGGGGCGCTTATCAATCAATCAACCATCACCAATGTTAGCTATCATGGCTAATTTGCCTGGAAAGTTAATTAGCCATACATTCTATATTTGTTACAAATCCCACATGACATCAAGTGTCAATCATTGTTAATGTTAAGAAGAGCATAGTGATGGCATGTCAGCTATTACAAGCCTACCCAGTCCAACACGGAGAAACAATAATTAGGCTACATCTTTAAGGTCATGAAATTCAATTTCTTTTCTGTGAGTAGTTTTCTATTGTGGCCAATTGAAATCAGTTTTCTTTCCCCTCCAGTCACTGCCTAGCGTGTCAGCGTTTACCATTCAAATATTTAGAATCTGAAACCTCGGGAAAAAGAGATAAAAGATGTGCCTTTGAAACCTGTAAAAGCAAGTCTTGAAACCCAAACAGAGTGTTTTCTGACAATTTCCAAAGTCAAGCAGACAAAAAAGGCAGAGATGTTGCTGAGTCATTGTTACGTTCTGCAAATTAGGTACAAAACCCTATCACAAAACTGTCTGCATTTTTCCTGTCTGTCTGGTTTGTTAGCTGTCAGATTTTAATTCTGTTGACTTATGGGGTGGAGACCGGCTAGATCCTTCAGCCTCTGGAGCACTGATGCTTATCATACATGATCAGCCTCTGTCTTGATTAGTTTCTATCTAGGAACAACCCAGACTTTGTTGTCTGCCAGATTTTAATTCTGATAACTTCTGTTGTCTTAATAGGGTAATAGCTGTGCTTGTCATTAGTAGATGCAAACTTGAAGGGTGTTTAACTGTTGGTTTGATTTAGGTTACGCCGGCATTTTCATTGATGTGTTATTGTAGCTTGCTATTTTGTTCAATGTATTTCTGCCTGAACTTAATAATTATGTATTATTTCAAGTTTCATAAAGTATTTGGGTCAATAGCATGTCCAGCATGTTTCTGTTTTGTGTATCATGTAATGTGTGTGTCTCACTGAAGGAGTCTGCTGTCACTACACAATTCTGTAGTAAATTTGGTATTATCACAACCTCCTGGAAATAACTGTGGACTGTTTGCTGGTTTGCTGTATTTATACATCTGTTGGATCTAGTTATATATATTATATATAGTTATATATATGGTACAACTGATCTGTGTCATTGTTTTATATGATATTACTTTAATATTTGTGGTTTCTTCTGTTACTGTTAAGATTAAAAATATATTTTTTGTATGTAAAGCTTTTATTTGTTTATTGGTTGATTGTTTGGTTGGTTCTATTGGCTCTAGCAACAGATTAGTAATAAGTGTCTAATTATCAGTAACCTTCAGTAACCTACAGATTACAAGCTAATTTTGTTTTGTTACTAAATGATATGTTTATTATATGAGTTATTGTAATGCTAACATGTTGGTAAAAAATGGTAAAATAATGGTAAAATAATGGTAAAATAATGGTAATTAAAAAATGAGTTGTTAATAAATAATAAAATTAATTGGGTGGTAATAAAATGGTAAAATAATGTTTAATTTTGTACTAACCTAAAATGTCTCGATACATTTCTATTAAGAGAGGGGAATAAACTGTATCTGACTGGTTTCGCTATTGACAGTAGGGTTGCAGTATCGGTATCAGACATGAAAAAATCACCCCTAATTTAAAAACTATGACTAGTTGTTACCTATGAATAGATCAAGTTAAATATATTGAGATTGCACAGAATCCGGGCTGGAAAATACAACATCACATGTTCCTTTGTGTTAACTGTTAATAAAATGCTGTTAGTCTACTATAAATCACACATCAAAGGCTCTGAAATTAGTTCTGTAAGAGAAAACTTAGCTTAATATATTATTAACACCTATAACATTTCAACATAATTCTTGACCTTTTAATTACCACCAGAAAATCAGGAGCTAGTAGTTTGCCAGTTAGCAAGCGTGCTGCACTGAGGAGCCCAGCAGTAAGACAACCCAAGCTAGTAATGTCAACTCTAGTGTGGGTGCTATTCTGGTGAAGTGACTGCTTTCACAGCACGTGGACAAGGACATGATACAGCAGCCGAAGCTTTGAGTTTCAGGGCAGGATACAAGCAATCCCAGCTGTCGACCTGTGTCAGTGCACAAAGAGGAAAAAAAACATCTCTCCGATATGAGCAAGGTGTTTCTGTGACTAGCTGTGTCACACACCACGTCACTTGTGTTATATTGTTTGTGTAAGATCTCGACCCGTGTGCAGACCCACAAGAAATGTCCACTGTGCTTCACAGCATCTCTGGTGGTCAGTGTGAATGAAATAACACTGTTCCTTACATGGTACTGTAACAAGGATTTTCACCAGCTTGGCTGCATTATGGGTTCAGCCAATTGGACTGAGCATACAAGCAGTGCTTTATGTCATTTACATAAAGCATGGAGAGATTGCGAATGTTATCTCTAGGAGAAATAAAGCACAAAATTGAAAAAAAAAAAAAAAAGGCAGTGCTACTGCTGTTCTTCTAAGAATATTTTATAGTCTGTACAGACGCCCACGTTCCCTGTGGCATAGTGCCTTGGCTCACCTCGGGGAGCTGTGAAAAAAGAGCTCCATAATTGAATTAATAGGGGTGGCAAAGAGTGGGTGAAAAGAGGAGTATGCTGACCCCTGGTGGCTGGTGCATGCCTCTTGGGTCTCAGTGGTGCATGAACGTGGGCTGGCCAAGCAGAAGGAAGTCTCGACAGCACTACCAGGGGTATGGCATAGAAGCGTGGGCTTTGACAGCTGTCAGAACCCCCCACCCAGACTAGAAGCCTGCCCCCGCCCGAGGCCTTCCAACCTGCCTTCACTGCGCCGTTGGCTGAACTAGCATGCATTTTTCAAACCCAGCCCCCTCCTCCACATTCAAAAGGAATTATTTATGTCACCAAAGCAAAGTTCAGTGTGATAACAGCACTGGAATCACAAACACGCAGGGATTTTTACATAGGCCTGGAATGAGTGGTAATCAATGGGATGGGGGGAAAAAAATTGTTTTCTCAGGCTGGCTCAAGTCAGAGACTATTCCTGTCTGTTGTCAGCATAGGAGAGTTCAATGTGTTTCACTTGAACACAGTGCTGTGTTATCTAATGGAAGCCTGGTTTTGTGAAACTTGTCAAAACAATATAAGAACATTCACCAGCCATCCAGTAAACCACAACCCAAGCACAGTCTCTGCCTGGGGGAGCCAAATGTTGATAAGCTAACAAGAGAATATAAGACAGCTGTTATCCTCCAGTCAGTAGCCTTCTTACCTTCTTTCTTTTATTTTTGTAGATGATGCTTATTTACTTTCGGGGCTAAACATTGAAGAGGTGTATCCAGAAACGTCAAGTTTCATCACCTATGAAGGATCGATGACCATCCCTCCATGCTTTGAGACTGCAACTTGGATCCTTATGAACAAGCCAATATATGTCACAAAAATGCAGGTAAATCCACTCCGACTCCATCACCATTTAGATCTCAATCGTGAGTACCACATAAATACTTTTACTGGCAGATGTAAACCTGTAAGCCAAATGTGGCAAGGTTATCTATTAAACTACAGTGCTCCTCATGTGTATTGTAGCTGACATTCTGTAGGTTTCTGCAGTGTTCTGCTGTATCGCCCCTGTAGATGCACTCCATGCGGTTGCTCAGCCAGAACCAGCCCTCGCAGATCTTCCTCAGTATGAGCGATAACGTGCGTCCGGTCCAGCCTCTGAACAATCGCTGCATCCGCACCAACATCAACTTCAGCATGCAAGGGAAGGACTGTCCCAACAACAGGGCTCAGAAACTGCAGTACCGAGGTCAGTGTCTCTGGAGCTTTTGCTGATTTACTGGTGTATTGGGTTAATTTATGTTCCCATTATCTGTTCCAAAGGCTACAGCTAGTCTCCCTGGGGTCTACATGAACATAAAAACAATAAACAAATGATACAAGATTACATACAGAATGGCTGTATGAATTGCAGTTTTGAAATTGAGATGTATGACATATGGCAAATTACGTGTTTTGACCAGGCAAACCCAAGAACAAACTTCTGCACATTTTAACATACAATTACTGCTAATTGGCTGAATTTAACACCTTGAAAAACATAAAATGCGGTCCATGCAAGCATTAAAAACGTGTTTTTTTCCACAGTAAATCACATTTAGCAAAAAATCTATGTAACCATACAAGAAAAACACCATATTTATTGTAGAGGATGTGTTAAAATATTTTATAAACTTATTTTACACCTTCAACAAACCATGTCATTTGACAGTGGCTGTTAAAACATTTGCTTATGGAAAATTGCTATATGGAAATATAGATATAGATATAGATCTAATATAATATGAATACAATAATGGTTTAGCCGAATACATTGTAAATTGATTCTAGACATCCACATCAAGTCCCCTCAGAGCACAACTAGCTATTCAGAAAAGGACAGTACGGTGGCCGAGGAGTGCAAAACAAATTTCAGAAAACAAATTTAAAGTGGGAAAGGCATTAGGATGTACTTTTTGTACAGTATACTATAGTATACATATATTATAGTATTATAGTATACTGGGTGATCCTGGATTTCAACAATGAAATGCAACCTCTCCCAAAAACCGTAACATCTTATATTGCATCGACACACTGGACTGCAGAAGGTGGCAGCCAACACTCTTGTCCACTGCAGTATGCTCCTTTGTAAACAATACAATATCTAGAGGTGCTGTCAACCACCCACCTCAAACCTGTGAATGCAGCATTGCAGATGTTAGTGCTATGTGCAGCTGGATGTCAGTACCATAAACATGCACTTTCCAAAACTATTAACGTGACCATTAACATGTCAGATCAACGGCAAATATTCATAGACGTTTTGGATTCTAAGCACATATTACGCAGCCATGTCATCCATCAGAATGTGTGTGTATTACTAATAATCTCCTCCCAAACAGGAGTCATTCATTTTCAGAGCTTGCATGAGGTTTGAGAGGTCCCAGTTATGTACCTGTTCGTCTGGAGAGTCCTTTGAGCCCCCACAAGTTGTCTGCAGTCTGTTTACCCCTTTCCACTGCCAAAATACCTTCAGCGAAGGAAAATTAAAATTGCATCTCACCCCCTGAAGTAATACGCCGAGTGCCAAAAGTAACTCCCATTATCTATTGTACTGTGATCACAGGATTTCATTGTAGTCAATTTGCTTGGGCTCTTTGATGAAAGTCTAATTGTGTTTCGTTCGAGAGGTTGAACCCTCCACCCTTGAGAGTAAACAAGAAAGATTTCCTCTTTAATTGCATTTGTTGTTTAAAGATGTAAATATCTTGACAGTGAAGGAAATAGAAAATACTTTTAATTAGACTTGGTTATGCAACTGAGGTTCTGGGGCAGAATGAATGTATGATTTTGTAAAACCAACACAATGAGATGTCTTTAGGCTAACAGAATGTTAATTTTTAGCCAGGGGCGATGTTGAGTGCAACTGTTTTGGAAATTAAGCATATTTCAGAATTTATGGATGGATTTTTCTTAGTTTGATGACTTTATTCACTTCATTCAGTGGTATAAACAAGTAAACATACTGCTGCTTGCAGGTTTGTGAACCCTTTATCATTTTGTTATTACCTTATTGAGCTTTTTTGTCAAGTGTGTGAACCTTTGCTTTCAGTAACTGGTGTGACCCCCTTGAGCAGCAATAGTTCCTGTGACTATTGATCAGCCTTGCACATTGGCTTGGAGGAATCTTGCATCATTCCTTCTTACAGAATTGCTTCAACTCTTTTCCGTCTTTGGTCTTTCTTAATGTTTGTATTGGACATTGACTGAGCCATTCCAAAGTACAATATTCCTTTTGCTTCAACCATTCTTTGTAGACTAGTGGGTGTTTTTTTGGGTTGTTGTCTTTCTGCAGAACCCTTCTTCTGATAAGATTCATATTTCACAGATGGCATGAAGTTCCTATGCTGGAATAGAGTGTTGATTCGGACTGAAAATATCATCCCTAATTTAGGCCAAAGGATGCATTTTTTTATTTGTCTTATTTGTCTAAATAGCATTTTTTCGCTAGTCTTCTGCCACATCCAGGTGATCTTTAGGAAACTTAAAACAGGCAGAAATGTTCTTCGTGGAGAGTAGTTGCTTTCTCCATGCACCCTTATTAAGAACATACTATTCTTGTTCAGTGTTTACCTGATTGTGAACATTGATATTAGCCAGTTTAGGAGAGACCTGCAGATCCTTAGGTCTTCCACATGTTACATGTTGGATGACCACTTCAGGAAAGGGTAACAATGGTGTTGAATGTTTCTCATTTGGATGTTGTTTGCCTGACAAAACTTGAACTCATCATACTCATCATATTTGGAAGTGCTTCTAGCCTAATGAGCTTTGGTAAATCGTTTCCTGAAGTCCTGAGAAATCTCATTTGACTGAATGACACAACATGCTGTAACAAATAAAGGCCAGACTATACAAATAATGGTCTGGATTCAGGCTGATGTTTTTAGGGGGTCACCCACACTTTAACCTGATCTATCCAATTCCAATTTGACCATATTTACCTTCTTTACCAATCTCCTAATCATTCAGGAACTTAACATACTTTTGCTAATAAATACATTTAATGTTTGATTATGTTGGTTCAGTAAATGGATGGAAATCTATATAATTGTTCGTGCTGTTTGTTTTATTGAGATCTCTTTATCTGTTGACTTTGACCATATTTATTTATTATTTATGTATCAACTACAAAATGATAAAGAGTTAGGAAACGTTTAAGCAGCAATGTATATTCCAGATACTTTATGTATTTTTAGTCACTTCCTTCTTCTAACATTCCTTTTCTCCAATGCAGTGAATGAATGGCTGCTGAAATAGATCCCATTCACGGAACGAACCCAAACATAAGACATATGGGGAGACCAATGGAGAAGCACATCGGAGGACCAGAAAAGACTCGAGACTGCATCACATTTGTCCTGCCAGATAAAATCATGACATTGTAAAGAAAAAAATAAATCAATAATTAAAAGAAGAAGAAGAAGAAGAAGAAGAAGAAAAAAAAAAGAAACCTCAGCGAGCAGAGACTTTGCACTGTTGGCAAAGAGACTCAGTTTCATACATCAAGTCAAAACGAGTGAAGTACAAATATAACTATACAGATGTTTTGATACTTACCTTTTTTGGTGAAAAAAAAAGAATATGTGAAAAACATACGAAATTTGAAACATTTATTTCATAGTCACTTCACTAAATGGAACTAAAGTTGACTTTTTAGCCTTTGTATATATGGATACCTTATTCGAAGCATTCAGAATGGGATGGACAGTGAGCCAACGTTACAGAACGGAAACATCCTTGACTCATAATTGCATTGTCTATCATAATCCTGGGGCACGGCGGAGAGGACATTAGAAAGGCAGCCGAACTGTGTCGCCTTCAAAAGATGAAAATCATTTTAAAGGAAAGAATGTGTGTGTGCGCTGTCCGTACAACAATGCCTGTCCTGGCTTGTAAATAGAATTATTCATGCTGAAGATTAATATGTAAAGATACAGATAAACATTTAAAAAATATATCAGAGGGAAAAATAAATGGGGAAAAAAAAACAAAAAAACGTTGAATATTTTACGCTTGGCGCACTTTGAATTTCTGGAGCAGAGCTGATGCCTTTTTCTGTTTTATTGTTTACAATGGTCATACACTGTGTTTGTTTAATGTTATCGGCCCAATAAATGTGTTTGGAAAGTCCATGCTGGCCACTCCGATTCAGTGCTTTCCGAGTGGACATTGAAATGTTGGAATGTTGAAAATGTCTGTGATTATGTTTACACATATAAATATCAATATTCCAGAAAATATGTACACAAATTTGAAGTGCTCATGTTTACAGTGTATACTTGTTTAATTCTTCATTTCTACTGAGAGGAATCTTTGATCCAAACCTCCAGAAATCCTGAGGATGCGCAGGGCTATAATGCAAAGTAATGAGACGATCTTGATGGAGCGGGTTTAATGAGGTCCACGCTTGCTGAAGAAACAGCCCAGCATGCTTTCCTGTGTTGTTGATCTGCTGTAGCTTTCTAGTGGGATACAGCATTGATTCCACCCCCTTTTGGTTTAATTATATCCCAGTCAATGAAGGATACCTCCTGTTTTAACCCTGATGCAAGCAAAACCTACTGGCCCCGGTTCCAGGGTTTCATCTCTGCGCTTTATAGCCGGGTAATAAAAACATAACGGGGAGGAAAAAGTTCCCACAGCTGGAGCTCACAGTTATTGAGCCCATCATTCTAGCAGGTGAGCGGGCGGAGAAAGCCATATTGAGCCTTTTGATAGATAAATACTCTCAATGCCTCACTCAAGACAAAATAATCATTCCCGGCTCCACAACATCTCTCCATACTGTATATCTCGGCAGTGCAGGCACATTCCTCTCTCGGCCCCATATCCATCCGTGCCAAAGACTATAAACCTCATAAAGCTGAGAACGGATGCCCTCATATGTTTCGGAGGGGTATTAATGATAATGCATTAAATAAGGTAATAAAAAAAGTTCTCTAGCTCTGGGGTAATCGAAGTTGAGTGCAACAGCTGTTGCGCAACATAATGTGCATGGTGATAGGAAACAGAGATAAATAAATTAATGTCCATTGTGCCCATCCAGACCTAGATGTCCAGATGTTGAGATATGTGCCGAGTGCTGAATTAAATTGCATTCAGTACAGAGATTTTACACTGACCACAGCAAACAGCCCTTTACTGTTACGAGGGGGAAATTTATGTGGCATCTGTACCATCTATAGATACCGCACACGGGACATCTGGTGTTTTGAAAATACCAGGAAGATATTTCATCAAGAAAGATGTAAATAGGATCTCTGACAGCTCTATTGATGTTTTTCTCCCTCCTGTAAGGTCATAATGCAGCTAGCTTTCTCTCAAGTCATCCTCAAACATATCTCCATATCCCTTCATCCATGATAATCCTGAGTTGTGCTGTTTCGCTGGTTCCGAAGTTCCATTTCTGTTCCCATCTCTATATTTGCTCTTTCTCCCTGATTTTGCTGCTGTTTCTTCTCTTCCACCTTCATCCCTATAAAGCACCATCATCTCACATACCAACATCATGCATGGGCCCACCTGCATATATGGTCCATTCACACAGTGATTATCATTCCCGACATCCTGAAATCCTAGCCTTCTGCAAGAGGGGGATTACAACTTTTCCTTTTCGTTTGTGTCACCTGAAGACAAACATCCCCTTACCATCATTGCTTTTTAAGGTCATGAAAACACGCATAATGCTCGGCAACTGTCTGAGGCCTGTGAGGCTAGGAATACAGTTTAGAATAGATCAAAGGAGGAGCCTGGTGCTGCATTTCAGGCTTATATGTCCTCTTTTACTGCAGCTTTTGGAATCCTTTTCCTGATCCTTCTTGATTTCTCTCTCTCTCTCTCTCTCTCTCTCTCTCTCTCTCTCTGTTTTTCTGACAAACATTCACAATGCTGTGTCATTGTTTAAGAACGCAAACTCAGAATTGAATATATATATACATATATATATAGCTTTTCTGCAACTATTTTTTTATAAATGCCTACGAAACGAATATATCTCCAATACCAGTAAGTTAAGAGGAGAAGAAAGAAACGTCCTCACCTTAATAATGGAAGTTCTATTACATATATTATGTAAAAATAATTATAATATTTTGTGTGTGTTTAGTGTGTCCATACTGCAGAGATATGTTTTTTCTTCTGTTTTGGTGGTCTACCAGGTCATGTATGGTTGTTAGGAGTCACATTATCTGTATATCATTTAACACTGTTTTGAGTTTGAAACTGTTCTCTTCTGGGCTTAAAAATTCTTCTTTTTCCCCCACTTATTTTCATTTGAATTTCCCATTCTTATGCAAGTGGATTTCCTTACATCTCAATGATGAACTTTACCTAAAGGTGCGATTTGCAAGACTGTAAGTCTAAGACATTCCAAAATGAACAAAAAATTATTAACAAAATTTGAAGAAATGTTGACATCTATGTATCACGTTGCAGAGATATCTACTGAAGTTAGCGTGCTAACCAGCTATCCCCAGGCCGTCCTGTCACGTGTAATATTAAAAATGCTAATAATTTAACTAATTTAATAACTAATAATAACTAATTTTTCAAGTAACTATTAATTTGAAAATTGTCTCTGCATAGTACAGTATAACTGTTGATTTGACTAAGGAATACTTGAAGAGACCTGTTTTTTTATTTGATTATAATCCCAATCTTATTTCATTCTGGGTCACAATTCTGTAATTACATGGCTATTCTTAAGTTATAAACACCTGTTACTGTTATATTATACTTTTTGTCTGTTTGTAGGTAATCCAGCTTGAATTTTGAACAAGATGAGAATATAGCAGTATGGTTGTGATTACAATTTTACTATGAATGTGAGGCTGTTACACTGTGCTATGCTATACTGTACCATCCTTCTTCAGCAGCCAATATGTTGTAGAAAGCATCTTGGTCCAGAGCTTGACAGCAAATTCTTATCTCCAGCCTGCTGGGATTTTTATTTGTACAACCTGGCAGTGCGGCAGTGTTGGGGATCCATGTGCCGCTCTTCACTTCCATAAGTGTGGCGGGAGGCGAGAGGGCCAACAGGCGTGTTTTCTATGTGCTTCCCTCTCCATCCTGTCTTCTTCTTGGCACTCCCCGTCAGTCTCCAAGCTCTCCCTCATGCAGCCCCCTGTCCTCCCTTTTGTCATGCTCATTATTCCACGCAGGACCACATTCAGACAGTACTAGCTGTGTGCAGCCCTCTGCAGTCTACTGTTTTGTTGTTGTTGTTGTTGTTGTATTTTTCTCTCTCTCTCTTAACAAAGTTAATTCCCAGACATTGCAACTAAGTGCTTTGATGCAGCGCTCGTTCTTAAGGCTAATACTCGCCGGGGTCATGCAATAAGCTGCAAAAAGTCTCCAGCGGACAGTGAGTGCATGGAGAGAGATGGAGCCTCAATTACTCATAAGCTTGTGTAAATTGGATGCATGTGCGATGTGAACGAGGTCACCGGTGAAGGAAGCAGCCTCCGACAACGTGGCCGCATCTCGGAAACCCCGGATGCGTCGGCGTACCCCCTTTTACGTGTCAACCTTTCGGCATGTAACAAGTTGGCCAACGTGGATTAATGAGAGGGGTTGGAAGGGAGGATGCTATTAGTCTACCTCTCAGACCATTTCATTGCACACAGGCTGCATAATAATATTTTATCCCCGCTCTCCCCGCTCTCCCCACTCTCGCGCTCTCTTTAAATCCAATTAGCTAAAAGAAAGTGCTTTGTGGCACCACGCCGCATCAATTATTCATTCTAGTTTTTACACCCAATCCATGCGGGTTCCCGTGCATATTAAAGAGAAAGTGGAGCGGCCTGCCAGATGTGCTGATCCTGGTCGTTTTCATCTGTTGCCTCTCCTGAGATATTCAGCCTCCCCCTGCTTGGGCTCTCTCTCTCTCTCTCTGTCTCTCTCTCTCTATCTCACATAGACACGCATAGCACAGGTGAATCCAAAGCATGTCAACAACAGAGAGAGCACTTCAAAACCACAGCATGTGACAGGAGAGAGAGAGAGACAGAGAGAGCGCTAGGGAGACAGAGCTAGAGAGAGAGAGAGATCTGGATCTGTCCTTTATCGAATGTGCATATTGTTCTGGTAGCTGTTGTATTGTTTTGCATCCCATATCAAGATACAAATTTTTAAATCAAAGGAATGGTTGCTAAGGAACAGGATTTGTAAGGTTTTCGCTTCAGAATGTGGCCGTAAATCTCGAGCAATCTTCAAAGTAGACAGAATTGCACTGTCAATGGGAACATTGCAGCCTCGCCATGATTTTGGACCTCCCTCCATCTACCTATTATTGGAGAAAAGAAGGAAGCCATTTAAGGTTGCCATCATTACTCCAGTCCTCTTAAAAACATGAAAAAATAAAAGTGAGGCAGCAGGTCTCCTGGGCCGCCCAGCTACTTGGTGATAATATTTTATGCACCTCAGCTTTAATGGCTTTAATGTTAAAGGGAGCGAGAGAGGTCACAGATAGATGTGCCTGCTCTTCCGTTCCCTTGCATGGTCAAAAGCAAAGTCTTTAAGAGCTTGTCAGAACGGCTCTTAAGATGAGTCTATCGTTGGCATATGGCAACCTTTGGCCATGCTGAAGAGAGAACATGGAGTGGGTGGCAGAAACATGTCACTTTTGCTTAATTTGGTTTTCACCGCTGCTTCCATGCCCCACTTCCACACTCCCAAATCGGTCTCTCTGGGGCTTTCATCCAGCAGACTGCACGTCCAGACTACTGCTGCCCACTCTCTGGGCTTCGGCTCACTCGAGAAGTTTAAGGCTTCACAAGGGCGATCTCTCACCATCTGATGAAAGAATTACTGCATATAGATGCTGCTGAGCCCATGTTGTAGGAGGCACACTGTTCAAAAAAGAATGTCCTGAATAAATGTAGCACCCCTTTTCGAATGTTTGAACTGGCCATGTTTATTGTAAATGTTTTAGACTTTGTAATTCTGTCTTTGCTCTTGCAGAGCAGCTTTTCAGAAAAGGGGGGAAACCGTTTGGGATTTCCACTGTTGTGGTCTAATTATCATGCACCTTTAAGGTGTTTTGAGCTGTGAGAGCTAGAAATGCTTAGAGGGTATAAACGCAAGAGATAGGTTTCAATACAGAGAACAGAAAATCCTGTTCTTTATACAACAGCACCAGATAATGTGGAATTTCAGAATAAATTCCAGTAACAACAGCTGGAGCTTGAAGTTCTGCTCCTTGCAGCCAATCTATGTAGGTATTTCATAAAACATGCATAAGCACTGAATCACAGGTTAATACAGCAATGCTTAAAGAAGCAATTTGTAAGATGACACAACCTGTCAAATTAATTTTCCAAACAGTTAGGGGCAATATATAACCATAAAGATAAAAAATAACCATAAAGCTGTGTTGTCCATCCCTATCATAAGAAACAAGGAAATGCACAGCCCTCCTCCCTCTTCACTACTTACCAATCTAGATGGAATATTACAAGTTCAGCATCAAACTTCATCCTGTTACTCACAAGAGCATTCAAGAGCATTAAATGATCAAACCAGGAGCAGGACATTCAACATGACTGACACGAGATTAGAAACCACAGTCGTAGCAGCGCTAATGTTTCATCATCATATCTTGGACTGATGGAAGACTCATTACTATAGTGGCTTTTTATCATTTGTTGAGGTATAAATTGATATTACAGACAGGGCAGGCCAGGGCTAGCTGCTTAGCATGCTAACTCCAGTAGATGTCTCAGCAACATGATATGTAGATGTCCCCCTTTGACATCCTGTCAAAACTGTTATTTCTTCACATTCTGTTAATAATTTTAGTTCATTTTGGAACGTTCTAAACTATAAATTTTGCAAATTGCTTATTTAAACATTTATAAATGGCAGCAATTACATGGAGTAAATAACATAAAATGTTTTTTTCTTTTTCACAGAAGTTTTTTTGTTATTGCCAAATGTTGATTATTTGTTGAGATTTAGTGAAATGTGTTAGATTCTTGTGCCTTTAACAAAAAAGACAAGTGCTGGTTGCTCTGCAGCTCATAGCAGCTAACTTTTAATGCTCTAAGCAAAATTAGGATACATAATCTCATTGGTTCTCAGGTTTGTTGGGCACTTACACAAGCTATTAACATCTTTCATTTTATTTAACTGATGTCATCACTTTAGTTCCAGTACCCAGTGGGAATGACAAAAGAAATATGACAAAGAGCAGTCTGCATAGGGAAGAATAAAGTGTGTAATGCCCCCCTATAGGCCTATAGGTGCATATGAAGATCATGCTAATACATTTACCTGGGGAAAAAAAACATTTGTAGGCTCTGTTTCTATCTGTTCATGCTTATACGCTGTGTTTAAAGAGATTACAAATGTCTGTTCCTGTGGGTTAGTGTGTTATACATAGATGCGTAAACAATCCCGACAATTGTGCAACACTTACATACTGCAGTCAGAAATAGATTAAATAAGAGCGTAAATATAAAGACAGCAAAACACCATCAGGGTCTTGACATGGGGCTCTAAAGGTTAAGCCTCTGCATTATAAGTTTCATTGCCTGGAAATTATGCTTCATAACAGGGCTAGAAACACAGCAGATATCTACGACTTTGGGTTAAGGACTCTTATGTCAATACAACGTCTTCCTACTTCATAAAGCATCTTATATCTTCTTGCAATTACTGGCAAAGCTGTTAAGAAATGTTTAGGTTTGGCTTTATAAATGTTATTCAGTGCTTATTAAAACCACTTCATACAATGTTTCAGAGCAAGTTCAATGAAGAAACCCAGCTGCCTGGATCAATGAATGCTAAATGCTAAACATCCAATCAGTCTGCAATATGTACAGGATGTTTGAATGCTTTTTTTTGCATTCCACTTTGTTAAATTAAAGAGTAGCAGCATGTTAGTGATGTTTGTAGTCATTTAGCCTAAAGCTTTATGCACATATTCTGAATACATTTATATAAAACTAGATGTTCAGTGTAGAACAGCTGTAAATACGCCTATTACATACACAAGCACATGCTACCTTTGCCTGAACATTCACATTATCACCTCTTCCTGAAATGCTGTGTATGGCCTGTCGTGTATGATTCCTTGTGTACTTTTATAATATCTGGATTTCATTTTCACACTTGAAACTGTCTCTTTCGGTATTTGTCCCCAGGCAGGAATTTCCCCTCTCTCTTTCTTTTACGCTCTGGAAATGCAGACACTTCTTTATGGCCTTTATCCTTAAAACGGCAAAAATCATAAAACACTAATAAGACTCATGTCTGGTGACAGAACCTCTGGATAAGATGGTTACTTAGCAACTACCACACCGAAACAAGAGCAGTACATGTGTTGAAGTGACTGGAGTACAGTACCCGTCAAAAGTTTAGACACACCCAACTTAATGGATGTTTTTGGTTATCTTAAAGACTCACGCTTATGCTTAACAGTTCCAGCTGATGAGATGTCTGAAATGTCCTGATATACCACGTATACTCTTGGTGCATCACAATATCATATCTTTGCCATATCACCACCTCTAATACATATTGTGGGTTTTTTTCTGATCGGTGTGAAAGCTCTAGTTACCCTTCCATTTCTTTAAACATTCAGGTTGGACAGACCAATAGAACTGGTCCAAAATCATACTTCTTATACCAGCCTCCATTGCAAATTAGGAAAGCAGTTTTGTCCTCCTGTAAAGTTCCATTTTAGAAGGTTTAGAAAGTTGCCTGTTTACTTCCATGAGTTCTTTTTTAGGGCACTCATCATCAAAAGAATAGATACCCAGAAGGAATCAACTGACAGTAATGAAACTTGGTGAGTAGATTTGATATTGTGAGACATCCAAATGCCACGCATGTACTGTAAGCAAGGATGGCCCTTATCTGTGTACCTGACTGACCCAACAGCCATGATTACAGACATTCAGTGAGCAGTGATGACCTTCATGAGTCATCCTGTTAGTGCCAGAACTATTGTCAGACATCTGCACAACGCTGGACTACATGCACATAGACCATTACGCCATTAACACCACAACAATGTCGGCAAAGACTTCAAAGGCGTCGTGCCAGACTGTCATGGAGTGACTCAGAATAGCAGCTTTTGCCTTGGTGGAGACGATCAACGAATCCATGTGTGGAGGCAATGTGGTCAGCACCAAGATGAACAGTTTGTCCAGAAGGCCTTGTGTCACTCCACCTCCACCCGTACCACAAAATCTGCAGGAACTGTATGAGAACATTCAACCTGCATGGGGTGGATTATCACGGAACACCATTAGGGACCTCTAAAACTCCATGTTGAGACGTCTGGCATGTTGTGTTAGCAAACATGGCGGCCCAACACCATACTGAGAGACACTACTTCTGTATGTGTAGCTCAATAAATGTTGCTCATATCAGTCTAAATTTATCATCATTTATTGTTCCTGGAAACCTTTATCTTCCTTCCCAATAGCATTATAATCCGACACTTCCTTCTGGATGCAACTATTCTTTTGATGATGAGGGTAATTTAATGTCTTCACCATTTTTCTAAAGCAAAGCATTAAACTAAAAATAAGGAAACCTTCTATGAGCAGCTGTGTCTAACTTTTGACTGGTACTGTATATACACACTTTGGGAAAATGTGCTATTTGTGTTTTTCTAAGCACTCAGATCTTATCATGTCTGACATGCAACAGTCAGAAGCTCAGTTTTCAGTTTACTCTTCTACAATGTTGAAATGCTCAATTTGCCTCTGATTGAGCAGTTGCTAATGACTGGAGCTTTCAGGGGAAGTGGCGGGGAGCCCAGTTGTAAAAGCTAACTGATGGGTTGCTGGCCATTATGGTGCATTGGCCTTGGGCTGGACCACTGGATGAGTTTGCAGTCACTGTGTATGTAATTATTTGTTCAGTCATTTTGCACGTTAGAGCCCCATTTAGGCCAGATTGCATATTAATTTACCTAAGTTATATTTAATAATAATAATAAACACCCTGCCCATTCCAACCTGTTTCTGTTTCTCTGTCAAACAATAAAACAGCCTTTATTTAGAGTGTGATCCCCATTTGCACTGTAGTTGAGTTTACAATACAGACTATATAGGGATCAAATAATTACAAAATTAATAAATGAATACCAATAAGAAATAAGAACTTTTTTATTTTATCATTCTGTGTGGAATATATATTTGCTCTTTTTTGCCTTTTCTTGCTGTTTTTGTTCATATGATCATGTATTATTGTTCAACAATGCTAAAAGGAGTATCACTTTATATTAAGGAACACTTTTAATTAACAACTTTATTAAGGTCTTATTCTTTCTTTAGTAAAGCCCAGATTAGACATCTCGTAATGGTTATCACTATGCACTAAGCTTGTGTTAGTAACTAATTGGTGGTCTTTTATGTGAAAACACTAATAATTGCATTATTAATGAATAATCTGCAATATTCAGCTATAGGATTTGCTTCTTGTAGCTTCTAGTGTAAAGTGTAAAGTTTATTACTTAAGAACTAATAAGAGTTTCATGAGTGCAGTTTTACACATTGAGCACAATATTGGCATGCTATGCTGACATTAATCTTTTTTGAAAAATGTATGTTTATGTTTAATGTTGTACATTTGTTATTTAACTTGACTCAAGCAAAATGTGATAATTAAACCTACATTAACACTGACTATTAAACTCTTATTTGCTCGTAACAATTACAGTCAATTCCAGAAATCAGCACTATTTTGAGCTTAAAGGAATCAAATACTATCCATTTTACATTTGGAAGATATGAATTAAGATGATAATTCATGCACAACAATTTGCATAACAAGGCTTTAACAAAGAATTTATTTTGCATGTTGAAAGTAATAATGTGCTTATTTTCACATAACAGGGCTACATAATGGATAATGTTCAATAGATTAATACTAATAGGATTAGAAGTGTCTAATTTGAGCTTTATTGCGCAAAGAATAGGACTTTCATTATCCCCTATATATGTGTATCTTTAAATAAAGTGTTACCTAAAAAGTAATTGCATCCTGTAGAACACTGACTGTTGTGTGAAGCAGCACCAGATTTATACCACCATGCCAAATTTGGCTACTATTAGCTGACTGATAACATTTGGCAAATCAGAGCCGCCCCATTTGAAGAGTGGGGTCACTGATTTACCCTCCAGATGCTGTGTACTTTGCAATGACATTTGCAGTTTGGGAGTGCATCCCTGCATTTATAGGAAACAAGTAGTGGCAGGCACAGCATGTCACAGCATTCATGCAATGTTGTTAGCCGACCATTATTAGCATAAAAAAGGTTAAGGAATTCTCCTGACCATCCTAATTGCCCACTCTGGAATGGGGGATAAGTATTAGGATATTGAAATCACTGTTTAGCAAATATTTATGCTTGTTTAATGCCTCAAAATCCAAATTGTATTACGTCACATGGCTTATTATCCAGTAATTACATAGAGCACCATGCAAACTGACTGAGTAATTCTTACGTTATATAGGTGTAATAAGGAAGTCTGCTTCACAGGTACATCCTGGGCTTTTAAGGGCTTAAAACTCCTAAAATCTGTTCAACGCATATGTCTGAAATATTCATACATGTGCTTTTAGTTCATATACATATTGTTATCTTTTAATCCAAAGAATTTGTGCTTGCAGCATGTCCAAATGTCCACAGTCTCTTAGAAAACACTACATTAGTTATTTTTTCCACATCCAGTGGAATCCGGTAAGCCAGTGTGGAAATTAAACAAAAGTGGCAGTAATAGCACACTCAATCAGTGGGATAAATCTAATGGCCACAGAGCGTTGGCGTACCTATTTGATAGACTCACATGGCCATGTGCACCGCTGTGTGAATAATGCTCTAATCTAAGTGTTGCCAACAGATGCATTGTACCACAACCCTCTGACTTTAGAACAAATCTCAGATTGACCCGATGGAGGAATTAAACAACATTAATTCCAGCGTAATCTAGCATGTCTAAAAATCCTAGTCTAAAATCCTAATACATTTTGCTTCAAATTAACTGGGTTCCAAGTGTGGCAATGCACATTGTATAGCCATATTTGTTCTGCAGATGAATTTGGCAATAACATTAACAATACACTGAGAAAAGTTACATGCTGTATATTGCGATTGGAGTTCTTTAAGGTAATGCACAAGGATGTACTTGCATACAAGTGCGATACTTCCTCTGCTGACTGATTCACTACACAGTGGTGAATTCATATACTTGACTCATCCAAAATATACAGCATTCAGCGATGTGCTGTTTTTTTCTGCTGAGAGCATGTTGACAATTGACAAAAGACATCTTCTGTGAAGAAAAATGACCTTCGTATTGGAAAAAGAATGCAATTTCTTAACAGACTAGTGCTTTCCTTTCTGTCCTTTTCCATCTTCTTTGAATAGAACCACTTTTCCAAGGTATCTCCACGTAGCACAAGTTTCTATAGTTCCGAAGGTCTTGGGATGAGGTGTTATTATGAGTAAATGGAGACAGCATTTGGCAGTTTGTGGACAGGTTTCGGATGACTTCCCTATGAAAGGTCAACGCTGAGATGAAAAATGATCATGTCCTCGGAAGTGAATAGCTTTCACCATAAATCCAGAAAGGTTTTAATCAACCAATAATTGCTGGACTTAGACAAATCATGATTTCTTTGGAAATTGTTTGGTGTTATTATTGCTTTTCTATAGAACCAAGATCTCTTGTCAAACCAACAACCTTTAGGAGCCAGTCGCACAGTTCAAGGCAATATTGAACTGTGGCATTGTCGTAATAGATTTGATCTTAAAATAAATGTTTTAAATTAATTAATGCTGTTGATTTCTATAAAAGAAATTTCTATAAAAGAAAACATTTCTATACTTTAATGTTTATTTATTTATTTATTTGTTTATTTATTATTTAATATGTAATAGAATCACAGTGTTTCATATATTCAACTTATTACAAGTCTTGTGTTTATATCCTTATATCATTGTTAAGTTTTGGTTAGAAGCAAGAGGGTTAATATCTTGAAATGCCCATTGGAAAGTTGTCAAATCCCCCAAATGGGATTTCGAATAAGTGGGACCAAGTTCTAGACTGTGAATATGAGTCATCGTATAACCAGGTCAGTTGTTAGAAATGGAACAGCAGCAGCTCTAAGCCTGAACTTTTTACTGGAAGAATCACTGCAAAATACTACATACAAGGTAAGATATTGTATATGTTCATGTCTGTTAATCTAGACCAATAATGTTTCACCATTAACTTAGTACTAACATACTGTAACAATCCCATAGGGGTGCTAGAAGAAATTAGCATTAGCGTTGAGGTGTTTTTCCTTATTTTTTTATATTCATGACCTGAATTTAAGGCCTACAAGTAATAGTTAACTGTTTGCTATGCATGCAGGACATAGAATGGTTTTTTTTCCAGAATTCCCATTATTTTGCTATTATCAGCATTAAGTACAAAAACTTAACAAACTTAAACATATTCAGGTTCACTGGTAATTAGGGAAAGAAAATAAGACAGCCATATTTCCACCGCAGATATTGCAACCCCTGGCTTTTAGCACCACAATAAAATTAAAATCAGTGGTTCAGTTGCTAAGACTCTCTATAGTGCACCATTTTACATCGAACCTGAATGACTGTTTGGTAAACTTTTATTTTATAAATACACATCGACAACATATCAGTATAGTCACAGTAGTTTGAAGCATCTGAATGCATTTGAGTAAAAATGTTAAGCAGATGTATTGTTGATATGTTACATGAAGTAGACTTAATGTGTTACCTCCATTAAGCAAAACCTAATCTTAAAACCTAACCCTAATCCTGGCCCTAATCCTAACCCTGAACCAAAACCTACTACAAACCTTGACCCTGGTCCTAATCCTTAACCTTGTGGTATTAACCTTTTGTGGTAACATTTTAAATTCAGTTGTGACTAACTAAAAGGAAGTATTGCATTAGTTACATGCAGTAATACATTAACAATGGTTAACTAATAAACATGAAGTTGTTATGTGTACGCTTAACATTAGTTAAGTAATGTAACAACTGTTAATGTATTACTTCATGTTGAGTAATATATTATTTTAAGTTATTTATTTCATATTATTTATTTCAGTCAAGTGTTACTAGATTTTGAGAGGGTCTATATTATATATGTTACATGCTGAATGTCTAGAGATATGAAGTTGGATCCTCCAAATGCACTCAGAAGATTATAAACAATTTATTTATGCAGTTAATTAAAATTGTCTTGAAAATCTACTGAACGTATTCACTGCTGCTATACCATAGATATGGTACTGAGAGTCTGCTGAGTGTTTATTCCATCTAAAATAAACAGTCACCCTCCGTTTTCATCTCAACTATTTTAATATGCAGAAATTAAAAGCAATTATAGAAATCCCATTTACAGCTCCATTTCCATTATGATGAACATAATTACATTATTGTATCATTTATGTCATTCTGACCTGTAGCAGAACCTGGCTTGGTCTCTGCGTGGAAACTCTAGGTCACCTGAAACACAGCTCACCTGGATAATCTGACCCAGGTTTAATCCAGCACTCTGCCACCCATTAGTATATTGATGTTGGGGGGGAAGCCAAGTGAAGTGCCTCCTGAGGAGATTGGGTTTACATCAGAGGAAGTGAGATCAGAGCAACTGAGGAGAAGGCAATGGGGGAGCGTGTGTGCTCAATTTAGGGGCAGATGGTTTTTTTTAGGTGTGCCGTCCATGTCACAGCACTTTAGTTTCTACTCTGACCTACATCGCAACTATTCATGCCTTCATCTCAGCCGGGGACAGGAAAGGACGGGCGTGAAATCATGCATCGTACATCTTGTGCAATAAAGCAGGTTGCATAGCACCTTCCACTGAAGGGAATTTCAGAACTTTTGGGAACTCTTTTAGGCTCATTAGCATTCCTCTGTAATATATATGGGGCTTTTTTGTAATTAATGGACTGCGTGCATATGCGGATGCAGTCGCAATTTATTCTGTAAGCCTAACCACACCCGGCCTACAGATGTTGAAGAAAGTGTAAACTGTAAGTAATGGCGTAACTACTGCCCTCTCTGCCCTCATCCTCACACTCCATTCTTGTCCCATCATTATTCACCCTCCAAAGTCTGGAGTCAGCTAAAGAAGCAATTCCCAAGGACCTGCACTCCTTTCTTTTCCGTCCGCTGTGAATTTTAAATATTAATTAACTGCTAGGTGAAGGTCCATCGCAGACCTGCAGTTTTTTCTCAGGCCAGACATTTTCCCCAGGTAGCTGATGAATATGCACCCCTGTATTAGGCAGCGAATTGCAGGGCTGCTCATATAAGAGACCATGTTAATCAGAGAGAGGGGGAGAGAGAGAGAGACAGAACCCAGCATGTCCAACCAGCGGTGATACTTTAATGGGGTTTGACATGCTTTTGCTAAATATTTATAGGGCAGAGTTTAAACCCTGAGCACTGTTCTCTAGAAAGCCTTCTCTCTGTCTCTGAACCACTGCCAGAAAAATGTCACATTTTTTTCCCTACTGTTCTTCGGAATTTCACTGTATTTCCACAGTTTGGGATCACAGCGAGTATTGCCTGTTTGATTATTGCTTGATGAAAGTTCTGCCTTGATATCCAGTTGACACATTGGTACGAAGCATCCCTCAAGTTTGGCTGTGGTTTCCCATCCCGAGCTCCAAAACCAAACAGATTGTATAACAAACCAGCTCTTTTGTTGTTTTTTCCTTCTTATTTTCCTTCTTATCTGTTGCTCACTGTTGCATATGCAATGCAAAGATGTGTACATGTCTAGGGAGATCCAATTAAAAAGTAGCCAGAGGTAAACGCAGACATGCTGCATGGCATGCCAGAGCCATAAATATTTCACATTGTGAAGCAGTCTGGCTACTTATACCTGTAGAAGATGAGATTACCTAGCTCCTACTGAGCTGAACAGAGCTCTGCAAGGGCTTCTTCAGCATCAGTGAGCACAGAAACTCAATTTCTCTCGTCTGGGCATAAAAACAAGCAAAGAGTACAAAAAATGTATTTTCAAAATGAGACCTCAAAAGAAGGAAAGAGCTTGGACGATGGCTCTTTAAGCCAGCAAACACTCACACACGTGCACTCTCTCACGTCACCCACAGGACTGCTGCGTTAATGACAGAGTTTACTTTGCATAATGAGATTATTTTACAATCTGCACCTTGCAGGGACATGCCACACAGCAAGACAAACAGATATTCGCGCCCATGACTGGCTGAGATATCCACGTCCAGCTGCCATGGGCAGTTCATTCTGAAAGCATACAGAAAGCTTCAGTGCAGGATTGCCCATGTTTCCAGTCGTGATGTGTGGACGTTAATAAAATAACAGCCCGGGACATCTTTTATTCATAGTTTCCTAGTTATAAGAACATTGCAAGCAAGGTCGGCATGAAACGTCATCACCAAGTGGCGTTTACTCGCGCTCAAGATGCTGGATGACTAGTGGTGCAATATGTGGAAAAGCTATGAGGAGTCCTCGCACTGGAGAATGTGCTGCTGAGAAGATATCAAACTAACACCAGCCGCATTAGGCACATGCAGACAAGCTGACATCCCATTTCAACCTTACAGTGAAGTTGTGCATTATTCATAGATGCAAGCATACTAAACATAAGATGCTGGTGGTGACAAAAAATAATCATTCAGCAAAGTTCAGCAGAATTAACATGCAGTGACGCTTGTTTGGTGCAAGATCTCGTAGAAAAGGGGCAAAGGAAATTTCCCTTATCAGCTACTTCCACTGAAACCTGAGCAATCCCAAATATGTGTGAATGCATAAATAAATCGAGGCCAATTTGTTTTATTCCCAACCAAAGACGTTTCCACTCATATCAGACCATCTGGCTATTCCACATACTTCTGTGCTTCTTGTTCCTTTTCCTCACTACCTTGTGATTCCTTTGGGAGAAAAGTACGGCTACTGGAAAGTAAATTATTCTTTTACTGAATGTTTCAGAACTCCTGGGAGATGTTTTGGAGGGAATTTTCTTTCACCTTTTTAGAAGAATGAGGAGGAAAAAAGCTTTATTTTGTACAAAGGGAATTATTCAGCCCATTCTGAACCTCCCCTTACAAAGAAAGAATGAAACAGAGTGGTGCTGGTGGTGCTGGTGGTGATGGTGGCTGGGGCTCGGCGGGGGAGTGGGTAGAGGTGGAGGTGGGGAGAGGGGTAGACAACCAAAATAAATCGAATGAAATATTCAGGAGGTATAAAGGAAGCACCTTCTTTCTTTCTTTCATTTCCTTCCTGTTCTCTTTGGGGAGTTTGGAGGAATGGAGGCAGGAAATGGACTGCTGCAGTTCCATCTTGGGATGGCAAAGATGGTCTGCCAGGTCATCCCCACCATGACAAATGCAGAGACGAAAAAGAGAGCAGAGTTAGATCAGTGCACTCTAGAGGAGCCAGGTACACTAGTGGGAACAGACTGGCATGTTCCCCCAGCCAAACAATTCTCCTTCCCTGCACCATCTCTCTCTCTCCATCATCGGCCCCCATGTATCCCCACAAAGCTATTTCACGTCCTAGTCATTTATCTTACTGAATGTACCTGACTTGGGCCATAAAGAAGGTAAACAAGGTTAGGCTGTAACAGATTTTCAGTTTAAAGCAGCCTGAGTTAAAGGTGGTGTCGATCCCTTTGCTCGGCCGGTAGGTGGCAACATGAGTAGAAACGTCTCCAAAAAGGTAAAGCTAAAAGATACAGGCAGTACCAATGACTGAACCAATGACCAGTGCTGCATTTCAGCTCTGCAAAAGTAGGGGAATCCTCACCTGCATTTGGGGAAAGGCCTGCTGCCACTTTGAAAGGCATTCACATTTTTAAAAGGGTCTCAGTAAGTTTCTCCCAGCAAGCCCTAATCCTTGTTTTAACTCAAAACTATGCACTTCAGGCAGTGTCATAGCCCTGATGCATGTTCTGTCACACACCTATGGTAAAGAACCAGTGCTGTAGTTTGGCTGTACCTCTTTATTTTCCTATTAAGTGCCCAATGACCACTAAATCCTTTTTTTTTTTACCAAATTGAGAAAAAACCCTGTATGCTGATGTGCCTTCTTATCAATTGCTCAGTAACAGAGGGCTTGAAGTTCACTGTTCCTTTCTCTTTGTTTTTTTTTTGTACTGAGATCTTGAACCGAAAGCCTGCAGTTGACTTCCTAAAAAAAATCAATTTTCCAACTAGCATTGCTAGCATAATGTTATTTTGAGATTTCCATCATAGCAGTGGTGAATATCACACATCAATCACTTAATGAAGCTCTATAGAACAGTTAAAGGACATTCTCTGGCCTTCAGAAAAGAAGGTTGTAGGTGCATATGAGTCTGGGAAGGTATGTAAAACAATTAGAAACCAGCTATTTCAATGTACCCAAAATAACAACTAGCAACATGGCCAGGTCCAGCAAGTTCAGCCCATAAGCAGACCACAAGATGCATATGTATAACTGTGTTATTGAAAACAGTACATTTGACAGTACTGTAATGTGATTATGTGTATTTTCTAATTGTATTTCATAATAAAATTCTGTCCTGCAGGATAACATTTCACTTTACAATTTTATTTATTTATTTAAACTTTTTAAGGTTGAATGGCATATTTCCAAATCACGTTTTTATTTTAAAACGACACTTGTCAGAACGAGGAGGCTTCGTGTCAATCGCTCGTGTCAATTCTCGCCAGTGGGGTGGGACTTTAGAGTTCCTGCTCACAGAGAGAATTCAAAAGTAGTTTACTGCGAAAATCGATGAGCCATTGCTTACAAGGCTACCTACACTTGTTCAGTGTTGATGTGACTGACTAGCTATGAGCTGTATTGGATGATCTCAAAACAGCGGCAAACAGAGTAGAAAGCACTCTCCCACAGGATCATTGCCGGCCTCAAACCGATGATGCTGTCTCATCGCCCATCACGAAAACTCCCTTGGAAGGAGGGTCACGTATAACTAGCTGGTCTGTTGCTAGCTAGCTTACTAGCCAGCTGATTAGCTAGCAACAGGGTCCATTATGACTATTATTCAATCATAAATACCGAAGCTAGCCAGCTGAGGTCAATCATCTAGCTAATCAGTAGTAGGCTAGTAATGGGTGAACCTACCCTTGTAGTCAATAAATAAATAAAACTGTAAAATGAAATGTTATCCTGCAGGACAGAATTTTATTATGATATACAATTAAAAAAATGTAAATAATCACATTATAGTACTATCAAATGTACAATAACACAATTATACATTTAATTATGTATATATAATGATATATTTAATATTTTATTTGACCATTTCAAAATAATACGAGGAATTATTTATTTATTTATTTTGTGTTTTATGTATTTATACAATTATTTATTTATTTATTATATTTTGAGTGCTTTCGTCCTCCATAGTTAACTAGTTCACCCCGACTTGCATTTTCAGGGATTGTAGGAGGTTATCTGTGAGCAGTAGGAGGTGGGGAACGCGAATATCCGCCGAATATCTGACATCAACCGAACTTTACCGAACCATATCACCCAAACTTTACCAAGCTGTATCAGCTGAACTTTACCGAGCCATATCACCCGAACTTTACCGAAGTTGGTCGTGGTGGTCGTGTCACTGATGTTTGATCTGCAGACCCTCGATATTGCTGCTCTCTTTACTACTTTCATCCACAACACAGTCCTCTAATCCAAACCTCACTATTTCTAGTAGCTGCTTCATGCTACTTCTTATGTTGATCTCTACTGGTCTCCCGCCTTCTGATAGGTTGCCAGGTTTGCGCGCATTGCAACAGAAATTACCCAAATCATGTTTCAACAAAAATCCCTAAACAATCCTTAAATTTCTTAACCCGAATGCAAATATTTAATACAAATCAAGTCAATTTCGAGTCATCTGCCTCACGTCTAATTCAAGTCTTATCAGTGTTAGTCAAGCAAGTAAATTTAGCACCCAAAACAACAATAATGTGCTTGACATGTACAAAAACCTAAAACCTCTGAACATTACTGGAACACTCCCTTCAGCATAATCAGTTAGAGAGAACATAACGTGTAGACCTCTTATAGACACAATCCAGAGGTCTTATAGAATGGAATAGATTAAGCCCATAACATCACTGCTGTAATTTGGTCACAGCAATCACTGTAAAAAAACTTGGCCCAGTACAGATGAGAGTCGAAGTCAGGTGTCGGCTCATTTAGAAGACCTGCCTCCTCTTTCTGATACCAAGGTCAAGCACATCACAGACTGCCTTCACTGCAACAGAACACAGTTTATCCAGTTTATCCAGTCAATACAATGTATCAGCAGTAACTTAATGACATATGTAATATAGCTTAATGACATATAAAGACACTTAGTCACTCTAAGTTACTAGGTAACAGTATGCTAACATTACTTACAGGTAAGATTAGTCTGCATGCCAACTCAACCACAAGAAGAGTAGACAAGAAAAATACCATAGAAAATGGTTTATTTTTCCGTGGAAAAATTATACCATTCACATGGGCAAAGCTACACAGCATACTGCAACCACCCAGCAGGGGCACTAGGCCTGTGTTTGGCATCATGTTTTCTACAGTCAATGCATTACAGTAAGCACAGTAGATCATAATAGAACTAACAGATTATAGAATAGTCCTTTATAGTGGATAATAATTAATTAATTGTACAATATATCATCATTGTCAGATTTAAAAACAATATTCCATTTTATAGCATTAAAAATGCTAGCTGTTTACATGTGTGTCAAATGTTCATGTTGACTAGAGCAATAGAAATGCTCCAAAAGGATTCTGAAACTCTATTGACCTGCTTTGCAAAATAATGAAAGTTTTTCCTTCTCCTGTAAAAATCAGATTTTAGAGATGTTCTTACAATCACTGTTGTTATTATTATCATGTATGGCCCATATTTATTGTATTAATTTATTGCTTCTTGTGAATTTTATCATATAGGCTAAATTAGTATAAATACCTTTTGTGCTTATTACAAACTAAATTAAATCACTCATTCATTTTATCAAATGAATGTAAACAGTAACTGATGTTTGCTTAATTTACCCTGATAACAAACAGATCCACTAATTTGCTAAGCGTAGTTTGGTTACTATCAAATTTAGCCATCCAGCACGAATTCTTTCCTGACGTTTGTAAGTGAGTGACTTCCATTTTGAAATGACACTGCTGACAGTTTTGTCTAATTGAAGAATAAATGGTTCTTGTTTTTTTTTAAAGATATGACGCACTCATTATAATATATCTGTGCAAATATCTGCAGCTCTACACTCAGTGCTTCGGGCAGACACTGAGAGATTACTCTAGTGTTTTCCAGCCTTACTGTTTTGAATCCCATACTGCCTTTTTTTAAACATGTGTTTTAACCCTGCTTGCTCATAGCAGGGGGAATAGAGACACAACACAGCAGAGAAGATCTCTGAGAGCAGCAGGAGTTCACAAAACACACACACACACACACACAAACACACGCGGGGAAACAAACATTCTCAAGTGTATTAAGCAATTCAATTGGGTTACAATATATCTATTTCAATACAGATGAGCACAGTGAGCTGCTTAGATGTAAAAATAAAAACGGTGCAATGTTCTGTACTTTGAACCGTACCGGCACTGTCTCAGGCACACTGTGTTGTTTTTCCAACATATGCAGCACACACACACATGCAAAAAATAAACACACACAGTTAAAGATGCAGACATGCACCCAGTTCTAGGAGTCTATGACAGATAGCAAAATTTACAGAGCACAGTGCCATATAGGAGACTACAGTGTTATTATATAGCCTCACATGGTAGCTCATCAAAGCAAATATAGTAACATACTTTCACCCAATATAATATCTGTAGTTGTTCTCAGGATGTAATATACTGTAAATAAGACTAGATTATCAGACCCCACACATACGTACATACTCTCTCTCTTTATTCTTTATATATATATATATATATATATATATATATATATAATTTATTGGATAACATTAAACATTAAAACCACCTCAGTGTATCTACACTCTTTATCCATTATATCAGCTCCACTTACCACATAGGTGCACCTTGTAATTCTATAATTACAGATTGTAGTACATCTATATCTCTGTGTCTCTGTTATCCCCCATCACCTCATTTTTCAATAGTCAGTCAAATATGATATGTGAAAAGAGGCTGTGTCATGTGACTTAATTGTCTACAAAATAGAAAGGAAAATAAAAATTAAATAAATTAAAATAAGGTATTTATATCTATATTACATTTTTGAATATAGTAATTTCAATACTGTATGTATGTAAAAACTTGTTTGGTTGGTGACAATATCAGTGTTGGTTTGTGACTGACTTTGACTTTTCCAAAAGAGCCCTAAAAAGAGAACAATACAGCTTGACAAACTTCAGTGGCTGTACTGATCTATGCTGAATTAACTACAATGTTCCAATGATGTTCTCAGTACCTAAGTATTTTGACTTACTAGTTTTACTTGTATTTGTGTCATAATTGTATTGTTTTTCACTACTCATTACTCTGCCCACTACTGCTTCTGCAAATTACATACAAGGACAGGTGGATGGATAATCTATATATATATATATATAGAGAGAGAGAGAGAGAGAGAGAGAGAGAGAGAGGTAATGTACGTTTTAAATTAATTGTGTATGATCAAAATTACTCGGAGACATACAAATAATGCATGTAACCCAAGTAAGTCACTGTTATTACAAGATTTACCCAAGTATTCATATCACTGCAAAGCATTAACTGTACCACATTACATTCAGCACAAGTTGTCATATTTGTGTGTCCACTCATCAATACAAATGTCCTCTCTATATAATATACCTGACAAGGTAAGCCTAATTCCGAATGCTCTGAATGTTAAGAAGCGTCTATTTATTGTTGGTTGGAGGATTTTGTAATTCCCACAGTTAAAACTAGTTCCTATGAGTGGCTAAGGCATGGAACATTTTCCATGCAGAAATGTTCTAACTGCAGCAAATAGCAGAGTTTTATCCCATTGCTGTTTGTGTTTGCATAGTACATAATGGAACAGACACTTCATTTGAACAGTGAAGTAAACAAGCTTAAGTGATGTGTATTGTCTCATTTTCAGATGTTTGCCCATGTATTTCCTTCCCTCTTAATGAGTATAACTAAAGATGTTTTCTGTGTTGTGCCTGCTGTACATTTCGTATCTTTGCACTTCTCGCTTTCTCTCTTTTCATCTGCACCTTAATTATTAGCATGTTTGTTGTGAAAGATTTCAGTGACAACATCACATGGTGGTGTGTATTAAAGTCACTTTACTTCTATGAGACAGTTTGCATACTTTGTCAGCCTCCTTTCAACCTGTTCTTCAATCGACCACCCAGGACCCTCCACAGGACCACCGAAGAGCAGGTTTTCTTTAGGAGGTGAATCATTCCTAGCACTGCAGTAACACTGATGTGGTGATGGCATGTTAGTGTGTGCTGTGCTGTGCATGTGGATCAGACACAGGAGTATTGATAGAGTTTAATAGCCACTCTGTGGTGGTCCTGTGGGGGTCCTGACCATTGAAGAAAATGGTAAAAGGAGACTAATAAAGTATGCAGAGAAACAGTTGGACTACAGTCTGTAATTCTAGAACTACAAAGTGCTCCTATATGGTAAGTGGAGCTGATAAAATTCCAAAGTGTATATAAAAGGTCAGTGTACTTATTGAAGTGGCTGGCCAGTGTATCTATGTACATATGTACGTATATGTTTATGTCTAAACATTTGCATACAGCTACATATATACACATACAGGGGTTGGACAATGAAACTGAAACACCTGGTTTTAGACCACAATCATTTATTAGTATGGTGTAGGGCCTCCTTTTGCGGCCAATACAGCGTCAGTTCGTCTTGGGAATGACATATACAAGTCCTGCACAGTGGTCAGAGGGATTTTAAGCCATTCTTCTTGCAGGATAGTGGCCAGGTCACTACGTGATGCTGGTGGAGGAAAACGTCCTTCTTGGTGGTATGCTGACATTACCCTGGATACCGTGGCTCTTGATACATCACAAAGACTTGCTGTCTTGGTCACAGATGTGCCAGCAAGACGTGCACCAACAATTTGTCCTCTTTTGAACTCTGGTATGTCACCCATAATGTTGTGTGCATTGCAATATTTTGAGCAAAACTGTGCTCTTACCTGCTAATTGAACCTTCACACTCTGCTCTTACTGGTGCAATGTGCAATTAATGAAGATTGGCCACCAGGCTGGTCCAATTTAGCCATGAAACCACACTAAAATGACAGGTGTTTCGGTTTCATTGTCCAACCCCTGTATATCAAGTATTGTGTAGAGAACACCAAATCCCATCTTCAATTTCCATTGTATTTGTTATTGTCAGTAGAAAAACCATTAGGTCCTGGTGCACAACCAAAACTGTCACCACCAAATAAACACACCTTCTTTAGTCTTTGTGGGAAAAGAGAAAATCAAGCTCCACTTTTCCTTTAAATCTGAAACAATCAACAGGTGTTTCTGCCCATCCTTCTATTGTGTGAAGACAACTCAACATGACAAGTCTAAATGATGTATAGCTGTCATCAGTGTGAACTATAACAAAACTGGACATCTGAGATGTTAAGAATTTGTAGACTGGTGTGTCTGAATTTGTAATTGGGGTTACTTGCATGGTGAGGAACAGAAAGTGCAACAAACCTCTAAATCTGAACTTTGTATGCAAAGCAAAAACTGGCAAAAATAGAGTTTCTCAAACAGACCTGGGTTGGAATCCCCAAATAATGATAACAAAAGCTCTCAGTCATTAAGAACTGATTTATTAAAGCACTGTAAAGTTTTCTACATTGTCTCTTATGATATATGTTTGTAATAAAGACTAACTTCTAACTAACTGTCTTGATATGAACATTTGTATGCCCACTTAAGGTGTAACCTTGTGGGTGTGTGGCTTAACGATGGTTCAGACTATGTAAGTTACCTCCATAGTTCCAACTATGGTTTTGGGAAACACTTGCATCACAGCTGTATCGTTTCAACTATATAACTATAACTATGGTTTTGGGAAAGGCACTCCTGTTCTGGACATAGAACTTGAATACACAGAAATTCATAATGTATCAAACTCAAGTGGGTAGCACTTTACTTTAGGGCACTGTTCACATGAGCTGACATAAACCAACATAAAACCGACACAAAAATTTACAAATATTTGCTCCAACAGGCATCATATGTCAGAAAGACTGCATTTACTTGTTTTGATGTCAAGTTGGCATAACACTTATGTGTTGTGAGACACTTTGTGGGATGAAACTGCAAGGCACTTTATAACAACTGACTTTGTAGCTCAGTATGTGTCTCAGTGATATATGATGCAGATTAAGTGACATTATGTAGCATTATTACAGTATAATGTCACTGTGATATACACTGAGCTACAAAGTAAGTCATAAAGTGTTATCATTTCATCCGGCAAAGTGCAGTGTCCTGATCTAATATCAGAAAAAAACACATTCTGGATGTAGATATTATGTCAACTTGAGGTTAAAACCGGCATACATACTTCATAACGAATCAGGTTATGGCATTTGTTATGTAGGGTTATGTTATGAAGGGCTTATATAGATGTCATGTAGCCTTATGAACACTGCCCTACAGAAAAGTGTCACCCAGAAGCACAATTAAACACATTTGGCATCTAAAGATAGCTACTTGCTTCACAGGTCATGCGTTGACATTTTCAGTGCTCATTCCAAGGCTGCATATTTTGTCTGCACTGCTTCAGAGAACTACGGGTCACTTAAGGACAGTTAGCACGTTTAGCCATAGCGGCCATTCTCTCTGACCTACTGATTTCAAAGCAGTATCAATGGTGCTGTGACAGGGTGTAAATTTTAGAATAGTAGCCATCATATGAACAATTCAATATCCGGCCTCTGTCAAAGAACAGCAAGTCATTCTTTGGCATCACAGGCCTTTATTAGTGGATTATATTCACTGAAATGATCTCCTTAAGTGAAGCGACACATTTCCTTGGAGAAGTAACTGTGTTGTGGTTTTTTTTTTTTTGACCCCTAAAGTTATAGATAGAGGAACAGCTCACTTGTCCATGACAGAGATTAATGGGAGAGAATTGTCTTTGTCTTTGCTTGTATTACAGGCCAAACTAGAACACCAAGGGATGAGTGGTGAGCTGATTAGTAAGTACCAGCTCCATCTCAGATCACAGCCTCATGAATTTATTAAGTCTAAGAAAGATATCACAAGTGATTTTTTTTTAAAGAGGCCAACTGCAAATTCTTCTATGGTTGCCAAGATTTCAAATTTTAGTTATGGAAATATGATATAAACTATTTTAAAAAGTGACTTACTTGTTTGTGTCTTTGAATTCATTGTATTTTTTTCCCCAAAACTGATTATGAATATGTATTTTATGCCTTCTATGCCTTAGACAGGAAATCTTAATTTACCAGCTACTTTATACAGTGTAACCATTTGTACCAGTTTGTTTCTCTTACACTAAATTAAACTTGTTTCAAGATTCAGTGACAACACCTGAGGTTTAATAGCTTGACTTAAGAATCACACATAAGGCATATATAGTTTTAGTTGAATTATTCATTAGCCCGTGCAACATGCTTCACCTACCGGGAAATGAAAGGCCATTTTGATTTCCACTGTTCGCATATAGGTGACCCCAGCCTTTAAGAAATGTAATGCCATTTTGTCTTTCTGTTTGCACTTTGTCTTTCAGTCATGTGTTGTCGTGCACCTGTACCTGACTCAGCTAGCTAGGACATGCAACTTTTTCATTACCTGTTCAGAAATATTTTTCACTCTGATCTTTCAATCAAACAATTTAACCTATTTTGTTCTCCAGTCATCCAGTGCCCACTCTTTCTCTCACATCCTGTCTTTCACTCACTGTCTGTTTCTCTGTTCAGGTGTCAATAAACGTTGACAGAATTTTCAGCTGCAGTCCTGGCTGTAGTTTTAATAAAACTGGCTTCCATGTATGCTCTGAAATAAAGGACTCGTTTTATATGTAGTATGGGTTTAGATCTACCTATTTCAAGATAAGCCAACTCGTAACAGCGTAATCATACTTCACCAATATTAATTCATTTCCACTTAAATTAGTAATTTATTTTCTTGTTCCTTGGCCTTCATTTTTGTTTCAACGTGTTAAAATTAAGATTTTTTTTTTTAAGAATTAATTGCTAGTATTTGGTGTATTCCATTTAGCACTGTGCTACAGCAAGTCTGATATCAAGGAAATCTTCTTCTAATGTTCTTGTTTCTAGACTAAAACTATTTTGAAATTTCTTGTCAAGTAGAATGTTCTTGCTGCATGGACAGTTACGTTTACTAGTATTCAGTAACTTTTTCAATCAAATTCGGTGTTTGTTTCTTGTATTTCAGCTGATCTTTTTTGCAATACACTGGGTCTTATTTCCTCATTTTCACACACAAATAGTTAGAGTTTAGAGTTCTTATGAACAATTACTGCTGGATTCACAATAGCCTTGTTCTTATATAGATGAATCTAGATTATTCCAAATTAACTGGTACAACAGGCTGTTGTATCGTAATAAACCAACACTCTAATGCCCAAAACAAAGGAACAATTTTAGGATTTTATCACACCTCAAGGAATTTTACAGCACTTGTGTAGCTTCTGGGGTGCTCAATCCATTGTTCTGGAAATACCAGCAACAAATACAAGTTCGCTTTTCTCCTCTCTCTCAGAGATGAGAGTACTGTTTATCTAATGGTAACAGTTTTGTTGGTTTATCTCATTCTGTTCTTCGTTTATTGTTTTTTAGGTCTTCACTTTAGGAAGCTTCTTTCCATTGACTTTCCTGTTCCCTGTGCAGGTGGATTTTCTTCTCTCTTCTAATCTCCTCAGACTTTTCTCCTGAAATATGAGTAATTTGTACTTAATGGCTGATTTTACAGGGTTATGTGTAGAAAGATGTGTTAGATGAGTTCTGATAGTTGATTTAAGTTGTATATTTGAAACAATAGTGAAACTTCTGCGGGTTCTTGTTTTAGCAGAGCAGGATGTATGTCTGTGTCTCTCAGGTTACTCATGTAACCTTAGCTTCCCAAACACATGAATTTTAGAGCACTGTTCTTTAGGTCTTGACCCTTGACCCCTCAACCCAAAGGCTTGGGCTCAAATCTGTCAGCAAACAGAACTCACAACAAAATGTTCCAAAGTTTTCAGTGTTGTTCTTGACATTTTTTATGGACTTTTCCAAGTAATTATTTCAACTGACATTATCTTATAAAATTCACTGATTGTTAATAAAACAAACAAAAAGATTTTAATTTAGTCCATATTTAAAATGATAATGCATGATAATGCATGCCTTTTTTAAGTTTACTTATATTTACTTTTACTTCACTAAATCTTTTGTATGATTTATACTAACACTTCATAATGTTAGGTTTATATTGTTATATTTTATTACATTAATACATTCATTATTATCAACACATGTTAGAAACCCAAACACTGAAACTTCAGTTCTAGTATTTTATTGACATTGTTGTTTGAAATGTTCAGCTAAACTTTTCATGAGTCTGTGCAAAATGATTTCTGGAAGAATTCAGGAGGACATTTAAGACAGTCCTCTTAGGAACCTGAAAGCAAAGCATTTCAATGTTTCTGGCCTCTCACAGGTAAATCTATTTGTGAACAAAATTACTCTATCAAAAAAGATTATGCTCCATAACTCGATGGCTGAGATGTAAACACCATCATTCAGAGTATTTTCATGTGAAATTCTTTGTTAGAGAGAAACTTACCAAGTTAGCAGAAATGCTTACAGTGGTGGTGATGGGAACCAGATATTTGAAGCATATAGTTACTAAACAAAATGACTATGCAGGTTGATGTCTGAGACACTGAGTGTGATGATGTACGCTTAATAATCTGATTTTAATTGGATTTCTGTGGTTTTCTGTTTTTTTGGGGTTTTTTTGAGTGGCCATGTAAACAGCACACTGCGATTTCTTAGATTGGATTAAGGCCGAGAAATCTGGTTAGGAAATAAAGGCATTTAGTTCAGTAATCAGATTTGTTAGCACATGTACAACCTTACTCAGATTTCTTTCTGTTTTCTCAGTCTATAAATACATGCACAAAAACAGACCATGGTGCTGGAAATAAGCGAGCAGCTAATGCCAACCCACATAATGCCAACGAAGCACTTTTAGGAGCAAATGCTCAAATGAACTACATCCTTCCCATGTTCTTTATATTCTAGATAATGTATTCTAGATACCTATTTTCAGGTGCAATGACTCACTGACATGAAGTTTGAGTTTTATTCTTATTTTGCGTCTTATTCTGTAGCACAGCAGAATACCAGTTGCTCCCTGATTCATGTACCCAAGTGATTATCCAATTTGGTGAACAGTTTACTGAGAAAATCAGATTTTATAAAGGGTGCTTAAATGCAGGAAATGTTTTATGGTAGCTTTGACATCCATTCATGGCAGGTATGCACATATAGGGTGCTGTAATATAACCCCTGGTCATATGATTTTAGTGCATAGTACTTCATATTAAACCATTCTGAATGGATTTCTGTACATCTCAAAGACCGAATCATGCATACATTTTGAAAATGAAATATGCAATTTCTTCTTAAGATCAAGGTTATAATGAAGATCAGTCAGTGAACTGTTGTATCACAAGCCCCTTGTTCGGAGCATTGAGATGATTACTTAATCAACATTCAGTTTGATCAGTGCGCTGAAAAATAGTGAATATGTTGCTGAGAGATACATTTTGAACTTGTCACAGTGTAATAGAGTAACAAAATCTGTTAAAGTGCTGAGCTTATTTTGTTTGTGTTGAGCTCATTTTCATGGACCTCACTGCAGAGAACAAGGAATACAGCCAAGAACTTGGAGATTGAACAAGCCGATTGTGGGACAAAGCATCTGAGCAAGTTCTAGCTGACCTGATGCAAAACTACAAATATCATTTGTTGTTCTAACCTGGTTGCCTTAAAATTTTGGTTTTCAAATAAGACCAAATAACTTGTAATGCAGAATTGATTTTTCTTCTGTTCAATGAACTCAACATCTCTAAGCCTCCGGGTTACTTTCTCTTCAAATGAAAGCAAGAAATCTTTTTTACAGTGAACATATGCATCACGATTTAACACCACACGAGCCCACATATCAGGCATGTCAAACTGGATTCTATTCAGGCCACAGCCCTGCGGAGATTAGAGTTCGCCCACGCTCTGAATTCACTTCTCAAAAGTCTTGCCAGTTAGCTGATGAGTTAAATCAGGAGTACTTACTGAGTCAGAATGTTGTGGTATGATTTGCAAAGACTGGAGACTGACTCATGTGCCATACATACAAAAAGCTTTGACTCATTACAGATTATGAGTTTTAAGCATTTGGACACTTTCTTAACATTGTGCTGCCCCCTTTGTGTGCTGCAGCACTCAATTCATTATGGCATGGAAGTTGAAAGTAATGCTTCCCATAGCTAACTGAGGGATTTCCCATATTATGAGTATGTCACTGTTAGTGTATTTCTGCTACTCCATCTTTTACCTGAAAACTAGTAAATTAAGATTGATGTTTGTGGAACCTTTCCTGCATGCCTTTCTCTTTTGCCATAGGAGCAAAGAAAAAATCAATTCACAGATGGATACTCAGCTCCCACGAAATGAACAAATGCTGGATTGTCATTGATGTTCAGAAGTCCTGTGGCACTCAAATATTATTCCTCTTTTATCAAGAGAGTGTCTGAATGCCATGAAAAGACAACCCACACTGTCACCTCCAGCTTGGAGTGCTTATTCACAACACAGTAGTGTTGTGAATAAGTACTTACTGTAGTTCTTACATCAGCATGGAACTGGAATCCATTGTTTTTCAAATGGTTTTGTTCTTGAGTCCGCTACAAACACTGGTTCTTTTATTTTGCTGCGAAATGTGGACCATTCCAAGTGTTGGAAGAGGAAAAATCTCAGATTTCCTCATTGGGAATCAAAGAGTACATCCAGCTATCCATCTAGCTATTTGCATCTGTGCAGCCACCCATGCAATTTCTCAGTTGCCATATTCCACTGCTGTTAAAATGAGACTTTTTAAGGACACTGTTTGCTCCATCGCTGAACTCTCTGTTGGCTAATTATAAACTGCAGATCAGCCAAATTTGTTCCAGGCAGTTGTCAACTCATTTTTCCATATTTCTCTCCTCTGCAAAACACCCAGCACTGCACCCCACACTGTTGTTGGCTTCATGTTTTGAAGATGGTAGACCATTTTAGAAACACAGGGCACTGTGGAGTATGTGAAAAACATAAACACTGCACTTCTTGTTATATTTCACTCAAAGGAGCTTCACTTTTTGCCCTTTCCATTCTTCCCTAAATTCCCAAATGATATGTTAATTATCTCCTTAAAATCTTCGCAGGTCTTACTTTAGCTGATATGCTCTCTTTCATCTATATTAACTAAAGTGGACTCTAAAGATGAAATCAATCACAGATTGTAGCTTTCGCCTGGTGTGAAACAAGAGTACTAAAATAGTTTGATGGGCTGTCATGATGGGTAGTTTTAAAGTGATATATAGTTGGCTGGATTTTACATGCTGTATATTGAACAACTGATTATCAACAGCTGATAAGTTTGATATCACATTACGTTCTAGTTAATTAACGGTAAGCGTGAGTAAAGATGTTTTCAGTAACACTTCAATATAGGGGACATTATGATGCCATGGTAATGCTCAGTAGTTGGTAATTAACTAGCTGCTAATTACTACAATATTAAGCAGTAATTAGAGTAAATACATCATTTTCCAGAGCATGAGTAATGTTTTTATATTCTTCTTCTTTTATCAAGAGAGCTGCTGTGCACCATGAAAAGAACCCCCACAAGTCACATTATTACCTCCTTTTTGAACTGCATGAATAAAATCTTTTGTTTTCCATCCATCTATTAATCCATCCAGCTTCAATATTCCATGCTCTTATTAAGAAAAACTATGACATAAAATCACCTTCGATTATTTAAGTCAATAGCAGTCAGGACTGCTAAATCTATTTGGCCTACATAATGGCAAACTATATCTGATACTAGAAGGAAGCAACTTAAAATCCTTAAACAACGAGTGAATGGGTTCTGCCAACACTGAATGGGCCTTCTTCTTCTTCTTCTTCTTCTTCATTTTTGTTGTTTTCATGCTCGACTGCTGATTGTACAACAAATTGCTCCTTGTATGTTGTAAGGTATATCCTATCCTATCCCATCCTATCCTATCCTATCCTATCCTTTCATAACCTATACTTATTAAGCCACTAGTTGGAAATTAATTTGCTGAATATCAAGTTGAATATATCACAGATGCTGCCATATTCCACTAAAGATTGTAGACTAAAAAACTTGTTACTTGTTGCAGGTATATTGCAACATGAAAAGGTACAAATAGCGGAAAAAGAGCATTTCAGCAGAAAAGAGCATTTCAATGAGGATGAAGTTTGCTTCTAAATATTTGAAGTTGACTGCATTTATCTAAAGTGGGTCATCAAATAGTATGTATAACCTTAATAGTTAGATAATCTTCCTATTTCACAACAAGAGGTGAAATAACATTTTCTAAATGTATATGGAGCACAATTCTCCAACTTCAATTTTAAAGTGAGGAGAAATAAACACAATTTTAGCAAAAAAAAAAAATGCAAATGTGTGACGATGGACAAACAGATTGTGACGCGCGCTGAACTAAAAGCAAGGCACAGTTTATTAAATAGGTTGCACTGAAACACAGCAACACCAAGAACAAGGGAATACAAACAAGGGCTAAACTGATTCGAAGTCAATAAACAGGCAGGGGTCAAACCAAGCAGACAATCAGACCAGGCAGAGGTATCAAAGGGGATAAACCAAAAGAGTAAACCAGAGAATCAAAATGGAGTCAAAAGCCAGAGTAACAAGATCAGACACAGAAAGAACGCTCAGTACGCAACAGAGTGGCAATGCTTCGCAATGAGCCAGTGCGAGAGAGAAGTATTTAAAAAAACAGACTTAATTAACATCAGGTGGTCAACAATATTCTGGAGAGCGAGAGCGAGGCAACGGGGTGTGATTGGGTAAGGATACACACATGACTTCAGGTGGTGGATTATGGGAAATGGAGTCCGGAAGATCGGAGATGAGAGGAGAACCAGCAGGCATGACAAAATGTTTATGCACCTTTATTTTATATCTGATCATTGTCCTGTTGTAGAAGCCTTGCGACAGCAAATTTGCTTCCAGATTTTGCTGATATTTAGTGGAACCCATTTTTTTCATCTACTCATTTCTTGTGTTGCTGGCTGCCACACTACCACAAAGCATAATAAATCCACCTCCATGTTTAAGAGTTGGCAAGGTGTTCTTTTCATCAAAGGCTGCTCCTTTTATATCTCCAAACATATCTTTTGCTGATTGTAAGTTCCATTTTTACCGCATCTGTCCACAGCACTTGTTTCCAGAATGCCTCAGGCTTATCTGGGTGTTGTTTTGCATTCTTCAGATGTTGACTTTTATGATGAGGTTACATGAGGTAAGGTAAAATGATGCAAATCAACACACGCAAAAATTTCTAGTTGCTATATATATGCGACACTGAGATCTGAGATAGACCGCTGAGATAGACCAATCTAATAATAAAATGACAACCGGTGAAAGCTTTTATCTTTTATCTTAAATGTGGCATAGTCGTGAAAGTCAATACGCTACAAACTTATTTTGCTATGTGAATACGTTAAGATTAGCGTCTCTCACTGCCCACCTGCTTAGATTATGTTTTCATTCTTGTCTTCTTGGTGCTGCCTCTCCCTCAATTATCCGCTGCAGCATTGACTCAAACAGTTGTACCTTTCTCTGTGTTCTACATGTTGCTTTGACGTCCGCAGTTACACTTAACTGCTGTTTCTGAATGGCATCTGATAAAGTGGAAATTGCGAGCCGGATGTGCTTAGATATCTTTTTGTAGCCTTAATTTGTAGGCATCAGTTTGCTTCATTTTAAGATCTTCAGCCAGCTGCTTAGATGAGCCCATTGTTGTTGAGTGGTAGCATATGCTTTGTAGAATCAGGGAATTTGTTGTGCTATGGAACTGTCATCAGCTGACAGTTCTTAATGATGATTCTTGACCTGCTTGTGCTAACAAGTCGACTAAGACAAAGCGAATGAAGTATTGAGGCTTTACAACTGGAAGGATGTCCAAGCCTTTGCACATTAAAGTGTGTATTGGCACTTGGGGGAAGAATCATATTGTGGAGGCTGAGTTTTTCACTTTTTTCACTTCAAAAATTCATGTATTCAAATGTCATTTGGCAAACTTTTGCATATGACTATAAGTGTGCCAATAATTTACCTGTTAGCTTGCAAATGAAAAGACAGACTGAGATATACTGTAACAAATAGGCTTCAATGACACAAGCTAACTAAGGACCTAAAAGTTAAGGGTAAGCTTCCTCAGTGGTCACTGAAAGTTCAACTGAAACTACTGTCTCATGAATATAGACTGTGAATATGTTTAGAAAGCCAACGGGTGCCAAATTTCTTACTTTCAGCTGAGATCATTTCCCAACTCTTTCCAGTGGCTGGAAAAGCAAAACTTCTATAATATAACCATGATTGCCTCAGCCATCTGTTTCTTATGAAGGACCTGGCTGGCATAATCAACCTCACACAGCGAGACATGCACACTTCCCATGAGGCATAGTGCTCTGATCCACCTCCCCGTGCCTTGTAGTCCATATTTTCCTCCAACAGCTTCTACTGCACTATCTGCCTCCTCAAGCTGTATCTGTCACTGTTATCAGTGCCAGGTAAGGGGACCTTTGCTGTTGTAAGTGTCCTCTTCCCACCACTAAAAGCAAAAAAATAGAGGAAGAAAGGAAGATTGCATCAGATTAGCTTGGTGCTGTGCTATCAGACCCATGGTCCTGGTGTCTGGACTGAGCAGAGAGATCACAGCTGCTGCGATTAGTATCAGTCTCAGCTCACAGCACGCCATACCCTCCACTCCAATCAACTGAAGAGCAGATAAGAAGCCCAGGCGTCTCTAATGTGCCATTTCTACTTTTCCCTCACTGCAATGTGATATTGCGAGATATATATATAGTCCATGTCATCCATTGACACATTTGTTAGCAAGTCAATACCTACAGGTAAATAATTAATTATGTTGTCACATAGACTGTGAAAGGGGCCATCTGTCAAGAAACAGCTCAAGGAAATGCAGTACAACATTTATCACCTGTACCATGGACATTACAGTATTAAAAACAGAAAGTAAAGAGGTTAAATAGGAATTACAGCCGTTTTCCACCTTTTCTGTAATATAAAATTGTTTGGACTGTATAAGTGGTCTGATATAAAACGTACCTTTGGAATTTACTGCCTCAGAATTGTGTATACTAGTGGTGGACATCCACAATAGTGGAAACAGACATCCACAGTCTTTAATGCCACAGTAAGTTAACTTACAGATTATTAATCAAAAGAATAAAACTCAGTGATCAAAACTCATCATCAAAAGAATAGTTGCACCCAGAAGGAATCAACTGACAGGAATGAAACTTGGTGGGTATGTTTGACATTGTGAGACATGCGGATGATTCAAGTCTCACGCTCAGCTGCACATGTGACATAAGCAAGGACGGGCCTTATCGCTGTACCTGACTGACCCAACAGCCACGATTGCGAACATTCAGCGAGCAGTGATGCCCTGCATGAGTCATCCTGTTAGTACCAGCACCACTGAGACACATGTATGTTGCATTAGTTAGTAGGTTAGTTCACCACTGTCATTAGGTGAGTGCTTATACTGCTATAATGGCTTCATATTCTCATCATTTATGTTTCCTCTGAAAAAAAAGAAACTAAAACATATTCATGTGATTGACACCACAAATATCACAGAGAAAAACAGGAACAATGTCCCGAATAGGACCAGAGCGGGTCACCTCCATCAGAAGGCTGCCTCGGACACATTAAACGCTTGCCCCTGATTGTTTGAAGAGCTGTGTCACAGGGTCAGCCCCCTCTGCAGCACATAACCACTCATTTTGTGCAGCTTCAGCTCTACCCAATCATTATCACTCACACCTGCAGCTCATTCCTGGACTCATCAGCTCACTCATACACTGTGTACTCCATTGTGCACTACACTATTTAGTCATGCTATTTGTGTGGTTGCTGCTGTTGTACTGAGTTCTGAACTGTGTTGGAATTCTGAGCTTGGCTGGTTTCATGGTCAGACATTGTGACCCCTGGCTCCTAACTGTGAAGAAATGTGAGCATACAAATATACAATATATAGACAATTTATAGACAATATATATACAATACGTATATACAGTATATAGACAATTTATACATAATATATATATATGGTCTATATTTATAGACAATACTATACTTCAAAACTACACATATAATGACAAAAAATAAATGAAAAGCAAAAATGACAAAACCACTTTCCTTCAGCCTAATCTTATGTAACAGGAAAACCCAGTACATAGTAATGTACTGACTATATAAAGTAGAAACTTGCCTTCAGAAGACATGAGGATTTGATTTTAAAACACCGTTGCAATGCACATACTGACTTATGTCTTGAAGCTTGTTGTGGCCTGAGCAGGAATAGTATTAGATTAATATCACACAATGGGATTCAGAGGAAACGTAATCTACACATTAACTACTGTCTTAATTAAATCCCAAAGCAAATGCAGTAGAGGGTAAACGAAAACATATGAAATACTGATAACAATAACCTTACTTATGTAAATGTAATGTCATAACAAAACCTGCAACAGAACAGAAAGGAAAGGTAAAATTTGCATTAAAAGCGCACAGTGTCCGGAAGTGTGATAAATCTCAAAAACTGGCGTGACAGCAAGAATATATAACAAAGTATTGTTCTGAGAAGATGGTGTCTGTGGCGAGTTAGGCATGGAAAGCCCTAATCTGCTGGATAGCTGCAACCAATAGCCGTGCACAGACGCTGACAGAGTCATGCATATAATTTGAAATAAGTGACAACACCCCAGCTGTAGCTACACCGAAGTGGTGATGCATATTTCAGAGTGATGCTGCTCTAATATTGTTTGCTTTTTTGCTGTGCTTTGTTTTGCATCCTGGGCACTGGGAGTTTGCGAGTGAGAGTGTGAGAGGTCTTGACATTCTCATTTTTCTCAGATAGTTGTTGGTAAACCCAAAGTGTGCAACATGGGCATGACTATTTGTCTTCATCTATTTTTTTCCTTTCCTGCCGCACCTCCCAGGAATCAAAACAAAATGTTAAAAGCATTTTGTTTGTGGTGGGGCCTTTCTTGGAAGAACAAAGCCACCCTACAGAGTGAGCTTGTTGCTGTAACCTTTAAAAGGAAATGGAGTCGGAGGGATTCTGCCAAAGATCTAATTTGTCGACGTCATATAAATTATTGCAACTTTGTGACTGAAGGCACAATCAATGTACAAAAAGGGCAGCCGATAACATATTGGATTTGTTTTCCTTTTTTTCATGCATTGTTATACCTGCTGAGCTCCTGAATTATAGAGATTTTATGTATTTCTGTCCATAAAAATGTCCATTTCTTCTCTTCTTTTTCCTTTCTTACTTTTGTTGTCTATAGGAGAACAGCACAGTTTTATATTTATAGCCCAAACTGGAGGCCTATCACTAATAATCATGATGCACCACCGGCAGTCACAGGTAGCTTGCAAGAGAGCTGGGAAAGCTGCTCAGTGTGTGTATATATGGCCGAAAGTGTTGGCACCCCTGAAATTTTTCCAGAAAACAAAGTTTATCTCCCAGAAAATTATTGCAATTATGTTTATTTCCTTTGTGTGTATTGGAACAACACAAAAATCAGAGAAAAAAAGCCAAAAATGATATAATTTCACGCAAAACTCCAAAAATGGGCAGGACAAAATTATTGGCACCTTCAACTTAATATTTGGTTGCACACCCTTTGGAAAAATTAACTGAAATCAATCGCTTCTTATAACCATCAACAAGCTTCTTACACCTCTCAACTGGAATTTTGGACCAGTCTTCTTTTGCAAACTGCTCCAGGTCTCTCATATTTGAAGGGTGCCTTCTCCCAACAGCAATTTTAAGATCTCTCCATAGGTTTTCACTGGGATTTAGATCCGGACTCATTGCTGACCACTTCAGAACTCTCCAGGGCTTTGTTTCCATCTGTTTCTGGGTGCTTTATGAATTATGTTTGGGGTCATTGTCCTGCTGGAAGACCCACGACCTACGATGCAAACCCAGCTTTCTGACACTGGGCCCTACAGTGTGACCCAAAATCCTTTGGTAATCTTCAGATTTTATGATGCCTTGCACACAGTCAAGGTACCCAGTGCCAGAGGCTGCAAAACAACCTAAAAACATCTTTGAACCTCCACCATATTTGACTGTAGGTACTGTGTTCTTTTCTTTGTAGGCCTCATTCTGTTTTCAGTAAACAGTAGAATGATGTGCTTTACCAAAAAGCTCTATCTTGGTCTCATCTGTCCACAAGACGTTTTCCCAGAAGGATTTTGGCTTACTCACATACATTTTGACAAACTGCAGTCTAGCTTTTTTATGTCTCTGTGTCAGCCGTGGGGTCCTCCTGGGTCTCCTGCAATAGCGTTTCATTTCATTCAAATGACGACGGATAGTTCGCGCTGACACTGATGCACCCTGAGCCTGCAGGACAGCTTGAATTTCTTTAGAACTTGATTGGGGCTGCTTATCCACCATCTGGACTATCCTGCGTTGCAACCTTTCATCATTTTTTTCTCTTCCATCCGCATCCAGGGAGATTAGCTACGGTGCCATGGGTTGTAAACTTCTTGATTATGTTGCGCACCGTGGACAAAGGAACATCAAGATCTCTGGAGATGGACTTGTAACCTTGAGATTGTTGATATTTTTCCACAATTTTGGTTCTCAAGTCCTCAGACTTCTCTTCTCCTCTTTCTGTTCTCCATGCTTAGTGTGGCACACACAGACACACAATGCAAAGACTGAGTCAACTTCTCTCCTTATCAGTTTTTTAGTGTGATTTTTATATTGCCCACACCAATTTTGTCCGGCCCATTTTTGGAGTTTTGTGTGCCAGACTGCCATGGAATGTATTGGTGTCACATGTCACATGTCCAGAAGGCCTGATGTCACTCTACCTCAACCGCCACAAACAAAACCTGCAGGAACTGTGTGAGAATATTGAAGCTGCATGGGATGGCTTATTGCAGGACACCATTAAGAACCTCTACAACCCTATGTTGAGACGTGTGGCATGTTGTATTAGCAATCATGGTGGTCCAACGCCATGACGAAAGACACTACTTCTGTATGTGTAGCTCAATTCCCATTGCCCATGTAGGTCTAAATTTATCATCATTTATTGGTTCTGGCAACCTTTATCTTCCCTCTGAATAGCATTGCAATCCCGAAACTCCCTTTTTTGATGATGAGTGTATATATATATACACACACACTGTAGATCTGTCAGACGGATCTGTTCATCTAGAGGGGAGAGTTGTAAACAGTCCATGTGAGGGTTGTTGAGAGTGATCTTACCTGATGTTGCAGGCCATTCTTAGATACTGTTCAGTGTAGATATATTTGACCCTAAAATACGCCAGGCAATCGCCAGCACCTGCTGCTCTGCTTTCCTGTCTGAGAGCAGAGCAGTTTCCATACCACAAAGTCATACTTCAGGTCAGGATGCTCTATGATGCATCTGTAGAACCGATTGAGGATGGGTATCAGCCTGCTGGCACCACGTTCACTCCCAGGAACTTGAAGCTGTGTGTTTCCACTACTACTGATGTACAGGGGGGTGTGAAGCCTCTGAAACTCACAATCATCTCTTTCATCTTGCTGACATTCAGAGAGAAATTGTTGCCCTTGCACCAGAGCTCCGGCTGCCTTACCTCCTCTTTAGGCTCTCTTATCACTGTCGGAGATGCATGCCACAACTGTAGTATCTTCAATACACTGGACGATGTGATTGCTATGATGGCTGGTGACCCAGTTGTGGGTAAACAGGGTGTCGATTTTGACACAGCAAAGCCATAAGGGTACCTGTTTCATTTCTGAAAGCCCAGTTTTATTTTCCTTCTAACTACAGAAAATGAATAGGAAAATCTCCAGACTTATGTTTCAACCAAATTAGGGATGTGAGCTATGGTATAAAAGTCTTGTGCATTTTAGATCATTTTACATTGTTCAAAAAAATATGGAAAAAAAAAACAGTAGAATGTCCCCACATGCATATTACATCCATTATATTGCAAACTGCCTCTGTAGATCAAAACCATTAATGCTTATGATGACTGGATTGCATGCTTATAATTATTGGATTATTGGAAAACATAATATTATTTTTGTTCAAAGCATCAAAATGTTATAAAACTCTCCTAAAGAATTATTTTATATTTTATTTTCAGATTTTATCATCTATACATGCTGTACTATGTCCAAAGAATTGTAAATTCCTCTTTGACAAGCAATTCCAATGGGCAATGAAAAAGAGTCATTGCATATTGCATTCAGACTGTATATCAGAAAAACACTGCCACTGAATCACTGTACACTGTACACTGTGTTAACCACTTATCAATGAAATATTTATGTTCTGTGTAAATGTAAAGTTTTTGTCAGCATGTATTAAAAATATCCATGGTGATGAGCCTTGTGTTCTACACACAGAGGGAGTGGTTAGATATCGAGGAAAAATCCCAGCTTTCCTTATAATGGGGAATTCCACAAAGCAAGTTTAGTGAGACAGATACCTGTAGATTTGGAAGTTATACTTGGAATGGAGAAACATTAAAGATCATGACGACCACAAGACTTTTATGTTACTGTCAAGTCCAAACGGTTTCCCCTAATAAACGTAGGCTTGTTGAAGAATCTTTATATGTACATATATACTATATATACAGTATGTAATCTTACCTTCATGTGTCTGTTTGGAGCATAATTAAAATCCATTAAATGCCACATGGCATATTACATCTAACAAACAGCAAATTCTGCTTGAACAATGCCTTTAACTGATATAACTAAATCATCACTATTGTGAATTATATTTCTGAAATCATCTTGCCTTTTTGGCCAAAATGATGCAAGACTTTAGTATCATTATTTCTGAAAATGCAAATTTGACAAAACACTTACACTAAGACTAAGACTATAAGACACTAAGGTCTTACCTTTGCATGGATTTTTGATGGACACTGGAAGGTGTATATGTCCATAAATGTGTTGCAAAATGCCTGCTAATGGTTTATTATATCCATATACTTAATATTCTTCTCGGGTAACGAATTTCATATAAACTACAGCAATGTTTCCCAGCCTTGGTCCTGGAGGTATACTGCCCTGCACATTTCAGTGTTTTCCCTGCTCCCAACGCACCTGATCCAACTAATCAGCCCATTAACAGCCCATTACTGAGTAGAAGTGGTGGAGTTAAATCAGGGAAAGCACTAAATTATGCAGGCAGTGTACCTCCAGAAGCAGGGTTAGGAAACACTGTACTTCAGTCAATGCATATGATTTTCATGCTGTTTCTATTACATGTTAATTTCAAGTTAACAGAAAAACAGGCTTATTAACTTTACTGTTGGCAGAATTCACCAAACCTAGAGTTTCCCAATCTGATAGCCAGATAGTGAAGTGTGAGTTATCGCTCCAAAGAACACGTTTCCACTGCTCCAGAGCTCAGTGGTCACATGTACACCACTCCAACTGACACAGCAGGCTTTTCACATTGTGGGCAGCTGCTTGGCCATGGGAACCCATTTCATGAGGCTGTAGGAAATCTGTAGTGAGTGATGCAACAGAGGATATTAACACGCTATGCACTTCAGCCCTCAGCTACGAGTTTATGTTGTCAGCTGACCATGACAGATGTAGCAGCACAGACATTTCACAAAATGACTTGTGGCAAAGATGACATTGACACATTGAAAGTCACAGAGCTCTTCAGTATGGCCTATTCTGCCAGTGTTTGTCTATGGATAAGGTATGACTACATGCTTGATCTCATATACCTTTTGGCAATGGGTGTGGCTGAAACACCTTAACTCAGTAAACAGGAGGATTGTCCACTTACACATACTTAGTCATATAGCTTTCATAAGACTACTGTCTTCTCTTCATGTGTTTTTTGGACTGTTTTTGGAATGCATTTTCGTGGAAAAAACAAATATTTTTTAAAGATTCATATGGATATGGATACAATATATCCTATGGGTGTATTATATCCATACTATATCAAGTTCTTCTGGAAATTACTTTCAATTCCAGAGTGACACCATTACTGCTTGCCATTTTCTGTTCAAATTCAGCAATCACCTTTCAGCAGTCAGCAATCATCTGAAGTATTCTTATCCAAATTATACCAAATCACTGGCTTTTTGCCTCAAACCAGGCAGATTTTGTGTATGTTTCTACTGTTATTGCAATGCATCATAAAAATTAGTTTTAAACCCCTGCTCATTGCGTATAACATCCAACACATATCGAAGGCAAACAAGTATTCAGACACTTGGTTTTTTTTGCCATTTAATATGTGAGGGCATGTATCCACTTCAATTTTAACATACAATGGCCCTTATTCATCAAATCTGATGGATCAAATCTGACCAAACCTTCATCTTTAGTGTGATTCACATCTGGTAGGAGTGTGTTCAAATTTGAGCATTCTAGATTTTAAAATAGGAAAAAGTCAAGACATGTATATGGTAGGATTATGTTCCCTAACTAACGGTCCTGAAGACGCAGCATAGAGGGTACCACCCCAGTGATGTGAAAAGTACCATCCAAAATCATTTCTAATGCCTACATCATAGATAGCAGAAATAAACTCTCAAGACAATTGCACCAGGTGACATTGTTATTAGTTGAGGAGGTTCACAATTCACACAACAGTAAAAGAGCTTCATAAAGATCTCAGGGAGAACTATTCAACTATTCAGATTAAAAAAAACGGAAGTACAGAGTCAAACATGTGTACAAGCATGTAGACCAATTACAACCCCCTTTAGAGTAGTATATTCTGGTAAAATAAACCAAAGTCAAAATCTTTGACAATAATTCTGCTTTTCATGTTTGAAGAAAGAATGGCTGTGCATATGATCCCTAAAACACCTGCAGTCAGAACAAAACCTTGTATCTCCAAAATGGTAACTTTACAGGAGAAGGAAAAACATACTTCCCTTCTAATGTAAGTCAATTGAACCAGACCTTTTGTCCAAGTAATTTTGGGCCATTTCATCATGACAATGTATAGGGCGACAGGCATTTTCCAATTATGTCAGAAACTGAAAATTGCCAAAAAAATAGAGTTACAAGGTTTTATTCCAACAGCAGTGATGTGCACCAGATGGTGCATTATGGCCAATGTTTCATAAGTTCTTCTTGACTTTCCATTGGTACACCAAAGCTTGTCCTGCTGCATATTTGTGTTTGATCATAATGAGGGTTATACGGATTTAGGTAGGTGAAACTGGCACTCAATAAGCAGTAATGGTCCCATGGAGTTGCGGCCAGTAACACAGCGTTCTGGTCATAGTTAAGACCGTACTCTGCTCTGTCTGCTCATCAACAAACCACTTAGTCACCGGTGGCAGACTGCCATTTTCTCAAAAGGGACTTTGTATTTCAAAAGCGCCTGCCTGTCAGCTGGGCTGTAAAAAGAGAAAGGAGAATGAAAACACTGATCTTCGTTTCCTTCCGTCAGCACGCCGAGATAACACTGGTCAAACCGTGTGGCGACACTGCCAATTCTTCCTGCATTGACACCCACACGAAGGATGCAGCAGTGTGGTAAGCACGACGTCTTTTTGCACTGCCGCTTGAACACACCAGTTAGACAGTTAGACTTCTCAGCAGGACACAACAGCGCTCGGGCTGCGTCTCACTTAATGCACCTGCAGCAAAACAACACATTATCTGACTAGACGTTCCCAATTAGCATGTCTAATCGATACCATTTCTGCTGTCCTCAAAAACGCCTTCCCGAGACATATTCTTAACCACTTTTGCTTTTGTCTGTGATATAACATCTTTCATTACATGTGAAATGAGGTATTGAAAGTCATTAAACAGAAAACACTGCAGAGAAAACAAATGTTGTTTTCTATATTAGATTATAGCCATGCAGTCATGGGTATCCAGATAACTGCATGGCAAATTTGTGTGTGAAACCATGGGATTCTAATTGGATCCATTCTTAAAGGCCTTTAAAGCAGTCTAATAGTTTGCATTTATTTATTTGCAAACAAGTCCTCCACTTAACTGCAGAATCTCACATTTAGTGCAATGAGTTCTAAAGGAGGCGTGTTCTGCAGTTTTATTACAGCTATTTATTAACTTTGCCACACTGCTGACTAAGGAGGAAAAAGAGCTTTTATTCTAAGTAAAATACGACAGGTGCAGTCTGTGTACTTATGCAATTTGCTGCACAGTGTGACACCAGTTCACACCACCTAAGAGAATGCCAGTTAAAATGCCTCTCAGGGGTTACCGGGTTAACACAGTGTTAAGGGGCTGGGCGACATATGATACTGGGCTATTTTCAACAAACCTCAGCTTCTTGGTTCATGGCAAAGCGCCTTTTGTATCTCTTTTACCCTGGTCCAGGCATGCGATTCATATCAGCCATTTTACCGTGTGACCTTTAGCGGAACAGAACACTCAATACAAAATGTCAACAATAGAATAGACCCACCTTTTATGAAGCTCTTATCTGCAATTGGTCAGTCCCTGTCTGACGTGTGACAGAGCCCAATCTTTTCTGTTTCATATCTTTGGTCTGGCTTAAACCTTGAAAGAAACACTGTACTCATCATCTCGTTATGAGGATATAACAAATGGAATACATTAACTGCATACAAGAAAGTGATGAATGGATGAAACTCACACAGTAACAAGCACCATGGCACAGTGTTAAGTGAAAAGGGAATATCTATGATAGATTAAGGTCATATTGCAAGAAACATCCTTTCCTGTTGCTCCCTTCTTTTATTATTAACTGTCTTGACCGTTTTTCTGCATGATTCTGTATGCACAAATCTGTACAAATGTCCTTTGGCCACTTTATTAGGTACCCCCATTGTCCATTTTATCAGCTCCACTTACCATATAGATGCACTTTGTAGTTCTACAATTACAGACCGTAGTCCATCTGTTTGCATACTATGACCCAAATAATACCTGCTCTGTGGTGGTCCTGTGGGGATATTGACTATTGAAGAACAGGGTAAAAGGGAATTAACAAAGTATGCAGAGAAACAGACTACAGTCTGTAATTGTAGAACTACAAATTGCTCCTATATGGTAAGTGGAAGTGATAAAATGTACAATGAGTGTAGAAACAGGAAGTGTACTTAATGAAGCGACCGGGCCAACTGACAATTCCAAATGTGCCAGTAAACACAGAGACACCACTATTGCTGTACACATAGGAACTTATTTTGCCTAAGTGCCTAACTTGCCTAACTTACTTTTCTATGCCCTTGATTTCTTAAACAAGCACTATCAAATATCGCTAATGTTCAAACCACCTACTGACTGCCTACTGGGTTGCCTATTGGCCTAGTGGCATTCACCAATAAGCTTACCCCCATTTGCAGCAGGAGTGAAACTTGGTGGGTAAGTTTGACATTGTGAGGCATGCGATTACGAGCAGTGACGCCCTCCATGAGTCATCCTGTTTGCTTTTTCAGGATGAGGATTGGAAGCCACTGGTCTAAACAGAAAACAAAGACTGTCGCAAATAAGAGGCATTTATGTTTATGTACTGACGAAGTACAATGTCTGCTTATAGTTACACTTGAGTACAAAGTGAACAAAGCCCAGGACTGGATATCATGACAAAGCAAGTACTCTGAGATTTTAGGTGCTTCTTAAAAGCAACATCCTCCAAACACAGAAAATGGAGAAAATCTGAGAAACATTTGCCTCATACAAGAGATGTAATCATAGCAAGAGCTGTGCACAAGTGACCTGTGTAATGTCAGAGTTTTCCAAAAGCTGTGTTTTGCCTGTCCACACAAGAACACTGAAAACGTAGGTGACAATAATATCCACCCTGGAGAGCGTTTTTGAAAACCTTTAATTGCCTAAAATGGCATGTTCATGAGGACAGGGAGGCAAAACGCAGAGAAAAAGAAATTAATTTTCAAAAATATCTGGATATGTGTACACAGGGCCTTAGACAAGCCTGGTAAAAATCATACTGGATCTGGCAATATTGCTAGCTATGTTTGCTGATATGTTTAGTATGGTATTACACTGCTTGGGATCCTTTTTCTGGCAATATTTTCAAATTTGGGCGCATTACAGAGATATATCAATTGATGGCAAAATAACTAAATTCACAATTCAATTACAGGCCAAGTAAAAGCCAACGCCACAATAATAGAGAAACTGAAGACTGATCCCTTAAGATCTGTGTACCATAGTGTAAATCTGCTATTTGGTTTCCAATTACTTGAAACTGAACACCATCTAGGCACCAGTTTACAGTGATTGGGTTAACTTATTAACTTAAATTCAGTCACAATAACCTGAATAATTGATTTATGTTTTCACAAATGAAGATGGAGTTTAAGTAATAAGCAAATATGACATGCGGTTAAGTAATATGTTGAAACACAGACTGTTGTGGATTTCTTCATGCTAACTAGCTAGCAATCCCCATCTCACATGCTAGTAAAATTACACTGAAACAGCAACAAGCAGGATTTAAGAAGGAAGAACAACATGAGATAATATTGCTGATTTACACTTGCTTAACTGAAAAAGCCAAGCAATTCAAGAAGGAAGTAAATGTGTTTTTGACTACTATATTGACTACTACAAAGCCTTTGACTGCATCAAACTCAAAAAATTATGTAATGTGCTCAGCAAAACAGGAATACCAGAGCATCTCATTTTCCTTATAAGGGGCCTAAACTAATACAGTGTACTAAACTAATATAGTGCACTGTATTATATATGTGATAAGATGGATGGGGCCAGTCAGAAGTATCATGAGCAAGCATTAAGAAACCTACAGATCCAAACCAAATAATGGATGTTCTACAACAATGAGCTAAAATCATTTATCACATGTGCATGACTGTATTAGTTTCAATCCTTATAAAATGAATGTTTTTTAATATTTTTGGGAAAGAAAAAAAATACTATCGCTATACCATCACCACCATCAGAAACACATTCAGTGTATTTCAGTAAGGATGTTGCATTAGCTCTATCGGGTTAGAAAAGTGCTTGTATGCAAAGAAAAGACGCTCCATCTAGAAATTTAAAATCATTTCAACTTTTACTGCAACAGGTTCTGATGTGGAGGAACATCAACTGGCAGAAACATGGATGAACGTGCCTAGGCAGAAGATGGATGAAAATCCAAGATGGGGGAGAGGCTAATCAGGGTGGTGTACTCTTGACCTACTCCATGAGATACCAGATTGCCGGAATACAAAGACCCTCTGCACTGTGCAACATCCTGGCAAAGTGTGTCTTCACATAGTGCTTTGTCAGTCCCTGACAAATGGTTCTGGTCCATATCCTGGACTGGACCCCACTGGATTTCAAACTGTGCAAACTCCACCCCTGTACCAGCCGTGTTCATTCCTTCTATACAGACAAGATCTGCATGCATATGTGTCTACCGCTTCATCCTTGCATTGTCTAGTGCGTTAGGCAAACTCTCCATCTGCGACAGGTGGTCTGGAGCCCCAACCATTTGAAATGGAAGGGCCATGCTGTCTGTTTTTCTGTGCCACTCTAGTTTTGATAGGTGTTATCAGTACTGTAGGAGAACTGTCTCACCTATTATGATAAAGCTACTGAAAACATTCACATTTTGAGTACTACAGAGCACCTACCAGAGACCTGAGATACAGTAGGGCATCCATCAAAGTACTTCCACATGCCGAACGTTACTCTAAGCCATTATTAATCAGAAAGTACATTTTGTAGCGCGTACCACAAGTTATTCTCCATTGGTAGTGTTGGTGGTTCAGTGCGAGATGACCTGACCTTGAGAGCGCTTTTCTGTCTGTGAGTTTCTACGCAAGCCCACAGCACGTCTCACTCAGAAAACGCTATTTTTTTCCCTACTGGAAAGAGACTTCCAATGTGGTAACCATGGTAACAACTCATCTGTAACACATTTCAGATCACCAATACTGCTGACACGTACACACTATCAGCTTCTGATGAATATGAATCTCTGTAATTACAGAAACATTGTTACTGCACCTCTCAAGACTCGAATGGGAGACGAGCCAAAAATCACTCTTTATGTTTCTGTAGTGTTAATCAGCTTCTCATATATCAGCGCTTAGTGTGGCAGACTCTGATATAGCCGGTTTGTACACTCATCTCCCTCCCTTTTCTTTTTACCCCCCCAAGAAATTATAAATTTAAATACAGCCATGAACTCGCATCCATTACACACTGTATTAATAAATAATAACAATAATTAATAAAATTAGCCAACTGGCCTGCTTCTGTAAGCATCATTTGCATATTTATGCTTTTATTGAAACAAGCTCAGCTCCAGTGCATATTTTTATAGGGCTGTGCAGGCTTACATGTACCAAATACAAAGATGTGATTCTTTTAAATGCACAACGCAACCAACTGAAGGCTCGAAGCACACAGAACCCTGAAACACACTGCACTAGGAATGAAACAAAATACATCAAACACTGAACTAAGCTTATAATACTTTAGATATTATTTAAAACATACGCTATATACATCTGTTTTCACTTTCCTATTTTCATGTGAAGGTCAATTAAGGTCCTGTAAGACACAGTGGTGGACAGGAACGAAGTAAACATAACTGGTTACTGTACTTAAGTACTTTTCTCATGTATCTTCAATTTGGTTTGAATTTTTACTCCACCACATTTCAAAGTCAAATATCTTCCTACTCCACTACATTATGCAAAATCCGCCCTTCCTTTTGGCTTATGTGTGCATTAAAACATAACATGTCAAACCAAAAGAAGCGTGAAGCTTCAGGGTACAGCGCACACTTAGTTTTAACCTGTTGAACAGAGTTTGATTCTACCTAATGGAAACTGTTGTCTTCAGTGTTTTGTGCTTATGATGATTTGAATAGACGTCAGTGTCAGACAAATTAATGACTTAGTCTGACACTAGAGTCTTAAAGAGTCTTTACACCTAAAGTGAGTTGATTAAGCAAGAGTCAAAAGTGATAATAGGACATTAGGACATTATGATTTATTAGCCACCATAAATCAAGCTACTTTTACTTTCCATACATTTGAAGGTAAATGCTTCTGCACTTTTACTCAAGAGGAGGTCTAGAGGGAAGACCTTCTACATTTACTAGAGGAATATTTCACCTTGGAAACCTCTACTTTAACTCAAGTACATGACTTGTTTATTATTTTTTATTTTTGTATAACTTACTTTTATATGTATTTATGTTAGTATCAGTTTTACTTGATTTGTATGACTATATTGTTGAGTACTTCCTCACATAGCAAGCAGCAGTTATATTGTTCTTCACCCTAAAACTTTATGTCTTATGTGAGTGCTACAATGTTGGTATCAGGTCTCAGCAGTATAGATTGCAGTATCAAGTAAAATTACTTTGACTGTAATTATGTATTTATTTCTAACTAAATCAGTGTGTTAATGTACCAGTTTTAAAGGCTTTCTGATAAACCTGATAAATTCTTTGTTATAGATATTCACAGGGCTGGCTAGTAACAGAATACATGTAACAGTGTTATGTAATCTGGATACGAAACATAGTAATCCATTACAGTTACAGTACAAGCCACACAAATTACATTATAAAAACAGGGTGATTATCAGCAGGATTACAATTAAACCATATACATGCAAACTTGTCGCCTTTTGCCTAAATTCACTGTTTTGAAAGATAAATACACTGTGTCACATGGATTGTCTAGAGTTCTTCATTTTGGGAAGCAGGGAGGGGGTCCTGCTGCCAGTAGAGATTTGTGAAGAACCCCCTCGCCCAGCAGCAGTTTGCGGTCTTTTATTCAGCCTATAGAAATTTAATACATATTTTATTTTTATTGTCAGAAGTGAGATCTGCAGAAATCTGAATCAGATGTTTATTCTGGTTTTACATTAACGCATCAGTAAAGATAGCTTCTCTTTAGCATGTGTGATTCTTTCCTGATGGTGCAAAATGTTAATATGTGTAGATTATTATTCATAGATCATTATTTGCACAGATGTCAGTCAGTTCAGACTTCACATTTTCACATGAAATGTCGTTTAAACTTGTAGGACATGTTGATTTGTGTGGACTGCTACAAGTGCTGAGACTGGTGAAAAGGGTGCCAATCATTTATATCACAAACAGCATAATTGAAGTCTCAAGCACGATACACCAATATGAAGTATAATGAGCTAATACAGGCTTTTTAGTAGATAGAACAGAAAGGATGGTCAGATAAGCTTTTAGGATGGTCTCTACTTAATAATTATTGATGAGGATTGTCTAAAAACAAGATCTACCAGACTGAGTTTTTGGTTTGGTAAGCAGCAAGTTTTTAACCAATAAGAGACCAGAGCAGAGCTGTGCAGTGTTTAGTTGCTGAACTCAATGAAATGGATAATTCCACAGTTTTATTCTCAGCCTGCCATTTATTTAATTTTCATGCTTTTAACCAGCTTTTTATGTTCCCACCTTCTCTGTGGTTCTAGAATAATTGATTTTTAAATGTTAGTACAAATAGCAAACATTAAGAGCACATGATAAAACAACAAAACAAATAATAATATAAGTAATAATATAAGGGAACAAATAATATAAGGGAACAAATGATTTCTTTCTTGATAAAAAGGCTTGTTTATTTTTTTCATGTCTGGATTTAGTTATATAAAATGACCAGTAATACAAAAGTAATAGAAAGTAGTAGTTTAATATCATAACTTTTGGATTAGGTTACAATTATATTTGTTATCAGATAATCAGTAATCTGTAACGGAATACATTTTTAAAGTAACCCACCCAACCCTGGCTATTCACAACCATCAGTATTTGACTTGTATCACAAAGGACAACTCACTATGTGTACATCAAACTAATAATTTCAAACATTTCAACTTCCTAATTACAAATCACAGTCAGTAGCTGAGGAACAGAAAGACGAGCATGTGTGAATCTTGTAAGTGAATTGGTTATTTTGTATGTATTTGGAGGGATAGTGCTGGAGTGAGTATGTAAAAAGGATGTTTTGTGTTAATGTTTGGCATGTTGGCCATATTTGAATTGTCTCCATGTTAAAAAGACTGGCTATGATCGTGTTTGGACTTTACTCTCTGCATAGTAATGAGATGGCTGTGGCTGCATATAATGGGAAAGTCACCAATGAATGGTCTGTGGTATGTTAATGAGGTTGGCTATTGTCACAAAGGGATACGTCTTAGGTGTGTTAATGAGGTTGGTTCTGATTGCATTGGATTGTTTTTTGGTATGTTAGTGAGTTTGGCTATAGTGGCAAGTGATTGGTCTTTGGTACTTTATTGTGGTTGCATGTGATTGGCCCTTGGCACATTACAGTCTTTGGTATGTTAATGAGGTTGACTGTGGTTGCATGTGACTGGTCTTTGGTATGTTAATAAGGTTGGCTAAAGTTGCAAGTGATTGCTCTTCAGTATGTTAATAAAGTTGGCCATAGTCACATGTGATTGGGTCTGTGGTACGTTATGGTCTTTTGCAGGTTAATGAGGTTGGCTATGGACACAAGTGATTGGTCTTTAGTACATGAGTGTGTTTGGCTATGGCCATGGGTGGTTGGTTTGTGCATGCTGTTGTCTCTCCATATTGATTCTAGTTAGCTACCTGTCTATGCTATGTTAATTAGCTTAGTTATGGTCATGTGAGTGGTTACTGGTCTTGGTATGTTGAGGCTCGGTAGGTCTGATTTGTGTCCTATTTTAATTAGGCAGCATAAGCGAATCGAGCAAGACGTGTTATGATTGAGAAAAGCAGTGTGCACACTTCTAATTGGTGGGCATTACTGGTTAGTCACATGAGCCTCATAGTGCCAGAAAATAAGATGCAAACTTGCTTTGGTTGATCATCTCAAGAAACACTGTGTGAATTTGATTTTTGTTGTTAAACTATGAGTTCAAAACCCTGTTAATTTCCATAGTCAGAGAGAGAGAGAGAGATGCACTTTTTCAGGATCTGGTATCCCAGGTCATCTTACAGGATGATGTGAAACTCTGCTGTCCTGTCAGTTTAAGACTTCATTATCATTGAGGTTTGTTGTGGTTGTTTTCTATTAGTCCTTTCACACCACTGTGTGAGGTTTGTGCACGTAATATTGAACTGTTTGGTGCATTTTCACCAAAATTACATAGCTGTGGTACCCGAAATGTTCCTTCCCAGCTAGAACCAAAGAATAGTAGGTTCTATAGCAGAAACTGTGACGACGTCCGTGTTGAGCAAAAAATAAAGCAACAATGGCGACACCCAATAGTCTGCTAAAGAAACTCTTCTATGTCTTCTTATCACCAGTAGTTGATCCTTGCTTGCTTCAGATATAAACAAACATCTGTAATAACAGCCCCAACGCTCACAGATAAACTATACATTCTGCCCTTTTGTTTGTACTGTTTGCCACCTGCTGTGCAGCACCCTTTGTTGATGACATATCCTTTGATGTTCCTTGGTTCCAATAAAAGCTGGTGCAAATGCAGACTAGTTCCCTGAATAGCACTAAGCTTCTACAAAGCCTGAACGGAACCAGTTCAAGAACCAGGGTTCTTTTGGTCGGAAACGGGCATATATGACTTTTAAGTTTTAGTTCTACAAAAGACATTTTGAGAGTTTTTAGAGCTGTTGCCCCCTACTGGACATGCATGGATACCTACAGAACCAAAATTGTAAAGCACTAAACATGCTTCTAACCCCATCTTGCACTATTGTATATATTTATTTATGCAATGATAATTGTTTTGATTTTGTATTATTTTATCCATTAAATAAAAATAATCCAGTAGCCCAAGTTCTTTACTAGTGAAGCCTTAAATAATGTCAGAAATATAGCATTTGTTGAAGTTCTCAGTATTTTGAGAGGTGCTTGTGCTTTCTATCTTAAACAAGCAAGCCTTAGATTATGTTTGCTACTTCAAGTGTTAGAATGTGTGTTTGTTTTTAATTGGACTGGATTTGATAGGATTATACTTTATTAAAACCCTCCAGGGGAAACTGGCCTTCTATGACACATAAGACACCAATATTCATGAGATTATCTTACATACGGTCCATACCCACAGAGAATTACACACACACATTCAAATGTCAGAGAGATGGAAAAAAGATGTGAGGAGGGGAAATATACCATACAGAGTCTTTTTTTTTTTTTTTTTTTTTTTTTTCTGGTTCAGCATTTCAAATTTTCAAGGGGTCACAACCATGTACCAGTTAATAATGTGTCACAAGTTAAGTCCTTAGCAATTTCTCAGAACTCACACTCATGTACACTCTTTGGGGTAGAACCACAAAAGCAATTTTCACTCCAGCCTCCGTGTTGTTTGTTGAAGAGCAGAGCAATGACAAAGTGTGTCAGGCTACAGGCAGAGCTAACAACCTATAACAATGTTCAGCAGGAGCTGCAGTGCCACTCAGTAGCGTACTGGAAAGCATAATTAACTAATCCTAAGCAGGTCGGCGGAGAGCCTACATTCTAATTAGAACAAATATGGATAGCCACACATGCAAAATTCTTTGCTATTAAAGAGGATCTATTATGCTTTTCTGTTATTTCCCTGTGTTTTAGCATGGTTTGTAGCTTTTTGCGCATGTAACATTACAGCTGAACCAGAGTGTTTGTTTTTAATTTTGGGATTCGGATATTCTCTTTTCCCCCTTTTTTTCTTCAATAAAGGCGACATGCAAAATACACTCCACCACACTCACAACGTCACGCTTCAGCTCAGGTTGGTGGGAGTTAAAGAAAGACAAAATAACAATCACAGAACCTGTAAATCTTTTCACAGTCACTTCCTTGTTTATCCACTCTGGGTCAAAAAAGGGTTACATTTACATTTACATTCTTTCCCCTCCAGTCGGCCTGTTAACACGCCCAGGTCCAAACCTCTACTGAGCAGTTGAGTTTCATCTGTTTAACATGTAGCAGTTCTGTGTTCATTGTTGTTTGAAACTACTCAGTTGTCATTCTAGCACTTTCTCTGTAACGAAACAGGAAATGGCCACAGTTGATAAGGTAACTTTTTCTACTTAAATCAATGAAGAAAACCAATCTATGGTGGTTTTGAGCTCTAATGTTAGATAGGGTTAAAAGTGTTCAAAAATAATTTATTTAAAGTATTTATGCAACAATTGTAATAACCTCACGGACAATTTTCATTTACCTTTTTTTTGCAATTGTACACATCCCCCAACGTCGAACACTGCCTTTCTCTACTACACTCTCTCCAGGCCACTGACTGTGTATGTATCTTTCTAGAGATACATACAAAGTCAGAATTCTTCATAGTAATGGTGATGGGACCTGGACATCCAAAGCACTGAATGTCTCTAAAAGCTACAACACATTAAGCCATTATATGAAATAGATGCACATATGCTGCGTAAGATGTTGTTTTATGACAGTTCTGGTGTAAGACTTTGGCCTACAATGTATTTTGAAAACACATTCATTGTGGAAAGGAACATGCAAGGCATTGTAAAATGAGCCCCAGGGAAAACATTTATTCCCAATTTCCTACTATTTCACCATTACAGTACATCTGTAACCTTACCTTACACTACATTACATATAAAACCTGAAAAGTACGTATATGTTAGGGCTGCACAATATTGGAAAAAACTGACATTACAAGATTAATATTAATAATATTAATAATAATAATAGTTTTTTTTCCCCCTGGGAAATATATTGCAATATGAAAATAATAACAGCTCTATTTGGATAGAACAAATCATTCTCAAATGATCAGGTTGATTTTGTAGTGCAGAAAAATGACCTTTTTTGAATGCAAACCACTCTTTTCTTTCTTTCTTCAATGCTATACAACTGGTTCCAACGCACCAAACCCAAAAGCAGCTGAGCACTATAACTACCAATGTATCCAAGATTCCACATATCTCCATGTGCCTTACTAGACATTGCATATCCTACAATGTTACTATTGCACATGTTTATAACCAAATCACTCTAAAAGCAGCTTCGGTCCTGAAAAATCTGTAGAATTCCACTTTAACCAAGAGGTGAAGCAGCTAAGCGGACAGGACTGTTTGTTTACAAATGTAAAATCATTGCTCTGAGGAAGAACTCAATGACGTTACAAACACCTGCAAATTAGCAAACCACTAACAATAACATTAAAGTAATTGGATTCTCTATCAAACCTCCTGACCTGTAACTCTTTTAACAGAGTCACGTACAGCTCCAATCAATTCTGTTAGACTCAGTAACCATCCTTATCCATCTTTTAAGACAGTCACCCCACAACAAAGTTTGATCTTGCCATTGCATTCGCTTTTCTTGTTTTGTAACAAACTGCTGCTCTTCCATTCGAATGGGTAAAATTAGCAAATGAAATCCACAAGGACAACAGCAACATTACCCATTTTAATGGGAATGCACAAAAGCCTGGTTCAGATAATTACATCATTATCTATCTATCAATCACCATTTGACGTCAAGAAAAACTACATAAATCCCACAGCCACGGAATCGTATAGCACATATCCTGAATTATTTACCAGCCTGGACGGTTTAATAACCCTGAAGGTTGATGGATGAAGTTCAGCCAAAAGCTGTACTCACTTCATCATGTTTAATGCTCGCACGGTTGGAAAATTTTCAGATAAGGAAGAACAGCAACAAATGGCGTAAGGTTTCACAAATTTTCCATGATAAAAATGGAGAGGCTATTGAGCGCTCATTCATTCATTGTGCATTTAACCAGCATACATCAATAACAACAGCAGTGAAGATGGATTTACCATCTACAAAGCCAAAAGACTAGGGCCTGCTGGAAAGTTATTTTTATCTTTCTATAAAGATATCCCAGGGTTTTATGAATGGAAACCAGTGCCATAGCTCTAGATTTATTTCCCTCGACACAGAGAACTTTAAGACATTTTAGAGAAGCGCAAACCTCAAAATGGAATGAGGTTCTAGCGCAATTACCAAAGGACTTTCACATCTAATGCTTGAGCTCAACTCTTAGCCTATTGTAGGACTTACTTCCATATCTGTCCACTGCCTGTCATAACTCAAACCCTGGTTCATATTTAAAAGAAATATGCATTTCTGATGCCATTAGTCACATTTCTGAAGTTAACATTTAAATATGTGAGAACATAATAAGCTGTTAGGCTATTTTTGCATTGCCGAATGTACCTTAAGCTTGAGAAATGACAAATGAAAAGAAAATTATGGAGTATGTAGTCTTGAAAAAAGACAGCAAGACAGAGTGAAAGAGTATGAAAGTTCGACAAGTTCAAACGCAATTACAGAGTCCTTTTCTTACAGACGTGTCTGGTACACAGATGTCCCATGCCCTACACTGTATATATATTATACTGTAACTGCTGCAGAATCGCTGTTCAAACTTACTGGCTTTGACCACTGTCTGCTTAAAGCCTGTTCATGAACAGGACCATAGGGACCCCTAGTCCTCCTCATTTAAGGGAATAAACCATGAAATGATAAATTGTGGACACGCAAGGCTGCAGTTAGACCCAAACCAAGTGGCTTCGTGCACTCCAGACCAAAGAAAGTGTGGAACGAGGAAAAAAGTAAACAAAAAGAAAACAGAAACGGCATATGTTTGGCACGCTTTATGTAGGAAATGAAATTGAATCAAATTAAAACGCATGTTAACACAAATTACCCTCAAATAAAACAAACAACACAAGCAAAAGCAGATAGTACCTTGCACTGTGGGCTTATGTGACAATTTGATTGTGCTGATTGCAAAATTTGATAATATTTATATTTATGTATATATATAGCTATAAATACCCGTGGGCTGTGTGATGGGATTTATAGATTGAGAAGAGGTGGTACAGTGCAGCGGTATCAATTCTTCAATGCAAGAGTAGCTGAACATTGATGTCGCTTACATCCAAAAAGCTGTCCAGTACATGGCAAATCGAACTGCAGCTGTCATTCATGCTCGTGGAGCATGGTATTATACACTTTTAGGTTACTGGGTACGTTTCAGTCACAACATGACAATTTATACATGTTTGTGTGTTCGAACGGGCGCTTTTCCTGTTACAGAAAGCATGTTGTCTGGTTTGTTAAATAAGTTGAGAATGCGCTTCAGTATGACAGCATGCCAGGTCATACTTTACACATAAAGAACTGACAGCACAGCAAAAAGCTCCACGTATTTTGATGTTATGGATCAAGCGTAGATTTTGACCAGATAAAGCCGAGCTTTGAAATGGACACCGCAGCATGGCTCTCACAATGGAGCCTGGTTTCGAGCCAATTCGCCTGGGATTGTGACAGACCTGTGAAAGTGACAGATGATGAATGACACCTTCTGTCTTTCTTTCATCTTCCTATCTTACCACTGCCTTCCTGTGAGAGCAAAGTGTGTCTTTTGCAGACAACTGTGGCTGTCAAGCATCTCCATTGTGAGAATCTGTCAGTGACACAGAAAAGAGAAATCGGGTCAACAATAGAGCACGGGAGAAAGCTTGAAAAGTGTCCATCATTGTACAAGGACCAGTGTAGTGTTTCTCTGGCTCAAGGGCTTAGAGTAAGTGATGCAGATAAACAAGGTACAACACCATTTGAATAACAGAAAAAAGCAGTAATGGCACCGTCTTGGTACATTGAGTAAATCTCTATGTGCTTTAGGTATGCATCTGGGTTTTTTATTTGCCTCTTCTTGTGGAAGTGTTTTCAACTCCTATCTCAAAGCCTATTCCCAATTTGTTTCTGCAGATCAAGCAACGTGGCACAACGCTGATTGGAATGTTAATAAAAATGCCCCGGAGGGTGACCGTGCGTAATGAATACCGAGCGGCAGCATGCAGGACACTCCTGCAAGGCCCTGGCCAGACTCCTGATGCCGGCACACATATACACGCACACACAACCTCGAGAGACTCCCTTGAGATGCAGTCTGTCAAGCCGCCTCACGGACAGGCCGAGTGTGGACACCTGAAGGCATGCGGTTCAAATAAATAAGTCAAAGCCTCAAAAACATCATAAACCGCGCACCGCCCATCACTCGGCAAGATGGACGGGCTTGCCCAACTCCACACAAATGGTGCAATTAGCAATCACATCAGGTTGCCACAGGAGTGGGATCATGAGGCGAGTGAGCACGCAGCATTGATTAAAGGTTCCTCCAGGGCTGAGGGTGTGATACAGAGTAAACAGAGCGAGGACTGGACTGATTCCACTCTCAAAAAGCCCTTTGGAGACAAGAGCCTCCCACGGTGAGGCTTAGGCTGTAAAGTGAGAGAGTCGAGAGCGTGCAAGTGAGTGAGTGAATGGGAGATAGGCAGGGAGAAAGATAGTGATTGAGGATTTCAATACCCACCTATACCATCAGTGAACATAAAGATCCATATCAAATAGACTCATACAAAAGATAGTGATGAGAGTTTTCAAGGGTCACCAAATCTGTAAGTTCATCTCCAGAAAATACAAGGTGTGGTCTCCTCAAGAAGTAGGCATCAGTGAAGATAAAGGACCCATAGCAGATAAACAGATGTAAGGATACAGATCAAGCTTTTTGTGCGTTTCTGCAAGGCATTGTCTCCTCATGCAGCAAGCTTCAATGGATATAGGAATCCATGGCAGAAAGGCAGATATGAAGATAGTGAGGACAGTTTCCAAGGGTCATCTAAGACTTATGGTAATCTCCAGAAAAAAAGTGCGGTCTCTTCAAGCAAAAGGTGTTCCATTGATCCATAGCAGATACCAAAAATACTGATCTGAGTTTGCTACACTTTCCATTCCACTAGCAAAGGTGGAGGGTGTGGTCTTCTCAAGCAGCAGGTGTCAATATATATAGGACCAATATACGTATGTAGGAACCAATAGTGGCCAGATACAAAGACGAAAAGGCATCTGAGGACCAACAAAAATGCGTAAAAAAGAGTATCCAAGGGCCATTTAAGGTTTATGTTATGCTCATGTGGCAAAGAGATATAAAGATACTGACCAGAGTTTCTATGGGCCACCTAAACTTTACATTCAGCAAGTCAAGGTGGGGGACATGGTCTCCTCAAGAAGAAACCATTAATGAATTAAAGAAACTATGGCAACAAAGGAGATATAAAGATACAGATTAGAGGGCCACCGAAGCTTTATGTTCAGCTCTTCGAGGTGAAGGGTGTGGCTTCTCAAGCAGCAGGTGTCAATATATATAGGACCAATATACGTATGCAGGAACCAATAGTGGCCAGACACAAAGACAGTGATGAGAAGGTGTCTAAGGACCAAAGATGCCTTTGAACCTCAAGAAAAAGGAGTAGTAAGCAGCAAGTGAATGAATAGAATAATCCATGACAGATCAGTAATAAAAACACTGTTATATATAGATTCCAAAAGCCATTTAAGGTTTGTGTTCAGCTAGTGAAGATGGAGGGAGTGGTTTCCTTAAGTCGCAAGCATCAATGAACATAGGAATCCATAATAAAAAAGCAGAGACAAAGACGCTGATGAGAGTTTAAGGGTCTTCTCACGCAGTAAACATCAGTGAATATGGCAAAGAGATATAAAGATACTGATCAGAGTTTCTATGGGCCACCTAAACTTTGCATTCAGCACGTCAAGGTGGAGGACATGGTCTCCTCAAGAAGAAACCATTCATGAATTAAAGAAACTATGGCAACTAAGGAGATATAAAGATACAGATTAGAGGGCCACCTAAGCTTTATGTTCAGCTCCTCAAGATGGAGGGTGTGGTTTCTAAAGAGGCTAATGTCAATGAATGTAGGGATTGCTTGCAAAAAAGGGCAGATACAAACACAGTGTCATGTGTTTACAAGGGCCACCAAAGATTTAGCAAAAGAAAGTCACAACAGAAAGTATGGTTTCTTCAAGCAGCAAGGATCACTGAATGTAAAGATCAATGGCAGATTGAAAAGATACTGATTAGAGTTTCCTAGGGCCACCTAAGCTTTATGTTCATCCCTAGAGCACAAGTTCTCTTCAAGCAGGAAGCCTTAATGAATATAAGGTTTCATGGAGGATAGGCAGATAACACACTGATGACTGAAAGTTTCCAAGGTTCACCTGAGCTTTGAGTTCAGCTTTTTGAAGGTATAGGATGTGGTTTCCTAAAGCAACAGGCATCAATGACTACAAGGATCCATCCAGGGTATAACTATACTTGCTTAAATACACATGAGCAGCATGACGAGTCAGCTTACATTAGGAGCAGTCAGCTTCCTGTTATACCATGCTGTACAATACAAGCGGCATCAGACAGCATGGGTTAAGACAGCTCCGTCAAACGTGTTTTATTACAAGGCTCATCAAAATATGGCCTGCCGCTTTCATCTGACCACCCCCTTTAACTACACCAGCGATTCATGTTGTCTGGCTGCTTTACCTCTTCAAACTAACAGTGCTAACTAACAGTAAAAAAATGGCTGCAGTGGGTCTCTGAAATGTGTTAAATAGGCTCTTTCCCATTGTTATCATATACTAGCATATACTAAGTTCTTTTCACACATGTTCTGAAACTCTGCCCTAATGATGAAGAAAAGGCCGCATTCTGAGTGCAGGACATTCGATCAACAGCGATTAAGATGCTCGTCTCATAGGAGTCAGTCGCTGTGTTTGAAGAAGACGACCTGTTGTCATTATGAATCACGCGTTTAAGACAAATTTGATTGTCTGACAGGACAGATGAGGTCTGTTCAGATATCAAAACTAAAACATGTGCTACTAAAACTCAGCTAGGCACCTGAACATACAGCCAGTTTGAGTTAGCCTTCTAGTGGACAAGCTAACAGCTAGTAGCGAAAAGCACAGAAGAGCTGGACTTTAAGTCCTGTGAGTCTGTCTGCACCAACAATTACACGGAGAGTAGAAGACAATTTGCGTCTTCAGTTCCAATCTAAGACAAAAAAGTCTTTAGAGTGTTTCACTGGCACTTGAGGAAAAGCAAAATGAGACTTCAGAATGTCTTGCACATCATTTTGAAGCTCAAAGTCCCAGAGGAGCTGCACTACAAAGCCTCAAACAACAGCGAGAGAGGACATCTATGGAAAAGTTCACCCAACTGTGGTCAATCTGGGTCTCAACTGGGCCAAGCTAACGAGTGTGACACCGGATAGCACTCTTTGCATGACGGCTCTCGACCGACTGCCATACACATGTTGTGCAAAGCTGTTAAGTGGGATTCTGTTATGAAAGTTGTTGTGTTAGTTTTATTACAGCTAACTGCTTATGACCTTCTCCTTAAGAGCTACACATTTTTGCTGTCCAAAAGCATTGATATCTTTATATTCTGACTAGCCGACCCAGAGTCCAATACCATAACAAATTGCCTATTTATAATGAAGTAGTATAAATGAGCAAAATGTACTTTCACTGCCAGCCTAAGTTGTTTGAACATTAGTGTGGCAGCATACATGCAACTTGTCATTTGTTATCAGCTGCTATTGGTATTTCGCTATCGGTGCATTTTCATGAGTACAAATATGAGTGTGGTATTGTCTCGATACTCGATACCGGTATCGGTGTCAATGCACCCCTATCCAAATGCGAACTTTTACTAGAATTCACTGATTAGAGTTGAAAAGGCATCTTGCTTTCCTAATGGATTTAACAGAGCTATTCAACAGTAATGTACAATTCCAACGCAAAAGAAAGTTAATCTGCAACATGCATTTGTATGCAAAAGCATCTTTAGTAAAACTGAGTCTCCTCAAACATGTAAAGGAGGAAAACTTCTGCCATGTCCCCACTACTCAGACACTGTCAGCTGAGAAATCCAACACTTGCATTCCTGATGGCAAAGGGTGCTGAAGCCCTGGTAATGTTGCAGAGTGAATTTCAGGCTTTCAGAGCTTCATGTGAACACAAAAGTCACCTGACCTTTCCAGAAGCCTTTCGCTGCATTGATTGTTTTAATCCAGTTTACCAGCTGGAAATGGTTGAATTACAAAATTTTGACTACCTCAATAATGCACTGAAGTCAAGCACTTTGATTGATTCTATGCCCTTCTCCCCAGTCAGACTCACCATGTCAAAAAACAGGCACTCAAAATGACAACCTACATCGGTGAGCAGATTTTTTTTGAGACTGAAACACCTACAATTTCCCACCAGATCCAGACTTACTGATAAACCCACTACGACAGGTCATACCAAACATGGAACTTGACATCGACCGTCATCTCAATGAAAAGCAGGCTTAGAGTTCACACTGACTTACAGAGGAACACTGTATGAGGCAAGATAATAAGAATTATTTAGAACAAACATGTCTACCTTAAACACCATGACATGTTTTTCCCCCTGCATAACAGGCCAGCCCTCCTGAAACAGTGAACAGTGACTGTTTGGTCAAAATGTCCCCATTTTATAGGTTTAACAAAATGTACAGATGTCTTGGAGTGCTTATTTATATTCCATTACACAAAAAATATTTATGAATCATTGCCCCAAGAGAAATTGGGACACTGCATTCCACTTCTCAAAAGTAAGGGGCAAATACTATTAATGCAGATCTTCTGTTTCTGAGCATAGCTTAGTGAATTCAAGACATGGTCTGAGCGCACTCATGTTTACAAAGACCTTGTTCTTATTAGCAAAGAGTTGGGGCTCCATAATTGTGGACTTCACCTCAAAACCCAAAAGCATGCAAACAGAAGACATGGGTATCAGCAATGTAAAAACGAAATGGAAAAAAACAAAAAACAAAATAATTGTTCACAATGATGTATCTGAGCTAAAAGCGTTGAGATGACCTGTCACAGACAGCATGCGTCTATGATTTGTATTTTTCGTCTCCACTTTCTGGCTATTCTGGCCCGTCTGGCCTCCGCAGGGACTGAGCTGTCTGGTTTGCACTTATTGCCCGTGTAAAGCAAGTCTGCCCTCTTGTGGGAACTACTGAATTCAGTCACTGCACAGAGCAGTGGAAAGGAGGAAAAACTGTGCATCGTTTATGCACTCACCAATGAGAACTGAAGAGAAAAAGTGGTTATCTGCAATATTCTGCAATAACGATGCAACCCATTTCCTTTGAGGTAAAAACTCCACCTTAAGCGCAAGCAAATGCAAAGTTCTGCTTTCTTGCCTTTAGTAGCTCTCAGCCCTCCGAACTCTAATGCTTGCTAATGGAAAAAAGACACACAGAGGTTTAATCACAATTTTTTAAAAGGAGGCAGGAAAAACAATCGAGTGCTGGTGGCAAGGAAACCAATACATCACCGGTCCCTGATTCCATTATATTGTGTTATTGTGTCATAGAATATTTATTCCTCGTTTTGGAGTCCAAGCTGGCATGAGGCTAATGCTTCATTTTAAAAAGAGGAAGAACTCTACAGCATGCAACACATGGATGATACAAGACGCCTTACATTGCTGACATATTATTTTATTATTATTATTATTGTACAGCTCTCTCCGGGACCTAGTTCTCATATAGCGCTTTTCACTTAAGGCCAGTTTGCCATAGATTGCATTATGCTGGCGAGGGCTTCTCAACAAAACACTGTATATAAGAAAGAGAGAGAGGGAGAGAGAGAGGGAGAGAGAGAGGGAGGGAGGGAGGGGGGGAGAGAGAGAGAGAAAGAAAGAGAGAAAGAGAGAAAGGGAGAGTGTGTGCGAGAGAGAGAGAGAGAGATGCACCAACAAAAGCGCTGCTCAAAAAAGCCCAGCAGAGCCTGCAGCACTCTGTCTTGTGTGTCGGCCGATAAGAAGCCCCTCTTCTCAGAGAGATGAGCTGAGTGGAGAATGCCCGCTGTGAAACAGTGACTAACAGCCCGTTCTGCTCACCACTGCATAGCTTGAGAGCAACGTGGGCAGAGACTGACCTACTGCTACTTTCAGGCCATATAAATCTCTAGCAAGGGCCAGGTAAAGAGTCAGACAGGGATGAGGCAGGAAACAGAGCCAGAAAGAGTACAAGAACGGATTATTCCTACTGTAGAGAGAACCCAACAGAATTAGGGCTGCAAATGGATCGTGTATTAAGAATGATTCTGGTGTAGTATTCAAATGAGCTTTCTTAAACATTTATGTTTAACCAACCATGACCAACCAGATGTGTTTCTTTAGGAGTTCTGAAGGTGGTGTTGCAGTGATCCAACAAATTTAAACTAGAATTCTGAAAGTAAAGTAAATGAACTTTAAAGACAGCTATTAATGCTTGAACAGCTGTATGAAGGTTTGGCTGTTTTGCTTTCAACACTAAAAACAAAAACTAAATGCTGTTTAGCAGTTTGGATTATGTATAGATGTTTGCTAAATTTAATATAGACTGAGGGTTGTATGTGCGTGGCGTGTGGGGGATCTGTCTAAGGTTTTCCTAGTAATGTTGAAAATGCAATAAATGCTTTTTAGCTGTTGATCTGTAGATAACATTTTCACTGATAAAGTAACAATGATGTAATTACACTGTAATAGGCTGCTGTCAATAATAATAAAGCAAATGACAAAGCAAATGCAAAGGCAAATGCAAATACAAATAATAATAATAATAATAATCAGGATAAGTTGTAGAAGAAAAATAATTTTGGTCATGACGCTCGGCCAATCTTTCAGTATATACAAAATATTGAACCACTGTCTAAATTCCTCCTCTCTACTACTAGAGTAAGTCAGCTGCATCATATAACAGTTTTTCTTGATAAAATCTTGACTCCGCCTCTCCCCCAAATATCAAACATACACCATCACTACAAAAACTTAAATTATTTCAACTGAACTTTTGCCCAATATCTTTCAGCCATAACTAGGATTTAATAGCACAGGATGCGATGGGAGACACTAACAATCTCATATCAGCCCTAAAGCGGAAAATACAGCATACAGTGCACATTAACACAGAATAAACTACAACACGACCCTTTAAATCAACCACTGCACACGAAATACTGTCTGTAACAAAAACACATAAAAAAAGATACACCTACAAAAATGTGGCCTATATCTTTCAAATCCTTCACAGCCATCAACAAATCTCACAGATTGTTGCTTTTTTCCTGTCCAGAAAAAAAAATATTGTGAATTAAAAGACTCTTGAAAATTACTTGGCCAATTCTGCTGCACAGCCACAGTAAAATAAAAGGGCAGAGCCTGGAAAGAGCTTGTTTTTCCCCCAAATAATATTGCTTACTACTAAAGAAATCTTCAGCAGCATGAACAAGAAGTCAGTGTAGGTATTCTGTAACAGGATGTTAAACAGCTGAAATCATAAATGATCAGTAGCAGCAGTTAAATGAGGATATTGGAGAAATTAAGGCAAAGGTTGATAAATGGTGGAAAGCAGATGAAAGCAGAAAGATCCAACAGAATTAGCTAAAAATGCTTCTTCTCAAATAACACAAAAAAGCTACACTGGTGGTCAAAATATTACCAGGTCCAGAGACTAATTCACAACACTCAAAAGCACTATAACACTGCGCTGCTGCACCGAACTGTACGCTATTTCATACAAAATGTCTGAAAAGCTGAATTCCCCAGGAAATTTCCAGAGGCAGACCTCTACTTATTCTAGGTAATAAAAGTTAACATCATTTGGTTTTAGGGAACCTAAGAAAGAGATTTCATACATTCCAGCTAAACAATCACTCCAAGGTGATCCCCCTTCAAAACACCATAATGCTCCTGCTTGTGTAATTCCCCCTTCAATGCACACACGCCTCTACCTGCTATAGTTTTTACGCAGTCCTCCTTAAAATGTGGGAGAAGTGCTGCCTTCGGGGACAGGGATGTGGCAAGCAGCTCATCTCTTAAGCACATTTAACGGCTCGTTACCCCGTTGTTCGTTTCAGGCAACACGACACTCCTTGGTCAGGTGCCATTCGCTAATGTGCTGGAAATGAGCCGTGAGCCTCTACAGTCCTGAGACAGTGCAGCACTGAGAGCTCTGGGAGCCATTTTAGCTCAGAAAATGACAGGTTTGCTGTGCCACTTTAAGCTGGAAAAAAGTCAAAATAACACAGCAAGAGTAAGCAAATTGTTGGTTCTGCAATTACTGATGCACTGCTACACTCCAGAGTAAGACAGCAGACAACTGCAGAAGCAAAAGGAACCCCCAGGAACTGGATCGTCGGTGACCTCTAGTTCTTGACAGACCATCAAGTGGCAGGTCAGTGTCACCTGAAAATTGCTTTAAGTGTATATCATTTCAGCAAAAAACACGTCTCTTAGCCCAGAGCTGAACAGAGCTTCTTGGTGTCCATGTTCACAAAAAAGAAAGTGTGAGGTAAGTGCTTTTAAGTGCTGTTTTTAAGCTACCTCCTCTGCACATTATAAGGCAAGCACACCACACTGCTATAAAATATTTAATAACACATGTAAATGTCAATCAGACAAACATTTTAGAGGTATAAACAGAAAGACGTGAGACAAGGAACAGGCAAGCACAGAATAAAAAAAAAAATCAAGAAGTTATAATGGAGAGATCAAATTTGAGTCATTTAATTGTCTTATTGCACTCTCAGTAAAACTTTACATCTTGCCAAGGCCCAAGAAAAACATACTGAAGAGTAATAGAAAGGAATATTTACACCACAGAATCAAGAGTCTGCTGGGGGTCTGCTGAGGTCATCAGCAGAAAGAGTCTTTTGGACAACTCTGGACCAACCCTACGGGTCGTTGATGTCACTCCTTCCCCACGGCGAATCAGCACGTCTGACAGCAGTGTGACTTTTTCACGCTCCGATTTGCACTGACGGTACGCCTGTGAACAAGGAAGCACATACGAGAGCCCAGTCTGCGAGATCTCTAAAAACATGCCTGCTGTGTGCGACACAAGTGCAATCATCAGCTTGAATGTGCACTTCGGTTACTTTATCTGAATGAAATGTAATGAGGAAAACGCTCATTATCTTTTCAAATAAACTCAAGTTCAAGCAGCACAACCTGCCTCCAGCAGCGAAAGCATTATTAGAAAATGAATGTTGTTTGCAGACATGCATTGTTTCTGTGAAGTACGATGCAAGTGTTTACCTGAATAAGAAGCTGAGGGGAGGGGTACGCATTTAGTATAGCGCTGGCTATGTCTGGGCTGACCCGGTTCAGCTGCTGGATCTGCCTCTTCCACACTTGCAGAAGGCCTTTTCCTGTCCGATCCACCTTCTGACCACCTGCCCACTCGCTCTCCAGGCAAAAACTAAAGCCTGTCTTCTCCCGCTCCCGCCTAGAAGGCCATGCCACACATGCACACACGCACAGTGAGTAATGACCCAGCCTGACCTCTCCGCTCAGCTAGACCATCCATAACTCTGAGCAAAACAGATGGAAAAGAGAGAAGACATCTGCCACCCACTCACTTGAATGGTGCTTCAGCTACTGCCTTGGTTGACATAGTAATGTAATCAGTAAAGTCCTTCCAGGTCGAGTGAAAGTGGACCTGGACCCCAGTGTGCAGCTGCAGGTCAACTAATGCCTAAAAAACAGATAAAAGGTGTGAAGATGTCAACATATGAAGGTAAACTGACTGAAGAAGTGAAATTAAGCTCCTGAGAGCAATCATAGCAGAAATACAGTATATATACAGCGTATTATGTCCAGTGTAACAGTGTTTTGCTGAATCTCTTGCATTATTTAAAATGAGCATGTGGCAAACAAACCAACTGACTAAATAAAGAGGACATGTCTGACAAATGCAAAACATACATATTAAACACTGAGAATGGCATATAAAGACAATCCACAGTGGAGTTCAAGTCTTATTTTGAAAGCTACAGCTTATAAAGCCTCTCTAACTGAAGTAGAGAGCATGAGACAGTATGTATCATCTTCTGTTGCGGAAATGCTTACAACATAGAAAAAAAGAAACTCTGCATTTAGATTTCATCCGAAACCCAAATCCCAGTCACCTGCCACTAGCAACTGGATGACATTCAAAACTGACGACTTGCCATTTCTTTCTCTGTACTGTAGTGATAACAGCGACTAACTCTAGCTTGTGGGATCTTCCTGAGAAACAATGAAATAAATAAGCAAGCACCAAGGACTGCATCAGATGAGCAAGGGGGTAACAGAATGACAGACAATATACAGTTGCAAGAAAAAGTATGTGAACCCTTTGGGATTACTTGGATTTCTGCATAAATTGGTCATTCAGTGTGTTCTGACCTTCATCTAAGTCACAACAACAGACAAGCACAGTCTGCTTAAACTAATACCGCACAAAAAATTAGGGCTGTACCCGATTCACAATTTTGTCAGTTGAATCGGATGCACCAGTCCTGGCCAACGATTCGACTATTCGTTCATGTTTTTTCTCCATATACATTATCTAATAATCAGTAAATCAATTTTTTGGAGCCTGATTTAATTTCAGAATATAGCGTCCGTCAGCAAGCACGT
>CM067491.1:18087915-18325985 GCA_034552555.1 Semaprochilodus insignis
CACATTAAATCTAAAATCTGATTGAATCCTGATGCATTAAAACAGGATTGTAGAGGACAACATGCATAAAAGATTTAATTAATAAAATGCAGACATTTCAGGACACTAGCCCAACACCACCTAAATATCACACCAGCTTGTACATATATATATCTTTTTAAACAATTAACTGCCAGTGACGACATGAGTCCAGTCCTATCACTCAGTCCAGTCTGTGTGGTGTGCAATTCGAGCTCCAGTAAATGTAAATTTAGAATAATTAAAAATAACCTCGGGGCCAGAATCAAACCTGAAAACCCATTTATAAAGAAATGCCAATAAGTCACACTTCTCTCTCGTTGTCCTTCGTGTTTATACTTTGCTGTCCTGCTCTGAGGTTTCGAGGAACATCACTCTGATGGAGCTGACAGAACTCAGTCTAACTCTAACTATAGCAGCAGGACGGTGACGGCTGCTCCCACATATACTTACAGATCTAATGTGCTGATTTTCTAGGCCAATCTCTATAATGTATAAGGAAATTAAGCACAATAATGTAACGACTCCACGGAGCTCAGACTTACAAACTTCATTTATACTTCAGTTCACAAACTGTTACTAAATCACAAAACAGCTGAAGAGCCCCATCGGTGGCCTCACCTCAGGAGGAGAGCTAACTAACTAACTACCACTGGCTAACATGACCAAACTCTCTCTCTCTCTCTCTCATTTCTCTCACAGTCACTCATTCACAGTCTCACTCGGTCACTTTGCCAGTCACTCTCTCTCAGTCACTCACTCACTCACTTACTTACTCAATCACTCACTCACTGTGGGTTTGAGAAACAACAAAGAAGGGCGAAGCTCTCAGACACGATCAGAAGGAAAAAATATCCCCACGAAAAAAAAAGTAATAAAATGTTTTGATTAAAAATATTCTTCTACGTAACATCTAAAACTCGACTGACTCTCAACTCAAAACTTCACAACTCGCGGGTTTCGTCTTCTTCGTCTGTCAGGACTTCAAAACAGCGCTAAAGCGGAGTGCTGCCACCTACAGGCAAAACAGACAACATTACAATTAAAAATGAAATACAGTAAACGCATTTCGAGTCGAGAGTCAAGTCTGAGTATAAAAACGTTGTATGTATGTAAATAAATAAATATTACTGAAACACTCATTGCTGTGAAAAAGTGCAAACATAATTTATTTGATTTCCCCTGCCGTCACTCCAGTTAATAATGACTTAAGTAGCTTCTGGAAAATAGTTTGAGCAGGACCAAAACGTATTGGGTCAACTTGAGTAGGAATAAAAAAGATGATAATACACCATGGTGGAAAAATCCGCCAAAGCATTACGGAAAAAAATAAAATACTAACTAGTTAGAAGACTTTTATAGAATGATTTCTAAATTGAGTGAAAATAAGAAGATTTTTGTCAAATGATGAAAAAAGTACAGTTTGCGTGGCTTTTCAAACCATCTGCGAATGGCACATTCGTATGTTTAAATGTGAATAAAATAATAATAGCTGTCACTAATAACAATTAGTAGAACTTTTGTACTACTTCTAAACCACACATTTATTATGTATATATATTCACAACAGACAAAAAAAAGTCATCAGAAATACTGCTTGATATGTGGTTTCAAATTAACATATAAGTATACATTGCATAAATTACTTCTAAAAAAAAAAAAAAAAAAAAAATGCCGTCTATGGGCGGGGCCTGTTGAAATCTCGCGGGATCTGGAACAGCGTCATCAACATCATGTACTTCAATATGGCGGCGCTCGTGTCCTTGTTGTTACGACCGAGAGCTGGTAAGTGTTTCTATTAAACTACTTATTTTTGTTGTCTGCAATAACAACAAACAAGACGCGGTGCATGTAGTAAAGCGGGTATTGTCAACAAGGCATTAGTCGTGTGATAATAGTCGATGTTCTTATATTCTTATGGGGTGAACGTGCTCCTCTCACGTTAGTGATGCTGAAGCTGAAGCACGACCCTCACTCATCACCTGATAAAGCAGGAAACTGGAATGTGATCATATTAGAGAGCAGACATCAGTTATGCGGAAGGCTTTGGGTTTTGTTGTCACCTCGTTGCATTCGCTTTAGTCTGTGCAGCTAGTTTTATTGAGATGGTTAGTTCTCAGCTCCAGTCTTCTCTGAAGTTTACACTGTTCCCTGTCCGGACACGCTGATCCAGCTAACCTACTAAAGCCATTCAGGAACTGGTGTGCTGGGACAGGGAATAGTTCGATCCGTTCAGGGCAGGAGGTTCCCAAAACTGGAATGGAATAAGGGTTTAATATGTCAGTGCTCTTCTCTGGGTCTGTGCTTATCTTGCACATAACAAACAGCTACCGAGTGATTTCATGAAAAGCAAATAGGTTAAAGCTTTATTTGTCACATATCATACACGGTATAAGTAGAAAAAGTTATTGATCTTTTGAAAATTTATATTTTCTTTGCCCCTCTAGGTATTCTCACATCATATCAAACGCCAGCAGTGTTGGTGTCTACAAGACTTGCCTCTAAGAAGTCTGGAGGGAGCAGTAAAAACCTGGGAGGGAAAAGTCCTGGCCGCAGATATGGATTCAAGAAACAAGACGGTAACATTTAATGTTTTTTGACATCTCTTTATTTCAGGTTCATCAATCACCGCTACTAACTACTAACACTACAACTACTCTTGGACTGTTTGTAGTTCTCTGCTCTAAGAGCGTTATGAGCTATGTGAGTATGTAGCAAGAAAATATTAAAAATATCAAATATTGTAATATTATGTTTTGTGTTAATGTGTCAGTTCTCAAAAACACAATAATATTGATTTTTAATCAATAGTTTACAATCAAAGATTTGTTGCAAACAGTGGTTCGTTTTGCGTTGCGTTTAAGTCCCCCCACTAGATGTGTTCTTCACCATTAGACTGTTCCATGCCAGTGTGAACAAGTAGCATTAGTGTGCACCACTAACGTTACCATTACCAAACCTATGCACACTTCAAAAATTGCCATATAATGCCTTGTAACAGTATTGCAGTATATCACAATATATTGAATCATAACCCCTGTATCATGATACATGTTGTATTGTTGTATTTACATGATGTAGATGATCAACAGCAAACTAGATGTTGGTATTAATAGCGCAACAAGAGTTCATGTTTCCCTAAATTTATGAAATCCAGGCACGTTTAGTATTATAAACAAAATCATACATACATACATACATACATACATACATACATAATGCCTTCTTTTTTCTTTCTTCTTTTTTCTTTCAATATCAACAGGTAAACACAGAAAGACATACCAACTTAGTCTTGTTCCCCCCCTCATATTATACTCTAATCTATTTTTTTCCTAATCATTTTGTGTGTGTGTTTCAAGGAGACTCTGTTCATGCTGGCAACATCCTGGCAACACAACGGCAATTGCGCTGGCATCCAGGAGCTCATGTAAGAAAATAAATTACTGTGTTAAAAAATTAAAAAGCTGGAACGCGGCAGACACTGATTTAAACTGTTAGTGAGATTTGAGTTGATTAAAGTATACATTGCTTTTGATCATTTGAATTTTTATTTTTCTTTGCTTTTTAAAATCCAAGAATTTATTGGAACTGGTAGATACTACATGAAGTCAAACACCTCCATGTTCCACAGACTTTTAAACAGTTATTGCAGAGTTAGTATTTTATATAAGTAGTCCTGTAGAGTGAAATCACCACAGAAACTGACCCCACTGCACTGTTTTTTTTTTTTTTTTTCTTACAGGTTGGCATTGGAACAAACAACACACTGTATGCACTGGAGGACGGCACTGTCAGGTTCACCAAGGAGGTGTATGTTCCTCACCCACGCAGTCCTGAAGCCAGGAATGTGATCCCAAAGCTTCCAAAAGGAGCTGTTCTCTACAAGTCCTTCATCAACATCGTTCCCACAAAGCAAGAAAATAATTTCAAACTAGTAGACATGGTTTGACTGCACAGCTCCCTTGAACTCTGTATGAATGTTTTGTGGACTTTCAGGAATGCTTTGATGGATATTCAATACCTAACCACTGATGAAACAGCAAGTACTTTTTTCACTCTTGTGAATAAACTCAGACCTTGTACAAAATCATCTGTGAAATGGTTGCAGTGTTTACAAGATTAATTCCAACCAAAAGCCCCTTTAGGATTCTATCAAAGGGCCCGTATCCCTCTTTTCTGTGGAGGTCTGCTTACAACATCCTCTTTAAACCTTAGAATTGAATAGGTTGTTTGTGTTATTGCACCAATAATTAGTTAATTATTGGTGCAATTAGTGTTGTTCTGATGGGCTGCATTGTGTTTTGTCTCTTTCAAAGAGCAGCACAGGCCAAAACACTCTTTATAACTTTGGCATGAATTGACAGGGCTAAACTGCTGTGGGCTGAATAGACAGTTATGTATAAATCTGTTAAAATACACCTAAAAACAATCTAAGTGTGTAGCCAAGTTTCCAAATATGGATGGAAGGAGAGCAGTATGTTTTGAAACTTTACATACTGTCAAACACCTTTGTTGAAAATAATAAACTGACTGGTATTGTACATCTGGTTTTCCATTTCTTCAGGAAAGTAATAATTATTTGGTGATGATGATCATGGAGAACAGAAAAAGTACCCAGACAAAGTACAAAGTATACAGAAGATAAATTTGTTATCTGCTGTTTCAAAGACCTGCCACACTTTAGACTAATAAGATGATTTATTCATTTGATTCAGAAACTAGTGATCCAAAACTGATTTCATGGCATGAGAGTCGCATGCAAACGTGTACCTGGTGTAGTTACACATGATTTCTTTTTTCTGTGCCAGTTGTGATAAGGTTTGAGGTATACTGAAAACTGATAGTGAGTGAGGATAGTATAATTAATAGACTTTAAAATGTTTCTTTAGCAATATGTGATATGAAACAACATTTGATGAGCTAAAATGTATTTAGAAAAGCATGTTAAATACAGGGGGTTCTCAGGTAATGTGTAGAAGACCACATTACCAAATAATAAATAGTATAAGTAACATTTTGTCCTCGCTTGATGCTCTGTATTTAAAATAATGGGGTCACTAAAAGGTAATTAAAGCATAAAGTGTAACCAGGGGGTGTTTCCACTCTGATTTAGAATTTCTCATCAGTAATGCCAGTTCAGTACCCGAACCCTCTTCCTTAACAGCCATGCCTTACGTGTAATGTGTCCAGCATGTGGTTTTGCATTGTCTTGTTAAAAATGCATGGACGTCACTGGAAAGGGACGCATATGGTAGAGGTAGCATATTTTACTCTAGAATCTCATGTACTTTTTGGCATTAATGCTGCATCACAGAAGTGTAAATTACTTTCACCAAGGGCACTGGTGCTACCTCATACCATGACAGTCCCTGTTTTTTGTACTTGTTGCTGATAACAGTCTTGTCTTTGGTCCAGAGAACTGATATGACTGACCACAATACACGTTTCCACTGTGTGACGCTCCGTCCCAGATGGTTCCAAACCGACTCCGCTTCTGGACGTGGTTATTATATATATTGGACATGGTTATTATATATTATATTATAGAACAGAAGATATGCAAGATTATGCACAAAAATATGCAAATCCCCTCCAATCTTTCTTTGACAAACATTTTTTTAAATGGTTTTACACATTTCAATAATTTTCTCGTGCATTTGTTGACAAACTGGGCCCTGCCCAACTTTGCTCCTCAAAAACTCAGCCTTTCATGGGTACTGCTTTTGTACCAAATAATCACCTGTTTGAAATCACATCATTTAGTTTTTTTTACCTCATCACTGGCCCTAAATTGCCCCATCACAACTCTCTTATGAATGTGCTGCGGGCCTGAAATACAGGAATGGATGTATATTAACAAATGAAATGTCCCAACTTTTTCTGATTTGGTGTTGGTAATAAATTTGAATCAAAATAGGGAAACATCCATTATGAGTAAAGGAAAGGGCGTGGCTAAGGAAAAGCACAGAAAATCAAAATAAAGAAATGCAGAAGTACCAGAAATTTTCCTCTCCAAAAGCCAAAAGTTTTCACCATATTAATGTAAAGTGTGTTGCAATTACCCTTCTGTGAACTTCCAATGATCTGTATAGCATAATTGGTGATACACTATACGATATGATCATGGCCCCCAGTTTTACTCACAATCAAGGTTAGGCCTAAATAATCGCAAGTGCTACTGATGGGTTTAAGAAATCACAGGACTGGGTCAAACCTCTAGCATGGTAACAAATTGACCTTTTTGTGTTTCAGCAGGCTGCTTTGCACTGTTTGCGCCTCAGTGCGTCATTGCTATTGACTCTGTGCTCTTTGGCCGAAGAAGAATGGCGACAGAGAGGAGGAGGAGGAGGAGCAGGCTGTTTAATTGTGCCTCATCACCATGGAGATTTGTTTCTCCGCTTCTGCCTTTGCTGGTATTTTCTCTTTTTCCCTTAAATACGCGTTACACAAATTCGAGCTAATGAGAGCCCTGGACGCATATGATGCCTCTGATGGTGTAATGAGAGCAACCAACGGAAACAAGGCTAAACATGCGGGTTTTCTTGAGGACATTGCAGATTAATGAATTCTCTTTTATCAGAGCTGCGGAGAGCAAAGTTGCTCAAAAAGGCTCCTCAAGATTTATAGAGCTATTTCTTAGAAGTTGCAGCCTCATGGAGTCCATTGGTATGAAACGCTGTTGAGCCCCTTTCACCATACATTCCACACGTTTTTGGGATCAGATTTGAACGTGTTCTTGTAGGAACAGCATGTATAGTAAAGCATTTGAGCCACTGAGTCTTGTGGTCTTTTAATGCTGCATACAACAATCTGAAATGAAGGCTTGCAGAAAGGTTCTCATTAGCCACCACAAAAATGTTCGTGACTGGCCACTGCCATGTGTAGGGTCTTAGAGGCTCCAGCTCAGCAAAATAAAGACCCTCATATGAAAATGACTTTTAATAAAATCTACAATGACAATGTAATTTGCTTGTTTACACGCTATTGTTATTCCACTCCATATGCCACTCCACCCACTATCATCTAACATTACCCTTAAGTGTTTACAGTGGGCTGGTTAACATTTTAAAGCATGAATAATAAATAGATAATATTGCAGGTTATGAAGGTGGCATTTGAAAGCGGTTGAGATGTGTTGGGATGTGAATAAACAACGATAAATAGACATACAGGCTGTAGTATGGACGGAAGCTAATATGTGAGATGGTTAGTAAATTGGATGGTTACACATTTGACTCAGTATCGATATGAGGGGCTCCAGGAAAGAGGGGGCAGGTCACCATATGGCATCCCCAGGACTATAGACCCCAGTGCAGTTTCCAACCCAGGTGGTAACACCAGTGTGATTTGCCCATAATAGCTCTGAACGGGTGCCAGGAGCATACCGGTTGTTGAATAAATGACTACACCATGCAAGTGTCAACAGGTACTCCGGCTAAGCTGTTGCCTAGCAACAAGCATTGCACCTGTCCTGTATTTTTCTATGTTTGAAGCAGTTTGAGTCTGAAGCACTAAGGTGTTTTGGGGGCTTCATGTAAAATTTACACAAATTGGCTTCTGAGCCAAATAGCAATGAGATTTTCCCCCCAAACCACAAGCTGAAGTCTTTTGGACTTGTGTCTGAACACCTGGTCACGTTGCCTTCTCACAGAAGATAATGTGCCGCTCCAAAATCCTCCAGTCTTTTCTGTCTTTTATGTATAATGGCGTAGGAGAGGGGTTTAACCTGGGCTTTAACTGCCTATTCACCAGGGAGAGATTTTACAGCATGCTAATGAGGACTCCTCTGTCCTCTGCACTCATAGGCTTGTTGCTGTGAGACAAACCAAAAGTCATCCAAATACTTTAAAAGGGGGTGAGGGGCAACGCTATGCTGAACACAATGCTAATAAGTCACTGAGCAAGAAGAGGACAAGAAAGAAAGAGAAAGGGCAGAGACCAGAGGGAATGAAGGGACTTTTTTAAGAGGGGATGGTGAACAACCCAGTGAACGCTATACGATGGAAGACGCTTACCAAGAGTGCTAAGGAAAAGGAGTCCTGAGAACAGGACCTACTGGTGGATAAGCCAAGTTTTCAGAACTTCATAGACAACTCATTTGGGTTGTAAAGGCATTGACTTTTTGGAATGGGATACAGACATGGATCTTACTGTAGTAAGTACTGTAGTATGATTCATCAACATTCTTGAGGATGGTCTACACTGGACACCAATGAAATGGCAACTCTTGTGCATCTGCTTCTTCTCTGGATCCTCAGTCCTGTCACAGGCCTCAGCGGTGAGATGTTTTAACTGCTTTTCTCCCAGAGGATGCAGCTATGTTTTGGAAATTTAGCCCAATATTTCTACTGATATATCATTACTGTCCAAAGAAAAACTTCAGTATCTCCAAAATGTTAACTTTACAGAAGAGGGCAAAAAAACATCTTTCACTTTCAATATGAGTTAAAGCAATGAGGTTTTATTCCAAGCAGTTCTGAAGCATTTTTGTTGGTCCAGTCATCAAGAAATGTTCAATGTTAAGGATGAGTGCTGAGCTCACAGTGTAAAGAAAACAAACATCAAAAAAAAATAAATAGTTGTTTGTTTTTGTGTTAATCATGTGACAAATTATTCACTGAAGTTCTAAACTATCACCCACCAGATGAAGATTCTTGTCCGAAAAGGTCCCAGATTGACAGAGAGAGTTTACACTGCTACTGGATGTCAGCTACTGCATCAAACTGGCTGGAGGCAAGAGCTGTTTGTCAGAGAATGAAAGGAGGCGATATTGCCATGGTGGATAAGCCAAGCGTTCAGAACTTCATAAACAACTCATTTCGGTTGTAAGGCACTGATCTTTTTTTCTTATGAATTATCTATTATCACCTGAAGTAAACTTATCCTTGAGCTAAGATAGATGGTACATATTCTTCTTTCAGTACACGGGAAAATAGCTCACAGTAGTCCTCAAGCCATTAACCAGGTTGTGGTCATATATCTGTGTGCTTACTCACTGTTTGCAGAGAAGCACCTGTTTTGGTTTGGCTGAGAAATAGAATCAGTACCAGAATCAGAATTGGTCAGCACCAGCATGGAGATGGAGAGAAAGGGACTTGTTCTCAGATGGCTTTGGGTTTGGGGCAATGGAGCAACAGCCCATGCAACCAAGAACATCACTTTATCTGCGGGAAAGAGATATCAGGTACTACAAAGAGTTTTATTGCCATGCAAATTTGCACTTTACTTTCATTCTTGATGTTTTGAATGAGACCTTTAAGCATATAACACATCAGGGCTCATTTTCTCGTACTGCTTATAATTGTGCTGTTATTTCATGTAGACCATGTTTTTTCTACTGGAATTTAATCGTAGCACTTTTACTTCTACTCGTGTTGCTTTCAAGCAAAGTACTTTTACATTGCTACTTAAATTTTTAATAATCAATAGAGTGAAACCAATTAGAAGAAAGCCTAGATATGCTATCTTAAACAGTAATGTGATCAGACAGCAGGTAGAGGACTATAAGCAGGTTTAATGTCTGATGTCAGATTCTTTTATGATGTGCATGCCATATAAAATCAAAACCAACATTGCCTCGCTTGAGACAGATATGTTTTCAGAGTGTACAAAAATTAACTAAAATTACTGCAGTGACAGTGCGTTTAATTATGTTGGGATTTTCAGGACTCTTTCCACTCCTGATTATTATTGTTATTAATTACATTATTATCATTATTAGTAAATTTTCTCCAGTGGCAGATTAAACAGATAAGCTGCTTTTTTTAGTACTGTGTATTAATGTACACCAGTTACACCAATGTTATTACACAATTAGTGGCAGAGAGATAATTATCATTATAAAGAGACTAAAATACCAACACTGACTAAAAGCACTAAACTACTCTCCTTTCCCTCAAGTGCCTTTACCATCACTGGACAGCTATGTGATAGGAGTGCCACTAATGTCAGGCACATACACACAGAGCCGCTTACAGGTACTAGCCTTGCCACCAGACCTCGGACAACAGAGAGTGGAGGTAGGTATACATAGCGTCAGTGTACCTGGACTGAGCACACTGTGACATTACTTAATGAATAGAATTTAATAATATGTCCAAAAGCTGGTAGACAGGGGTATTAATAGGGAGTCTATCTATCCTTTGCTGTAGTAAAGGCATCCACTCTTCTGAAAAGGCTTTATGCTAGACTCTGGGACAGTGCTATCAGGATCTGATTGCAGTCAGCACAGCAAGAGTGAGGTCAGGTACTGATGTTGGGCGATTATTTCTGGATTACACCACACCAACTTATCCCGAAGGTACTTAATGGAGATCCTTCACTCCTGAGAACACAGTTTCACTTCTCCACAGCCCAGTGCCAGGGGGCTTTATACACTTCTAGCTGATGTACTCATGTGTAGCTGCTCCAGAGTGTCCCATTGTATTGACATTGCTATTCTGTGGCGATTATATAGGCTGTATGTACAACTGAACTCATGCATCAGCAGTGAAGTAGCTGAATTCACTAGTTACAAGGATTCTCTGGATGCTTTTGGACATGTAGTTTAAGTTTAGTTGTACTTTTCTAAGTCATGATTCTGTCTTACGAAACTGATTGCTTGTATTAGAATGTAGCTCTTTGGTGACCTTGTATAATTCCCCTCTTTATGGACAGATGATGTTATTCCCAGGACTCTGGTTTAGTCATGGAGGCCAAGTGATCTCTTTAGATTTGGTATCTCAGCCCAGTCAAGCGCTCACCATGGTGAAAGTTCAGATATTACGGCCCTACTGCAGCCCAACCCATCACCTAGTGCCCCCAGGTAAGATCTAGAACAATACAATACATGTACTGCTTTCATAACGTTCTAAAACCACGTTTTTTACTCCTGCTGATCCAGCTCAGTGGTCCACCAACTGATTTTCAAAACCCTCCTGAGTTGGATTAGCTGTGTTGGGGCAAGGAATCTGGGCTGTGGACTGCCGTTTTTTTAACATCAGCCTTTACTACTCTATCAATGTATACAACCCAGATTTAGTGATTTACTGATTTGAGCACATACAGTAGTAGTAATGCTATACTTCTGAAAGCATTTGAGCAAGGTACATTTTATTTTATACAAGCAACCTGCTACAAACTGAAATATGAACTTTTTCTAGCATTTATGAACTATTCATTTGAAAGCACGGTGACTGTGGAGTTACCACTTAGTGACTATGGAGTTATCTCACATGTGGAGTTCAGGTTGGTGGACTGATCTCAGTCCAGCAGTGACACTGAGGTGTTTAAACACTCCAGCAGCACTGCTGTGTCTGATCCACTCACACCAGCACAACACACACTAACACACCACCACCACGTCAGTGCAGTACTGAGAATGATACCTGCTCTCTGGTGTTTCTGTGAAGGTCTTGGGCTTTGAACAACAGGGTGAAAGGTGGCTAACCAAGCAATGACAGAAAACACATGGGCTACAGTCTGTAACTGCAGAACTGTAAAGTGCTCCTGTATGGTGAGAAGATCTGATAATAGAAGTAGGTGCATCTAAGAAAAAGTGACTACTTAGTTTAGGTATGAATTCACACAGTCGAGTAATTATAAAAAAAAAAAAAACTTACATCATGATGAATCTCAAGAAATTGGATTGTTGTCAAATTTAATAAAATCATTGCTGACGTTGTAGGAATTTGAGGTGACCAATAGCATATTGAACCTTTTTAACTATGCAGAGTATTCATGTTACGTCTTACCTCATGTTAGATTGTGACCCACACTCCCCTAATATGTAAGTTTAGGCGGTAAGTGTGTTTTTGCCTTTAAAATTATGTAAGAACATATAAACATGAACACAGTAAAAAGATTTTTTTGTTTGTTTGTTTTTGTTGTTAAGTTGTTAATACCTTGGTTAGAAGATCACAGGTACAAGAATACCGGTTCTCTGTAAACTCCAGAGGAATCTGTTTAATTCCAGCAGCAGCATCTGATGCCATTTACTGAAGGACAGATTAGCTAAAGCAGGTGGTAACTGTAAATACTGGACTTCCTTGAGGAGAGCTTTAGAAATGTTTAAGCTAACACACAGATAGATATCAAATCACTCTCTCTTTCTCTCTCACTTTTTCTTTCTTTCTCTTAGGTTGTAGTTCTCTCCTAAACTCCTTCAGCTGCTGCTCAGTGGAGCCTATGTGCAACACCACCGGTGCTTGTATCAGTGGACTTTATTGGTGCCATCTGCTGGAAAGTTGCCTGCCAGTTACCAGCCCATGCAGCCCTTATCACTCCTCTGCTGCAGGACTGGTCTTTCCTCTGCCCCCTCGCTACCCTGCAGTGCCTCCTTTCTACCATATGATGGCAGACATGTCCTTGAAAATCCCCCCAGCCTCTGAGTCTGTGCATGTCAGGGTGAATAGTAAACACTTACATTTCACATTTCATTTCACATTAAAGCTCATTTGAAATCTGATCTAGTACTGTAAGAGTCTAGATCAGAACCCCCGATCAGAACCCCTGGTTCCTAACACTGTTTATTTCTTTTATAAAATTTGGAAATGCCTGCTCATATTTACACTGTGTTGCAGTTTTATGATGAATTGAAAAGTAGAATAATAATACAACAATAGAATTACAATAGAATTGCTTAGAAGAAAATATTGGTTATTGACTTCTATTCAATCTTAAGAATATGTTTTCCTTCTGGTACTTTTGATGTTTAGATCCATTTACTGTTTGGTCACTGCATAATCCCATTTGTGTTATTTCATAGTTTTGACAGTATTTTTCATCAGTATTTCAGTAGAATATGTAAAACAGTGAAATCAGACCTCCCGTGAGTGCAAGTAGGTACTGTAGTCTAGGTCAGTAACATATTTTCATGATCACATAAATAATCTCATCATGCGTTTTTCTCATTCACGCAGGTAACACTTCAAGAAAAAGGCATCCCTGTATATCCAGACGATATTATAGCGGTGCAGCACAGTCGAAAAGCAGGAGAGTTCCTTCACTGTGTGAGCAGCTCTGACTCTGCTTGGCGACAAAGCTACCTCTCCTTGCCTGGACCTGAGTTCGGAGGCTGGGTAGAGGTTGGTGTGTCTGCCCCGACAGACGGAGGCCAGTGGGTGGACAATGTGTTGTGTGATCTGCGGCTGATCTATGAGGACCCTATACATCTCTGTGGTGTTCCACCAGTTCCTGGCAGCACACAGAGTGACCTAAGGATAGATGCTACAACACCACCCACCCATTTGGTCAAACCACAAACCCCAGTCTCAGGACTCCATGTTCTGTATCCTGCACTTGACCAAGAAAACCAAATACATTTGCCAGTAAATGTCCAAACAATAATAATCATCAAGATCCTTTCAGGACACGGCGCTACAAGCACATGGTCAGCCCCAGTGTTTAGGACAGGAATCCCCTTCCAGCTGTCTTGCCCTTCAGATATGTCTGAAATCCAGGGAGTTTGTGAGAGAGACACCCCAGACGTGTGGTTCTCCTATGTTGACATAAAGCTGTCCGCCCAAGGGGAGCAAACTCTTAACATTACTGCCTCAAACACGCTCAACTCCCAGAAGCTGAGTGTAAAACTACAAGCTCATATTCCAGTGACCGGACTGAGCATACAGCCACAGGGCTTCCACAGAGTCCTGGTGGACATACCACAGGTACTGCTACTCATGTCTGTAGTCAGTTCTGCATAGGTTTAGAAACCTTTAAATAGGGTATAACCCAGAGCTGTTCAAACAGTGGACTTCCAAATGTTACACTTATTAAATATTAAAGGGCCCATATCTTGAATAAACAAATAACTTTGCTTGAAATTACTAATGGATGTAGTGTTCACATGTATGGATACAGCTGCAAAAAAGGCCCATTTTTGAATTCACCAGATTTCTGATATCACAAAAGCATATTTACAAACACACAGAAAATGTTTCTGTTTTGCATTCTGTTCTAATTTAATGCAATAAATCACAGGTTAAATTATCAGCATAACAGCCACATAAGAGTGAAAAGTAGAATCCTTCAGATATTCAAATAATTTTTTAGAAATGAAAATAAAATATAATAAAATATAAAAAAAACAACATAGATGGAGATATAAGGTTTTGTTTTCCAGCAGCAACAATATTCTTTACAAATTACAAAATTGTATTATGGAGTTATATATTATAATGCCCAGTTCGCACTTGAGCTAACTTACTAACCGTGACAAAAATGTTGATCAGATCAAATTTACATAAATCTCAGATTTCCAACATGGTTTCTGACTTTTGGGCACTATATATCCATGTATTTAACTTACAAAAGCTTCATACATCCATTTGCATTGAGATATAAGGAGCGTTGTAGTCTGGACTGCTTTTTGAATGAGGGACAATACAGGGCAGGTAATCAGACCTGATGTAATTTACTGTAATTATGTAGATGCAGTTGAAGTTTCAAAATGTACCATTCAGTTCAGTTTTCAGTATATACAGCCCTTTTTGGTTTTGTGATGTCACAAAAACACATAGTATAATCACCCATTTTACCTACAGGGCAACCAATCAGAATAGAGTACATTCACATGTGTGTAAGTGTGTTGATGGACAAAGTGATTGTGACGAGCGCTGAGCTAAAATCAAGGTGAGGTTTATTTAACACATTTGTAGTCAAACAAAGCTGCAACAAGAGCAAGGCGGACATAACAGAAACGCAAGACAGGGTCAGAGTCAAGAAATAAGCAGACGTCAAAACCAGGCAAACAGTCAGACCAGCAAAAGTAACAAAAGGGCAAAGACAAAAGAGTAAATCTGTAAAACAGAACAATGTAGCAAACAAGTAATCACAGAAAGAACCGCTCGGTATGCACAGAGTGGCAATACTTCGCAATGGGTCAGTGGGAGAGGGGAGTATATATACAAACAGACTAAATTAACAACAGGTGTGATCAATACTCGGATGACTCATTTGATAGTGACATGTTAATAGATGTTGGGCTGGTATGAGTGTATCAGACACAGCAGTAGTTCTACAGTGGTCCTCTTGTCACAAACTGACCAGTGAAGGACACTCTTAAACGACAAGAGGCTAATACAAACCATGCATAGAAAAAGCTACCTTTACCTACACTCTGTAACTGTACACCTACAAGGTAATTTTGTCTGATAAAGTAGCCAGTAGGCTCTTTTTTAGGCTCTCTTTCCATCTTTCTCTACAGGAGTTCGCAGCAGCAGTGGCCACTGGCTCATCTGTGAAGTACACTTGGGTTACTGATAATCTTGTCCAGTTTGCTTACACAGGACAGGCTTATAATGTACTATTCAAGAAGCAAGCAGAGTATATGCTCAAGGTAAGCATACATCAATGTAGAGTTAGGAGTCCCATCAGCAGTGTTAAGGACCATGAAATGTTAATGCCAACCTTAATGTAATAAATGCTGCAAAGAAGATACAAACTGGGACTGTTATTCTCTCTCTGTTAGGTAACTGCAAAAAATCCTGTTAGCTCTCAGTTCCTAGAAGTCAAACTCACAGCTGATGTAATGGCCCCATTAGCTGACCTAACATTACTCTCCAAGGAGGAAGCCATTGCTGTGAACACACAAAATATCTACACCCTAAGAGTTAAAGTGGACATCTCCATAGGGGTCACAATAAGGTAGCACTGGTTCACAATTCAGGTTTGTGCAGTGATATATGTTTTTATTAAAGGTTTTAATGTAGATGATTTCTAATGTTCCACAGGTGGGATTTTGGTGATACGTGTGTGAACCATACATTCTCTGCACCACTAGAAAGGATTAACACCTCGCTGGATCAGACCGCAACACAGATCTATCTTCAAGACTCTGTACTTTATACCTACACCACACCAGGTAAAAGCCTACAGTGACGCGCAAGTACTTTTACGTTTAGTGTATCTACCCTTCTGTTGGGAATACTTGCTTTTAGTTTTCCAAAGAAATCCGTAGGGATATTTTTCAGCACCTCCAAACTTCAGTCTTAGAAGTTTGAGTTACACTTTTCCTTAAGTATTGACTAACTAACATGAAGTAAAGCATTAGTTAACAAGAAGTAATACATTAACAATGGTTAACTAATATTAAGTAAACATGTAACAACTGTTACCTGTTTACTTAACATGTAAACATAACACGTGAACATTACGTAACATGTGAGCATGAAGTTGTTATGTGTTTACTTAACATGAGTTTAGTATTGTAACCATTGTATTACTTCATGTTATTAAAGCATTACCCCATGTTAGTTACTCATTGTTACTCACTGTAAAGTGTTACCAAAGTTTGTTGAATTTTCTGTTGCATCTCCTGATCCAAATAATCCCTATTCTTCATCTATTTACTTAAAAAATGTCTTTTTTCATCTGTTTCTCTTGAGGTGACTATACACTAAGGATACAAGCCGAAAATAAATATGACCGCATCAAAAAAGATGTGCCCATTAAAGTGCGGTCTCCACTGACAAGAGTGCTGGTCTCGTCAATGCCTGCTGTCCCTAAAGTCGACCAAAGCATTCTCTTTGAAGCCTCTTCATTTCCATCTTCATCTGGAGTACTTTACACATGGAACTTTGGGGATGGCTCCCAGGAGCTTAAAGGACCTCATAACAAAATTAGCCATGTTTTTAAGGCAGCTGGTGTGTACAATATTTCTGTGTGTTCCAACAACTCTCTGTCACTGATGATTGCCTGGATGGCTGTGGAAGTTGTTGAAGCTATCTCAGGCGTACAGCTCAGTTACAACGGGCCAAATGAGCTGAATTCAATCACTGAAATTAATGGAAGAGTTTCTACAGGAAGCGGTCTCAGATGGACTTTTGAGCTTGGCGATGGTTCAGCGTTTAAAGATCTCTCGAAAAGCTCAATCTCTCACATCTACAAGTCTGTGGGAAACTACACTGCTCAAGTAACAGTTTCTAATGCAGTGAGCAGCGTGAGACAGGCAATCGATGTAGAAATCTATCAGCTGGTCATTAATGGAATCCAGCCATCAGACTGCATAATGAGCGGAAAGGAAGTAAATCTTCAGGCTGCGGTCACTGGGAATGTTTCTTCACTTACTTTCCATTGGAGTTTTGGAGATGGTACCCTCTTATCTGTGAAGACAGGAACATCTGCAGTATCTCACACTTTCTCGGGCTCTGGGAATTATCTTATTGACTTAAGTGTTTACAGCCAAGCAGGAGCTGCACATTACCAGGCCACTGTGTGCGTTGAGGCCTTAATCACAGATTTGAGCCTTCATTCAGTCCAAAATGCTGTAGCAGTTGGCAAAGAGGTATGTTTTGAAGCTTTGGTACTTCCCGGTGGTAAACGTTACCAATTTCTGTGGTATGACAGCTCCTCCAGCGACTCTCCGGTTAGTGGAAAAACAAATCACTGCTTTGTTTTTACAAAGGAAGGCATGCATGAAATCATGCTGATCACACATAATCAAGTCAGCAGCAAAAGAGCCAAAGCAACTATTTTTGTTCAAAGGCCTGTATTAAAGTTATCCATCCAACATGAAGGTATCTCTGACGCACTTGCCATCAATCAGTCTTATTCCTTTTGGACTGAACCGTACCAGGATAATGGAGTTGTTGAGTGGGACTTTGGTGATGGCTCTCCAAAGAAGGAAGGCCAAAATCAGTCACATGCTTTCACTTCAGCAGGGAGATTTTGTGTCACTGCCTCAGTTTTTAATGCAGTCAGTCAAGAGTTTGTGGATGCTGATGTGGATGTGCAAGTTCCTATATCCAATCTAGTAATCCATACTAATCAGTCATATGCAGAAGCAGGCCAAGAGACAGTGTTCACTGTTGTTTGCAATGTTGTGGATGGTATAAGATTTTATTGGACAGCGGATCCCATCTTTCCATCGAAACTTGGAACATCGGAGTACAGATTTGTGTTCGCCACAGCAGGGACCTTTGAGATTAAAGTTATGGCACAGAACCTTATCAGTAAAATGGAAACCTCAACCTCAATTGTGGTTGTTGAGAGAATACAAGGGGTTCAAATTACAGGCCAGGTTCTAAAATCTATGAGATACTTTCCCACAAAGGAGACCATCACTTTGACTGCCTTTGTAAAACATGGCTCTAACTTGACATATCATTGGCTGGTTCACCACGATGGATTAAATGGGACAGTTGGTGATGGTGAACATTTTAAGCTCCTGACCAACAGCTCTGGTAATGTATCTATCAGGCTGACGGTTGCCAATGTCCTTGGCATAGAGCATAAGAATGTTACTCTGAGAGCAGTGGAGTGTGTTTCAGGTGTAAATATTTCAACACCTGTTCATGTAATAGCCCAAGGAAAACCAGTGAAGATATCTGTAAGTGTGAAGACTGGGACAGACCTTCAGTATATCTGGTTTCTTGACTCCAACATCGCTCCTGTAACCACAGATGTACCTTTTGTCCTTCATGCATTCCAAGCTGTTGGCATTTTTAAGCTAAGAGTGTCAGTGGCAAATGTTTTTGGCTCAGTTGATGCCACTAAACAACTCACAGTTCAGGATTATATTTCAGAAGTTGACTTTGAGGTAGATGGAAAGACACATTCATTCTTTGTTACATCAAACAGCCTCTTGCAGTTCCATGGATCTGCCAGAAAAGGGAATGTTCTACACTGGGACTGGACTGTGGCCGTGCAGGGAAGAAATGTTAACATTTTAGGTAATAATCAAACGGTTAGCTACTCCTTTATGGATGTAGGGCATCATCGTGTAACACTCAATGTCTCAAACGACCTTAGCTGGCAAAGTGTCTCGCACATAGTAACAGTGGAGGATGCCATCCAAGGTCTAAACCTGAGAGTCAGTGAAACTGTCATTTGTGAGAATGATGCAGTCACTTTCATGCCAACCATCTCTCAAGGAAGTGGTGTTTCCTTCCTCCTGGAATTTACAGGAGGGAATTCTTCCCTACTGGTTCTGAAGGACTTTACAATCTCATCTCTTCCTGTTGGAAACCACACTGTCAAAGCTGTTGCCAGTAATCATGTCAGTATTTTATTAGCAACTGTTGCTGTACAAGTGCTAGAAAGAGTTAAGGGTCTTCATTTCAGCTGCTCCACTGTCTTGGAAGCTTTAAAACCTTTCAGGTTTAAAGCATCAGTTATCACTGGATCACAGGTAACTTACCAATGGCGCTTCAAACTAAACAGTTTCAATTCATCACAAGAAATTGGGCAAAATGTCCTGTATACCCCAATCAGTAATGGCTCCCTGTCTGTGACAGTAGAGGCAAGTAGTGCCACCTTCTGTTTACAGTCCATAACAGAGACAGTAGCTGTTCAGTGGCCAGTGAAGGACGTGAAGCTTGTAGTTTCCTCAGATGGACCTTTTATCGATCATCCTGTCATATTTCTCGCCCTTGCTGACAGTGGCAGTGACCTTATGTTCCGGTGGGACTTTGGTGACTCATTTGATGATGCAGTCAAAGTTACAAAATCCAATACGGTAGACCACAAATACAAGGTTAAAGGCAGATTTCTGGTCCAAGTAACTGTTTTCAATAATGTCAGCCAAGTCTCTGCACAGCTGCCAGTGGTGGTAAGAAAGCTTGAATGCAAACAGCCTAGAGTGACCCTGATCCAAGACCAGTTAAATATCCTAAAGTCCATGCCAAATTATTTTGAAGCAAGGGTGGAACTCAATGGTTGTGTTACTTACAAGACCACCTATCTCTGGGAGATCTTCCGTGATCCAAACTGCATAGAGAAGAAGATGCCATTAAGCAGTTCTGTGGATGTGGCAACACCATTCCTCTCTCTTCCAAAGCACACACTTGAAGTGGGAGACTACTGTCTGAGGTTTTCTACTAGGTTTCAAGGAACACCCCTGCACCATCACAAAATCACCAAGATTTCTGTAGTGTATGGTCCACTGGTCCCTATAATCAAAGGTGGCTCTCACCGGATGTGGTCAAACCAGAATGACCTTATACTGGATGGAACTGAGTCTTATGATCCCGATTCTGCAGCCCATGATGACTACTTACAGTTTCAGTGGGATTTTACAGTGGTACGTGCTACTTCTTTGTATTTTTCACTGCTTATATTCTGTTTGAGTCAATATGAATTATTATACTTAAAAAATGCATATTAGCTGTGATTAAAACAAATATAATAATTGCACTTAGTATACTTAACCAAAGTTAATTAAACTTTAATGAAACAGTACAAAGAGTTGCCTGTGTGTGAGTGCATTAATATTTATGTCATTATAAATAATGGTCTAACCACAAATTTGAGAACTGTACAGTCCTATTTAATCTGACTTTATCAAGTTGACTGTACACAGGTAAGAAAAGCTATTTACTGTAGATAATTGATCTTATAGATAATTGATCTTTATAACAGTTTTAATATTAAACATTATATTAAAATGATAGGAAAGTTTGAGTTTGTTTTGCCAGAGAGACAGTATAAATCTGCTGCTTAATAGGTTAATATGGAGCTCTGAGTTTGTTGTTTCACAAAGTTAAATCTATTTCAGGATCAGGAATAAAATAAAAACAAAGTTATCCTTGGATTATATGGTTCCTCAGTAACATCTGTCCACAGTTTCTGTCTAATAATTCTGATGCATTTACTGCCATCGATGTTCTCATTGCAAGGTTATGCTGAGAAGCTGTCCTTCACTTGACCGAGGAAGTAACACTTAGAGATCATAGTATCTGGCTGAGTAAGCATTTTCCAAATGGTTAACTGTTTTCTAAATTCTACAATGACAATGTTTCCAGCAGCAGGACTCCATGGCGTCTCATTCTTCAGCATCCTTCTTCCCTGATCAAGTGATTCAGCGCAACAGCAGCTCCCTCATTCTGCCCAAGCACATTCTAGAGCTAGGCAGTGTGTACCAGTTCACACTAACAGTTCAAAAAGATGGACGGCCATCTGTCTCTACTAAGCAGTATGTAAGTACAATGTAACAAATTGTTTCTATTCTTTGTAATGTGAAATTTGAAAATGACCATGCAGTTATTGTGTAGTAATACAATATTGGCCTGTTATGCTCATTCAGGTGAAAATCTGTGAAGCAGAAGTGATTCCTGTGGCTGTGAAGTGTGTGTCCTGCAGTCAGCTCTTCTCGTCCTACGTCAGTCACAGCCGTCCAGTTGTTTTGGTTGGTCATTGTTTTTTCTGCAATGGCACAGTTAAGGTATTATAAATATCTTTTTCTATGTGTTATGATTTTTTCTGAAGAGTATACATGGTTAGAGTCCCTTTCTGATATTAAAATTTTCCATCCAACAGTTTAAGTGGACTGCAGAGAATACAATAGGGGACATTCTACATCTAAATGAAGTTACAACCTCAACTGGAGACAGCGCTCCAACTCTTGTAATCAGGCCTGATATACTGATGGCTGGATCCAAATACATATTCACTCTCAATGCATCCATTCCAAATACTGGTCTAGGTGGATTAGCCAGCATTGCTTTAAAACTCAGCAACCCACCTCGGGGCGGAAGCTGCACACTCTCCCCAGAAGATTCTGTTCAGCTCCTGCAGGATAGGGTTTCATTCAGCTGCTCAGGTAAGAGGAATTTGATTAGATGAAGTCAGAGGTGAAACTGTGACTATTATTGTTAGGCCGTCAATTCAAGCCATAAATGTCAAAAACAATGGACCGTTTTTGGCCGTTCTAGAGTTCTGGTATATGGCTTTGGCTGTTCCCAATGGTGCTCCAAAAGAGTCAGTTCTTCAGCTTCAGCACATCTGGAAGTTGGGGTCAACTCTTGGCTGTCGATGCCATGTTTTTGGCTTGAAGGACATAGTAATTGGCTTAAAGGACATGCTGAATGTAAAGCGGAAAAGAGCCTGAATTGGAGTAGCAAGCGTTTGTTTAGCAGTTTAAAGCAAAGCCAGTGCTGTTCACAAGCAACTGTGAGCAGAAACTCTGAACTGCATAACCATTTTCTACATGTCCTACACTGCAGCTCATCATTTCTTCACGATTTGGCTAGCAATGAGCTATAAATAGCAAAGGAACGAGGAACGAAAGCCAAAGACAAACAGTGTTTCTTACAGGATGTTGTAGAAAAGAGGACTGAGCTGAAACTTTCTCAGTACACCAGTCTGGGTCTTTCTCAGTACACCAGTCTGGGTCTTTCTCAGTACATCAGTCTGAGTCTTTCTCAGTACATCAGTCAAAGTCTTTCTCAGTACACCAGTCTGAGTCTCTCTCAGTACACCAGTCTGAGTCTTTCTCAGTACACCAGTCTGAGTCTTTCTCAGTTCAACAGTCTGAGTCTTTCTCAGTACATCAGTCGAAGTCTTTCTCAGTGCATCAGTCTGAGTCTTTCTCAGTATATCAGTCTGAGAATTATGCACTAATAGTAGATTGCATGATAGCTACATTCAAGTACCGTAGATTGTATGCTGATACAAACCTGTTACTTTGTAGTACAATTCAACCCCTGTTTTTAATCCCTGGGTTACCTTGTGTCTTGTCTTACATTTGTGGCAATGTTGTGGACTTACTTGACACGTACTAGTTTCTGCACAACAGTTTTGTTTTTTTTTTACCCCCCTCTGTTGGTCAAAACAAGCATACCGTGACATGTCTGCCCTTCTGTTCTGCTGCCAAGTCTTTCTTAAGACTCTCCGGTGTGTTTCAAATTTACAGTTAAAAATGGGGTCATTTCTGGGGACAGCTCAAGCCACCAAAAACTAAAAAGGAAAACAGGAACTGTCCCTGGAAAACTGGGACATTCGGTCATCTTATGCCAAGCTAAATATATTGAAATCACATTTCCTTTTCCCAATTTCCTTTTCCTAATTTCACCAGCTGGCCTTTAAACTGTGTGAATATTTCATTGAAATGATCCAAAATGGCTTAAATTAAATATAATTGCATAAGCTTCACTTAACTAACAGTTCAGAACCTCTATTTTCATCTATTTTAAAGTTAGAATATATGAAGAGATGTGAGGTATAAATATGCTGAATGCAGTTCTGGATGTCTATTCTCCATTGACAGGTTGGGTGGATGAAGACAGAGAATCTGCTCAGATGATGTTCTCTCTTCAGGTGGCACAGTGTGAAGACCCTAGGCCACAGTGTCCTTTGATGACTCTGTACAGAGGCACACAACACACGTTTAGTACCCTGGTACCGATGGGCATTGCAAGAATGAGGGATAATGCTTCCATCATTACCTTAATGGTGCAGGTTGAGGACGATATGGGAGCCAAAGTCACTGCTCTCAAAAGGTATGCAAGATAAGATGTTACTAGAATGATTAATACAGGGTTTGCTAAATGCTGGTGTTAGAGCCCTCAAACACTCCATACATTGGTGTTTTACAGCTCAAACACAATTTAATCCATTAGCACTTCTTTAGGGTTTCATTAGCACGGAAAACACTAAAAAGGGCAATGATGGTTACTTGGATAATACTGATTGGATCAGGAGATCCTGATTAGAATTGGGGGATACTGTTGTAATCAGTTCTGTTATTCTGTTATGCAGGAATCTAGCAGTGGTGTTTCCAGTGAATGACCAAGTTACAACAGCATGGCTGAAGAAAAAGACTCAGTCGGAACTGCCTGCCTTACTGCAGCAAGGAAACCCTCAGGATGTTATACCGTACTCTGCTGCCTTAATCAGCCTGCTCAATCAGGTGAGGTGTGACACTGAGAGTGGAGAGACTTCACTTTACATCGATAACAGAATTCCTGGTTATAAATGATATCTATACTGCAGTTCTCAATGTTATATAGCCAGTTTTGTTGCAGATATATATGTAGCATGATTCTGATAGAATGCTGTGCCATTTCATAGGTTTCAACACATTTGTGGGAAGCTGTAAAAATTTGTACATCTAGAAAAAATTTTAGATGTATCCACGATGATGAACCAAACAGTAGATGATTGCTTATGAATTGAGAAAGCTATAAAACATTAGGAAAGATATTAGAATAAAACTTACCATTCAGAATGACTTATATTCAAGAAGTGGAAATCAAATTTTAGCTTGATGGGCGGTTACCAAAATAGATCATTGTTAGAGGTGTAACAATACACAAAATTCAAGAATTCCAAATGGAATTCAGTTTGATATGATACTGTGGTGTCTTGATTTGATACAATTTTCAATTCAGTCAAAATAAGAAAATAGGTTTTATGTTAATATACCATATGTTAATATTTCTGTTGTTCATTAGAGCACTCAACATTATAAAAGCACATAGTTTTAAATGTGTGCCATAAGCTAACTTGCCTGAATCTAATTCGCTAGATAACATCTTAGTCACAATATAAGAATACAATACAATACAGTATTGTTACATACTTAGTAAGGAAACTGTGTGGTTGTATTTAGGACATATGGCTGGTACAATGTTTGGTAAATGACACTTTTAATAGGAATGAGTGACAGAACTTTGAGAGCAAAAGTTACTTTATACATAATGTGGTTACTGTCGTGACCTGAAATAAATAAATAAATAAATAAATACATAAATATCTCCATTGCTCTACACTATTAACTGCCTTTCTCGTTTTGCCCAGTTGGAGGCCGTGAGTGCGCAGGATTTTGAGGACAGAGTGCAGATGCGAGGCAATGTGACCCGGGCCCTGGCTTCTCTCTCAGTGTCCTCACTCCAGGATGCAGCACAGATCAGCTCTGCTTTGGCTCACTCCACTGTATGTCTCTGCTTTAATGATGCTCATTGAAAAAGACAGCAGTTCCCCCAAGGCATCAAAAAATGGCCTCTACTCTGCTAGCTTCAACATCAGTTAAGGCCTAACACCAAAGGGTCAACAGTGTCCTGTAGAACATGTACTTAACAGTCATCTTGTGTGGCATAAGGGGTGCAAGGTCACCACTACATATTGACTGCCTGCAGTGATGTGTGTAAAATAAATAAATTAATAAATCATAGTAATAAAGACAGTCACCGTGCTTTTTATGATGCTGTAGATAAGGGACGGTGAACTGTAAAGACTAATGCTTGTGTAATCTTGTGAAGTCACAAGCAGTGCAGCAATTAGCATGTAAATGAAAATGTGATTTAGTCAGTTAGTATTATTTGTGCTACCCAAAAACTGCACTGCTTATTCTGACCTTTACAGTAAAGAACATGTTTTCACTCTCTCATAGGCTGTTCCTTCTGAGCTTCAGTGTGGAGACTGCCAGAGTAGAGTTGTGGAAGCCACACAAAAGATGATAAAAGTAATCAGAGAGCAAACTAAACAAGGAGATGTCACCCCAATAGACTCTGGAAGGAATATTCTCAATGTTCTAAGTAAGTACAATTCATGTAAAAAGGCTGGGGTGCTTGAGAACATGGTGCTACCAACTCTCTTGGTTGGTGAGTATATTAATCAAATTTCATATCGCCTCTGTGTTGTACTGACCACCTATGGAGATTTCTTCTCAGTAACACCAAAATCTAATACATTACATCAGTGCTGGAAATCCCACCAATACAACATGGACCATCTCTTTAAGAAAGCATCACTGGCAAGAAGTAACTCAAATAACCACTCTTCACAAAACTGATGATCAGAAAAGCATTGCACAACATGGATGGGTGGTGGGCTTCAACAGCAGAAGACCATGGATGTCAGCCAAAAGCAGGAATCTGAGGGTATAGTGGGCACCGGCTCGTAACAGTCTGGTCTGATAAATCTCGATTTTTCCTGAGGCATTCTGTTGATCAGAATTTGGCCTTAACAGCATCAATCCATAGACCCAGACTGCCTTCAACAATTCAAGCCGGTGATGGTGAAGTAATGGTGTAGTGTGTACCACACAGTGGGCCCCCTAACACAGTTTGATTAGCATACCCTATTATATTGTTGCTGACCATATGCATCCATTTATGTCCACAATTAATACACTTTGATGAACGAGGAGCACAAATGGCCAAAAGTATATGAGCCATAGACATATATGTGGTGTAGCACCCAATGAGGCTGGGATGTTATTGTTCCTAGATGCTTTCATTTCACAGTAATAGCACTTTGTTGAACAGAGCTGATCTAGCAGGGCAGAAATGTCAGAAACTAACTTCCTATAAGATACTATGAAGAGATCACTGATCTCTAATCCATTGTACTGCCAGTGTTGGTCTATGGAGATTGCAAGGTTGTGCACTTGATTTGTACATCTGTTAGCAATGGATGTGTCTGAAACACCTGAATGCAATAATTAGGTGTGTCCACATACACTTACTTACATGGAGATTAGCAGCATATAAGAAAGGAAGGTCATCAGGCTCATGTGATTGGTAGCATATATACTGTATATTCATCGTTCACTGCAACCCTCTTAGTATCCACATCTTCAGCCTGCAGGGTAAAGTTGATGAGGGCTTTTCTGTCTCTAAAAGTGTTCTTTTTTCCTTCAGGTAACTCCATGACTGCTGCTCAAAAGTCAAAGGACGCTTCAGGTGTAAACTACCACTACAAGCATCAAGATACTTCAGAAACTGTAGTATCAGCTTTTCAGCTGATAGGAGAGCTCATGCAATCCTTGATGTGGTCACGGATGCCTGGTGAAGAAGCTCTTTTCCTGAAATCTCCTCAGATCAGTGCAGTAGGCATACGGGGTGACCCCACTTCAAATTTGTTGTGCACAGAGCCCTCCACTCACTGTCAGTTCCATATCCCTCCAGCCCTGAGCTCCCAGCTAAGCAAAGAGAGTGAAGATGTCTTTCAGTTTCTTCTGGTTATGGAGACTGAGGGAAACCCATTTGTCTCAGCTGCAGATCCACCAATCTCTACTAAACTTGCAGCTATGGAGTTTGCTACACCAGAGGGTCAACCGATCACCATCGCTAACCTTACATCAGACACCGCCATACATGTCACTCTACAAAAAGAGGATATGGACGTCTCACCAAGGGTCAATATCACTTTACCATCTGCAGGGAGTGTGAACTTCACAGTGAGGGCGGTTGAGATGAACCCTCATGCTGGACTCTTCATCGCCTTTAACTTCAGCTTAATCCAAGGTAGCGTCCTCATATCTAAACCACAGAATCTTCTCCAGTGGACCCTATTATAAAGCCATACGGAGATTTTCCCACAGTTTAAGAGGAATTACACCGATTTGCTTTTTTTACTCATTGTCATTTGTGGTGGAATGTGAAATGCAGCATTTTAAAGAAACTTACCAAGAGTGATGGTGATGGAAGCCAAGTGTTCAAAGAGTCTTCACTGAATGATTACAAATATGTTGCCTAATGACTGATACAATGTTTTATGATAGTTTTGCAAAACTATATTTTTAAAAGGATATACCTGGTGGAAAGGCAGGACAGGGCAATAATTAATAGATTGTTTAAAAATAATAATCTCAGTAAACAACTTAAAGTTAACACAGTAATGCAGAGTTCAGTTATGCAGGCTATATATACTGCATTGTACTGTACATAAAGTACAAAAAAGTTTTACATTTGCTTCGAACATGGCCTCAGTCAGTCAGATTTTAGAACCTACCCATTATTATACCCATATATGCTAATATGATATGATGCACTCAATTTTCTTCATTCAAACATAAATGTAAATGTTTTTTTTATTATTTCTCCAATTTAGTTTAATTATTTCTCTACGCTATACACTGATTCAACCAACAAGGCACTGGATTTACTTGATTCACATACATAAAGCATTTCCACATGAATGCATTATGTTACACCATCACATTTCCTTCAGGTTACTTACTTTTGGCAGTAACTGTGTTGTTAAAATACTGTATTGCATAGATACATAATGTGGAAATGATGTACAGATTTGATCATTTCAGTGCATACCTTTTTTTGTAATGTGTTATTTATCATTTATTCAGTGTGTTGTTTCTCAGCTCAGTCACATGATCTATATTCGTTCTTTCTGTGCATGTATTAGCAGGATCTGGTCAGATTAACTCTGGACAAGTGAATGTCAGTGTATCTAACCAACAAGGATTTCCACTGTCCCAGCAAAATCTTGTTCAAAAGCTCAACCTCTCTCTCTCTACTGATATTCCCTCAATAGAGGAGACCATTTTCCTTACACCTCTGTAAGTTCTTAATTTCTGTGCATGCTAGACACATACTGTCTATGATTTATGATGCTTATATTTTCAACTATATTTAAGTAGGTATTTTTCTAATATCTGCACTGGGATGATTTCTACCTCTTTATGTCAAACCCAGAATGACTGGCTCTTCGCAGGAGCTGTATGTGACCCTGAACAGCAGCATGAGCGGTGCAGACGTGTATGTCTCAGTGTGTGTGTTCAGCTCACTCTGTCAGTTCTTCAGTGCGGAACAGAGGCACTGGAGCACGGAAGGTGTGAGCGTGCTGCGTAGCAGCAGCCCCGACACTGCCCACTGCCTCACTCAGCACCTCACCCTATTCGGAGCCAGCCTGTTTGTTCACCCTGATGCCATCCTGCTTCTACCTCCAGTGCGTAAACCTCTTAATTACCCTTTATCACCATGATTATGAGTAATATTTCTAGTGTTTTTCATACCATGTAAAAATATAACATGTCCTCTTATGTATCACAATATGACACAAACATGGTATAACTAAACAAAAGGCAACAAGTGTGTGCTTAATAAACATACACTTTACTCTGTAAGTGTTTAAGCAAGTGTGAGCCTTTAGAGGACTATTGTTTTTAATGGAAAAGAAACCTATTAAGCTGGTATTCTCACTGGGCACTTTATTAACAACTTCTTATTTCGGTACTCATATTTTATCAGCCCCGCTTACCATATAATTGCACTTTGTAGTTCTACAATTACAGACTGTAGTCCACCTGATTCTCTGCATGCTGTGTTAGGGACACTCACAGGACCACCACAGAGCAGGTATTACTTGGGCAGTGACATTGACATGGTGGTGGGGTGTTAGTGTGCACTCACTGTCCACTCTATTAGACACTCCTACCTTCTTGGTCCACCTTATTTATTTAATGTCAGAGACAGCAGCTCATCTGTTGTTGTTGTCAGTGTTCACCTAGTACTTCATCAATAGTCACAGGACGCTGTTGGCTGGATAGTTTTGGTTGGTAAACTATTCTCAGTCCAGCAGTGACACTGATGTGATTATAAACTCCAGCAGCACTGCTGTCTCTGGTCCACTCACACCAGCACAACACACACTAACACACCACCACCATGTCAGTGTCACTGCAGTGCTGAGAATGATCAACCGCCCACATAATACCTGCTCTGTGGTGGTCCTGTGGGGTCCTGACAACTGAAGAATAGGATGAAAGGGGATTAGCAAGCATATGCAAAGAAACAGATGTAGAACTAAAAAGTGCACCTATATGCGGAACTGGAAGGCTCCAAAGAGGAGCTGATAAAATGGAAAATGGGTGTAGATACAAGAAGGTTTTCCTAAGAAAGTGCACAGGTAGTGCATTTACTAACACTTTGGGTGAAGCCCATGGTGTTAGTACAAGAGTCAGACAATTGATAATTACATCCTGAGACCAATTTAATTTGTAGCTCTAAAATTAAGTTCTATTTTTAAATCAATCAAATTAACTGCATTATCATTCACAGAAAAATGTTTATTTTCAAAGATACTGTGTTTTGCACACAACTATAAATCCACACAAATACCTAAATACCTGGACCTCAGAGACCCAATGGGCCCAGAAGTGGACAACAAGGGGACAGAATGTGTGGTGTTTTGCATTATTCCCAAGATAATACTATCACAAATATTCTGTCATTGCTATCTCAGAACAAACATATCATAAATAAAGCACATTACCGTCATGTAGGATAATCATAATAGATTATACTTCCCAGACAGTCTGCACATTCCATTCACCTGATGAATGATGTTGTTATAGTCAGATGGGCCGGTGAGGAATGTGGTGGTGGGGATAGTGTGTGGAGTTCTGCTTCTCATCCATCTGCTGGTTGGACTCATTGCCCACAAGCTGGACCATCTGGAGAGCCTGCGCCTGAGCTGCATCCCGTTGTGTGGCCAAGCAGGTCGCTACCATTACCGGGTCTTGGTTAAAACAGGCTGGCAGAGGGGGGCTGGTGAGTGAGGAAAGAATGTCTGTGTGTGATGACACATTTCCAGTCGCTTATAGTCAAATACAAATACAAGTATTTATTCTCAGTATCCTGCCTGGATCTTAAAGGCACCTCTACTAAAGGAAAAGTCTGTGTGGACATTTATCACCGAATCAATTTCTCCCATAGGTACCTCTGCCCATGTTGGCATTAGTTTGTATGGTTTAAACAAAAGCGGCTCACGTCACCTGAAGAGAGAAGGAGCCTTTCAGAGGAATAGTCTGGATGACTTTCAGATAGAAACGGATGCCAACCTGGGAGAAATCTGGAAAATATGCATCTGGCATGACAACACAGGTGTGCCACATTGTATCCCTTCTCTCTTTTATTTGAACTGTTTGAGGATGAATAAACAGTGACAGTTTCTTCTGCACTCCAGGTCTGGACCCCTCCTGGTATCTACAGCATGTTGTAGTGTGGGACATGCAGATGGATAACATTTTCTTCTTCCTGGTGGAGGACTGGCTGTCTGTGGAGAATGAAAAGAACGCTGGGATGGTTCAGAAAGTGGTGCTGGCTACTTGTAAGGAGAAATCCTATTGTCTACTTTTTGTACAGTGTTAAAAATCTCGAAGTTCCCCCATTAAACATCTTCATTGGAAGGTCTCTATTCAGATTTTGCCACTCACTCATAGAAAGTGAAGAAGTTCTGCTGAAAGTTTCGATCCATACCACATTTGTTTCTGATAGCAGAAGAAACCATCATTTCAATTCAATGAAAGGTTATTTTTGTGCATACAATCTTTTTTTGCCAAATGCTTACTCTTAGGCCCAATCCCATTTCTTATTTTTACCCCTACCCCTTGTTTTCGAGTGTAACCCTCCCCCTTAGAACTGAGTTAGAAGGGGTAGTTGTTGAAATCTTTCCCCTATGAAATGGGACAACCCTTCACGATCCGGATAAGTCATCAGTTGTCGTCAGCTGCTTTTATGTAAACAGACGAAAAGCATGGGCGCTCGGGATTCATTCACAACTTCAGTTTTACACATCAATCAATCAAACGAGTCACCGAATAAAAAAGAGCACAAACAAAAACTACATGACTTCATTAACAGGCTACTACCGGTGCTCTGTAGGCGACCCTGCCAGTCTGCAGTGATAGCAGAGGAGGGTTAAGCTCCTTGATGCTTTTTAGTATTTTTAGTATTTTGTTTATATTTTCTGTATTTTTTGTATATATAGATCTTATTTATTATTTGTATATTTCCAGACACTTCTGTTCTTTCCTCTGTGCTGCTGTAACATTGTAAATTTCCCCACTGTGGGATTAATAAAGGATTATCTTATTCTATCTCTTATCTTAAATACATTTAGGGCATCATATGCCTTCAAAGAGGGGGATGACAATTATTTATTATCGCCACCAAGAATTCCTCGGTGATATGAAGCTGAACTTTTTAATCGTTTAATTGTTAATCATTTAATTCTCCGTTCCACTTTAAATGGTGCAGCAACCCCAGGTACCAGAACGTAACTGCTGGAACAGGAAATTTCGCTAGGCAGCGACTGAGACATCAGCGTATCACTAGCGATTTATACGTGTGTTATGAAGAAAATGATCATAAAACGCCATTACAATGGTTATCTTACAATACAATGCCTTTTTAACAGAGAAAATACTTATATTTATGGGCCTCTGAAAATCTCTGTTTGAAAGGCCATGTAGCCATAACACTTCGCCCACCCCTCCATCTCAACAACAATCGGGACAACCCTATCCCTAGACATGAACGCTCAAAACGGAGGGGTAGGGCCAAGTGGTAGGGGCAAGGGGTGAAAACCCCTAAGTTTTAAACATCAGCCCTGGTGACCCTAAAACAACAGGAGTTCAGAGGAGAAGATACATTGCCTATTGATTTGACACTGCATTCTATAGATCATGTCGATTTCTAGCTTTTCATTAGAGTGCTGTGGATGACACAACAGTATTGTTTGTCTCGTCACTATATGCCGTGTGTTTTTATAGGCCCACAGGAGTTGCAGAACTTTGGCAGGATGTTGCGTGCTCAGCTGTTGTTTGGACTGCGAGAGTGCCACCTCTGGCTGTCTTTATGGGAGCGTCCAGCTCACAGCAACTTCAGCAGGGCCCAGCGAGTGACCAGCTGTGCTCTACTTCTGCACCTGTACCTGGCTGCGGGGGCAGTGTGGTATGGAGCAGTGAGCACAAAGGACGGCAGGTAACAGGGCAAATGCTGTTCACAAACTGACAGCTCTGCTGTTCTGAGCACTGTACTCCAAGTACACTGCAGGATACTGCATAGTTAAGCCCAGAACTGTCATAGTCGAGTGTCTTCTCAGTGATTGTCTCTTATTGGAACTAATCAAGCACATTAGTTTGTCTTAATGATTTGCTGATGTTTTCAATCATGTGTATGAAAGCAGGGAACATTGGGCTACTAGAACACTTCAATGATATGACAACTCAGGACAACTCAATGTCCTAATATGGATACACAGTTCAGAAAGATAAAGGCCTTAACCAAAAGTGTTTATCATATGCATTGACCCTATTCTCATGAGATCTCCAGTTCACTCAAGACAATATTCAAACAAAATTTAAAAAGGCATGCAATCATTTTTGGCCCAAAATAAAATCCTAAGGCTAGTTTAAAATGGGAAATCCTCCACAACAACTAACTCCCTCTAAACACATGGTGATGAACTGAATCAAAACAAGTAAACTAATGAAATTTCCCCCTATATTGTTAACTGGAAATAATTACAGGCAGAAATTCTTTCTCACTGCTTACTGCCTTTACTTTACTTTGTAACACAGTGGTCCAGTTGCTGACCAGATGTTAATGAATCCAGAGACCATATTGGTTGGAATGACAGTGGCGGTTGTGATGTTCCCTCTACAGTCCCTCCTCACCTCCCTGTTCAGAATGACAAAGAGCAAGGCATGGAAATCACTGACTTCCTCCACATGTGTAATTTTCTCTTAAAAACACAACGATAGGACGGTTTGAAGAATGTAATGTTAGTGTTAATAATATTCCTTTATCAGATTTCTCGATAATAATGTGTGGTGTTTATGTTCCAGGTTGTGATGGAGCTCTCACTTCCTCCTTCTCCTGTGTCAGACACTGTAGAGATGGACGTGTATCTCAGTCACCCAGACCTTTCCTGCTCTTCCTTTCTGTCAATGCCTGGAGGCCTTGAGTCCTCCACACATGAGGGACCGTCCCCTTTTACTGTGAGACTTTTCCAGCCACACACCATTACAAATGAAAGTCAGCTCCACTTTAAATACCATTGCTGTCCAAAGAAAAACAAGCATCTCCAAAATGACAACTTTACAGGAGAGGACAAAACCTCAATCATCAAAAACGGAGACAATCATCAAAAACGGAGACACATGTTTTCCTTTGGGCAGCAATGATATGTTTCTTGAACTAAGTCAACTAAAGTTCACCCAACTCAAGCATCTTAGTTTAGTCAAATGTTATTTTCATTTTTAGTTCTGCTTCTCAGTTAGGTAAATAACTCAATATCCCCACTCCCTTGGAGCATATCTTGTGACAGCTTAGTCAAGCTCAATTGCACTTCATGGCTGAAGTGTTCCAGTTTTTGTTTCCATAAATGTTTAATACTCTGGAAAAAGAGTTGTTTTAACAACTATAAGCTTGGTCACATGTGATGCAGTTGTCTAGTAACTCGCCCTAACATCAGGAGGTTTTGAGATTGAAGCCTAGTAAAGCCACAGTTGTCCATATCTGGATACCCAAAAGGAGAACATGTGTGATGGGACTATGTTACTGAAAGAGTCCCAGCTAGCAGGGCAACACAAGCAAGCAAAAAAAAAAACCTCTAGTTTGTTTACCAGTCTGAGATGCAGAACTAGAAGGGGGAGTTGGGAGAACCTTTGACTAAGAAGTTTGACTTGGGTAAACTCTAGTGTCCTTGTTGAGTTGTGTTGAGCTAAGTTTTCATTTTTACAGTGAATATTTCCTTTACTAATGTTATTTAATTACTGTTTTAAAATGGCTTGGCATTGATATAGTCATGTTTTCATTTTATAAAGGAGTCTTTGGGAAGCTTAAAACTACAGTCTGAGCTTTTAAGAACTTCAAACATGGGAACTGAAAGGTACAGCAAACTGTTGATGATTCTGCAGTTAATGTTGTTTGAACCTTTATTATTTACAAGTGCAAAAAAAAATCACATGCAAATATTAACTGTCTTTAGCAGTGTGGATCAGTGGGCATCGAATGACAGCATTTTTGGCCTCCCTGAACTGATGGGGCCCACACGACTCCTGAAGAGAAAAAGAGCGCTTTTACAATTACTACTGGGCTCTCCAGCCTCTGATATTCCAAACCTTGAGCTTAGCAGTTCTCCACGTATGAGAAAACAAGCTCCCTTACTTTCAGGTGTGTTAGGTTTCAGTTGTTAATCTGTCTATTCTGGCATGAGCTGTACATTTTACATTGCTGACAGTGTGTTAGGTATACTCATTGGCCATTTTATCAGACAAACCTACCCCATAGATCTATTCTGTAGGTTTATTAAGCCCATCTGTTGCTGCACAATTTGTCACCCTCTACCCCATCCTTTAATAGAAAGGAACCAAATTAGGACCACCACAAACTAGATGTTATTTGGCTGGTTGTCCTGTGGCCAGGTACTGACCACTGATTACGGGCTATGGGATGACTAATACAGATCGTGCAAAGAAAAAGGTAAGGTACAGCCTGTAACTGTACACCTACCAGGTGTGTGTCTAATAGTAGGTGGTAAGTGTATGTTAGCAGAATATTATGAAATAATGAAATGATAATGTTGGTTTTATTTATGTTATGGGATATGTTATCAGAGTGTTAAGCTATAATGCAGTGATAACGTGAGTTTCTTTATATTTCTGATGGTTGAAAGAACAGTACATACACTATATGTCCAAAAGTATTCAGTCATCTCTTCAAATTAGAGAATCAAGGCACATTCCTTGTTGATTCCCACAATGTGTATATATATATATATATATATATATATATATATATAAAATCTCCATAGTAAAGGATTGTCAATAGAAGGGGATGCTCTGAAACAGCCATGCCCAATGCCAAGAGTCATCTAGAAGGGTTTAAAGCCCCCCAGCACTCGGGCTGTGGAGCAGTGAAACTGCATTCTCTGGAATGATGGAAGATCATCCAATACCTTTGGGTATGAGCTGGTATGATTTCATTTCTGATCAGACCTATCCACCTGACATCAGTACCTGACCTCACTTATGTTATTGTGGCTGATTGCAATCAAATCCTCACAGCAATGTTCCAGCATCTAGTGTAAAGCCTTCACTAAAGAATAGAGGCTGGCAGGGGGCTTACTGCTACAAGATAATGTCCTTGATTTCAGAAGAAACATTAGATAAGCAGGTGTTTGCAAACTTTTGGACATATAGTGCCTGTAAAAGGAAAGCATTTATAAATCAAACATTTTTTGATGTATTATTTCAGATGAAGAGCTGGGGTCTACTTCTACAGACCTGTTCCTATCAAGCACTGCTTCCTCAGGGCCTACCACATCTGACAGTGGTCGCTATTCACCCGACGAGACCTCTTTATCTGATTTGTGAGTGCTGTGCCAGTCTCTAATAGCTAACTGCTGAATTCCTCTCACCGATACCTACTTATACTAATCCCCATCTAATATTTAAACAAGGTCATGTTCTGCTTTCAGGTCTGTAAAGTATTTTCTCATGTGAGTTTACTTGAAATGACACCTTCAATTCTGTGTGTTTATTGTAGTCAAGACAGATCCTGTAGTGAATGGTCGGAGCTGAGTGGGGATAAGCCTGTGTATGAAGGTGGGCTTTATAAATCTCCCTCTTCTGTGTCAGTGTGTAGTGTGGCCAGTACCTTCCTGCCCAGTCTCCCTCCAGACTCCTGCAGTATCGCATCCAACACACGCATAGGTGAGTCAGTTAGGGGGTCTTTCAGCTATAGTACTGTATAAAAATGATATTTGAAGGAGGTCTATAGTACTTTTCTGTTGCAATGTTATAAACCCCAAAGTACATGCCAGAGAGAGAAACTCTCCCACAGTTGGAAGACCAGCCCTTTTCCCTTTGACAAAGTAACATTGTCTTGTAAAATAATTGTTATTGCCTGCATACTGTCCTCACACAATACACAGAGGACTTACCACTCTGAAACGTCCTGCTCCAGTGTAGCTTGTGAAGGTGGACTGAGCCTACCAACTTGTTCTACCTGACCTGGCATCATTGTAAGAATAGCCAGAATAGCCACAACAGTGTGAGCATGGAACATGTAGCAGGATGTCACTCTGGTGGTTAACCAGTCAGAACACTGTACACTGTAAAAAAAGAGTTTGTTGGTCCAACCTAAAAATGACTCTCATTTGTTACAAGCAAATTAATTAGGTTTATTCAACCTGAAAAAGGACTTTGAACGTTTGATTCTTTCAATGAAAGTAATATTTTGAGTTTAGTAAAACTTTAAATTGCTTACAAATTGAAGTAACATTTTTAGGTTGCACTTTCTACAGTGTAGGCAAGGTGAGCACTGGGCTCATGGGGCAGGGCTTACAGACACAGGAGCTCTAACAGAGTTTCCGGCAGAGTGTGAATACAGATGTGCAATATGAGAAAAATATAGTGTGTTGGGAAAACTGAAGTTGGTCCAACTTCAAAAAATTACTTCAGTTTGTAAAAGAAAATGAATTAGGTTTATTCCTATTCAACCTAAAGAAAAGGACTTTGAACAAACGATTCTTTCGATCAAAGAAAGTTTTTGAGTTGAGTAAAACTTATTAAATTGTTTGTAACAAATAGAGGTATTTTTTAGGTTGTGTATTCTAGTATAGACCCCAAACATAAAGTTGTCAACACTAAAAATGAGCATAATAGGTCCCCTTTAAATCAGTCCAAATGTTGAGGGTAAGGGTTTGTTTGCTCATAAAAACACTAATACTAAAATAAATTCAAATACCTAACCATCCAATACCTAATTCAGCTGAACACGCTTAAATTATTAAACTAAATCATGAGTGCTTTTTAACACCGCATATAAGTTAAGCGTGAAGGACTGAGATATTTCTGTTTTTTAAACTCATGATCTCCTGTGATAATGAAGTAGTTAGACAGTTGTGCCACTTGGAAGGCATAAAGGCAGACTTCCATCCATCTGAATAAGAAAAGCAGTATGGTAATTGCTAAAATTCAGTTTCACAGTCAGTGGTCAGTGTCAGTCCTTGTCACCCACCAGAATGTCCTGCCTAAGCACATGAGATTTATTATATGAGCTAATTTGATGAACCAAGCCCTTTAAAAGCTGAATCAGCTGTACTGAGGCAGAAGGCATGTGAAGCCAGGCCTGTTCATGAGTCACTAGGAGGACTGGGGGTTTAAATATAAGGCTGAATCATTAGAGAGTTTTAGAGTTCACCTTGTAGGGTCATGCTGCCCTGGAGAAGCTAAAATGAATAAAGCAGTCTACTGTTCACTTCCTGAATTCTCGCTATGAGAACCACCAACAAGAACATCATGTAGACCAGATACATAAAGTGTAGAAAAAGAAGATGCAGAAGAATTACAATTATACATGGTTAACCCTTTAAACTGCAGAATTATTATTCCATAAATGCCGTAAATCATTTACTCATTTAATCATTTACAACTTCTGTATTCCAACTTAAGTAGTTATAAACCTCCTAGTCATGGTAATAATAGACTATGTTGTTATGTGATGGCACAACTGCAACCGCATAGTTGCAAGTAAATAGTTTATTATTACTCTGCCAAGGCTAGCTTTGCTATGATTTAGAGTCCTGGACAGGGTCAGCAGAATCTACATGAAGCTAGTGATAATGTTATAGTGTTGGGCCAGTTAAACAGAAAAAGAACCCTATTACAAGTTACTAAGTACTTCTCTTAAAATGAGACTGCTTTACTTATTACAACCTGGAACAAGTAACCCCTCTAGTCATTACTTACACGTTACTCTAAACCAAATCATCTCTCCATATTTGCAAGCAAACAAGCAAAATATGCAATATAGTGAGGCCATTTCATAATACATGTACCATTTTTTGCAAGTATTTATTTATTTATTTTCACCTTTTATTAATAATAATAAAAAATAAATAAATTAAAAAAACATCCCACGACACAACACAGTACATAGCACATATATTTTGTTGTCACATAGTCCAGTCTGGAAAGTTCATCCATATAGGGGGTTCACATTTTCTCAAAAACATATCCCCCTTGTCTTTTAAGCAATAAGTTCATAAAATTCATAAATGTACTCTTAATAAAATGATTTAAACAAACATTTCTACAAATAAGTTCGTTTTAAAACACTCTTACAGCAGTCTGTAAACTAGAAATATTACGTACTGTATATTGACTTGATTTATTATTACTTTAATTGCCAAGATGTTTTTTGCAGTGTAGATGTTTGTACCACTCAGCAGCCCAGAACATCAACAGATTTCTAAATGTGCATCGGGGGGGCTCCATTCCTGGCATTAGAATCCTGGCAGTGCTACAGGTCTCTATGGGCAGTGTAGGATTTCAAGTGGACCGGAATATTAATTTTTAATAATGCATATGTGGGTCTGTGCCTTTTTTGTGCATTGTTGGTATTTTCAGGATCACTGGTACGAATGTTTAGCTGCCGCCATGATGGCAAAGAGGGGCTGGTTTAGAATGAACACAATATCAGCTGGTGTAGTTATGCATGCTGCAGCAATATCTAATCAAATCATCTCTTCTCATTCCCTTTAAGAGTCGAGTCTGTGCCAGCAGTACAGAGCAAGATATCACCACCCTCACAGAAAATAAATGTTTTCCATTACGACTGTAGACAATCATCATCTTATAGATTTCACATTCTACAAATGTGGTTTCTGCCTTCATGTATACATGTGGTTTGCTCTGGGCCAGCAAACTGGGCCTTTCCACCTTACATCAGCACAGACACTATCATATCTGACCACTAAATTGCAACTGGCTGCAAATAGGAATAAAACCACCACATCAGCAATACGCCAGTGGTTTAGACTACAGACTACAATAGAGCCTCTATTGCACAAATAAATGAATAATAATATAAATAATATAAATAATAATAATTATCAGGTATCTTAAGACTTCTAAGCTGTACTTTATGCGTTTTGTGTTAGTTAGCTTTCACAAATATACAGTTCAGAATCTTATAGACAATGCCAGTGGATTAACTCATATCCTAACAGGCACATATATGCACTGACTTATAATTCTCACACTTGTGGAGATCAACCTAACAGCTTTGTGGTCACCACTCCAGGTGTGGCTCGCGGTCAGCCAGGTGTGATGCTGCCCTCTTGGGTGTTAGCTGTGGTGTATCTGCTGGTGGTCCTGCTGCTGGGAACCTGCCTGGCCATGGTGGGCTTATATGGGAGTAAATTCTCCAACTCTGTGGTCCTGATGTGGCTTATCTCTGCTGTTTCTGCCTTCCTCACCTCTGTTCTGCTCCTGGAGCCTCTTAAGGTGAGCAGACTTAGAGGAACCAACAATGAGTGGCACCATTACATGAACAAAGTGGTCAAAACTAGCTGCTATTTACTTTTTGCGTGTTAACCATGTGAGCATTTTTTTAATATAGATAGTTTAATATCTATATAATATTATACATTTATATCTAGATTTTTTTAAAAATCTAGCTAGATTTTAAGTAACAGGTTGTTTTCATTGTATTATTAGAATGCAACGCTGTTACTCTTTTGCACGGCAACAGCCCAGTTTATGTAGGCCTACTTTTTTTCTTTTACTTCATGACTATATTATAGCAATAGCGCTTCATATATTTAAAGATTCCCTGTAGCGCTGTGATATATTTGTCCGACATTCTTACAGATTTGTGTTCGGGCCTTGTACCTTGCTGCTGTGGTGAAACCAGTAGATCCAGAGGTGGAAGATAGACTGGCCCAGGAGACAGTAGTGAGGAGGATAGTGGAGGAGCAGGGAACTAAAGTGCGTCCTCCTTGTGGATACAGCTTACTGCAAGCCAAAGAGGAGGCACGAAAAGTCAGAATGGTCCGAGCTCTAATGAGGGTAAGCAAATCCCACAATAAAGATTCAATACTCCTTTAAAGTTTTTACACTTAATAACACTACAATTGCTGTGTATTAGTCTGTTTAACCCTTTAAACTATAGAGACACATTATTTAATTATTTAATCTGCATTTTAATGCATGGAATATGGTATATACATATGCAGTAGCTTATTTGTATTTGTAGTAGTTTTTGGAATAGTAGTAGTGTTAATCTTAGTATTAATATTTTTAGTAATATTAATATTTTTGGTAACTACATGATATAGAACAGGGGCTCCCAACCCTGGTCCCAGAGGACCCCCTACCCTGCACATTTAAGTGTTTTCCTGCCATACCAACTTAAACTCAGGGAGCGTTTGTTAATGAACTCATTATTTGGATCAGGTGTGTTGGGAGCAGGGACAACACTGAAATGTGCAAGGCAGGGGGTCCTCCTAGACCAGGGTTGGGAAACCCTGACTTACCACAGAGTGTTAACTAAATAATGTATGCTATTTACTGAATAATAAGTCTGCAGTTTAAACTTGATTTGTTTTATATAATAAATGATTCTTCTGCATCTTCTTTTTCTACACTGTATGCAGAACTGCCTGGTCTACATGATGCTCCTATTGGTAGTTCTCATGGTGAACTATCAGGAAAACATCCAGGAGATGAACAGTAGGCTGCTTCAATCCGCAGTGAAACGCTCCATCATCTCTGCTTCTCCAGGGCAGCCCAACCTTACAGCCCTATCAGGGTGAACATCTAAAGCTCTATTGACTCCTCTCTAGATTTAAACCCTCAATCCTCCTAGCGATCCACTGATAAATTAACTCATATAATGAATCCCATATGTTGAGGTAGGACATAGGCAGGGTGATGGGTGACTGGCACTGACCACTGACTGTGGACAAAAATCAATGAGAATTGATGGACAGTCAGTAAGTTTATGCTTTTCTTGTTCAGATGGAAGGAAGCCTGGCAGTGGATGGATCAAAGCTTAATAACACACCTCCACCAAAATGTGTCTCTTTCTCTGATTGGCTCATCACGACTACAACGAGTACAATCAAAAAACTGTGAGGATCATTAACTTTTACATTTGTTTTCAGAATTAAAAGCAATACTGACAAAGATGTGAAGAACAAGAGCATCTTTAATAACAATTCACTGTTGTTGCTGATATTTCAGTTTGTGGAGGAAATACTGAAGACATCCTTAAATATGACCTGTCGTCGATGATGTTTACTGCTTCTGTTTTGTCACATTCAAATTCTCATCACCTGAGAGGAAAAGCCCAGAGCAACCACACTGCCTCCCTCCTGCCCTGGTGAGTTCTTTTAGGGACCTGGAAGTCTAACTGTGTCCGTTAATTATGAATACATGGGCTTACGTCATGTTAAGCTGAGATGTCTGCAAAGACATTTGTTGATTTACAGTAGTTTCAGAATGACTGAATGGATATAGAACCAATCTCCCACGGTTTTGAGACTAATGTGTAATCTGCTAATAGGAAGGAGACTTTTTAAATAAATAATTAAACTTACATCAGCAGATAAAAGCAACCAAGTCTGATCATTCATTCTTCTACTCTTTAGGTCATGGAGCAAACCCCAGTCATGCATGTTCAGTCAGACAGAAGAGAAACTGCTGGGTAACAGCAGTGTGTCCACCAGTCATATCCTGTCAGGTCTGCAGACTGCCCACTGGATCACAGCGGAGTGAGTGTGCACTTATAGCACTAGCTGAACAAAGTAGTGCATTATGTTTACTTAATTCAAAAGAAGTTTCCTGTTAGATTAAATTACAGTTTTCTAACTACAGTTTATTCTATACGCTACAATGCAAGAGTCAGAGACCCTTCATGGTTCAAAATAATTACTTTAATTCACTTAATTTATTCATTCAGTTATTCACATTGACTTCTTTACACCTTTCATTCTTTTTGAGACACTTGCTCAAAAAAGTTTTTCTACACCTCCAAAGTTCAGTCTTTGTTCAGAAGTTGGTTGCATTTTATGCTTCTCACAATACAAGCAATCACAAACAGATTCAGTGATGCTAAGGTCTGGTCTCTGAGGTTGTCAGTTCATTGTTCTGAACACACCAGCAACATCTGTATTTGCATTATTTTGCCAATAATGGCTTCTTGATAGTTACAGATCGTTTCAGACCCACAGTGTTGTTGTCTCACAATGGGTGTATGTATGTATTTTCGGACTGCAAACAAAATAAATTAACAGTGGTCTCTGACTTCTGCACAGCACTGTAGTCATAAATTAGAGGGCAATCTTGGTACTAGACCATGGCTTTTATTCATGTAATCTACTGAATCTGTATAGTACTCATCTATTCCCTTTCTGCCACAGGACCCAGGCTGTGTTAGTTGAGTTTACTCAGTACCACAGAGAGACTGGACTGTTCATCCCTGTCTCTATACTACTAGAGAACACGCAGACTCACAGGATTCTCTCCACCATCTCCATTCAGTCTTTCCACATCCCAGGATCTTATTCTGGACTGGACTTAAACATCGCTTTAACGGTACAGCAACCATAAAGCAAACTACGTTGCTGTTGGCAGAGGTGGTTTGTAGTGAGGATGGGTATGATATCACAATATCACAATACTTGGGCCATGATAAGATTGTATGTTGAAATATTTGTGAGATGCTAATAACTACAGTATTACATGCACTACTGTCGCCTATCTGTGTAAGACATAGTCAAATTGTATGTTGCTGTGGATAAGATCGATTGCCAAATACCATTGCCAAATGTATCTATTTAATTATATATAACATATAATATATATATGTATTTTGATGTATAGATTACTGTATATTTTAATATAGAGATGTATCTATGTATATCTATCTATTTAATGTTTACATACAGCCAAAAGGTTTTTTTTGCAGTGGCAGGTATATGTAAAGTTAGGAGACTTGCCTTCTTGGAGACCTATATAGTATTGATTCCTGCTTGAATGGGGAAATTGAACCCCATTAACCCAAACTTTGGTCTCACCAGTGTTCTCTTACTGAGACAGTTACAGATTTTGGTAATCTGAGTGTCTAACAGGTTTATTATAAACAGTATTAATAATTAATTCATAAAATATTGATTGGGCATCCATCTACACCTTTTTAAACCCAAATATCACAATATTATACAGCATTGACTTCCTCTTCTACCCCCAGGTTGTAGGATATCATATACTTTATGACTAATATATTTGAAATGAATGGTTTGCAAATGTATAAACTCTACATGCTACATATTTTAGAAGCTACATTAATTTTGGCAAGCTGAGCACTAAATAATTTTTTAAAGAGACAACTGATAATAAGAAGCTTAAAAACATAGAAAGGAATTGACTACATGTCTACAGTACTAGTGTACAGCAGATCAGTTCTTCATTTGTTTTGCTCTAGTTCTTTCTTCTGAATTGTATTGCAGCTGTAATCTACCACCTGGTTCTCTCATGCAGGAGCTCCTTGTGTTATGTTAGGCTTATGGATAATGAACTGTTCAGTGTAAGACGCTGTTGTTATTATCAACAATGCCCATACCAACCCAATGGAATGTTTTGGAAAAAGATATTTGGTTACTTTAGATGTCATTAAACATGCTACACTGTTTGTTGTGTGCGATTTAGAAGTTCTCTGCCCTTTTGCTAGGCCCTCCTGCTGCTGTTTTCTGTGTGCATTCTGAGTGCTGAGTTATGGGCCATGCTCAGGGAAGGAGTTCAGTACCTGAGGCAGGGCTGGCGTCTCCTGCAGTTCCTGCTGGCTCTGCTGTCATTAGCAGCAGCCTCGCTGCGCCTTTGTTTCCTGTCCAAGGCCACCGCCTGCCTCTCCACCCACCTCTCCCAGCCCAACACTTTCACTGACTTCCACAGTGTGGCCCTTCTGGCCCAGAGGTCTTCCCAGCTCTCAGCAGTCTTACTCACATTACTGGTTTTACAGGTAAACATTTGATTTGAAACATGTTAAACATGATTCAGAATGTCATGTCAGTCAAAAGACAACAGCAAAGTATAGTGACTTTTTCCCTGCTTCTAGAATGTATTTGTGGGTTTAATTACATCATTGCGCGCCAGCAGGCAAGGAAACACAACATTTATCAATAACCTTCCTCTTCCAACATACACTTAACCTGCTCAGGGACCCTCACTGATAGCTGTTACATTCCTTTACAATAATACGAGACAGCAGACAGGATTTTGTTAACACAGTGATGATATGGCAATACAACATTTGACTTGACATATGTTTTAACAGATAGTTCAGTTCTGACAGTTCAGGATTCAGAAAGCAGTGTTCTGATTGTTATCAGTAATTCTTTTTTGCAGATGGTGGGTGCTTTGCGGTTTGTAAGGAGATGGGTGGTGTTCGGCAGAGTTTTGCGGCAGGCCTGCTGTCAAATGTGTGGAGTGTTTCTTCTGTTTACGCTTCTGCTGCTACTCTTCTCCCACACTGGCAGCATGGTACTTTCTTCTGTTATATCCAGTCTTTATGATGTGCACACACAAGCTATAAATATGAACTTTGGTCTGTATTTCCCCAGCATGCCATCCTTTTATGTGTCCTTTCTTACATCATTACACACTATGCACACTCAATACATGTAATGCTCCTTGTGTTTCAGCTCTTCTCAGGCTCAGTGGAAGGCTTTAGGAGCATGTGGCAAACAAACCAGTCCCTACTGGGCTTACTGAGAGGTCGTAGGGTGCTGCATCAACTGTGTGAGCAGCATCCTGTGCTTGGTCCCATTTACTGTGTCTCTGTGTTTGGGGTGGGGTTCTGGCTGCTTGGACGTCTAAGTGGAGCCGTGTTAGTGCACACCTATAAGACACTCCAGGCAGAAATGTATCGACCATCCGTGGAGCCACAGGATTATGAGATGGTGGAGTTTCTCATCAAGAGACTCAAGCTGTGGATGGGGCTCAGCAAGGCAAAGGAGGTACACATGTTGCAAGTGGATGACTTTTTTGAGTGATCTATCCAGATTTTTAAAGGGCAGCCAGTCAAAAGAGAGTTCCCATGCATATTCCTGTACTAGATAGACTATTTAATTTATGAGAGAGGTTGGAAAATGGTTATAATACCAATGGTAAAAATAATTAAAATTATTTTATATTAATGACAAAAGCATTTTTTCACAGGTAAAGACAAAATAATATAAAACAGAATAATAAGTTAATACACTCATCACCAAAAAATGCAATGCTATTGGGAGGGAAGGTAAAGGTTATCAGGAACAATAAATGATGATAAATTTAGACTGATATGGGCAATATTTATTGAGGTACACATAAGGAAGTAGTGTCTCTCAGTATGGTGTAGGGCATGGAGTTGTAGAGGTTCCTAATGGTGTCCTGCAATAATCCCTGCCATGCAGCTTGAATATTCTCATGCAGTTCCTGCAAATTTTGCGGTAGGGATGGAGGTAGAGTGACAACTCCTTCTGCGCACGTGATGCATGACTACAAACCATTGATCTTGGCACTGACCACAGTGCTTCCACTCACAGATTCATTGGTCGTCTCCACCACAACAAAACCGTCACTGAAGATGACCCGCTGCCATTCTGAGTCACTCCATGACAGTCTGGCACGACACCACTGCAGTCTTTGGCGACGTTGACGTAGTTTTAAGGGCAGTTGTCATAATTGTCTGTGTGCATGTAGTACTGCTTTGTGCAGCCGTCAATGGCCAATGGCTGCTGGCATCAACAGGATGACTCATGGAGGGTATCACTGCTCAATGAATGTCCGCAAATGTGGCTGTTGGGTCACTCATGTGCAGCAATAAGGCCCATCCTTGTTTATGTCACATGCGCAGCTGAGCATGTCTCACAATGTCAAACCTAACCACCAAGTTTTATTACTGTCGGTTGATTCCTTCTAGGTGCTACTATTCGTGCTACTATTCTTTTGACGATGAGTGTATTATATACCTGTCTATATTAAGAATGTAGCTGGTTCCAAGTCTTTTATTATCTATTCAATAAAGCCTGAACTCCATTCCTGTTATATTATGTCTTTTTCAGTTCAGACACCGAGTTAAGTTTGAGGGGATGGAGTCTCCACCTTCAAGATTTTCCCAGTGCTCCCAGTTCTCCAGCTTGTCTGTGGCCAACAGTCCCATAAGTTCCAGCATTCCCAGCAGTCCAGCAGGACCCCGCCTGATCTCCTCTGCTTCCTCTCTGGCCTCTGAATGCTCCACTCTTTCTGACAGTACTGACCTCCAGCAGTACCTTGATCGGTTACTGCCCTCTGTGGACAGCCTCCTTGCTGGCTTTGATCGTGTTAACCAGCTGACTGATGATGTCTTGAACATTGAGCTCCAGCTTCAAAAAGCCTGCAGCAGAATGGCCGAGAAGAAAATAAGGCGTGAAGATCCACAACCTTGGCCACAAACCTCTCAAAAGCTCTCAGGAGTGTCTCAACCTGACCAATCTCAACGCATAGACTTGAAACTTCCTCTATCTTCTCAGGAGGGTACACCTCAAATCCTCCCTCGTCGCCGTGGTACCCACTCTGAGTCATCTATTACGGGGCCTGTCGCTCATTCTGGAAAGCAGGCCTGGCAGCAGGGTCAGACAGAACTGGACATCAGGAGCTTTCCCAGACGCAGAGCCTGGAACTCAGGCTCCTGTCACTCTGCAGATCCCATCCAGAGGTCACCCATGTCTCAGAACCCTGCGGCTGCTCCAGTAAGACCTCGTAGTGAGGAGGGCGATAGGAGTGAAGCGAGTGAGGGCATGCCAATTAAGAGAAGAGCCTGGCACCCTGAAAGCTCTGAGATGGAGTAGGATAAAGACTGCCCCATGTATGCTCTTTGTTATGTGTTGTTTTTGGCATATTTTCTTTGGTTCTTTGCCTTTAATTCTGTGGGGGAAAATATGAGCATCAAGTACAAAAGCACCAGGTCCAAAAAATACACTTGAGTAACTATAGTACCACAGTGGAATCAGTGTGGAATGCCTTTGTGTGTTGAATGTGGAATGCCTTTGTGTAAAGGGCAAGGCTGAAAACCAGTAATATAACCAGTATACGCATTCAGCCCCTGAGATGGCACTGCATTAAAACTGAATGAATGAATAATCGGATGATCTTGGGAATCCTTAGGAAAACCCTTGTCAGTAAACATAGTTTTTTACTGCATTTAAAAATGTAAATTAAGACTATTACACAAAGCATAACACCAGTTTATTTAGGCTAAAGCTCAGATAGACTGATGCAAAGTTCTGTTATGACATGGGTAACCACTGATTTCTTTTTCACTCCATTCCAAGATGCTGCTGGAAATAGCAGCCATGGTGAAAAGCTTGTATGTTTTGTGTTTATTTTTGTTTGTTGATGTTTATTCTGATGCCGAGGAGTACATACACATTTTGGAGCAACATATTCATATGCATATGCCTTTTTCAGGGATGTCCCTGCTTGATTCAGCAGGCAAATGCCAAGCCACATTCTGCATGTGTTACAGTATTGTGGCTTCCTAGTAGGAGAGCGCAGGTGCTGGAGTGGCCTGCCCGCAGTCCAGACCTGATTCCCACTGTCAAACTATTGCAAATTATAATTGCTGTTGAGAATCTGAAGTGTTATATCAGGCAAGAATAGAACAAAATCCACTTTCAAAACTACAACAGTTAGTGTACTCTGTTTGAGAATGATAACTATTTGTTGTTGAAGGAAAGGCGATGTAACACAGTAGTAAAGGTCCCTTTCCTAAAACTTCGGTACATGTTGCCGGCATATAGTGTATATATACAAAGAGATGTTTTCAACTGAATGCTGGTCAAAAAGGATTTCAAATCACTGTTTTTAATTTTTTTGGGGTTATTTAGATTTTTCCGACTGTCCCAACATTTTGGAATTGGGTTTCCACATGCTGCATCTGTCAGTATAGGGGGTTTGTTAGGCTATATTCTTCTCTTTTTGATTTATTCTTGGTCTAAAATAAAAGTATGAAATTCGGAGTCACAAAACAGTACAGATGCTGTCATTAATATAACATATTGAAATAAAAGACAAACAAAAGGATTAATAACTAATTGTTAAAGACTAAAATGTAACCGGACAAGAAGTAGGTTCCTCACAAACATATTTAGGGAGAACTGTTAACATTATTAATTACTAACTTAAGTATCTGATGCATGCTAGGGTTCCCATAATTCAAGATTCCAGCGTGGCTTACAAAGTACGTAGACATAATGCAAGACTACCTAGGCTAAAGTACATCGCACAATGACACACTCAAGACAAATGAGTATGATGTTAAAACTGCCTTTCTCCTTTAATGGTTCTTCTTTAAGGCATTAGTAATATGTTTATTTTTAGGAATTTCAGTCATGTGTTCCCTTCCTGGCTGTTGAATTAAATTATTACAAATACTTAAGCATTCATAAGTTGTCCCCTACAATAAGCTAGGGCAGTGGTTCTCACACCTGATTCCTGCAGTACCACTTTAGACTATTTTAGAGCAGTAAAAACACCAAAGTATGCAGGGCAGGTGTACTTCAAGACCTGCATGGGAAACCACTAGGCCAGGAAAAATAATACTTGGACCCATTTTGGTTACGTATATGCTTTTGCCTTTTATGTTCACTTTTTATTGAATCTATGTGTTCATCAGTGCAACTTCTGTGACTATTTAGAATGTATTGATTTATCATTCTGAATAAAACCACAAGGCCATACCACAGTCACATATACATACATTTCATATGCTGCATTCTTTATTAAATACAAGTAATTAATTCAAGATAACATTGTGATAACTGCCTCTTTGTCAGAGGTGGCAGAAGTACCCAAGTTCTAAATATTCAAGTAAAAATTCTTCTAAAAGTTCTACTTGAGTACATTTTACTTAATCAGAAGCATAAAAGTATGTGCTGTAAAATGTACTTAAAGTAAAAAAGGGAAAGTATTTCTTAAACATTAGTTCCAATTCAGTTTTAAAACAAAATTATTTTTTGTTTTTACTATGAATTAGAGGTGCACATACAGAGGTCCACAAACACATTCATCTAGAGCCCCAAACACACTTTAATTTCAGCAGTCAGTACTGAACTTTAAAAGAGAATGTTTTGTTTAACTGTAACTGACTTGAGTTTCCCAAGTCAGGGATGTGTTTGCTTACACAGTCATATCAAATAATTCCTTTGAGTTAGGCAGTGATGAAAAGTTGATTTCTAAACAAGTGATTCTTGAACTTCAGCGCTTTGAGTTAACTCTTTGCCCATGACTAAAAGAGTCAAAATACATGGAATCAACTCTTCAATGTGTTTTTATCATAATTAGCATTTTGACGGAAGCCAGTCAGAAAAAAGGTCTGACCAACTCTGCTCACAAAAACATAGGTGGCGAAGCGTCCTGTGGGCAGCGTCCTGTCGGCAGCGTCCTGTGGGCACTGATTAGGGATTAGAGGGTGACCAACACAAACTGTGCAGCAGCAGATGAGCTCTCCTCTCTGACTTGACTTCTACAAGGTGGACCAACAGGGTAGGAGTGTCTGATAGAGTGGACAGTGAGTGGACACAATGTTTAAAAACACTGCATTAGCCAGTCACTGCAAAAAAATACATTTTCAAGTGTATGCCCCAAAGTGCTTGTAGGTTATAAAATGTTCTACTCACCTTCACGCTGCTGGTTTGTAAACTTGAAAATCGTGCTCTAGACACTACTTTGGCACCACTGCAGGATTTCATTTAGCATATTAACAAGAGATATGAAAATGTTTAAATGAATACATATATGGTATACATGTTTTTTTACTTGCACTGCATTTTAGTGCACAAGCATTAACAATTAATGATCTAATGTTAGATGCAAAAAAAGGTCTGCAAAACTTTAAACAGTTATTTGGCTGGAAATTACTAAAGCAATCTGGTAACCCCGGTTATGAGCCCTTTTGGGTTTAATTGTATTTTTCCTTCGAATCCACCCTAGCTTCAGCACATACTGCATGCTGAAAGACTACAAAACCTGTTTTAATACATTTCTCTTTTCCTCTTTGCAGATGTCCTACTATGGAGTAATATCCATTGGTACTCCTCCTCAGTCCTTCCTGGTGATCTCTGACACTGATTCTCAACCTCTGGGTTCCCTCTTTCTGCTGTAGCAGTATATCTATCTGTGTTGCATCTAACTCAAGTAGAACTCAAGTAGATAGAAGAAAAGGACATCTCCCAAGTTTTACAGCTATACCTTTACCCAGTGGATGGGTTTAATTTTATGATGGGCAGATTAAAGAAAAGATAGTAGAGGACGATTGATGAGTTCCATCAATACAAACTGTATTAGCATGTGTTGGGTCAACAATTGGCCTTCTCTTTCTTCATTTAAAAGGTAACAACATTTTAAAGGAAAAGATGTTTCATGGTGTAGGGCTAAATCCCTTTTCTCCACATGCCGTACTGACAGCCATCAAGTTCAGTCCTTCACAGTCCAGCACCTTCCTGGGCCCCTGAGCAGTCTCTTTCTGTTAAGTATGGCTCCAGGAGCACGACTGGCTTTCCGGGATATGATACTGCCACGGTGAGAGCCTCCAAAAAGAATATCCCACTAATGCTGTCTTTATGTATGTAAAGCTGGATACAATTATATGAGTCCCTAGCCCATCCAGTTTCATGACTTCACTCTAGGTTTCATGAACTGAGTACTTCCTGTGCTTCTCTCCAGGTGGGTGGTATCCAGGTCCCTCATCAGATTATTGGAACAAGTCAAACTTCATGTCAGACTTCATGTCCCACATGAAGGCTGATGGAATCCTGGGTCTACACCCAGCTGTCTGCCTGCAATGCGCATCCCGTCTTTGGCAACATGGTCCAGAAGGGTCTTGTGCAAGACTACTTCTCTGTCTGCCTGAGCAGGTAGAAACTTCAGAACTTTGTGGTCTTTATATTTTTTATAAAGACATTTGCAATTAAAGTTAACATACAGCATATTTCAACTCCCTTGTAAGTCAAATCCCTTGGACTATTAAAACATGGTCTTACTGTATTAAAACATGGTCCAGCACACCAGCTGGTTTAGATCAGGACTTAGTCTCAATACACAAAGGAAAAGATCATAATGAACTCTTTAAAACTCTTTACTGACAGTATATCCTGTGTTATTCCAAGCCATGTCTTGTCTTAAACTAAAGCCAGTCATTGTCATGGTCTTTCCTCTGGATCCCTCTGTTATCTGAGCTGCACTGGCAAATCACTATGGACAGGTAAATATATACATTTGTACTGTAAAAATCACAGGCATTTACACAAACCCATGATGCCCATGTTACATTACTGCTACAGCATCAAACTGCCATGTCATTTTCAGTTTATATGTTGATGTATGTAAACTGAGCTGTGAATATGTGATAGTCAATTGCATGTTTTTCCCTTCCAGCATCACTATCAATAGACAAGTTGTTGCATGTTAGGGTGGATGCCAGCCTATTGTGGACACAGGCACCTCCGCGATTGTTGGTCCCAACAGTGGACATCAAGAGCATGTTGCATGTGCATAAATGGAGTATATCGTATATATGGAGTATATATAGTTTTTACTTTTTACAATTACCTTTTGCATTGTGTTTACATTTCATGATGAATGGACCAAAAGAAATGGCACAAAATCAACTGGAAAAACGTCTTCGTGTAACAAGATGGTTTTCCAACAAATTGTAGGCCATTTCTTTGACTTGCATTAAAACTACAGTATGTTTTTCACTCTCCTACTAAGTTAGCATTATGGGGATGCAAGGGTAATTCTGATACTGGTGATTCTATCATGATGCCACATTACAGCTTGTTTTGAGTTTCAGTTTTCTACATCATTTGAACAGGGCAGCTGTCCTTTACATTGTGGGTAAATGTCATGATTGGAGTAACAGCTCCAAAATTGCATCTCTTTACATTAACTTACATTAAAAGTAAAGAATGTTTTTGCCCTCTCCTGCACAGTTACTTTACATAACAACACCTTCATTCATTCACTCATCTTCTAAGCAGCTTATCCTTCTGGGTTGGCCGGGGGTGGGGGGGTGGGGTTGCTGGAGATTATCCCAGCACTCACTGGACAGAAGGCAGGAAACACCCTGGACAGACACACTGACACACACATTTATCCACACCTAGGGGGCAACTTAGCATCTCCAATTCACCTGACTGCATGTCTTTGGACTGGGGGAGGAAACCCATGCAGACATGGGGAGGACATGCAAACTTCACACAGTAAGGGCCCACACATGACCACCCCGGGAACCAAATCCAGGCTCTTCTTGCGGCGAGGCAGCAGTGTTACTCAAAGCGCCGCCTTTTCATTCTTTTACTCGAGTATGTGTTTAGACTACTGCACCTCTGCCGGTAATATCCTCTTTTATTCCTTATCTGTAGAACCAAGATTCATCTATAGAAGGGTCGTGTATAATAACAAACAGTGTCTTGAGTCTTTTTTCAGTTTGTTCTTACAGTGTAATTACTATAGCTGCCACACTGGCTTCAGCAACAGTGACTCCAGCCTATGGATCCTGGGTGATGTGTTTATTACTACACTGTCTTCAACCAGACAACCAATGTTGTGGGTCTGACCAAGGCAATGTAAACAGACTCTGAGTTAATCTCCATATCATATTGGTAAACGCTACGGCGTGAGCGCTCAAGAGGTTATTAAACCAGATAAATGGTGATAAAAATCATGCATTATGAACATAATTAAATAATTTGCTGAAGTGCACACACCCAGAGTGTTTCAGTGATTTTTAATTTGTATTTATTTCTTGCTATTAAAGTTTAAGGCAAAGGCAAAAAAACAACAACTCTATTTTACTGGCAGTGTTGGGCTTATAGGTATTAATTCACTTTTTAATACTACATTAAATTGTATTCTGCTTTTACACTACTGTTCAAAAGTTTAATTGCTTTTTATATTAATAATAGTTATTATTGTATTTAATAAAAAAACATACTCTTAGCATCTACACTCCTTTTATTAGCTGTGTACTATATAGGAGCACTTTGTAGTTCTACAATTACAGACTGTAGTCCATCTGTTTCTCTACATACTTCATTAATCCCCTTTCACCCTGTTCTTTAATAGTCAGGACCCCCACAGAGTAGGTATTATGTGGGTGGTGGATCATTCTCAGCACTGCAGTGACACTGACGTGGTGGTGGTGTGTCAGTGTGTGTTGTGCTGGTGTGAGTGGATCAGACACAGCAGTGCTGCTGGAGTGTTTAAACACTGTGTCCACTCACTGTCCACTCTATTAGACACTCCTGCCTTGCTGGTCCACCTTGTAGAGGTAAAATCAGAGACAGCAGCTCATCTGCTGCTGCAGAGTTTGTGTTGATCATCCTCAAGTTCTTCATTAGTGCTCACAGGACACTGCCCACAGGACGCTGCCCACAGGACGCTGTAGGCTGGATAGTTTTGGTTGGTGGACTATTCTCAGTCCAGCAGAGACACTGAGGTGTCCAGCAGCACTGCTGTGTCTGATCCACTCACACCAGCACAACACACACTACCACCACATCAGTGTCACTGCAGTGCTGAGAATGATCCACCACCCACATAATACCTACTCGGTGGTGGTCCTGTGGGGGTCATGATCATTGAAGAACAGGGTGAAATGGGAATAAAAAAGTACGCAGAGAATCAGATGGACTACAGTCTGCAATTGTAATTGTAGAACTACAAAATGCTCCTATACTGTAAATGGAGCAAATAAAATGAACAATACATGTAGAGACAATGAAATCTAGCTACAAAATTTGTGCAACAACACTGAGTTTTGTATTTTGAAGAGTAAATGCTAATGTGATTTCAGCTTTCAAAGTTAGTACTGACTTATAGCAACAAAGTCTGGGTAGTTTGGGTATAGTACACAGTAATGGAACGCTTTTTTGTGCAATATAAAACCATTTTCTACATCAGAGGAAAATCCATTTAACCATGCAAAGAACCATTCATGCTTTCAAATGCTTCTTTGAGTTGTCATGGCAGGTGAGCCATTGCCTTTACTTAACGGTGCCATAGAATGCATTAATTCAGCGTTTGAAATTGCTCTCTGATGTCTACATAAAAGGTATGTGACTTTGATCAGGGTGAAAAATGCCCAGATGCGGTTTTACATGCCCATTTCACCCTATGATTTGGCCCTAAAATGAAATGAGCTGTTGTTCTATTTTTGGAGAGCTCATATATAAATGGCTGAGCTCTGCTCTGATTGGCTGGTTTACAGTTAAACACCACAACAATTACACAGAAACAACATGTTGAAACAGAGGTAGGAAAATAAAATGAGCCTCTGTATAAAGCTTGGTCGTCATGCTATTTAGTTAGCTATGCTAATGCTACTTACTTGGAGCTTGCTACTAGCTAATGTTACTTATACTGGGTAATTTCCTTCCATCTTGACATCAACACACAGTAACCTGAACTGGTTATTCACTATAAAACTTTCAGTTTGAGATGATCTGCTCAAACCGGCACAGATCATCACAGATACATTCACTCAGGTTACACAGATTGAGTTTGGGGTTGTGTGAAGGTTTGAGAAACTGTCCAGAGTAAAATGTGCAAAGCAAACTAACAACTCTGAATTAAAGTTGTACAGGAGCTTGTTAAATATGTGGACAGTGAATCTGGCTTCCTATTCACCAGCTTGTTTTGCGATTTTTCCATCCCACCTTAAATGGTGCAACAGTTAAATTCTGATGCCAGCACAAGCTGTAACATTTAAGGTGGAACTGAACATTAGATTAAGCGGCATGTAAATAGGAAGCCAACTCCATTAAAGATGAACATCAACCATGTCTGTTGACAGTTCGGTACCTTCGAAAGGGCGTGAGAAGTGCCGACATCCCCTTCACAGCCTGGAAAGACACATTTCTGCACAGTGTCCCATTGTTGTTGCGCCGAAGTCATTGTTTCCATGCTGAGCTGGAGTGTTAGCTGGTATATGTACATTTTAGAGGCATCATTTTGGGTGGAGTCAAGACTGTTACGTAATAGGGTATGATTTTGGAATCGGCCTCTTTTGCAAATACAGGATTTGGATTTGAAGAAAACAACAGTGTTTAAGATTTTCTTTCTCATCTCATTAAAAGTCTCTATTTTCACATTGTTGCAGACACAAATGACTTAGAACCATGCAGTCCTAAAAATATAGGTGCCAATAAATACACTGCCATAAAAGAATGAATTTTAGTCCCCCTAAAAATCTCTACGATCACATTTCTGCTTTCATACAAACAGCAGTCAATTCCACCACTAGATGGGGCTCCTGTTGCACAGTCCATGACTGCAACCATGTCCCTCCCATCATTCCACTGCATGGCTGGGCACCAGTAAAAACTGCAAAGTCTTTCACAGCAGAGTACACTTTCACACTTAGTATAGAAATGCCAACATTAGAGCCGCAACTGTTTGCACGGCAGCATGTCACAGTCTCCAGGGCGCCTGAGGTTTGTCCCTGATGTCCGAGTGCTTTCCCTAAACAAATAAGTAGAACAAACTGTCTGTTAATATTCCATACTGGTTATAGTAAGGATAATATACTGAGTTCTTACTTAGATAGCGGCCCTACTGCTATAAAGCAAAGCATGCACAATGCATGACAGTGCTCGCATACTTGCTTTGTTGATGTTTTTACATGTAGCTATGTTTTAAACACGTCTATACCTTCTGCAAAGCAATTTAAAGCTGTTGTATTCCCAAGAACGTTTAGACGGCTTTGTACGTGTAGGGCCTTTCTCCACCTAATGACAGCCACAATAAGAGGATTAGAGACTGAGCTTTAGCACTGTGGCTGCAGGGAAAGGGCCAGCCTGTAGCTCTCTCGCTCTCTCAGTCTCTCTCGCTTTCCCTCGGTCCCTCTCGCTTTGCATTATGTAAGAGCACAGAGGCAGAGGATGCAGGCATGATGTAACAGGAGCAGAGAGTATATCCTGCCCCGTCCCTGTATAACCCTCTATTCCTGCCACCCGGCCCCAGCACCCCCCTCACACTTCCTGCTGTCTGTCTGCCTCATATTCTCACTCCCCCATCAGGCTGTGGAGGACCCTCCAGGCCTAAGCTCCTTACCGCCCTGTAAATAACCACACAGCCATTCACAAACAGGGCTACCTGTCCTGTGCTGTCCAAAAGTGCTGCACTGACCATATAACTTCACTTCGAGAATAACATAGTTATTCAGAAAAACGGGAGTGAAAATGATGTTGCACTGAAACAGACTTACTCACACACTGACTGTGGTCTCACTGACCTGTCTTAACTGAATATGCAGATCTGAATTATGCAGACTCAAAAAAGTAGAGGAAGTTAGGATGGAAGATTTCTTATGGCAACTGATAGAATGGTGGAAATCTCATAGTAATCCCGATCATAAGCCTCAAAGGCTTTAACACAACATCTTTTAAATCCAAAGCTTTTTAAATGTACTTCTCTGTGTGCTTTCAACTGTGCTTATTAGTCTGTTGATAATAGTAAAATAACACACTTGCAATAATTCAAGTGTTACGATGCCACCAGTTAGACTGTACTGAAAGGTTAAAGGATGCAGCAGCAATAGCTAAAAGGTTATCAGTTGGTAGAACAGTAGAATTATCAGTAATTCTGTTCAATCTGTAGAATAAAGCAATAAGCCACATGAGGCTGTGTACTACTGTGATTTTGTCATGGGGAAGGGTTCTTCTGGGAAAGCACCTAAGCCCCAGTGATTAATTTGCAGCAGTGCATGGCCTTATTGCTTATATGAAACAGCAGCCAATATAAAACATAATAAAATACACAGTTTAACCAGAAAATAACTTATTATTAATAATAATCGACTTACACAAGTATTCCGGCAAGAAATGTAGTTCTTTTAGAGCATTATTTGACTGCCAAGCAGCCATGAACTGCTGACTAAAGAGAGGAATGTTCAGTTACTCATCACTGTCTATTGCAGTCATTCCATGAACTTTCAGTCTATATTAATAATGAACATATAACATTAATATAAAAGCCTTCACTTCATAAATACTGTTTGGTCACCAAATTACAACCACAGTTCTTATATAGAACCAATCCAACAGCACCCCTCTTCCATATCTGAAATAGGAATCTGCGTCTCAAACGGCTCCCCCGCTCTCTACATAGTGCACTATATACTGGCTTCTGTAGCCCAACAGTGCAAAATATAGTCAGAGTAGTTTGGGATTCCGCCACAGCCATACTCCACAAACAGTGCACTGTTCAGCTGTAGATGCTAGAATTATAAACTCACACTGTGCAGTGTTTAGGCAGTATGGAGGTGGTTGGGCCAGGGTTTGATGCTACTTCTGACTGAAACATGGACATTTGAAGCATGTAAATCTTTCAGGTGATACTTGATGGATTTGTTTAGCATGTTTGCCTATTAGCTAGATAACCAGCCTAGTTCTATTTAAGCCCCTCATATGAAAAAAATGGCTCTCACTTCATCAGTACACTCGGTGGTCCATGTGAGGAGTATTAGAGTCAAAGATTATTCCATTGCCAGCACAATGATTTTTCATGACATAGTGCAGTAACACAAAGATCAGATATTGTGAGGTGGTCACCAGACTTATCAGAACTATCTGTTTTATAATGATAGATTTGTCATGCTAATGATGTGGAATTCTCAGTAATTCGACTCATTTGGTTGTAATTCTTTAGGACTAATAGAAATGTATCTCATCATGTCCTTTTCATCTTAACATTACTGAAAACATGCTCTCTAAAAGTTCATGATATCCATCAGCAGAGGGCAACAGTCAGTTGGAACGTGACCAGTTTTGCCATATGCTGGGTCTCTGCTGCGGTCAGTGTTCCTCACAGCTGCAGAAACCGCCAACAGCCAAGGCTGGGGCACTTTTTACATTGCGTCCTCGCTTTGTGTTAAAGCTGTGCATCTTCTCACTGGATGGCCTGGTTGAAAGCTCCCCCTTTTTCCCCCCTGTAGTGGACCTTCATGGTCTCCTTTTTGTTCTTCCACATGGCTAAAGTTCTGAGCACTCTAAAGCCTCTCATCCTCTACAGCCTCCAGCCTTGCCCCTGTATCTACCCACGTTCCAGCGCGGGCTCTCTCCATTCCTGCTAGACACACTTCTCTGCCTGCATGTCCTCACCTGACCCTTGCGAGTGGAGCCAAGGACTCACTGGTTGGAGGGGGAGGCTCTTACGTAAGGGGTTTTTCATGTGCACAGTTCTAAATGAGTGAGTGAGAGCGTGTGTGTACGCGCGTGAGCGGGGGGAGGGGGGGGACTGCTGTCAGAATCAATTCATTTCTGATAGTTTGCGAGAAGGGGAAGGGAAGGGGAGTGACTGCACTCAAAAGCTTTCACTGTCCCCATTCACTCACACCGAGGAGTTGCGTACATGTGCTGGTAGTGCACAAGATCTTTAAAATGGGGTTTGTTACCAACATTCTTAGGCAACACTATTAAATTCCTGCTCTGCATTGACTATACTGTGAGGAATAGCTCAATGATCATGTATGTCAATGTTGACAATGAATGCCACTAGCTACCAATTAGCATGATGTCATTTTCAGTGCTAATTTGCTTTCATTCATTATTAAAGGGGATTATGCTATTATATCATATTATGCTCATTTTCAGCTTTTCATAACTGTATTTTTGTGGTCTACTAGAAAAGAATGACTTAAATTTTCACAAAACTCAATATGTTTTGCATATCTGTATACACCCTCTGTTTGAGCTCCTGTGTCTTTTAACCCGCATCATGACAAGCCCAGTGTGCTCTGATTGGTCAGCTCACCCACTCCGTTCTGATTGGTCAACTGCCAGAGCGGCATCCTGCTCCCACACCACTATGGCTACGTCGACAATGGTTCCGGTTCTGTCGTATCAGTTTAAGGCAGAGTGCAATTCGGAAAGTCAGGTAGAACAAGTTGGTTAGGGCCCTGCGGCCACCAGGGTCAGCTTAACAACTTCTGGGTTAATACTGTGCTATTATGTTGTCAAACATGCTTGAGTGAGGGGAAAAAAGCAACTGGTTAATCATATCTCATAAAAGAACAACAAAAAAACGTGGTATTACCGTTATATAATATGGTTTTACTTATTGTTTGACAACCAAATGTAGTGGATGTAGAGTTTGTCTTTTGTAGTGGGTGCAATTTGAGACAGACTGACTTCTTGAACTTTCTCACAAAACCTAACAAAGACGGGCGTCGTTTCTCTGTTAACCAGGTTTAGGTGCTTGAACAGTCGCCTAAGAAGAACAAAAATAATCATACTAGCTAAATATGAAAAACATTTATGCATTGGTGTAGGAACAGCTGAATTTACCCCCAAAAAACATATACAGCAGGGTTAGCATGTTTTGCCAGCAAAATCATACAACATTCCCATTCCATGCAGTGTTGCATGTTGGGTGATGCGGTAGCACCAGTATTCCAAGGGGAGGCACAACGAGCAAAGATTTCAGCCTGATTATTTCGCATTAATCGTTAGCATACTCAATGCGCATAACCATTTGAATGTAAAGCCATTCAATAAGTAAACGACATTCATCGCAGCTTATCACATGGAACACTGCTTTTACGAATATAAAACGTGGAATGTTACAAATGGCACTTATCACCTATTGAGAAGCTGGGTGTAGGGTTTAGTCAGTCTTGCACTGCCAGACTCTCTAGGGGCCAAGAGCCGCCTACTACTGCAGGAAAAGGAAATTCAACTCACATGCAAAATTATCAGTCACAAGCCTGCTGTTTGGCATGACATATAGAAGGAGGAATATTGAAAGCAGAGTCACAAAATAAACAGTCCCTCAGCAAATACAGTATATGATGGGCTGTGGCTGACTAACTAAGCCAGAACAATAAAAACTCTGATGAACATCAGACCAGTGCAAAATGATACACTGAAGTGTGTATAAGTGGAAGTGTGGATACCCAATCAGAACGCAACTGGCAGAATCCTGACAGCATGGCCCGGTTAACTCACTAACAATATCAGACTCTCCATCTACATATGGGCAGAGTGTCTGTGACTGAGACTAGATAGGGTTAGGATCGATACCGGTACTCAGTGTCAACAGATAGTTGAAAACATATCAGTCAGTCACTATTTAATACTCATCCCCTCCTTTTGGACTGGGAGAGTTGCCTGTCTAAAAGTGGAATGCTATAAATCGGAATATCCGGAGGGATAAATAAATAGCAATTAATTAATAAACAAATCATTTTTACTTAACTAAATAGCACAAATCTGCACAAGGGCAGGACATGACGTAGTACTTGCTTACTGAATGGTGTGCCTGTATCTGAAACAACTGCACAGCTGGTTGTGACGCTTGCCTGCTCACGAGTGCTACAATATCCTGCTGCTGAATGCAGGGACATGCAGCAAGTTATGGAGAGAGCATGTAAGGAGAGATGGTATTCAAGGGCAGGGAGAGAAGGGGGTGGGGTGTGGGAAAGACGCAAGCAGTGGCAGGAAGGGAGGGGTATGGAGGCAGGACTTGCGTGCTGCATTCTGATTGGCTGGCTAGAAAGCTGCCTTTGTGAGCTCACAGGCTCCACAACAGCTTCAGCCCACATGGGGAATCAAGCTGGCCGCTACCCAGCCGCAAGAGTACGGCTGGCCAACGCTTTGTGCAGTGAGCACTGCAACGGACACCAATGTGGAGAAGCACTATTTCAAAAGAAACAGTCATTCAAAGAAAAAAAGGGACTGAAATTACATGACAAAAGCACATATACTTGTGCATTGACTTTCTTTCCATTCAGTTGTTTCTCAGCTAAATATACAGATCTGAATTCCAATGACAAAGCAATTCTAGTTCGTTCCAAAGTCTACATGTTTCCTAGATCGATACACACATTACAACTTGTGGTCAAAAGTAAGTAACATGTCAATAAGACAAAGCTCTGTGACTATATTCATGTGGAAATGATGCACACTTTTGAACCAAGTATATACCTTGAAACACTGCTTTTTCAGTCTCCTGGTTGATGCAGTCAATATAAGCACTTTGTGCATTGAACTCCCAACACTGTATTCAGCTTCTCAGATTAATTCTCATCTAGAATCAGTTCCATCATTCCCAAACAATCTTAACCTTCTTGAATCCACACTCACGTCTCCGAAAGACTTTTATCACCAACACTTTCAAAAAGTGGAACCGTATGAGCGTTTCACAGCCACATGGCTGACTTTCCTCTGCAATTTGTGCTCATTTGTTATATCACTTTGCAAAGACTTTTACAGTAACTTCCACATACAATGAAAAGATGGTGCCTGCGTCCCAAGAGCACTGGCCCAAGTAGAGAGTCACCAAGAAGAGAAAGGAAAAGGCAGGTTGGATGAGTGGATGCAACATATATATTACATGATAATATATTGCACTGTCCAAAGAAACACAACAGAGGGAACTTTACAGGAGAGAGCAAAAAATTAGCTTACTTTTAATGTAAGTTAATATGAAGAGTTTTCATTCTAAGCAAATTTGGAATCCATTCATCATGAACTTCTCATACAACATAAACAGCAGCTGCTGAGCTCAAATCATGTAGAAAAATGCAACTGGGGAAAAATGGAGATACTTTAAACCTGGAGACTCCCAGCCGAGGAGCTGTGGACTGCCTGTTGGCTACCTGGTGCTGGCTTCATGACAGTGCTGACTGCAGCCTGTCCACTGCCAAAAGTCTGTAAAGAGGGCACATAATTAATCTTTCCCCTTCAGCACTAGAGTTTATCTCATACTTTTCCTTTAGCTTGGCACCTTACATGTTGGTAGAAGGGGGATGGATTTGTCATTAAGTCATTAAGCTTGTTAGGAATATTAGAGCTCAGTGAGAATACTTCAAACACTGGTGAAATAGCCAACACCCCAGGGAAATGCTTCTGGAAGTCCAGAAAACCGAAACCCAGAGGGAAAGAGAAAAAAACAAGCAAACCAAAAAAACGCAAATCTGGGGAGGGGAGTGGGTTAGGTGTCAATAACAGACCAGGGAGTCCGGGATGTAAATTTAGTCACATATTTATTACATAAATATATAGTAAAATAGACCAGCGACAATTACCATAAAAATATCTTCCTTTAAAATCCTGACCATAAACAAAGAATTGGAAAATCACACATCGACATTTACAAACACGCTGATTGTCTGGACCTGTCATAAGCAGCCCACCACAAAAACCTGACATCACACCACCCACTGGACTCTTATTGGAGGAAAGGGTGAATGTAGAGGTGGTGGGGCGGAGGGATGGTGGTCGTCAGGGTGATGGAAGTGGGGTGGAGTGGGTGGTGTGAGAGGAGATCACAGTAAATATTCGGAGGTGTTGTGTGTGTATATATAGTTTTTGAGACTCTGTGTGTGCATATAGGTGTGTGTGAGTTTTGCCCAGGGCTTGCATATAGCCGTCCTGTGTGTTCCTATGTCCTTTCTGCATGCCTGCGCTTAGTGGGCATTGATTCTAAACACTGTTTCTGGACTGCTCTACTGCACCCTGGAGACTGGGACACAAATGTGTTCATTCGCTGCAGCTCCTTCTGTCCATCGTTCAAAGCCTTGCGAAGGCCACCAGAGTGAAGTCTTTTAGTCTACTGGAGTTTTTTAGAGTGAGCTATCTACACTCTACCACAGCGCTGTGACACTGCAAGCTTGCCTCAGCTTTAGCTTCAATTACTGCTTCAATTACCGCTGCAGATTAGTTAGTCCTACACCAAGATTCTGCTCAGGTGTTTTGTTTGTTGGCTGCATGCTACTTTCGTGGCCGCTTAATGGTGTCCTAAGCACAGTACTGTGCAAAACTCAGACACTAGTCTTCATGTCATTTCCAGTCAAAACAGCCTTTATGTACTATTAGGTTATTCCTTTTTTCAGGAGATGGTACTGAGTAGATTAGATCACTCACTCGCATAACTGTAAAGTCAAAGGAAAGATGAGTCATAAAAACAAAAGCTAGAGTTACTAAAAGAATATATAAAGATATAACAGAAAGACAAAATGGGACTTCAACTGTGCAAGACCTGGCAGACCACCAAAACTTTCACCTTCAGCTAAACAGCATTTAAAGCTTTCATATTTGAAAGAACCAAGCTCCACTCTTGCTTCAGATCTGAAATAAATGCACAGGTATTTCTGCCCATCTGGCCACTGTGAGAAGACAACTCAACACTATGGGTTTGAAACGATGTGTAGCTGTCAAGAAGCTGTCACTGAGAAGATGCTGGAGTTCCCAGGACAATGGACAGTCCACCACAGAGCTCAGCATTACTGAATATGTTTGGCATTACTTGGATTGTAGGAAGAACCAAATTAAACCAACTTCCAAGACTGAACTTTGGAGATATATCCTTTAAAATTATTCCTTTAAAAAGTCTCCTTAAAAAAACAAGTCTCCTGAAAAGAGTAGACACACTTAATACTAAAAAAATGATATTACATGTACTTGTTGAGACTTCTGTGTAATTTGCTGTTACAGATATGAAAATATATGCCTGGAGTTTTCCGCTTTTTTCATGCTGCTGACAAATGTATGACCAAAGTATTTCAGGCCATTTTGACTGGAAAAGAAAGGAATGAAGGGCCTCTTTTGCACAGCACTGTATGGTTTCACCAGTGCCCTCAAGCATCTGTACCAAACCATGGTTTTACAGGGCCTTCTACCGGCTGCCAGTCCTATCAGCTGACCCTGAGTGACTGTGAAGAACACGCTTTCATTTCCCAGCCGCCTCAGCGATCACAGTGAAGTGAGCAACTTGGACAGAGTGAGGACAAAAAAACAAAATAAAATAAAAATAAAAAAAGGTACGCACACTTCTAAACAGTAGTAGTAGACTAGTATTAGTTGAAGTAGAAATGGTAGTTACAGTGTTTGCCATAAGTTTTGCTTGTTCACTGCTGGTTGTTGGTAGTTTGGAATCACTTTTGGAATCACTATGTCAAGAGAACGACAAAAGTCACTGTTTGAACAATGTCCCCGAAAGTAGAAAACAAAGAAAGGACAATAAAAAAGACCTGCAGAAAACACCACATAACAGAACAGGAGAGAAAACAGACTTGGAGGTGTAGTTAGGATTTGGTATTACAGAAGAACACTCAAGAGTGCATTCTCCAAAACTCATGCTGAACACGTGGGAATTCTCTTATGTGGACTCTGAGCCCCAGAGGGAGTGGTCAAAATTGAGCGAGAGAAAAAAGAAAGGGAGAGCAAAAGAAATAAAGTGAGAAGAAAGGACAATGGACTTACAGGCATGAACCCTTCAGGTGGCACCTGAACTGAGGAATCTGGCCAGATTTCAAATAGCTCATTTTCTGCAATAACTACTTTATTGATTGAATTGATTCATTTACTGCCTCTTTTGGCTGTTGGCCAGATTTCACACTGTGACTAAAGCTTTCCATGCAGAGAAAATCTATTTAGCGTCAGAGTGAGTCTGCATGCTAGGAGGGTACATGTCATGAGGTGCTGGAGAAAAGCCTAGACAATCATGCATCAGTCTGAGAAGGGGGTACTGAGAAGGGGTTTGGGAGGGGGCGGGGGCACCCTCCGAGGCCTTAAGATTGAACCTGAGCAAGCCCAAATCCACAGCGCACAGTTTCAAACCCGACAAACATTGCATAAGTGTTTATAGCTATAGCTTTATTTGATTACACAAGAATATTCTATCTACACAGATTCCCTTGAGGCCATTTAAAACTATCACCGTCCCTAACAATCCCTCACCCTTGGCTAAATATATTTTCTTCCTATTTGCATCAGCGTTTGCATACATTCCTTGCTGTCTAGGCATATCATGTTCTCTTTCCCAGATTGATATCAAAGAGGAACATCATAGAGAAAAATATCAACATGAAAAGGCTTCAGCATAAATGTTGTATATGGTATGCCATCAAAGCACAAAAACATCTCATCTGGCTAAAGGGCTAAAATCTAAATACTACTCATTCACTAGGCCACCAGCTTTGCTAAGTACTCCGGCCCAGTAATGACATATTTACACTATCCACACGTGTCACTGTGCAATCACCTAATGTCCCAGCTTGAATAAAGCTCCTGCCACTACGTGGTCTTCATTGGCTGGTCTGTATTGCCATATTGAAGTGGACACAAATATGCCTCAGGTCAAAGTGTACGTCTCCAAATACTGCATTACTATTAGGCTTGCTAGAATTCTTGTAGAAATCCAGTGCAAGCCGTAGGCCTTTGGTGCTCCAACTTCCATTTCTGAAAATGCTTTTGGTACCATTGCATAAATGTGCATATGAAGCATCGATAAATGTCACAGTGCAACACCAGATAGGAACTGCGCCAGACACAATCAATACCGCTGCTGTATAGAAACCTATGAGAGAGAGAAAGAGCAAGTGAGACAGAGTGCAAGAGAGGAACAGACCTGCCTCACTGTTAGTGAAATGTTTTCCATTAGTGCATGGAAAATCATTAACGCTTCTCCTAAAAGCCAGACCTCAGAGTCATTACCGGGACTCCCTCTCCTCTAGGACCATCTACTCAATGTCACTGGGTACATTCTTCCTGCAAGTAATTTCTATTGCAAATCTCTGCTTTATACAGCAATCCAAAGGCCTCGAAAGGTGCTGCGAGTGAGACAAGAGGGTCAGTCAGTCTGCAAAGGATCCTGCCAAACAACTGATGAGAATACAGTAATGCACCACCACAGTCACACATGCGCCACACGCACACGGTGCACAAGGACACAAACGCACGGCACGTGGAAAAAAACGCACAACATCCAACCTGTAGAACAACACAAAGCCTTCAATACACCAACAGAAGCATTTTGACTGCATAAAAACAGTACTGGTTCATGAACAGAGGAGCAAAAAACCAAAAGAAAAACTAATCTGGAAGGAAAGGCTTAATACATGCTGATGGAACTTATACTGCATGTGTGGTACATGATGAGCAGAGAGAGGAACAATTTGCCGAAATATCCACCAACATCCACTGTCTGATTGGATTTCACATACAAATAGAAAGTGTGTCTTGGTGTGTGCATGTAGGATCATGTTTCACTGAAGAAGTCCTTCAAACAGTCCAACTGGGCCTAGCTCATAGAGCAAGTTTGCAAAGGGGACCAAAAGTCCTCAAATGTCTGTATTTATGACTGCAATTCTGATGCTCAAGTGTTTGTGATCTACTAAGTGGAATTTCTAAAACTTGTTACACATCAGATTGCTTGTTTTTTATGGAACACCAGATTACATGTCCATGAAGTAGGCCCACTTAGAGGACAGGGTGTGGTAGACAGATAGGTAGATAGACAGACAGACAGACAGACAGATAGATAGATAGATAGATAGATAGATACATAGATGGATAGATGGATAGATAGATAGACAGATAGATAGATAGATCATGAGAAATAATGGACTAAGGAAAGATAGACATTGGACACAAACACAAAGCACAACCTCCACTCAGAGAGCAAAGAATGATGCGCTAACAAAATGGCAGTGGCTTGAGTTTTTTTCCATCATTTATTTAAAAAAATGCTTGTTATACTTTTTTGTTTATACCTGAGAGAATCCTTCAATAGTTTTTCTTTTTTCCAGTCTCACTGATAACAGGTGTGGAGTGGACATCATCCTGCTCTCCTTGCACACTCTCATGGATGGGTGTGTTTTAGAAGCACATGCTTGGGCACTGGGGATACATTCACACTAATTCAATTCAATTCATACAAACTCAAAAAAAAAGTAAAAAAAAAAAAAAACAACAAAAAACCTTTTAGTTTACGCTAAGATTTAGGGTCACGTGACCAGGGTGCTAATTTTAAACGTATTGCACTCACTGATTTGGTTAGTTTTGGGATCTCTCAACACCACTGTTAAAGCTGATTAGAAAAGGACAGGGAGAACTGGGCGGCCATTGCAATCGATTATAGTATGACAGCTAATTACATCCGTCTCCCATACTGTACGAGGCTGAAGGGTGCTGTGAAGCAGGACTGTAACTGTCACGTAGATGGGCTTTCCATGCCCGCCCCGCCCTCCTGTACAACGTGCCTCTTTATGACTGTAAGCAGGAGTCTCGTGGCACTGTCAGCTAATAAGCATTACATGAGAGGTGCCATCCACCTCCATTAAACGCTTCACCGCAATTCGGCCTGAAGGGTGGCGCTTCACCTACATTCAGCCGTCCTGCACATTTCATATGGACAAATCCTACACTAGGCGTGTCTGTCTTTCATAAAGAATGGTGTAGTTTGATTTATCTTCCGATATTCATTTTCTTCAATTTTGGGCCTCAGAATCTTTCCCTTCTACATTTTTCTTCTTTTTCTTTTTCTAAGTAGTACCGATCCACCGAACCATGAGAGCGTTCATCACACAAACACACACACACATACACACACTGCTTCATAAGCAGCCCCTTAACAGTGGATGATATCACTGAGCCTTAACCAAACAGCTGCCCTGGGCAGGCCTCACGCCTTTGGACAACCAGGCAACAAAGAGCAAAAGCCAGCTGCTGCAGGATCCAGAAGAGGACTGAGCAAGGCTCTTCGCAGTAGGAGGAGGTGGTGGGTTGGGGTTAGAGGGGAGTGTTCGTATGGAGGCCCGTGGGCTCACTCAAACAACTCGGGTGCATCCGTAGGGGTGTGGAAGGGCATTGCATAGACATTCTTGCTACAGAGTGTTTTTCTTTTATCTTTAGGAGGACAAAACACAAAACTACATTTGGCAAAAAGCATAGGAACAAAAAACAGCGTCAACAGCAAAAGCCAAACAAAACACTCCCCAAGTCGTCTCCTCCGTCCTGGCATGCCTGTGCATGTGTGTGTGTGTGTGTGTGTGCACGCGTGGACGCATGGTCCACAGGTTCTACAAGACTTCCATTGTGGATGGACCTGAAGTTTTAGTTTCTCAGGTGTAATCTGATTGGCTGCTGTGAGGCAAGCTGAAGGCTTAGAAGTCGTGCGCAGACTAACCTTAAGAAGAAGACTTCAAAAAGCCTATGAACCTCCCACAGGAGGGCACTTTTCTACTTTCCTATCAATCCATCTTTCTTTCACCCTCTCGCCATCTGTTCGTCTTGAACAGTCATTCTATGCAGATAACCCACTCAGACTGAACAGTCCACAACAATGTTTTGCACGGGATGTTATGTTCGCTATAATTTTGTGAGGAATAGGAGGCACAGGGTTGGACTGTTAACTTCTTGGGGCACTTTTTTTTCTCCATAAAAAGGGGTCGACATGCGCGTTCGTGAGTGCACACAAGCACACATACAGATGTATGAAGCAATTACATAGCTACGTATGCAGGTTTACTTTACAAAGTGGTGGAATCAGCCAGCGCGTTTTGTCTTCTGGCCTCTTAATATCCAGTACGTGAGTGTTGCATATGGTAAACATATACTTGAATTCATCTTTCAATATCTTTTTTTGTTTGTTTGTTTGTTTGTTTTTGTATTTACAACCTTGGTTATGGCCAAAATAAAACCCTAAATGGAAAAAAAGTACAAAAAAAAAGAAAACACAAAAGTTGAACAAGTATTGCACCTTGCAGGCGGGCAATAGATTCTCAGTTTGTTGTTGTAACGTCATTTTTTTAACAGCAATGTCCACTCTGCTGGTGACCTGAAGTGAGGTTCTGGTTGCTGGGCTCGTTTCTAGCCCAGTCCTGTCAGCTACATTCAATACCATGAAGCACTCTCCACCGTCACAGACGCACACAGCTCCGCTCCAGGCTTCGAGCCACCCTGTAACCCCATCCTGCTCCAGATGCTTCCAAGGAGCTCCAGCTTCCTGATGATGGCTCCAGGCTAGAAGGGGAGTATAGAACTTAGCTTAGCTTGAACTCCAAAGGCTCAGTTGGCTATTTCGAACATGGAGAAAGGGACTGTGTGCATCTGTGATCGCTACAGACACTCCTGCGCACCAAGCACTTTTACCTCAGAGTATCTATACATGCATTTGATGCACTTGAACAAGTGCCCTGCAGATAAGCGCTCCTCCCAAGTTCATTTGAGTTTTGTGTTGTGTGAGGTATGAGTAGATTGTGTTTCAGTTTTTACTTTTCTTTTTTTTAGTTTTTTGTATTTTCAGTCTCTGTTGCAATATTTTCCTGTTTTCTTTCATAAAAAAAGGAAACAAAATATAAAAAATGAAAATATTCCTGTTTTTTTTTGTTTTGCTGTAAATTCATCTGGATAAAAGGACGGACAACAGGACAGACATACAGACAAAACAGAGCAGTTGGCTTATGGATACAAACTATTCGTGAGGTGAAAAAGAGGTGAAATTCTGTCTAGGTTACACTGCACGCATGGTCAAAAAAGTGACTACGGCTGTTCTTTTCTCTCTTACACAGAGCAGTTAAGCGCCAAAAACGAACAAAACATTGAGATTAAAAAACAAAAACAAACAAAAAAAAACATCAAACAAACAAAAAAACTCAATCTCCAAGCTTTAAATTTTGTTCTGGAGTCTTTAAAGTCATCTTTTTAAGTTTTGTTGTTTTCTGGGTTTATAATTCTTTTATTATATCTTTTTTTGTTTTGTTTTGTTTCTCTGAAATAAAATTAGACTCAGAAGGTAAAGCAGCATCGTAACCCCTGCTTGTTACACACACATACCCAATCAGAACCAAACGACATCACTGTGACCAGCGGTGATTCAGTGTGTCACTCGTGTTCCAAGCTTAAATTCCATACGTGCATCTACGGAATTCCATATCCAGCTTCTGATGAGGGTCTCTGTGTGGGATTTGGTTTCTCTTGCTCTGAAGGCGGGGCTTACCAGGATCTCCACTGAAAGGGGTGGGGCCAAAATGGACAATTGTCCAATCCAGAAGAAGGAAGAGGGCCTGCTCTCTTGCTTGTTCGCTCCTTTCTCAAAGTCATGATTCGCTGACTCCTATATGGGCCTCAAGCTGATCTTCGTGCTCTCGATTTTCTCTCCTGCTTTCATTCGTACTTGTTTGTCCCGCTGCATACCGGTTCACATTCACTTGGTGGTGCCGTCTGCACACCTCCGCGGCCAGCCTTGTCTCACAAGGTAGAGGCCCATTTCGATTTTGGTGTTCATCTCAAGCCACTGCAGAGGACTCCCAGAGGGGGACACAAAGGGGATGTGTGTGTGTGTGCATGTTAGAGTTGTGTATGTGCTGATGCGTTGATAGTTGAAGTAGAAAAGGGACATGATTTGCTTTAATACTGACTCTGAAAGCGTGCTGAAGAACACATGGAGGTGTGGCCTCTGTCTGACAGAGAGCTGGGGGGGTGTCCTTGCGACAAGGGCGTGCCATTCGAATGTCTATGCTGCTGTTAGACTTGGTGGAAGGGAGGGAACAATCACTTCTTAAGTGCAAAATCTACTGCTGCGGGAGAGGGGGGGCAGCACACACTGCCACCTCAGATGTCTTGGATTCAAAGTTGTCATCATTGCCAAGGGCCTGCAACAGCCTACAAGAGCCTACAAGCACCTAAAAGGGTCTACAAGGGCCGACGAGGGACACCCTGCCCGCCTCCCACTATCTCTCTCCTCTTCCTCATACAAATCTTGCTCATCTTCCCATCTCTCTGCCTTATACAGATTTCATAAACTACTGCTCGATGTCCAAAAGACAACAAAAAAAGTTCCTTTTTTCTTTACTTTTTTTCTTTTTTAAGAAATCTAGACTGTGTTGGGGTTTGGCCTGGCCACCTGTGGGATCTTCATCTTCTCCCACTAGAAAAACTACAGTCCTCTTCACTGCTGGTTTTCCAAACCAACAGCTTTTGCTCTTTCGTTCACACTGTCCATTCCCACCAGATTAGCTTCCGTTTTAACGGAAATGGAATGGGGTTCCAAATTTCAAAGTGATAATTGGTCCCACAATGAAATGAAACAAAAACAAAGGATAAAAATCCCCCAAACAGAATTGTCCTCCCAGCCCAGAAGGAAGGGACTCGTGTGAAAGCAGACAGATTAGGATGAGGAAATGGTAGGCCCTCCTGTCTACAGTGGTATTCCAACAAGAGCGAGAGCTGAGGGAGGTGTTGGTGTGTTTGGACAGCACTGAGGTGGGGCTTGGTGTCAATACGTCTGGGTGTTCATCCTAGATGTTTTGTGTTCCTGCTCATGAATAAGTCAGTATGTGTGTGTTTAAGTGCAGGTAATATGTGTTTGTGTGTGAGTGTGTGTGTGAGTGGGAGGAGGAGGCTGTGCGGTAGCTGCTCTGTGTCCAGAGGTGAGGTAGAGCCTGTTAGCACAGAGGCAGTCTTGGAGCCACAGCCAGAGGTGTGCCCACATTGAGGTAAAAAAAAGAAAAGAAAAAGAAAACGACAACAATAACAACAAAACAGCCAGTCCGCCAGCCTGCTCTGCCTAAGCCCATCACTATATGTGTGTGTATGTGAATGTATATGTGTGTATATGTGTGTGTGAGTGTGTCACACCCAGGGCAGCAGTAGCAGAACACACAGGACTGAACTGGACAAAGCCCTGAACTCACAAAGCCCTGCGAGGATGTTCAGGGCAACAGCACTGCAGTGCATATAGTAATGAGGCATTCGAGTTATCTGAGGTGTGTGCTATATGTGTACGTGTGTGTGTGTGTGTGTGTGTGTGTGTGTGTGTACTGGGCCTGGAAGGATGGTAATACTAAATCAGTGCTCTTCAGATGGTCTGAATAAACAAGGAGACCACATAGGGATTCAGACAACACCTTTTTAAACTCTCTTGAGCGCGTGTTGTCTATGGTTGCTTCTTTTTTAAACTGCCAGTTTAAGGTGAAAAAACAGCAATAGTGCCGTACGCCATTATCAGCTGATCTATCATGATCCAGGAAGCCTTCTCTCTGGAACCAATGGAGGAAAAGCTAGTTTTGGTGAATGTACAACATTCCAATTCACTAGATTAACACATGGTTGCTTGGCCATAGTCTGGCTCACAGGCTAAAGTTAGCATATGAAGATGCCCTGTCATAAAGTTACCCTTACCCTAACCCTACCCCCTAAATTCTTGTTTTCCTATTTTTAAACAAATTTTCAACATTTTTTAAAGCCTGTATATCTTTATTTATTATTATTATATATTTATTTGTATATAGTTTTTTTACCCACACATTTTGGCCCCCTGCATAACAAATAATTAGCGCACCACATTATTCACTGGCTTAATGGATTTATCTGGAAAAGTTATTGATTATCATAGTTATTGATTAACTACAATAATGTAATATTTATTTTGTATATGTCAGTTGAATATGAATATTTATTGTTGTTAATGCTGTCCCATGCTTATTTACTTGTCTATCAAATGATTTAGCCCATCTCCTAAGAAGCGTGTCCTGTCCTGCCTTTTTAAAGCATGAGAAGTGACACATTTAAAAAGACTGTGCCTTTTTTGGCCCTTTTTGGCCCCTCTAAGAAGAAAAGTTTAGGAGCCCTGCATTTTTAATGGATTAACAGATGAATCTGGAAAAGTTATCATTTTCTAAATATATTATCTATTTATTTTTCTACATGTCAGTTTCAAAATGTTTGTTGTTGTCTCGTGTTTAACAACCTGTCAACCAAACAAGTAGACCCGTCACGCCTCTTTTAAAGCACGCAATGTGGCACGTTTAATAAGGCGTCATCTGAACCCCCCATTAGCCTGCCTAAATTTCTTACTGTCTCTATGGACCTGGGTTTCTGAGCCAGCCTTTTACTCTTGCCCTCTCTCTCCGAGCCCCCTCCTGTGCTCTGCATGCTGCAGTGTCTTTCCTAGGAGACAGAAGGGCTCAATTATCATTCAGATCAGGCCTGTGTGCTGGCACAAAAAACCCAGGCAATGACAAGGCAGAACCACACACTAAGAGACCAAGGTTGCACTGTGTGTGCATGTGTGTGTGAGTGTGAGCTCCTGAATGTGCACTGAATGCAGACCAGGTACATTTCCAAGGGTCTACATTGAAAGGAAGTTATGTGCTGCGTGTGTGTATTTGTGTGTATGTGTGTGTGTATATATGTGTGTGAGGGAGGGCATATTTCCTAAAACATCCCAAATCCTTTCGAGAAGCTTTATTTAAATATAGCACCTGATTTGGTTCAGAAATATCCTCCTGCTCTGCACACAGGCTCACTGTAATTAGTTTGAGTGTAATGAGGTCGGTTCAAGTCTGCTCCAGATTAGCAAAGAGCTTCGACGAACTATATCATGTGACATTACTAACGTTGATCCGGTCACACGACGTGTATACGAGAAGAGTGACACTGGTGATCACTAGTGGTACCAGGATTATTTACACTATCAAATTGAACTGACCCACTGGTTAACACAAATCCCTGCCGTTTTCTCGGTAGGGCTGCCAAGGCCGTCGTCTAGCGGTAAGCTGTCCAATCAGTGAGGACCCACAGACGCGCCTCAGCCGAGCGCTCCGCGCCACAGAGCTGCTCTAAAAAAAGCTGGTGTGAGAGTAGTGCGCTGTGTGGGTTACGTTTGCTTAAGTGTTCTTACATGAGGTTAGATGTCTGTGTGTGTTTTTATGTGTGTTTATTATGTGTCCATAGCTGAGGTTCAGGTAGACCAGTCTAAGACATAGCGCAGAGACAGAAGGGCCACCGGTTAAATTGACTGGCAGGGAGGATCTAGGGTAGGGGTGGAGAAAGTGAGGACTGAGCATTCTGTAGAAAAAGAAAATAAAAAAAAGAAAAAACCTCCAGAGATTAACCCCTTCCTGACTGGGACCCCCGCCTCTGCCGTCACTGCTGCTGCTACTGCTGCTGGTGAGTTTGACGCATGGGGAGGAGGGGTTTGGGGTGTTTGTTTGGGGGAGGAGGGAGGTGGTCAGGTGGAAGGTAAAAAAAAAAAGCGCAGGTTCCTGCCGCTCTTTCTTTCTCTTCGGTCCAGCTCTCACACCTCCTGGTCCTCGAACACCTCGAGGAAGAGTGGAGGGAAGAGCTCGGTGGGACACTCCACCTTCATGTGCAGGAAGCGGCTGGCGTGGCAGGCTCCGATCATGCGCAGGTCCGTCACCTTCATCAGCAGCTTGGGCCAGAAGTGTGGAATGTTGTGCTTGCGATAGTTGATGTAGTGTTCGAACGCCAACAGGTAGGTCTCCTGGCATTTCTCGATCTTCTCCACACACGTCAGGCCTGACCGGTCTGGAAAGGAATGGAATGAAGAGGAAGGAAGGAAGGAAAGTCAATGTCAAGGGTAGCTACAGTCTTCATCTCAATAATCAGGTATTGTGGCAGCTTTCAGAATTCATTCGAGCCCAAGAGCTATTCACACTAAAGCAGCAACTAAGGATTATGTCTGTAACTGATTTCCAACTAATTTTATACAAGCATAACAGCTATTACACCTCTTTTTTAATCGTAAATTATTCTATTAGGGTTTTTAAAAAACAGTAGAAGCCATATCACCCCTATACTTCATAAATTTTATCTGTGTATATATAAGTGTATATCTGTGGGATATAACTTCAGCCCTAATTCAGATCCTTTTATTATGTTGTGTTGGTCATTACAGTTGGCAGAAGTTGCCCTGTGCTGGCTTTTTACGTATCAGAACAGCAGGTCCTGGACAGTTCGAGGCTGGGCACTCACCCGAGCTCATGAGCAGCACAGCCTGCAGCAGTGCTACCTCCGTGTCATCCAGGTTGAACTGAGCCAGGCTCTTTCCCAGGTCAAAGATGGCGTCGGACACCACTCCCAGCCCTCCGTTCTTCAGCTGCTCTCGCTTTACTGCCATCTCCCCACTCAGTGTTAGAGTTTCGCTCTCTGGGTCGTACCGCACTGCTGCCCGCAGAGACATGATCTCCATGCAGCAGCCCTTCAGCAGGATGATCTGATCCTCACAAGGCAGCTGTACACAATATATTTACACACCACTGCATCATGTGAGCATATCATTACTAATTGATATTTATCAGGCATTATGGCTCTTATGTCACTGCTTATTCAATATTCACTCTTTTATTATGTTATCAAAAGTAAAATATACTGAAAGAGAAAAGGATGACAAAAAGAACATACTCATCTGAGGGACCGTGGCAAAAGACTTAACAGTGTAATAAAAGCAATGATCCAATCTGATAAACATACTTACTGTAGAATTTACTACTCATTAAGTACAAGTTACTCTCTTTGTAGTGTAACAATAAAACATATCGCTGCAGTCGGAACAAAAAAACATTTTTCAGCTTTTGACATAATTTAAAAGTACCTGTTGCGCTTCACATTGTGTGTAAATGTCATGATCAAGGGACCAAAAGAAATGACCCAACATTACTTGGGCAAACACCTGGTTACCTTGACTTACAAAGTATGCTTTTTTTCTTTCTGCTGTAAAGTTATCATTTTGTTCAGACAGCAGCAATATATATGTATATTACCTAGAAAAATACATATATTTAAGAGTAAATTACACAAACGTCACACAAAATAGATATTACAGTAGTATATCAAGTACTTCATTCGTAATTTTTTACTTCTGTTGACCTACTGCCATCCTTCATCATTTAAATCTTAACCAACTAGTTTCAACAGCTGTTTTCTGTGTTCCCAAAGGTTTCAGTGATATTATGTTCCTCTTCAAAGAGACACTAACATTTACATCAGCAACTACCAAAACACACCTTAGATGCCTTGCTAATTCTCTCTATCACTAAAATGGCTAAAGCAGATATGACTGAGAAAATAAGTGAACTGACAACCAGGCAAGACCTGGCATATCACCAAAACTATCACCATCAGATAAACTGCACTTAAAGGTTTCATATTTGCGAGACAGGAGAAAAACAAGTTTTACTCTTGTCTCAGATCTGAACGCAGTTGGGGTTAAGTTAGATGCCTTGGTCAAGGGCACTTCAGTCACGTCCTTTGGTTCAGGGAATTGAACCGGCGACGTTCCGATCACAAGGATGGTTCCCTAACCTCCAATCTATGACTGCCCCCTAAAGGGGTAGTACTTTATATATTTTCAAATTCATTTTGCATGAAATCTGAGATGTTCAGAATGTATCTGACCAAAAACACTAAGCAGAGAGAGTGGCTGGTTCTCACCCTGCCAGACTGTGTGTGCAGAACTGTGTACATTCTGTGTGCAGACAATAACAAAGTCGCTGCCATAGGTGGGATGTGTAGTCTACAGGGCAAGAAATGTACACACTTGCTGTTGAAGCTGTGCTGCTGTATGCTAAATATGGACAGTATGCCTCATAGCAATGACTAATATAGCACTCTACAGGCAGACACACACAGTGGTCCCCCTCAACCACACGCAAGAAATTTCACTGATCCCAAGCCACACACATGTGTTCAGCCACTTGTCTACACATACACAAGCATGCACATTCACACCAAGCTAAAAAAATGTTTAATTTACTCTTTCCCGGTCATGTGAGTAAAAACTAGTCAATTAAAAAATATTAAATAGCTCTATGTATTAGTGTTACTGCTGCTGCTGTTCAAAGGGTGACTGCGTTCGGTAATGTGCACAGCAACTAGCAATTATGCCACTAATTACAATGACAAACAGCACAACAACAGCTCACAGGTTCATCAGCTAATTAGACAGATGCAAACACAAGGCAACTATAACAAATCCAGATAAAGATCCATATTGACAAGGATCAAACACCACACACACACACACACACACACACACACACACACACACACACACACACACATCATTACTACATGAATTCACCATACACACAAATAGACCCATACAAGGCATACATGCATTGTAGACTAGGGCTGGGTGACATGGCTAAACACACAGTATCACTGTAAGTGAAAAATAATTTCATGATAAGCAATACGTCACAATATTTATTTTATCAAACACTTGATAAGTTATCTAACATTGGTTAAGAACCAACAACAGAGAACCAGCAGTGCCCCACATTACAGATCAATTTTATACACCCTTTCACTTTCACCCTTTCAACTTTGTGCATGATTTTGCTGCACTACATTCTAAAACAGGCCTAAACAAGCCTAAACATGCGCTCTTTTTCATGATTGATTCATTTTGGTCAGTCTTTTACAAGTATCAACGACATCCACAATATTGTTAGAAAAGCATATAGTTGACATACTGATATGTAATTGATCACGATGATGATAAATATAGACATACAGCCCAGCTCTAGCTCTACTGTGGACACAATGTTCCAGTCTTATATAGGGTTAAAGTTACACATGTACACACTGGGCACCCACCTCCGAAAACATGGGCAGTTTTTTGGCAAAGTCAACGACGCGTGTGATGGCAGGGGTGATGATCTTGGTGAACTCACTGAAGGCCTCCAAGTCCACCTTGTCCCCATCTGACGTGGCAGCTACCGGTGACTGGCCGATGTCTTCAGGCTAGAAGCAGAACACAGACATTTAGCACAAAAAAAACAGTCAAAAGTCAACACAACCTTTACACATCATGGTCCTCTGACAATGTGCCCACTGCTGCAGAGATAACCTGTTAACACCTGTTAAAAAACTGTTAAAAGTTCTATATAAACTAGAAAAGTGCATCTCTTGAAGAAAATGCAGAGTGATTGCACAGATTAAGCATTGCTAGGCAAAGGGTTACTAAGGTATTGTAGGTAGTTGCAAAGGAGTTGAAAAGTGCTAGCGTATTCCAGGTAGTTGCTAAGGTATTGCTAGACAGTTGCTATTGTATAATGGCTGGCTGCTAAGGTGTTGCAAGGCGGTTGCCATGTTGTATAGGGTGTTAACTGAGTGGTTGTTAAGAAGTTGTTGAAAATTAAAGGAAGTTTACTGAAGGAGTTTGGGTCAGTACGCCTGTGGATTAGACACATAGAGGAGTGCAGGTCAGTATGTCTGTGGATTAGACACATAGAGCAGTGCAGGTCAGTATTTCTGTGGATTAGACACATAGAGGAGTGAGGGTCAGTTTGGGTGTGGATTACACACATAGAGGAGTGAGGGTCAATTTGGATGTGGATTACACACATTGGAATGCAGGACAGTATCGCTGTGGATTAGACACATAGAGGAGTGCTGTTCAGTATGTCTGTGGATTAGGCACATAGGGGAGTGAGGGTCAGTTTGGGGGTGGATTAGAGGACCTGCTCTAAGTGAGTACATGCAGTTTGGTGAATATATGCAGTTTGGTAAAATAACAATAGGAGATTATATACAGAACAAGGGATAAACAATGACAAACAAATGACCATTGGATTTTGCAAAACTTTGTCTTTTGGTTGATCAGAATGACCATAAGTGATGTGCCGTAAAACATGAAAGGGCTCCTATGGGCAGAAAAATTGATAACAATGAGAATAGCAGGTGGAGGACAGCACGATTCTAAAAGCTGTATACAGTTCGGATTAAGGATGCACTGCAGAAGAAGAAAGCCGGACAAAATAATAATAGTGATAAAAATAAGAATAAAACTTGCCATCGGATAAAGTGTAATAATAACAGCCAAAAAAAAATCAAGACATCGTTTTGGAAGCCTTATTTGTTTTTGACTCTTGGAACTAATGTCAGCAAAGTCAAATCCTGCAGGCCTACATTACAGCTCTATGGAAATGTTTGAACACCCCAGTCTTGTGTTGTGATTTTCTAAGTGAAAATAACTTTTCACCTTTACACCTCCTCTAGAGGGGGCGAATATTTATGTGGCATTTCCTGTTTATTTTAGAGCCTAGTATCTTTTTAATTGCTGATTTTAAGTTTGTGGGGGAAAAAAACATGAAATATAAAATGTGCCATAACTGTCACACAGACAGCATTTTATGTTTTATTGTGTTCAGCAAATAAACAGTAATTGTGCATTAAACTGTGCAGAAGTGTTAACTTATTTTCACTACAACAAAACATGTCATTTTAAACTTTAGCATACGGCTGTATGTGTAATGCAAAGCCACAATATTACACACTGTACTAGAGGAAAAAGAAAACATGCAGTGCAGTGGCCATGACGCAGGCCGAGCTGGGACTGTTCAGGGCTACTCCACTGCAGAGCAGTTAGTGTTGACTGATGAGGAGTTCACATGCTCACAATAGCCTCTCTGTTCAGCCTCGAGGTGGACAATAGGTCAACACTACACAGGCAGCGCAAAAGCAGAACTCAGGACTGCGGCTTTCACAACAGCATTCACTCACACATCGGGAGGTATTGTGTGCTCAAGGCTGTTTTTCAGCATCCAGGAGAGGTTTTTGCAGCTACTGCGAGTTTGAACGATAACAACTTTTGAGTCTCTATGATTCTTCTGATACAAAAAACAGCCGTAAGATCATCAGAATGTTATAACGTGACTTCTGTATGAAACACGGCAATAAGACATTAGATGGAGGAGTGCACAAAGAGAGAAGAAGGAGGAAAGATGGAATGTGCTGGGGAAAAAGGCTAAGATGGGCAGAGAGATTGAGTAGATTGGCATTTTGTTGTTACAGGGACAGACTGAGGAACAAGGCACACAGGAGCAGAGAGGTTATGAGGGGAGGAGTTGAAATCTGCCTGTACCATGATTAGAACTCGGGCTCCGGTGGTCACTCACCAACAGCAGTTCACTGCTGACAGCTGGAGTAAGCCGATGCGGCTAAGTGGCAAAAACACATTCATTTTCTCTGTGGACTAAGCCAGTAAGTAAAGTCCTTGTGGTTTTGCAGGGTAGATTCCCCACTTCCACACTTTCTGCTAAGGAAAGACGACCTCTAATACAGTAGATGTCCTTTCTAAAAGCCTTCTCCTCACAGGATCATTTCATTATAATGCGTCAAAAGAGCGTCTCTGATGTGTTGATGGACAACAGACACCAACGCGTTGCAAAGCATGAAAACTGATTAGATTAGGGAATGTAATTAGATCAGGGCTGCAGTGGACATTCCATCACCATCTCTTCACATTTCCTTCAGCTCAGTGCTAACGCTGCTAACACCTATAGGAAGGGCTGAGCACAAACAACCTTTACATCTGTAAGATAACAGAGTACATAAACGAATATTACAACAGCAATATGAAAGGGAGAAAAATACAAGAATACAGAATCAGTTTTGTGAGCACACCAGGGACAATGTGCAGAATGCCAAGCATAACTACAGTCGTCTCGAGAGGGGCCGCTTTGTTTATGACCTTCAGCACGTGTCGTTAGAGCTGCGTGACAGAACAGGTCAAACAAAGCCAACTTTCTCAGCTCAGAGAGAGAGAGAGTGAGAGACACGGAAGAGTGAGGGAACTCTTCTTAACTGCTATTAAATGAAATAAGTGTGGTTTGACTATAGGTTGACTATATCGCTAGGTACTGGTGTCGGGTATTAAAATGGTTTTTTTTTCTGCAATATATTGTAATATGAAAACGGAAAGAATGAATCATTCTAAAATGACTGATGTGATGATGTTAGCTATGTATTTCATTCAGCAGGGTAGTAAAGTGTTGGAGTAGTTTAAGCACAATCATATGAATCTTATTACTATGTGACATCAGATCAGTTTTTGCCAGTTTTCAACTTTTTAATATCAGCATTGGTACGGAAAAAGAAAAAGTGGTATCATGTCATGTCAAGCTGACACAGTTCAATGACAGGCTAAGCCTAGCTGAGCTTCGACTGGTGCTTTCATTAGTGCTTTCATTAGTTTACCGTCTAAGTCCTTATGAGGACTTGTGAGTGTGCACAGTACTGTGCAAACGTCAGAGACTGTTTGTTAGATGATGCACTTGCACACGGAAGTTGAAAGTCAAAAGAAAACAAGTTTCTAAAAACAGACATATGAATGATTGAGATACAGAGAAATTGGGACTGTGAAAGTGAACTGAAGCTGTAAAAGACATGGCAGACAACTAAAACTGTCACCATCACAGAGACAGTGCTTTTCATCTTTAAGGTACAGTAGTAAATCAAGCTCCACAAATGTTCCAACTCTGCAAAAATCCACAGGTGTTTCTGACCATCCCTCCACCGTGAGAAGACTCCACTCTGAAAGGAGTCTAAAAGGATGTGGAGCTGTCGAGCACTTGTTACTGAGGAAGTAGAGCCAACTTCTAAGACTGTACTAGAAGCTGTAGAACTATCCCTGCAGATTTCTCGAAAAGAATAAAAGGAAGTCTCTTGGACAACAAACACTAAAACCTTTACTAGATAACCTGTAGTTGATGAAGTTTCTGTTAAAAATGTTTATATTCTTTATGTCTGCTTACGTTCCTGACACAACATAAACAGCATGTACCTTTTGGTCGCTTTACTGGACATTAAATAAATGAAGGGTGGTCTCGGACTTGTATACAGTACTGTACAAGTGTGCAGCACTGGAGTAAGATGTGTGGGTCCTTTATTGGCCACTGGGAGCTCCCTTTCTCTCTCTCTTTTCTATCTCTCTCAGTTTCTTTCAGCAGTGAGCAATGGACCCATCTCCCTGATCATCACAAAGGCCCTCACACACACACACACACACATACACACACAATCTAGAGGAATTATTATTCAGAAGCTTCCCCCTGTGAGTCTTTCTGAATGGAAGAGGAGGCTGATTGTGTATTCCTATAGTGAGAGGGAGAAAGAGAGTGTGAAAGAGAGAAATGGAAGTGAGTACAGTGATGTGGGCTCTCAGCAGGCTCCTGGCCTGGCCCTGTTACTGGTGATCTATTTGGGCTGTAAAGGTTATATATGTATGCTGAAGTCCTTTATGGTGCATTTTATAGCATTTCTCCATCGGCTGGAGCAGTGGCTCTCTCTCTTTCTCTCTCTCTCCCTCTCTCCCTCTCTCCCCTCCTCCCTCTCTAGTTAATGTTCATCTGGGGTTTGATAGCCCTCATATTGGTTTTGGGTTTTGAGTGGGAGGGGGTGGGGTGAAGACTGAGCGAGAAGGGTAAGTAAGTCACTGTTGTTTAGTGGGATGGATTCCTTGCTCCACACTTGTTTTGCTGTGCTAAAACAAACTCTAATATGTGAAATAGATAACAAAATCATGTGTGATGACACTTTTTGTCTCATGTATATAAGCGCATCATTGTGTCAAGTAAAACAACAAAGAAAAAAGGTAAAAAAAAAGTGTCATCATTAACTGTGATTGCAAGATTAATTTTTAACAGCATTGGGCCACGTTCATAAGGACACCTCTTGCCATTGAGTTCAATGACAATAAAGTGTGGATGAACAATAGATACTATAACTATGCATTACACGTCCACTGGCACTTTTTCTGGCTGCATTCTGCCATGCTGGATCCTTCAGCTCGCTGCTGGTGACTGTTTTTCTGTTGTTTTGGTTTTAGGACGAGCCAGCTTTTTGTTTGTTTTTTGTGTAACAGATGCTTGTAATGAGAATAAAATACCTACCAGTAACCTTTAAGGTCTATATGACTTAAAATTTGCTTTCCTGCTCAAAAAACATTAATTTTAACCAATCATATGTAGTGCCTTCAAATACTTGTATACAATTATGTACAAAACCAGATACGCTCATTATTGTGAGCGCCATTGTTCCCCCTCTCTACCATTGTAGAAAGTCTGGAGAATGTTTTTCTCTTGGTCATGGCAGTTGCATTCATGAAGTTGAGATCCGCCGCTCATCATGCATTGTGAGTGGCAAGCAGACGCATAGCGTTAGTCAATCACGTCAATGTTGAGCAAGATGAATGAGTAACCACTGCTATCCAGAGATGTTCAACTGAACTCTAAAGATCTACACAGCTCATGCCTGGTTCATTGAATGTCAAACTTAAAGAGAAGCAGCTGTTTAAGCTTTTAAACATTTACCATTCACATGATTCCCAGTCATATAAGCAAAAAACATGAACCTCCGCCCACAAACATGCCTACCACAAACCAGACACACGCATCAATGTGCTATATTCTGATTCTTTCATTAGTCTACTACTTCTTCATCCTCCTTCCTATGTTCTTCCTATATCGTGCTGCTACCCTGCTCAGGAATTAACATTACAGCCTCTTCTGTGATTTCATCTCACTATTGTTTTCCATCTTTGCATTTTCTCTCACTCAAGCTTCCCCATCCCTGTCCATTTACTGCCCTTCTCTGATCTCCGGTTTTATTGTCTTCTCAGAGTAGGAGGAACCACTTCTGACACTGCAGACGAATGCTTGCGTTCTCAGCATGCACAAGTGACGGATTATCCTTTCTGACAGATACACCAGATCTCATGCACGCACACACATGCGCACACATATGCGCCCTCACACACACAAGCACAGACAGAAGATTTGACTTATGGTGACTCAGCCCCAGTCAAACTAAGGAAAGCAGCTGCAGAATTATGTAACTATAGCTAAACATTGCTATGCCATCATCTAAACCTAAACAAGGGGGAAACGTTTTAAATGAAAGACACATTTTGTTTAGAAAGGCGGTTCCTCAAATATGCCAAATATGAAGTTATATCAAAATATACTCAAAAGACGCATACGGATATGGTTTCAATGTCATATCAAAACCTTGTTTTTTCGTTCACCACTTGAAAACAACAGCTGCCTTTCCCATTGTGTGAAAATTGTCATCGCAAATGAACCAACAGAACACCCAAAATTACCATCAATAAAATCAAGTTACATTAATGTACATTAGTGTCAAGAACACTGACCAAACAAACACCAATGTTTGGTTGGGTGTGCCATACCAGGTAACAGAATGTACTAGAATATACTGACCATTCACAATATTCCAGAATGTTCTCCCTTATTCATGCTGTACTAGAATGTTCATCTTCACTCACACTGTTCTAGAATGTTCTCCTTCATTTACACTTTTCTAGACGCTTTTTTTGTTCTACCCAACTCAAACTGTTCCAAAATAATCTCCCTGTCCCCATTTACACTGTTCCCTTCTCCCTTCTTCCCCTTCACACTGTTCTAGACTCTTGTTTCTCATCCACACTGCTCTAGCATCTTGTCCTCCACTCACACTGTTCTAGAATCCTCTCCTTCATTCACATTGTTCTAGAACAGGGATCATCAACCTTCCTCCTAGAGACCCTTCCCCACGTAACACTAACGCATCTGACCCAATATCTAAGACAAGTACTAACATTGGAATGTTGCTGTTTCTTGGGTCAGTGTGGTCTGGGGTTTATAGAGTTACCCTAATGTGAAAGTTTTGATAGGACAGTGATAAAGGACTGAGTTAGCACTACTCACCAGGAACTTGCGTTTCTGTTTCCAATGAGAGCCCTGTGCGTTAGTGTGGCGATGAGCCTCCGTCACCATGCGGATCAGCTCCCACTCAGAGCCTGTGGGCTCCGGTCGGTTCTGCAAAGTCTTCACCATCTCCTCTTTCTTCCTCTTCTCCCTGTTCTCCTCTATCAGACGCCGCTTTGCCACCCGCTTAGCCTCATCCAAAACCACTGCAGTGAGAGAGAGAGGAAAGAGAATTAGAGTCAGTGTGTTAGAGGGTATATAGGTTAGGAGTCTGCAATGAATCAAGGCACTTAATGGAGAAAGATTAAAAACACACACACACACACACACACACACACAAACACACACTCTCTCACAATGACCATGAAAATGAGAGTTTGACAGATAAAAACAATGGCCTTAACAAAGAAAAGACAAAAGAGGGGAAAGAATGAGAGAGGGTGACCACTGGAGAGTAGTCAAAGAAAGCATAGGAGTGAGAGAGATGCATAAAGAATTGCTGGAAGCCCCGGGGAGAGAGTATGCAGTGCGGGTGCAACATGTGCGCTGCAGGTCCGAGCCATATGGCCGTCTGTACACTGACCCCTCAACCAGCATTGCAAACTGAGATTCATTTACACCTGCTGTCAGCACACAAATATTTGAGTGTGTGTGTATGTGTGTTATTGTACATTTTCAAGACAATAAATAAATGAAGAAATAAAAAAGATAGAAATAAAAAGAAAGACAGAAAGAAAGAAAAAAGGTAATTCTAATAAAACAGCATCAAACGGAACTGAAGCATCATATTTATATAATGTATTTGATCAGTTCTATATGGTACAACAACAAAAAACAAACATTCCATTATTTTACTACTTATTATTATTTTTTTTAAGCTACTTGGATGGGATTAGGTTTATCAGGGAGGTGTGGTAATGCCAGTTTACGTCTGTAAAATTTATCACCGGTCTCAGTATAAATGACAGAGGTGGGAGTGGCTACTGGACTTTTACACCAGAAAAGACTCTGGCCATTTAGCATCGCCATCAGCACGGGAATTTACAGTAAACAGTCATCTTGGCTACATAAAATCTAATAACATTTAAATTCAATTAAAATAAAATTGATTTTAGCCACAGACAACAAAAGTAAATGTTCATATGAGGGCCTCCATATCAAAGAAACTCAACAGGAAATTATAGCATTTTTATAGATCAGTGTGCATTCACAAGGGGGTTAATATACCCTGATCTTATTTCTACTGCTTGTTTTACTAATGTAGGAGTTCACAGTCGATAAAGAAACTGACATGTCACATTCAGACGGGACCAAAATCACTACAGAACACCAGTACAACTTCCATTACCCCATCTCCAAATGTAAAATGAATCCTGTTTAAATGGGGCTTAATTCTCCTTCTTGAATATTATCTGTTTCTTATTACTGACATATATCTCTTTTGCTATTGCTAATTTGAAAAAAAATATATACAACAAAAAAAAACCTCAATGGCTGTCAATGTGTTGTGGTAAGGAGATAAAACTGTGTATATGTGTATATACATATGTGTGTGTGTGTGTGTGTGTGGTTTGTGCATGACCCCATGTCCTGACATTGTACAAAAACAAATGTGCATGTTTGAAGGAACTAAGTTGGACCATATGTGTTTGAGGCAGGTTGTGCTTTGAACTAGTTTGTTGGTGAAGGCATGACAGCGGAAGATAAAAAAAATAACTTACAGTCCATGGCCATGCCCACAGCAATGCACTTCTTGAAGCGACAGAGCTGGCACTGGTTGCGGGTGATCTTGTCAATGATGCAGCAGCCATCATATTTGCAGGAGTAGGAGGGGTGCAGGTTTTTCTGGATGGTGCGCCGAAAAAATCCCTGACAGAGACGGACAGTGAAAGAGTGAAAGACAGAGACATGCTGTTAAAAGTCTTGTTTTCTCTTATGTCTCTCTCTCATTCACACATAAGGTCAGACGGAAGTGGGTGAATGATCAATAATGCCAAAGATAATTTCATACAGGCTTTTATTGATGTCTACAAACTGAAGAATAACAGGAAACTGATCTCAAGTATTTACAGAAGTATACAAATAAAGATACTGTATATATCAAACTAACATGACAGAAAGAATGTAATAAATCAATCCCAGATGAAGAATGTGACAGCTTCTGTAGATGGATAGTATCAACGCCATATTCATAAACATTATAATAATCTTATTGTCTAAATGTCTGATTAGGTTTTTTACACCCCTAAACGAAAATCTCAAAGGAAGCCACCAGTGATGGTGCTGGATGGCAGATCACTTTCATATTTTTTGGAGGGATATCCAATAGTTTTTTTCTGGCAAGAGATTTTGGAATCAAGCTTGAGTTTCCACTAGTAAATGGAGTGATATTTTGGGACAATTCTTTAGTTAGCAGGGAAAAAAGAAAAATACTTGCTTAAAATATTGTCAGCCAGTAAAGATAACAAGAAAATAGATGTAGCAGGATCCCCCAACAAAAAACAACAACAACAATGAGTTGAAATTGTCTATGAAATGCATTCAAAGGAAAAACTCACTTTTATGTTACAAATGACAAAACATTGGGAAAATGGATTTTAACGTACCCTACTGGGGCAAGTATCACAAGTTAATAAGCGACTTTGTATGAGGTGTATGTGAAGTATTATATAATACTATGTAATCCATGATTTTTGGAAAATGACCTTTTAAGCAATTTAATACTACCTGCTAGATGGCATCTGTGTGTTTTTTTTTTTTATGTGTATCCATTTTTCTATTTATTCACTTTACACAAATATTAGTGCTTATTAGTGCTGTTTTGCTGCATCAGTGTCAGGACATACTGTATATACATATGTGCTGCAGAGCATTACACCACATAGACCTGATGCACATCACTTCAAAGAGATCAGTCTGAAAATAAAGTGAAAATGTAGGAAAGCTATGGCGAAGCACCGTATTTATTCATCGTAAAGGATAGAAAAAAATCTGCCGAAATACGCAGAGCTCAAACTCAGACTTCCTTGCTTTCCCTTGTACGCTCCACTAACTGAAGAGGAATATATGCAGTGTCTAAAGGTCATGGCTACATTCAAACTGCTATAAACCTGTCTTATAAACGTATACTGACTACATCTGACTCTGCGGGGCTGTATATGACAGTATGTATTAGAACACGACTTGTTGAAGCTAACATGCAAGTTCACTTGTCCAGGTGAAGCATCGAGTGGATTACTGAATCAAGGAATTACTTAGTCAAACAGAAATAGTGAAAGTCACTCATATATAGGAATGTATGAATTTCCAGAATGAAAAGTGTAATTATTAATTCCTTTTTGGAATGCTCCAAGGTTTCCAACCACTTGTCGCTTATGTGAACCTTTTTTAAGCTAGTTGGAAAAGTGTTTCTTTATGAACCTGCTTAAAAGAATGAAATGTGTTGATATCAATGCAAAAATAGCCTACTTTTAAGCAACTAAAATACAAGAATTTTATTTTTATTAAATTAAAATATGACTTAAGAAAGTAAAGCTTATAGCCACCAATGAACACTCGGGAGATACATTTTCTATTTACTTGTTATCTACATTAGCCTCTTAGCTCCACCACAGCACTAAACAGACCAACTCCAAACACCAAACATGTCTCGACTGATTGCCTACATCTGGAGCAAGGGGAAAAAGGTGTATATTTGTTTTTTGCCCAACTAATTCTTTAAAATGGCTGGCATGCTGTACTCAGTCTGCGAGTCATTTTAAGGGAAGCGGATGTGTTTTGGGAAAGAGAGGCCTATAGAGTCAAGAACTTTGTAAACTTTAGAAAGTATGGTCTACCACCATACTACATCATGCTGCAGTATGGACGGTTTCAAGTGTTGAACAGAAAAAACAGGGTAGAATTTCTCCTGGTCCCGCATGACTAAGTCTTCTTAGGATGTGCACCACTGAACCTTTCAGCAAGACAACAGCAAGCTATGCATTTCAAAGAAAAGTCTGAGTTCATCTGTATTTATCAAGAACTGACTTATTGAATGTGCTCATTGTGGATGGTAACCAATTTTCGATCTGCAAGTGACCTTGGGTCAAATGCACAAGACAGTACTTCTGTGCTATGGTATGGAGCTGGGGAGAACTTTGACCCGAGTGGTCAGAGTAAGGGCTGAGGAATGCAGCCCTCCTGTAATAAGTAACAACAACAACCATAATGACAGTTTAAGCATCTGTCTAGATTTTACACCAGCCAATAGTGGGTGGTCAAGAAATATATGGCCAGCGTGAGTGTCTTCTCTCACTTAATTGTGACAGCTAAGTGACAGTCACAACCAGCCCACTTATACTCAGCTTGTATATTTTATTCCCCACAGAAAAAACAAACAAACTGAGAATTGCAGAAAGAAAAGGATGCACTGGAGCAGCCCAGCAGAAAAGACACTATGTTGAATCCCAAGCATTAGCTAGGGGGGCATAAAGCCCCCGAGCATTAAGCTGTGAATCAGTAAAACAGTGTTCGCTGCAGTGATGAAGGACTATCATTCATTTGATACATTTGGGATGAGCTGGAGTTTGTGATCCAGAGCTAATACCTGGCAGAATGCTATCAAATCCTCATAGCAATGTTCCAACATCTAGTGTACAGCCCTCCCAGGAAAGTAGAGGGGGACAAACTTCTTATTAATACCCTCTATTTCAGAAGAAACGCTGTATGAACAGGTGTCTACAAACTTCGGAAGATAAAGTACATTTGACACAATTAAGAACTTAATCATACTTGACAACTTACAGTTGACAACAGACAATTCCATCAGTCAGTAAAATATTGCTATGGAAGCGATTTGCAAGATGACGCAACCGATGGTTGATAGGGGGGAATATATTACCAGAAAAAGCACAGTTTCTCATTTCTCCTCACTTCTTACCAGTCTAGAGGAAACACTGTTCAGCATCAACCTATTACGGAGGTGAAGGTGGAGCTCATTACCATCATCATCGCATTTTTTTTGTATTACATTTTTTTTTTTTTTGCTGCTGGGACTTGATTCACTATTATAAGTCACGCTTGTCATCAGTTTACTACTTTACCAACAGCTCTCGGTTAGTCAGCTGAAAAAGACTTGGCTGTAATGTTAGCTGAGATCAGTTTATCTGAAAGAGTGGCTGCCTTTCTCTGTGTACATATTAAGCAAAGTCTACGATAGCTTTCTGTGGTCTCAGTGTGGCTTAAATCTGATATCGTAATAACAAAATGCTGAGAGAACAGTGCTTGGAGTCATAGAGTTCTGGTATGATGTTGCTCCAGACTTGAGAATTAAAGTTGTGTTTAAAGTGTTCGCATTATACTGATCGTTATGACTGAAAGGCAGTAAATCCCCAGAGTGCTGCTCCAACAATCAACATCTTTGTTACATTATTCCAAAGACTGTGTGCCTGGCTTTAGGTCCTGTTGTGCTGTTTACCATGAAGAAAAAATAAAGCTAAACTGTTATTTACTGTGTCCATGTGTCTGCGTGAAGTGTGTCAGATCCTGGTGAGGAGTCCGAATTCACGTTCTGTGTGCGTACCTTCATTACAAACACGGTGGTGTTAAGGCTGAGTACTTGACACACTGTAAGTGGTGTGAGGGTGCATGTTCTTATCTATTAATCTTTTATATTTCATATACATGTTATTGTATTTTAGGTACACTCATTTTTATGTGCATTTTTAAGTACCAACACAGTCATATATTATTTTTTACACAACCATTTTCCAACCTCTCATTATTTTAGCATTAAACTTATCTCTTTGATAAGACTGACCTGATTAAGTCTGACCTCTGTTCTGACTGGCTGCCCTGCCTATTTCAAACAGCAGCCCAGACTGAAAAGTATAACTTCTGCTGTAGGCTGAGGAGGTAGATATGTGAATGTTGATTTTTGTGACATTATAGGAAGAATGAATTGAAAACTAGCTTGGTTTCCTTTTATGGACTGCATGGAATGGGGACTGAGCAGCACAGTATAGTGTTTGTACAATGCATCAAAGTCATTTATCACAAAAAGACTATTCCACAACATGAGCAGTATACAGTATAGCAGACAATATTATCAGTTATATGAATTGCTGCTCCTTTAGTATCAATCACAAAATGTTCCAACCCTACTGTGTATTTGTCAGTCAAGTAAAAGTGATGTGGGTGGGTTTTCCTACCTTGCAGCCTTCGCAGGTGATGCAACGGTAGTGGTAGCCAGTGGCTTTGTCTCCACACACCACACACGGCTCATCCTTCTCTAGATAACTGGGGATGTACCCTACAACACAGAGGACAGAGGGATAATAATACACCCACTCAGAAAGACACACACACTTACTCTTAGAACATGTGGGTTAAAAGCATTAGACACATAGTGAGTTGTCTAGCCAAAAGGCATATCACATGCTGGTCATGATGCAGATTTATCCTTCCTAAGCAGAAAACATTCTAAGCAATAAAAAACCTGAAATCATCAATTATTTCAGTGTACTACAGTGAAAGACCCATGTGGCAGACTAAATCCTGTGCTTTACTTTTTTAGTCCATAGATAAAGAGAAATATTCAATGCTGTACGGTCTTGTTTGCCTATAAAAGGTTTGAAGAGCCCTCAACTCAGAGAGCCACTCTGCAATAATCAAGCTTTGGCTTTGGTCTAAGTTGAACATTGAAGAGAAATAGAGACAGAGAAAGAGAGACAGAGAGAAATATACACACAAAGACATACTTTAAGCCAAGTGAGTGAACAAGCCTCTCTCCCTCTCTTCTAAACCAACTAACATGGAAAGAACACACTGTTCTTTTTCCATACTATAGCCTCCGACACTAAGCTACCACACTGAGGAAATAGCCTATTGACCATTTCTAAACTATATGTCCAGCAGGGTTTGAGTAGAGGACACTACAGTACACATGGCCTGCAAATGCACAGCACTAGATGACTGAAAACATCACATACGTTAGTGCCATTCAGGCTATGCCTTACTGAGGGGTTTCTCTATTCTGATAGAGAATGTCAGGCCTTTAAAAGCCCCTCTGAGACACAGAGCCTGGCTCTGTAAGCCACTGGTGACTGCATGGGTCAGGAGAGAAAATCAATAGAGCTGCAGGCAGGGAAGTTACAGATGCAACACCATTACGGTAGCCAGAGTGACTATACTAATAACAGATTCTCGCATGTCCTTCCGTTATCGTTTATTTCTGTTTCTCAGCTATGTATCCTTTCAGACCCACAGTGCTCTGCTGGCTTCTCACAGTAGGATGGACAGAAACATCTGTGGATTTTTTCAGATCTGAAACAAGAGTGGGCTTGATTTTCTCCTCACTCTCAAAGATGAGAGTACTCCACCTCTGATGGTGACAGTATTGGTGATCTATCAGGTCTGACACAGTAGTTAGGAGTGCCATTATCTCTTTTTGTTTAACTCCAGTTTTGCAAACTCCACTTATTTTCCTTTAACTGTTCCTTATAAAAGTGGATTATTTATATCTAAACTTCTACTTAATAGCCAGTTTGACTGGACACAAAAGAGGTGAAGGGTGGTACCTTTCCACAGACACCATATATGAAAAAAAATATATATATATTAGTAATCAGAGTTCATCAGACTCTGTTTCTTAAAAGGAACAGAGGACAAATAGGTCCCACTATGGTGTACATGTCAAATACCATTCAAATGTCCGGTATAAACAACAACAAAAAAAAAACAAAATCTCTTTGCTAGTATTTTTGTTGTCACATCAAGTGGTTGTTCTCTCTCTCTGTTGTCCATTGAGCAAGCATAGTGAGCGAAATATCTCATTTATCTCTGATAAATCATTCAGCCTTTCCAATGTTACCTAGGGTGACATCACTCAAGGTAAAAAAAACAGACCAAATTTAATTGTCTTATTTACTGTATGACTAATCTGTACAACCATATGTCATATGACATCACAGTGTGACAATCATGGCCTATCAATAGAGGAATTTGGCTTATTTGTCATGTTTTGTTTTCTAATTACAATTTTATAATATTTTTTATATGTAATTACTTTAATATTTATTTTAATGTACACTGAATTTGAAGACATACAAGTCTTAACAGCCAGGGCTCCCTATTAATAAGCGACAGACTCAATGAAAATGCATTGAGTAATCAGATTTCATCAACCCCTTCATAAGTTCTGTCATTAAAATGCATTGGAATATGAAAAAAGTGTTGTGACGTAAGCTCTGCAGCAGTATCACTGGCTGTTTGGCTAAGATGTCATGTGACATTTCTGCAGCCATTTGAGGCCAAAACAGGACATTTTCCCAAGAACTATAAGCAGTACAAACTACACACATACACATGCACAAGGCTCTTCCGCTACACGTGTTTAAAATATGACCCAAGCCAGAGTTTTATGGCCTCTTGACAGACTGCATGTGTCGCCTGCATTCCTACAAGCATTCTCCTCCAGACTCTCACATTCTCTCACTCCCTGATTCTAACCTCCCCAACTCTCCCGCTCTTTGTCTTTCTCTTTTCCTTTCTCTCCAAACGCTCACCCTGACCCATGCTGTCACTCAGGCTGTGCATTCCTCCATGCAGAATGAAAGAACGAGAGGGAGGGATTTATTTCAGCGGATGACAGATGTGTTGTAGGTTTCCCACTCCTCCTGCATGCGGGTGATAAATATCCAGCCAAAAGCAAACTGACAGAGGCAGGAATTATCTTCTGTGGCTTCTGTGTACTCCTCAGCGATCAGACCTGTTGTGGTCTTTTCTCTGCTATCCTGCAGTCTGCTTCTGGCCAGCTGTGAAAGGATTCAAGGTGAAGAGCTGGCAGAAGAATCAACGGGCCTGGAAAAGAAATCTGTGAGGCCTGCCACAGCAAAGGATTGGTGGTGGTGGTGGTGGTGGTGGTGGGGCAGGTCTTGAGGAGTTGAGCTTAGGTTTCTGGGACAGAGCCGATGGTGAGGGAATGAGATCTTCAACAAGCTTCCCAAATCTCCTCAGAAACGTGTGCTGTGAAACATGCTCCCGGAGGAGCGGAGTCCAGCCGAGTTTCAGCATCTTTAAAAGTGTAACATAGCGATATGATATCTGGAATCATAATAAAACAATGAACGCTCAAACTTGAGTTGAAATGTAAAACTACTGCAGTACACCCTTCCCTCTGTTTTGAGCATTTCCCATCCGCTGTCTATAATTGAAACCATTGTCCATGAAAAAAGCTAAGCATTATGGTGCATGCTAAAGTGGTCCTGGAAGACCCCTAGCCTTGCTCATTTTGGTGTTTTCCTGCCAGAACCCACCCACTTCAACCCAGAAAGAGTTTGCTGATAAGCGGATCAGTCGGATCAGGTGTGTCGGGAGAGAGGGACACACTCAAGTGTGTATTTTACATTCTAGCAAAGCAAAGTGAGTTGATCCAGGCATATTGGATCACTGGATCACGTATCTGCTACATTAAGCCTACTTCAGCCTACTTCTGATTCCTTTTTTGTGATCTATTCACATCACTGTCATTTAGGTGACACAGGAGCATCTTCCAAGGCAGTGATGTACCTTCTAAGAAATTAACAAAACAACCTAAAGCTCCACTGAAGTGGAAAATAATAACTTGTACTGTCTGTGGTGGAAGTGCATTGACTCCATGTAGGCTGGGTGCCTTTGTTCTGCTTACTGCAAGCAGCATGCCACTGGAAGCAAATACAAAATACAAATCATCAGGCCACTGCACATAATGCAGCGATACGCCACTGTAGCATATTAATGTTGACACTCTAACATGATTATTCAACAAAATACAAACAATACAACTTTAGAGTGCAAATTTAGAGTTTTACTAAAGAAATGCTAACTGTTAGCCAAATCATAAGAATCAAGCAATTTTAGTTGCCTACCTCACATCCTACCTCAGTTATGTGGCTGCAATGCTATATCTCCTCAGGTCAGATTAGAGGACAAAAATGCTTTTAGTAAGAACTAATAATGATAGGCAGTCATCAAATTTAGTTGCTGTACAGCCTGACCAAACTGTGCTGGACTTGAGTCCACCAGGACTTGAACTGATGATCCCTGCTCCAAAAGAAGGGCTGACACAGTGGAGATGAGCATGAAAAGTATATAATGCTGTGCTCATCTATTGGAGAGCATTATACCTTGAACTACTGTAGAATGTGAACAGGTTAAAGACACAGAGAGAGAGAGAGAGAAAGGGAGGGAGGGAGGGAGAGGGTGTGCTCTTACCAGACATGCTCTTCACCGAACACTGACTGTTCTTCCTCTTCCTTTTCGGGCCATCGAGCCACCTGTACACATGAGAGAAACAGAGGGAAAGAGTAAGAGAGATGTGGAGAGAACATGATGTAAGTACAGCAACATGAAAGCGCACAGGGACTTTAAAGCTCAACTTGAAGGGCATCGCATAATTCACGCAGACTCCTACAGAACAGGACCCAACTCTTCTCTCGTCTCCCCTCAGGCGGAAGCACTCCACTAACATGACAAACCTACCACTTCAATCAACATGACCACGACAGACCCAGAAACAAAGGCAAAACAGTAAAGAAGCAAAGAGGGCCGCAGATTCAGCCAGCAGCCCCCAATAGCTGCATCAGCGAGCATAACTGGGCTAAAGGGGCTGGTTCATGGCACCAAGCAAGGGGAGCCAGGGAACATATTACATAACACAGACAGCCCTAATAATGCAGCCAAAACAGTTAGCGCTCAGCGCTACATCTCTCTCTGCTCTCCTCCAGAGACTTCGGCACTCTGAATATTTGTTCCAGTAGCGGTGACACTAATGCTAACCAGGGCGACTATGCATCAAGGACAGATTTTCAAGCAGGCATGAAATAAAGAGTGCCATGTGCTAACACGTAAACAAGAATGGGCCACAGGGAGCCGAATGAACGTGACGCTGAACGTGACGCATCTGTGTTGCACCAGATGAAAACACTTTCCACTCTAATAAGCGTTATGTTTCTTTTGAAGGACGACCAGCCAATCCTGTCTCTCTGCGCCTTATTGAATCTTGGCTCAATTTGATACAATCTCTAATCTAATTGCTGTGATGATAAAAAAACAAGCAGCATGTGATGCCCTCTCTGAAACACGCAAGCCCGAAAATAAAATGCCATCTTTGTTCACAGAGTCTTCTGATGGGAAAACAGAAAAAACTGAAACAGAAATAACAACAAAGTCTAACACGGCAGCCCTGATCTGAGCTGACAGGGACATTTTACAGCTTTCACTGTACTGTTTTAACACATCTCTACTGGAAAACTATTCTTATGTCATTCACTAAGGCTGAATATGATTCTGCAAGGATGTAGGAGCCCCTTCACACTCTCTCTTTCTCTCTCTCTCTCTCTCTGTAGCAGTGTAAGGTAAATGTCACTCTTAAGCCTTGCTGTCTCCAGCACAATCTCTCTGATTTGCTGTCGCCCACAGCTTTACCAATATATCTGTCAATCATCCCACAGCCTTCTCTGTCCTCTCAAAAGCTTGTCCACATCAGCAGTGTCACACCCCAGAACACTCACAGATTCGCACACACACATATATATAACCCTGGACCAGCAGGCGCTCTCTAAGGACGCCTGTCCTGCAATGGCCTGACGGCCTTAAGGCGGATTTCACATTTTAGATTGGCACCACAGAGGACACAGGATGGGGATTTTAGGCACTGGAGGTGATGAACACTGTTATCAGCCTTACTTTAAATAAACAAAAGCCAAAGTGTTCTGTCAGTATGCCAAAAAAAAGAGAACAAAAAAACGAGGGAAGCAGATTCACACATGCACATAACCACTTCCAATCCCCTCCTGGCAAGTTATTTAAACTTGTAGTTATCATCTCACACCTGGCTGGGCTCAGTCAATGCTTCATTACGTTAATTCAGGTGGTGGATTTGGTCAAATCCATGCAAAGCTCGGGGGCACCCAGGACAAATCTGGGACTAAACTTTTTTTTTTTCTTTTAATGAGATATTTTTGGTCATATTTTTACTGCACTATATTAAATTAATTAATGAAATTCTATTAAAATAGAACAAATAAATAAATCAGCTTCAATCAACGCAGCGCCCCTCCTGCTGCAACAACATCATCAGAGTTTGTCCTCAAAGTGTGTTTACATTTATACATAGAGAGTGAGAGAGCATAAACAGACAGGGAGCACAGAGAGAGAGAGAGAGAGAGAGAGAGAGGTATTAGACCTTCTCCTATCCTGATCGATTTAAACAGAGACTTCAGGGAACACTTGCTAGTCAAACGGCGGGGAGGGGTAAGAGAGGGAAAAAAAAGTGAGGCTACTGCTTAGTTTTCCCAGAAAACATCAATTATTTCACATCTAAATGGAAGGACTACATGACTTTGCCATTAGCAGGAAGAACCCTCAGTGAGCTAACATCGTACAGGACCAGTTGCAGTTCGCACACTGTGACTGTAAGCAGAGCACTCCCGGTTCCGTTTTGTACCCAAAGAGCTGAGTACCAGCCTGTTTTGGCACGGTATAGAAATAATACAAAATTACTCATGAAATACTCATATGCGGCGCAGCTTACATCAAAATTTAAATGGTCTGACACCAACAAGCTGCTTGATCAAAGTCGCCCTTCCGTGCGCAGCTTCTCTGCAGAAGAACTGTCGAACATCAAACGCTTCCTCCAGACAAGCCACCAGCGCTACAGTGGAAACCAATCAACTGAACTCTCCAACTGAAGTGCGTGTAGTGCAGCGCAGCGCAGCGCAGCCACGGAAAAACAGAGCCCCTAAAAAACGTGCAGATCTGTGACAGGTGTGCATCTGTGTCTGTGTGTTTGAATCTTACCTGATAACGCAGTGTGAATGCAGAATGTGCATGGCTGAAGTAAGGAGCTCTGCTGGAGTTCAGACTGTGCTGTCTGGCCAAAGCTGCCACACTCACAACACTTCACTTCCACATCAACTGAGCTCACTGCAAACACTGACAGAGTCGCGCAGGCTGACGGCGTCTACTCGCGCATCCGCTCCCTCCTCTTGCATAAGCGCTCTCTCTCTCTCTCTCTCTCTCTATCTCCCTCTTTCTCTTTTTTGTAGTCTCTCTCCCCAGCTATGTGAGCCCCCTGTGACTGTCTTGTTCGCTATTTTCTAAGAATTCCTAGTCATAAAACTGCCATGCCCACTGTTTGAATCCTCTGTGACTATCAGCTGCTATTTTCTAAGAACTCCTCTCTCTCGTTTCCTCTCTCTTCTCTCTCCTCTCTCTCTATGTGTGTGTTTGTCTCAGTAATCCTGCTTTGGGACAGAGATTGGGAGATTGGGAGAGGGAGGTGGCATTAAAGACGGTTGAGTGAAGCTGGATGAGGGGCATAAATAAACACAGTGACTCAGTCGCCGCAAGCTATTGCATCTCTCATTTACACAAAATGAGTGCTTAATACAGCACTGCACATGTCAGTTAAACCCGGAATTCATAGATTTCCTCTCCATATTGGGATATCCAAAATCAGTGTGTTGGCCGATACCATATGACCAATATTTGATACCAGTACCCTGTAAAAAAATAACTTACCACACTGATTCATCAGTCTACTCAGGCTTTAGCAGAGCTCAGTAACACTGAGATTAATAACTGATCATCACACTGATTTATCAGTCTACTCAGACTTTAGCAGAGCTCAGTAACGCTGAGATTAATAACTGGTCATCACACTGATTTATCAGTCTGCTCAGACTTTAGCAGAGCTCAGTAACACTGAGATTAATAACTGATCACACTGATTTATCAGTCTACTCAGACTTCAGCAGAGCTCAGTAACGCTGAGATTAATAACTGGTCATCACACTGATTTATCAGTCTGCTCAGACTTTAGCAGAGCTCAGTAACACTGAGATTAATAACTGATCATCACACTGATTTATCAGTCTACTCAGACTTTAGCAGAGCTCAGTAACACTGAGATTAATAACTGATCATCACACTGATTTATCAGTCTACTCAGACTTTCGCAGAGCTCAGTAACACTGAGATTATTAACTGATCATCACACAGATTTATCAGTCTACTCAGACTTTAGCAGAGCTCAAAGTTCAGAACTCAAAGACAGACACATATTTTCTCTATTCTGAATATATAAAGAATCCTACTTCTTTAATTATGAATAAGCTTGGACAATATTGTAAATTTGCAAATCTATACCCTGCATTATTCCCTGAAGGTAATATGAGGTAATATGAGAAAACATCTGGGCACCTTTAAATATTGCTTAATAATTGTGCTTGAATATTGCAGTCATACTCTGCACTGCAGTGTCTTTGTTTCACTCATTACCAGACTGAACTTCTACATTCAGATCTTTCCATTAACATCAGCTTCCTGGAAAAGTATTGATTTGAGTGACAGCAGTGCTGAAGGCAGTCGGCGTGTGTGCTGTGTTCATGGTGAATAGAGCAACAGAGCTGTTCTGGTGCTGTCCCGGCCTGTGACTCCTGCTTTTCCTCCTCCTAAATGCCTCACTCAGTGTTTGCTGTTTCTGTTGTTGCGCTGCACACTCTCTCTCTCTCTCTCTCTCTCTCTCTCTCTCTCTCTCTCTATCTAACTCACTCACTCACTCGAGGTTTTATGAGGAGAAGCTTATTTTAGCCGCAGTCTAAATGTGCGCTGGCACACTCCTGCAACCATGTGCTCCTTCTTTTTGAGAGAAAGAGAGATATAACAGCAGAAACAGAGAGAAAGAGAGAGAGAGAGAGAGAGAGAGAGAGAGAGAGAGAGGGAGTACATGTGATTTTAGATAAGGCAGTAATTGGACAGAGGCATTTTAACACCAATAAACCTTCTCCAGCTGGCTGCCACCAGTAGAGGACACTCATCCACTGCTAGACAAACATGCTTCCACAATTTGGGTGCAAACGCTTTCCTGTAATTTTAAAAACATTCATGTTAGCATTTGAGAAATGATCTCATATTTCCATACTCTGACTTCTCTCATTTCCTCCTTAATCCTAGAAAATGGGCAGCTATTACCAGAGATTATACTTGGATTAGAAATCCACAGGTGCGCTAATAGAACATCAGCATTGCACCAATTTGCATGCAGCAAGAACTATGACGTAAGTCTGGGGGTTAAACGTCACTGAGAAGGTATTTATCTCAGCTGTTTCATTTCTGAACTGCAGGAAATGCATAAAGGAAAAAAAAAAATTTCTACCATTTGTAATGAGCCATAAATTAGCTGATCACTGCACTTTCATCTGTTCCATTTCACTTTTCAATCTGAGCTGAAGGAAGAAAATTTTACAGTGAACCGTATTTCATAAAAACATATTTGGAAACCACTGATTTCAAACCATGTTTTTCATAAGTCTTACAGTTAAAGAATTCTATATTGGACCCTAAATACTGTCTGTCAGCCCACGTCGGAAAGTAGTGATGTACTGCTATCAAAATTATGGGTCGATGCTGATATCCAATACGTTTCTGGGACATATCTGCTGATACATATACAATTCTAAAATGTGGAAATCTGGAATAAGCATTGCAGAAAAAAAAACAAAAAACAAAACTAAAAAAAAAACAATACTACATCTACCAACAGGCTTAATGGCTCCTCTACCCAAAAACAGCCAGGAGGTAACTGAGCTCAAACTGTGCCACATAATGAATAATTGATATGGTACAGAAGGTTCTGATCTGAAATTGGAGCTGCACTTTATATGCTTTATGGTTTTTGCTGCTCTATCAGTATTGTAAATTAGGGATGTAATTGTATATTGCTGTATTATTGCTCTGTACGCAGCTTTACGCATCTGATCTAGTCTCTTAATCATCGCTGCAGGGGTCATTTCCTTTTCTTGTGTTTGTTCACACTCAACATTGCTGTCATATTTCACTTTTGTGCCGAAAAACATCACGCTTCCACAAAGACAAGTCCGTGCAGGGAAAACCTTGTGTTATCCTGGCCAGTTATAAATGTTCTCACAAGAAGTGCTCTTCAGTGCTAAAGTCGTAAAAGACTGTAACATGCCAAGTTACTATGAATTCCTGGAACTTATTCCGAGTTACAAACATTATATTCAACATTATATTCTCCATTCTAAATGCTTGAGGGGAAAGCGCCTTTTCGGGATTTACTCTGGTTAACCACTATTCATAGTGACAAACCTCAGTCCGCACTGCTTGTATTTATCCCTGAGTGAGCTACAGCATGTTTTACAGAACAGTCAGGAAAAACACAAATTAACTTGGTCATCCTGTCCATCCAAAGCTACACTGCATCTGTCTAACGGTGGCACAACAGAACCACAGAAAAAAAAACTACTCACGTAGAAACGTATTCATTCTGGTAGGCACCATTTAAAGATAGACGCTTCTTAATAATCTTAATTAACCACAAAGAAACAAAATTCGTCCTACTCATCTCAGCTGTGAACTCCTAAATTCCCTCAGGATACCTGGAAATATAAGCGGGCATCTTAAAATCTTCTTTTAGGGAGAGTCCAGTAGTGAAGTTGATACAACACCAAGATCCTTAGGAATATACCGCTGCAAAGCAAGTGGTGATACCTTTGAAATGGACTCAAGACATCGGCTCGTTCAGACAGAAGCCCGGAACATAACTATAGGGTAGGAATTCCGCTGACCATGGCGGTGACTTAACACAGAGAGTTGTACATTGTATTTATAAATAAACAAAGCAAGTCTGGCTGGCCGTCTGTCTGGCTGTCTGCAGTGGTTCCTCTCAACTCTAAGAGCACACTATGTTTCAAATGTGACCTGCAGTCAGCTGAACTAAATTGTTCTAACACAGTTAATGGCAAAATAGGTGACCGGAGGGATTTTGGGACCAACGACGTTTAGAATGCCAGCAAATGTCTACTAAAAACCAAATTAGGGGCCTGCCTCCACAGCCCCACACCCCCGCGTGAGAGTCAACATTGTGTTTGTCAGTCGCAGCACCCTTATCAGCATTCTAAACCAATTAGACAAGCCAAATTCAGGATAATTAAATTAACTTCTGCGGCCCTGATAATATCTCCCAGTATTAAACAGGAAAATAATTGCACTGCAACACCTAAAGCCACCGTTTTAGAAACACGCAACCAAATAGGATCATCTTCAGTCAATTCTCACAACTGTAAAGCTGAGAGTTTATGTAAACATGTTGACATGTGAGGGAGACCCGGGTCGTGCTTGAGGCAATATAATTATGACGGCCACTCCGGCTGTACTGGTGTGTTTAAATAGAACACAGTGTCCAGGGAGGGCTGTCAGTGGGATCAGTTGGGGCTGTGCATGAAACGGATGACAGAGGGCAGACTGTAAGGGGAGAGAGGGCACCTTATCCAGAGTAAATAGAGAATGGCGCTTTCAGCTTCTGCTCTTTAATTTTCCCCGGAACCCTATAGCCCGTGATAGAGCCCGGTCACGCCCCTCCTGCACTGCTCACTCGGATGGCTAATCCTCTGACAGGTGTGTGCTGCGTGAGCGTAACCAAGCCATGCTGCCGGGCCTTGCTTTTGATTTACACCCTTAATCCGCTCCTGCCAGCACCTGCGACTGATCCCAAAGTACATTCCAGTGGTGAATCAAACCACCAACACTACACACTGTACAGTATAGACCATACTGGGTAAATACTGCCCCACAATAAACCTTGCTATACTAGTGAAGGCTTGATGTCACTTGGTATGACTGAAATTATTTGTGTTTGTGGATTAGATTTGGTTAATGTGACTATCTTGCACACCACAGGAGTGTAAGGAAAAGCTATCATACCTACGGGGATTATATTGCTAGATATTGTAATGTGCCTTGTGATATCAGGGCTCTACATAAGCTTTTTGACAAGGAGCACTGGTGAGCAATCATCAGCAATCAGAAGGTTTCTACCCTGTCCAAGCTCTAATGGATATTACCTGAACAACATCAGGAACTTTCATTCAGTGCATTCAATTATCACTCAGTATTTATGATGCTCTTTTCTAGCAGTTTCTTTCATTACATCTGTGTTCCTGTTTTTTTCCCCCAATCTAATTAACACAAAGTATTACCTTCATTTCCAACAGCTCTGGTGCCCCAATCTTTTATATCCACAATAAACAGTTTTGTTACTGTATGGCTGTATCTGCATATTGCAGCAATCTGTGAAGGCCAATACTGCAATAACAATTAACAAACGATATATTCTGCTGCCCTGACTCAGACAATGGTCATATGGAATGGAGACTGGTCAGGATGATCAAAGCACAGAATGAAAAGATGCTGTGATTTGTTAGAGGGTTCATTTGCATTATGCAGAATTCTGTGATATCAGCACTGCAAAGGTCGATGCTGCGATAAAGATGAACCAACAGCATATTGAGACAACACATTCACACACCACAGACACACACACCACTGAAGCAGCCTGGAGATTCTTAGATTGCGGTTAAATGCCATGTACTCTTTTAAGCCATGACCCATAGCCTTGAAGCTTCTGTTCTGCTGTTGAACAAATAATTGTGAAGATGGAACAAGGAGTACTGTATATTTCCCTATACTAACTATACTATACTATACTTCACTTCATACAACACTAACATCAAATTCTTACTAATTAACAGGAATGAGGACAATATAGACAAATTGCATATCACAATTTTGATACATTTTGCTGTACTAATAAATATTTCAATAATAAATTATATAATAAATCAATAATAAATCTTACAAATACGCAAAATATATATTTAATAAATAAAATAACAAGGTTTACCATTATTTTGACTAAACATAAGATTAGAATTGAAAATTCTACAGTCTTCAATAATATTATTCAATAATAACAAATACAGTGCAGACTCAAATACCATAAGCTTGACAACTGGGGGTGGTTCAAGAACTTTCTTCGGGGGAACACCAGAAAGTTACATGATGAATATTATAGTGTAATTCTGAATTTAAAATAAGATGGCTGAGATTTGATTAACATGTTTCAAGGCATTCTGTATATCAGTTTTATTACCATGTCCTTCAAAAGCACATAAAGCGAACATTGTGACTGGATAGGAGCCTCATTTGCATCTCACAGCCTTCCGTGATTCTTGTATTCCAATACACTGATAATGAGTAACATACAATATACAGTGTAGCCATAACAGTACAGTTACTGTTCTACATGCTTAAATCTGCAATTTGTAAGATTTCAGAAATTACTAAAATTATCTACAGAATATGATGAAATAAGAGTTTTGCCAGAATGTCAAAGAGGTCCATATATTGCATTGAAGAAATATCTAAACAAGTTAGCATGCTAACTAGCCAGCCCAAACCCGTCCTGCCACTCCATTCTCAGGAGAAAGATTTTATTCTTTCAGAATGAAACTTGATAAAGTCATTTCATGGTAAAGCCTGAGTTGGTCAGTATTTAATGCAAGCTTATTTAGGAAAGCGAAGGTGAGCAGGGCTTTGGCACCTCCTAAAACTTTTTCCTCGGGTCACATTTAAATGAGTGTGGAATATCCTTCCCTCCACAACCCCACAACACTCTCTCACTCTCTCTCTCTGACACACACATACACACCAACACAGCCTCAGATTTCATCCTACAGTCTGAGTAGGGGACAGGCTGAAGATGGAAAAGAGCAGGGGAGTGGATTTTTGTCAAAACATAGAGAAGAGAATAGCCGCACTGGGACGGTGGAGGAGTAGAATAGAAGATGAGGGTAAGAGAGGTAAGATGAGGGTAAGATGATTACTGATAGAATATAGAGTGAAAAAGAGATGAAAAGCTGAAGACGAGAGCTGAAACGCGGGTAGATGAGAGAGAATATAAGAGTGGAATGTGAACACTAGCAGAGGGAAAGGAGGCTGCGCCTGTCAGTTACAGGGAAGAGCAACAGTTCATCTAAATAAAGACAATGCACAAAAATGCAGCACATATCACAAACTTACTGTCACTGCTGGAACAAGATCTTGTATCTCCAAGAAAAGACACATTAGAGGAGAAGAACAACAGGGTGAAGGTAAATAAAGTTCTTCTGAACCATTTCTATTGATTCATTAGTCATGAAGTTTTGACACTGTGTAAATGGCAGTGGTGTTGTACACAGAAACACACAGGCGAGGTGTGTCTGTCTGACTGGCACAGACTCTGCTGTTGGCTCTAGTGTGAACTCTTTTTGGAACGTGAGGGGGCAGTCTGTGCCACCTCGCAGAGAGAAGCCAGGGGGTGTTTGTGAGTCTGTGTGCCGGTGAGTGTGCCATTTCTCACAAGTTCAGCTTCTCTCCTGCAGGCTCCAGACACTGAGGAAAGACTGCGCGCCTGCATCTGGGGGTTTGGGAGCAGTTATGCATGTGTGGACAGAGAACATGGTGAGGCAAACAGAGTTTTTGAGGCAACGTCATCAGCTCCTGCAGATCAGTATTCATCAGCCAAAGGCCCTGTTCACGTTTGGTATTGACCAGAAGCCTGGAAAATATACAACTCAGAGAAACACCAATTGCATGACTTGACAGGATTGTAAAACGTGGTGAGTTTGCTGGTATTTCCAAGGAAATATGCCCATTATAATAAACATCTGCTTCAAAACACCTTAACGGGTGCGTCACCATGAGCTTGTTTTTAAGAATGTGTAAAGAGGGCAGAGATGGCTCTAGCTTTATTGCTAACTTTGGCTGATGTCAGATTATATCCAAAAACACTGAAAATGATTTTCTCTGACAAACTAAGATGTTGCTCCATTGCCATTGAAGAGAAAAGACCTGTAAGAAGAAGTCCACACCTCAATGTTGCACAGGGAGCCTCTGTCACTCATTTGTTATGAAAGTCTATCGATCGTGGCAGTACTTTGATGTTGGCAGGGAAAGGACTGCATCTGCATGAGATTTTCACATTATGGAAACTGTCTCAATAAGTCTGGGTTATACGGTATACGGTCACTGTTAGTCAAAGCAGGATTTTATTGTCGTAGCTGGCTGACATGGAGCTCTTTTGAACTGTGTTCTATCTGAAAAATGATTATTTTCATTATGAAAATAACACTCATTTGGTGATTCCTTCAACTGATTAAATGGTTGATCGATTGACTGGTTTCTGAAAATAGTGAGTGTGTGTGTGTGTGTGTGTGTGTGTGTGTGTGTGTGTGTGTGTGTGTTTCTTTATGGGGTCGGATCGGGGTCAGTGTGTGTCTATTTATATATCTGTGGTTACCAAATGGGCAGATAATCCAGATTTAGTCAGGAGCCAGGATGTGGAAATTACATATATAGCACATTTTAATAGCAACATTTAGACATGGAGGAGAGGAGATGCCCATGTGGGGTGTAACGCTTGGACTACCAACAAACTTCCACTCTAACCCGGATAGCAGAGAGCTTTGATGAGGAGAAATGAGCAGAAGCACCCGGAGTAGATGCTAATACTACTCGAATACACAGTGACAGTATTCCAAATACTTAGTTACTTGACCATATAAAGCAGGTCTCACGGCTTCACCTGTATGTTCATTAGGGCTGTACCCGAATATTGTCAGTCATATCGGATTCGCCCATCCTGGCTGACGATTCGACTATTCGTTCATGTTTTTTCTCCATATACATTATCTAGTAATCAGTAAAACAATTTGCATATGTTTCAGATCTGATGTCCTCCTCATTTAGAAAGTCAGCAGAGTCACAGGAACATATTTTTGAACTAAAAGAGACGTGGCATATGATGAACGATCTGAATTGGAGCCTGATTTAATTACAGAATATAGTGTCCGGGAGCAAGCAACGTATTTATGCTAAAAATTAGCTCTTATAGCCTGTCTTTTTAATTTCACTTTTAACAGCTTCTTCAGTAGGATGACCCTTCGTCTTTCATCTCTTATAAATAATAAACTCCTAAATAAAACCAAATTAGTCAATATTTAAATTATGTTTAGATGAAAAGAAGAATGGTAGACCTGAAACCGTTTAATTATTATATAACCTGCGCTGAAATAAATATTCTTTGTTTATCGGCAGGCATATTAAGTGACTGTACTTATCTTTAAATAAGAATAATCTTAGCTGTAAACGAATAAATAAAAATATCTGTAATTTAGGTTCTAAAATAATGGAATTATAATAAAACGAAGAAGTCTTCGGTCCTTTTTTCCTTCTCCGCAAACAGCCATTATGTCTAAAATGAAAGTCAGCTCACTGGTTTGAAGCGGTGTTCGATGTCTGACTAAATGACGAGCAGAATTAGCTTTAACTTGTTCGGATTCTCTTCTTCAAAAGCTCCTCCAGACTTTTTCTGAGACATAGTTCCACCCGTGTTTCTCAGCTTCACAGCTCAACGGTGAACCACCAGCGCACGATGTCACGTGGATTTAATTTTTTAGCAAGCATGCGTCATAGCCCAGCTAGAACTTAAAAGTATATTTATTATTCCCCTTTTAATAATTATTAAAATGTATTTTCCAATTCTTAAAGTTCTTGTGCATTTTGTAAGCTTTTGTCTGTTTTACAAGAAAAAATAAAACTCGTCACTGTTGTCAGTCGACTTGAAGGTTCTCAGTCGACTTAACGGGTCTCCGACTGACGATTCAACTCGTCGACTTCTAGAGGGCAGCCCTAATGTTCATACATGAACTAAAGTCAGTAAAAGCCTTAAAGCGCTCCTGGGCACCTTGTCTGGCAGCATCTTAAGGTAGCCCACCTTTTACTCGTCTCTGACCAGTTACATTTACAAAAATGTACATGCTATGATAACCACTTATTTTCATCCCACAGTTCCACTGCAAACCCAGTCAGTGATGCATAGAAGTGCACTAGCATTCACACCACAGATGTTATGTAGCCTTTTATGTCCCTGACCACATTTGAAGGTGGTTTGAGTGACTGGACCACAATCCATCATACGTCAAGCGTCCTTGCTGCACTTTAACGCCAGACGTAAGGGGGTCAAAGACTCTATTTACACCTTGTGATTTAATGGGCTGAATATCAGGACTACATCTGGATAAAGATTATCCACATAAAAATGTCGGCACCCAAGCCGCATAGTTGATCCCTCAAACCACTTCAGGAAGTGGTCTTAGACGCATTTCAACCGGATGTTACACAACTGTAAGTCTCTGCAAGCCACTTTCAAAAGCCCAAAATCTTTTTAATACCGTGATGGCACCGTCCCTCTGCTGTTCTGTATAAGGGTAAAAAGCCCTTTGGATTGCAACCACTAAACACAGGTGTTGCTGCTCCTTCAGTGCAGCTCTTAATGTGAGTCTCTTCTCCGAGTTTAATTCAGTAGCCTTCAGCAACACGAGCTAGTGGCCCAAAGCGGCGGATTGATTAATCAGTGCCTCACTGATACTCACTGCCTCACTGTATCACTACAATACATTACCCTTTAATGCATGTGATCCATGTCCACAAGGGCTCATACAGGAGGTTAATTATGCTAAACAGCAGTGTTCCAGTAAATATCAGTGTAACGGCATGCAAAGATGGGATTTTCGAGTGTGAGCCATCTTTTCAATGGAACAGAAAAAACAAGGAAAAATCCAAGGAGGTGTACATGACTTGACGGGCATTATTAATTCCAATGTTGCTGCATGTTGTTACATCTATTCTGCCTTTTTTAAGTGTATTTGCATCACTTATGCATGTGAGTGAAGCATAAAAATGACACAGAACACTTTTTATAGTGTTATGAACTGTCACAGCTCAAACACTGTGAAATTGCTAAATTAGAAAAGAGTAAAACAAGAGCTGGTATTCCCGTCTCAAGCACAGAACTGAGACAGGAGCGCATGTTCAGTTTAAGTGCAAGTACGCTGGCAGACGTTTATGTGCTCTTCAGCACACAGATGCACAGGCAGAAGCTTGATTCGGTCTTTAGAAGTTAAGCAATGACTCTATGAAATACATTTGGCTACTAAAACATCATTGAACACTACCTTGCCCTAGGAAAACTGCTTATTAGAAAATTTGACTCATATAGACCTGCCAACCTTGGAAAATGGCTTGCATAGCACAATAGTTTAACTGTTTATGTTTAGTTTAACTGTTTATGTTGAAAAAAGTGTTATTCCACACTTCGCAGCAGCATGTGTGCGATGGCGGCATGGAGCCAAGCATATGCTGGCACGATGACAGCAGACAATTAGCAGAGGAGAGCTTTAGCAATGTAGGCTGTTTTTTAAACTAATGCCCCCCCCCCTCAAAAAAAACATGAAGATGGTCTTTACTCTTTCAACAGCAAGATGTTTGGTGTCCATGGAAAAATGTCAGTTTTCTAGCTGGTTTGCGCACACACACACCTACACACACACACACGCGCACACACACATACCCATACCCACACACAGAAGGACCCAAATGATACAAAAACTCTATCAGTGATACCAATAGTAAAGAGCTAAAATATGAAATCTTGTTGGCCAAGCAGCTGCAGGACAATTCCTGCAGAGCACTGTATGTGAAAACAAGAAATGAAAAAAAGAGCTGCCTGAAGCGCTCAGAGAAAGGAACTGAGACCGTGTGGACTGGATGGACGGCATCTCTTACTTGCATTTTACACATAGTGTGAATTTAAGTCATTCATATACATGCACAAAATATCTCATGGAGAGACAGGAGCATGGTGAATTCTGCAATGGCCAAGCAGATTCCAGCTCGCTCTCAGCATGTGACAGAATTCACACTCACTGAAATCTTGTTGGAGCGGCACTCACCGTTTCTCTTCTCCCTCTGATAGGTTAAGGTCCTGCTCCTTGGGCATGTGTTCCATTCACCTTAATTCCATCCAGCAGCCAATCATGTGAGACTGAGGCAGGCCCCACTCGTGGATGAACTCTTGTCATTCGCGTTGATGAGTCAAACAGGCATCCCACAGCTCTTCGGAGCGATGCTCATTGACCAAGCCCAACAAACTGTGGAACTCAGTGATGCAGAAGTACCGCAAGACTAGATCTGGAACAACAAAGGAGAATGGACAGAGGTGTAAGTCAATGAACTGAGAGAAGAAGTATGAAACTGAAGCTACCATGGTCACTCTCATAGTTTCAGCCATTGGACAGATGTTTAGATTCTGCCAATACTTCCAAGTGTCATTTGATAACGTGTTTAGTTTAGGTGACACTGTGGTAAAATTCCTGCTTTTATTCAATTTAATGCACCTTTACAAATATGTGTTACATTTAAAGATAATTCCAATTTTATAACCACATTTTATAATGTATACTGTACATAATGTATGGGTATGGGCATATATGTACATATTGGAATCAGACTATAATTTCCATTTTGGTGCACTCTCCACAAATATCTGTGTTATACAGTTTGCAACACAATATGCAGTTCCTCAAAGTACATAGTAAAAAAAAAATACATGTACGTAAGACTTTCAAAGAAAGACCAACACTGCTTGTTATTTAACTACTTTAAAATCAGCATGCATCATGTAAAAAATAGCATGTGAAGACTTAAACTTACTACAAACAATCTAAAACACACTCCTAAAGCCTGAGTAGACTGCTAAATCTCTATGATGAGCCAGTTATTAATCTAAGCATTAGTGACCAAACAGAGTAGTGGACATATTCTTGAGTGATAAGCATTGTACTGGACTTGTGCATGCGTTCCATAGTGTGAATGAGTTACGTACCTATCAATAACTGAAAATCATACAGCTACTCAAATTATAGTCAAATTTGCAAGACTGTGTTACGGGACATGACAAATTATTGGTTTAGGTCAAGGACAGTGGAATTATGGGAGCAGCAGTGGACTGAAGCTGGCAAGGAGAGTATAAACATAATGAGAAATTTGCATTACTTTTGTACTTATTTAAATTATTTTTAACTTATTTAAGTTATTATAACTTAATATATAACTTATATATAATTTAAATTATTATAACTTATTTAACTGAATTGAGCATTAAACATTATATCAGAAGGACTGCATTAACAAAACTGCCAATCAGTAACAACAGTAAACAGTGTGGAGTTAAACACAAATAAACGCAGTGTTTTTTACTCAGTTGCTTTATCAATATGTATTATAAATGTATTCTAAGTTTGTTTTTAATATGTTACTCGGTATGTATTGTAGTGGAATACATTACTGAACACAATTAGGACGGCATATTCAGTAATCAGCCATCACTACTTCTTCACAGTATTTTGCCCAACCCTGCACATTGCCACTGGCTGCCCCTTGGAAAATACAGTCCTTCCCGAGATTATACTTGGCTGGTTTTAACATGCGTCATATTTAATTGCAGTCTATATAAAGCTGTGAGAAATGCTGCAATCAAGTAACTGCTCAATTTTGTTTAATACTGTAAACATCTAATCAGTGAGACTCTCACACTGATTACAACTGTCTTTTGTTTAGTTACAGACCAATGACATCCTCCTCCACACACACAAGACCGTGAGCATGCGTAAATAAATGTACAGAAAGTTGCACAAAGACTTTGCAATGATTCCTTGGAAAGGGCTGAAAATCAGGCTGCAATGAGCCATTAGTTGGCCTATTTGAATTTTGCTGCATTTGACTAGCCTTTTTTACGTGTGCATTTCTTACAGCTGCTGTCGGCTGCTAGCTGTGTTCCAGCAATGTTTGGCAGCGCGTGAGCCGTGTCTGCAAATGAAGCTTATTCTGTCAGCTGAGCTGTCAGTTGAGCTGATATTTGCGAAAAGCAGCAAGCGGTTTATTGTGCAGACTTTGACAAGTGATGTTAGTTCAGCTGGATATTTAAATGAACACCACAATCCACGCGGTGCACCTCACCTCTTCTAAATATAAACCACATGCAATCGCTTTCTATTGCGGGAACCTTCAGACCAGCATCTTTGGCTGACTACACTTCTGCTCTCACATACATACACACAAACTACTCACAGTCTGCAGTGTATGATTCTCTTCCACAGATGCTACTCATCACTATCTACGTTCAGCTTCAGCAGGGGTGTTCCAATCCACAAAGGGCCGGGTGGCTGCAGGATTTAGAATCAGGTGAATCAGGTAGAATGAGGTGAATTCCTGCTCATTGGGAATGAGAACCTGCAGCTACACCAGGCCTTTACGAATGAGATTGGACACCCCGGAACTACAGCATCAAACCAAACAGTAGTATTGCTTGTTTGAATGTGTACAGTGCTGCTCTTAATAGTTTACAGTTACTGCCTGAGAGCCCTGCCAAGCCACAGGACACAGGATACTGTAGCTTGCATAGTTTAAGAGGAAAGCCTAGCTGACACTCATGGCTAAACCAAGATGGAAGGATGCCATGCCCACAAATGACAGAAGTATGAGATAAAATAAGATGAATACAATCTATCACTATCACTACATTGATAGGACTCCTGGCAAAACAACCAAACCGGCGTCTTCCACAAATCAGACCATTAGACTCGCTGCAACACCCACAGAGCCACACGCACAGGCCCGACCATTTTGAAAATGAGGAATATTGGCCAGCATAATTCTACACGGTCACAAACTAAACAGACACTGATAGTTTAGTTAAACAGGGCTTTACTGACTGATATGACTGCCTATTGTTAACTGTGAACTGTCAGTTTCTAAAACCCAAATAAACAACAGAAACCGCTTCACTCAGCTGACGCAGGCTTACTGCAAACTCTTAGGATCACTTACAGCTTAGCTGGTGGAAGATCCTTCTCTTATGAAGTTCCAAAACTTAACTATATTCCAGGAAATATCTGGAATGCTAGCTCGGTGTGCTTCATTTTCTCCTACGGCTATATGTTACTATAACTGTATTTTAGCTTTCAAATGTTTCACTTATAAAGTGTAACTTTCTACCTGAAACAAAAAATTATAATATAAATGAAGATACAAAACTCACTACAAAATCCACAGTCCCTCCTCCTCAGCCTTCTTACCAGTCTAGAAAAAATGTTGAGAGTTCAGCACCAAACTTCATCCCTTTACTCGCCAAGACCTGTCTCCTGCGGTGGAAAGCAATACCAGCGTTTGATTCTATGTGTATCACTCATGTTGTTTGCTTCAAAACCTGAGCTCCTGCATAAATTGGTGGTGGTGACAATAGCTTCTTGCCAAGAGCTTCAGACATTAGGTTTATTGATCCCTTCATTGGCTACCAGTCCCTAAATGATCCAACTAGGAGCAGGACTGCACCTCTGAGAGGTTAGAATATGCCGTTGGAATGGTGCTACTTCTTCCTCCTGTCATGCTGGACTGTTTCAACTTGACAGTGACTTACTATTGCCTTTTGAGGCACAAAGTATTACGAGACAGGATGGGTTGGTGCTAGCTGGTTAGCTAACTTCAGTAGATATCTCTGCACCATGATACACAGACCTCTTTGCCATACCATCAGAACTTTATTTCTTCTCACTCTTTGTTAATTTTAGTTCATTTGGGGATGTTTTAAACGAAACATCTTACATACTCTTCCTTTAAAAAGATCTGTGCACATCTAGAGAGGTAGGCAACCACCTGACACCATATGGACCAATCAGAATTAGGAGGAGGTCTGAAAACACATGGTGTGGTGCATGCTGCATCGTCAAACTCAATCCACTGTACCATTTTGAGTAAAACTATGTTTTTTTTTGTTGGAACACCATATTCGTTTATCATTACCACACAGACTCAGAAAGTCATAGACAATACAGATGTTGTAGCACTCTTTCTTATTCATTGTTTTGTTCTTGTTTCTGTAAATTATTCATCATTTATCATGCTAAAATAGGTAAAGTTTGTGTGCTTTGTTTGTTAGACATCCATGAAGAGCATAAAATCATTGGAGTTCTAAGAAATGGCCAGTTCTCCTCATGACTGCCATGCATTTTCAATACTATACAAAAAAGCCTTTTAAAAATGTGTTTTATTGACAAATCCAATGCTAACAATTTTATCAGCCAAGCTATACTTCGATCGGGTCCTAACACACAAAGACAAAGTGCTGTTTCCCATGTGACACACATGCGCTGTGGTTAAGCCTGACCCGCTCTGCTCTGTCAACGCTCATACTTTCCAGGAACACACCTCAGATTAGCTGAATCTTAATCCCGTTGCTGCTTGCACTCTAAACAGCCAACTGGAGAAAACAGAGGATTGTTCTCTTTTTACAGTGAGTGCAGGTGGCCCACCGGTACCAGGACTGTCCCGAAACCTCTGTAATCCACATGAACTCCACACGCCAGATTGTCTGAATATTACACTCTGTAGGTATTGACATGCTGTGGCTCACATACAGACAGGCTGGCTGCCAGTCCCGACACGTTGCTTCTGCGTATGATGTGCTGAACTCCTTAATCTGTCCAGCACTGACCTCCTAATCCCAGAATGCAAATGAATCCATAGAACAATATCCTGTAGATCTGTGTACGCTATACTTATCTGCTTACCAGAAGTCACAAGGGTCTGGTCATGTAACATGTCAGTGTAAAAAAGGTGCACCTCTCTGGGGTGGTTCAAAGTGACGTGTGAGCTAAATGTGGATTTGGTGAGCACTTGTGCACACTTGAAAACTTGAAAAACATAATCCGCACTTTTGACTCCTCCTCAAAGGAAAGCTCTTATCTGAAACAGCCGCTAGCTCGAGAGTCAAGTTCAAACACAGCAAGATGGGTGATCTGCTGACAGGTGTGTGGGTGTGAAGGTATAACAACAATCGCAAACCTTTTATGATGTTTGAGACTCACTAAGAACGAGAACAGGCACAAGACACAGACAGAGTTCCCGAGATGCCTTGCTGTGTGTGTGTGTGTGTGTGTGTGTGAGAGAGAGAGAGAGAGAGAGACAGAGGAAAAGAGAATGAGAAATATAAAAAGAAAGTGGAATAAAGAGAGAGAGAGAGAATGATGAAATAGAAAGAGAGTGGGAGAAAGAATGATGAGATAGAGACAGTGAGAGAGAATGATGAGATAGAGACAGTGAGAGAGAATGATGAGATAGAGACAGTGAGTGAGAGCTTTAGAGACAGAATGATGAGATAGATACAGTGAGAGAGAATGATGAGATAGAGACAGTGAGTGAGAGAGTTAGAGAACGATGAGATAGAGACAGTGAGTGAGAGAGTTAGAGAGAGAATGATGAGATAGAGACAGTGAGTGAGAGAGTTAGAGAGAGAATGATGAGATAGAGACAGTGAGTGAGAGAGTTAGAGAGGGAATGATGAGATAGAGAGAGTTAGAGAGAGAATGATGAGACAGAGAGAGTTAGAGAGAGAATGATGAGATAGAGACAGTGAGTGAGAGAGAATTGGAATATGTGTCCTTGTTATTTGAGCCAGGCTTAGAACCGTGCTGTGTTGGGAAAGGGAGCAGGCTGGATTTTGTGTCATAAACTGAGAGTGATCCCGCACCCCAACCCCCCACCCCCTGCCACACACACACACACACTGCCTGTATCCGGCTGTCCCACATCACACACTCTGTGCAGAGGCACACCGCAGTTCAAGGGCATGTGAAAGCAGTGAGACAGGCGCGATGATGCAAGCCAGAGACAGCAGAGCCAAAGGGACATTTGTTCTGTATTATTAGTTAATGCTCAGCTGGCCTCTCGCCTTTCAGGATGCTGGCCTGCTTGCATGTCCAATGGCCAAAATGGCCATTTCATTAGCTTTGCTGTCTGTCCGGCTAATATGTGTAAAAGAGAGAGAAAGACAGAGAGAGCTTCTTAGAAAACAGCAGCTGAGCAGGAGTGTGTGTGTGTGTGTGTGTGTGTGCAGCTATTACAGCAGGGCAGTACAGTATCTGACAGGGTCTACTGTTGATAATGAAAGGAATTTGTTCTGAACAATAAACATGGTAAAGACAGTTATGAGATGTGATTACAGGACTGAGAAATGTCTTAGTCATGCTGGTGACCACATCACGCATGCCATTCTCAGCTGAGAGGGCTTTACGGGTGGGAAAAGGCTGCAATGTTTCCCTGTCACACCTACAAACAGCCTGTCACAAGGCTAATCATACGTGTGGCTGGCCTTCACTCTTCACAACTCCTGCATGCTGCAGGCTCTCCTCCTCAGGTCCAGGTCAAAGCCATAAAGCTTCATGCCATCAAACATTCAGGACCTATTAAAGCAGCTTTACAGCCTGGGGTTCCTGTTTAAAACACTACAGTGCAGTACAGGGAGCAGGAAAAGGTGGAGAAACAGAGAAAGTAAAGAACAGAGAGAAATTAGAGAGAGAGAGGTGAAGTATAGCCGGCTGCTATATCCTCTATACCACTGGGTTTGGTGTCAAACAACACTGAGTTTTGAATTTCTGCATAAACAGGAACCTAATAAACTGCATTTCATCCAACAGTTAGTTCAGAGAACTTGATTGGACGTGACAAACAACAGCTGTATCATTCCATTAAGCACCAACTGTTAAACGACTTTAAACGGCTTTGCAGTAAATGTTACCAAGTTTCTGCTTAAAGGAGCAATTTGTAAGAAGACACAACCGGTGATAACACACTCCAAACAACAGGGGAAGCATCTCACCAGAAAACACAAAGTACCTCCTCCTCCCCCTTCAATTCTTACAAGTCTAGAAGAAACTTTCAGCATCACACCTCATCCCTTTACTCCCCAAGAGCATAGCCAGTGGTAGGAGAATCTGGCAGCTGCAATAACTCTTGCTTCTATTTAAGTCACTTCTTTTTTCTGCTGTCAGGCATGGATTCTTGATGCAAGCGAAGCCATTATAATGGTCACCTGCCAAGAGTGTGAGCCATCATTGTGTTTACTCTAAACGGGATCAGAACCTTCAACATGAATGACAAGAGGTTAGAAACCGCCGTCGGGAGCAGTGCTACTTCTACATCAGATTGTGTTGGACTGATGGAAGACTCTACACTACAGTGACTAACTATTACCTCTTCAAGTACAAAGCTGTATTATGAGACAGGACAGGCCAGGGCTAGCTGCAACCCAATACACAGACGTCTCTGACATCCTGTCAAAACTGTTACTTCTTTAAATTCTCTTAATAATTTTAGTTCATTTTTATTATCAGCGCACACACACACCCAAGTGGATTTGTAGAGGTTAGACTTTACTGCGATACAGTCAACCCACAGCTTATAGAAGCTATCACAGTACACATCGTACTCTACTATGGATTAGTTCAAAATCAAAAATCATTTAGTTTTATTTTCATTTAGTTTTTTAAGCTGCTCCTTTAGGTACATACTGAAGCAGATAACAGACACATTAGACAACTGCTACGAGGTGACATTTGACCTGCAGCCCATTAGACCAGTCTTTGAAGAAGAGTGTAACATCAAGACTACATAAAATTCCAAACATGTCGATGTCTCTACTGCAGCTGAAATTAGCCAGAAATGAACAGAACACAACTCGGCAAACAATGGTTTTCAGACTGGCTGAAACAACATGGCATTTACGCTGAAACGTGGCAAATACTGAAAAGGTTGAGCAGAACCAGATTTTCTAACGAGAGTTTAATGACTCTATCTGTAAGGCAGAAGGCTACTCTTTATATGGCAGAAGAAATTCCACATATTAAAGCACATTTCATGAAATATTCAGGGCTTCTTTGTTCTGCGTTTTTAATTCTGCATAAAAGCAATAGAAGGTTGCATGTTCACACACTCCCTCTTGTGTTCAATGGCTCAACAAAGTTATATGCTTAAGTATTGTTTTAAAGTTTAAAATACTTAAAAAGTAAGTAAATAGCTTGTCTGGTTAATGTTTACAGCGTTGTGTAAGGTTCACTTTGCTGTAATTCCAAGAAGAAGAAGAAGAACAAGAAGAAGAAGCCAGGTTAGATTTACAGGTTAGATAACGTGATATATTAGGATAGGTTGTGATCCGGAATGTTATCGATGGTGTACAGTAAAAACAGGTAAAGCAGGTGTGCAGGAGGGATCAAGGCATTAGAGGGGCAGAAAAGGAGAAAACCTCAGGATATAGCAATAAATTAAGGCTGAGGCAGTGGCCATATAACAAGTGTCCAGGGAGAGGGGAGAAAAACACACAGCCCACATTAATAAAAGCGCTGTAGGCATTCTTTGGCACTGCACCTGTATATATGTATGGCTATTTGTGGGCACATGTGTACATTGTGTGTGCAAAGGGGCAATGCGGCTGACATATATGTTGACTCAGGGCATGCTGCAGTGTTAAAACGCAGGTGCAGCTGAGTAAGGCCCTTTAGCTTTGTCCTTCAGCGCTGCGACAGTGCTGCGCGCTTCTGTTCTCTTGAACAAGCACCCAAAACTTTTTAATTGGCCTCGAGAAACTGGACTCACTCTTTCTGCCTCTAAGCCTCTTTTTCTCCTCAGTGTGGCCTTAATTGCACACTTTAAAATGCAGGCTGGAAAACGGCATGAAAAAGAATAATTACTGACCGGCTACATGTTGCTGAGTGGAACAGAGCTCTGCTAATTAGACTCCTCGACTCTTAGCAACCCTGCTTTTCACTGTCTCTAAATCTACCTCCTCGCCAGCGTCTGAAGACTGCACTTAAGAGAATAACAGTGGCATTAGAAACCACCTAAAAAGGGGAAAAAACAGAGGAACAGAGTGCATCTGAACCTGAAGAGAAGAGCTGAAACACATTGTTAGAGACAAGTCAGGTCTTCAGGGTCCAGGCTATTGTTACTAATGCACTTCAGAGCGGAGCGGAAACACTGATCCAAGATCTGTCTTTGTGGTTACAGTAACCACTAAGAGGGTGGAGTGCTGATTCTAGATCAGCGATCTTGCAGATGTTCCCTGTGAATAGCTCACATTGCCTGATGTCAGCTCAGGGACTGTTGTTCAGAAGCGATGGGCCGAAGCTGCTGTTAATGCACTCACAGACCACAATCGCTGTGTAATAAATATTTCAGCTTTGAGTCTCACAGTAGCACAAAGACAGAGGAGCCTTGAAGCTTTCAGAACTGCATACTATCAACAATAGGGTCTGGATGAAGCCATGGCCATGGAGTCAGGTCTATTAATATGGGCAGGTGAGCATCTGTCATTTTCTTCCAGGAAATCATACAGATACTGTATTACTGCCTGCTACTACAATTTCAATTTAGGAATTTAGCATTGTCATTTGTATTTGTAACTTGTCATTTTGTACCCAACACTGCCCAGCCTAGGTAGGTGGCTTTATATATACACACGTCATATGCAATAATACAGAGATGACCACACACACACACACACACACACACACACACACATTAAAATTCCTGGAGACTCAAACCTTAACCAGGTCTAGTACTAGTCTAATTCTAAAATTAACCTTAACCCTTACCTTACCCTAATCCTAACCTTCACCCTAACGTGTTTACCAATTAACCTTCGTAGCAGTTTTCCCCAAGATAAATATCACCCTAGCAATGGAAAGTGTGCACTTCTGTACACATGGTTAGGACTGGCCTGAAATATTTTTAAACCACTTTTCTGCCTGTACATGTGAAATTCCACCCAAAAGAACATCTGTGATTGATAAGGATGCTCAAATTGTACAACACTGAACAGAGGCAAATTTGCATTTGCACAGTTACGCAATATCAGTATTGCAAAGGTGCATGTCGTGATAGCGATTAAAGAACAACAGAATTTTTTTTTCCCCTGAACAATCAGCTAAACAAGTGATCAAGCTTACATAGCTTAAGATATGACACAACATGCTTCTGCACACAGTGAGCAAAGTAGAGTGCAAGAAGCTTGTGCAGATAGGAATGATAGGTTATGGCCTCATCTCCACTGACATCTGACATTCAGAGCTGCTCACAAGCATTAGCACCAGCGCTGATTATGGATTACAGCATCACCCTTGGGCCTAACAGAGCTACCGTGGGTAGTATCAGTGCACACACACACTCAAGTGGATTTGTAGAGGTTAGAGTGTACTGTGATACAGTCAACCCACAGCTTATAGAAGCTATCACAGTATAGTCTTACCTCTACAGCTAACCAATCATACTCTACTATGGCTACAGTTCAAAATCAAATGACTATAAATACAGCACTGGAAAAATTTAAGAGACCACCTCAAAATTATCAGTTTTGATGATCTGCCCTTTTGAACCATGCTTGCTGTGCATTTCACCCCAGCCACCTCTCGCCAGTTTTTCTCTAGGTCACTCGAGGTCATCTTATGGTGGTTAAGTGACGTTCGAATGAGGTGGCGCTCATCGCGGCCAGTAGAGAGTGGTTTTCGCCCTCTGCCAGTCTGTAGCTGTGTTGTCCTGTGTGTTTGCTGCTTGACCTTGTTCTTATGAACCAGAAGCTCTCTGTATCTACCAGTAAAGCTAGAACCGAACCTTCTGTTCCTCACTAAGAACCTGCTGTACATGTGGAGGCTGATTTAAGAAGAAACTGGAGTGGTCGCTTATTTATTTCCAGAGCTGTATACAGATAATTATAGCTTATTATTTAAAAACACTTTACAACAGTTTTGCCACAAATTCCCAAGTCCCAAAAGACTTAAGACAATAATGAATGAACTGTCAATTTATGTTGTAATGTTTAGTTTGTAATATTTCAATGTACAATTTATATATTTGTCATTGTTTCTCATTTACAAAAATGGTTCTTTTTCAGTGAACAAAAGGTTCAAACCACATACTTCCATGCTAAATAGACAAAACAGCATGTATAGTTCAGCAGTATGTGGGTTTGAATGCAGCCTGGTTGTGGCACCTTTCGTGTTACTGCATGTGACTGGTTGACTGGTCAACTATAAGGCACAACCTGCTCTTCCTAACCAATCACTGGTCGTTTGTCACACTCCTGCGATTAAGTCCAGGTATGATCAGTATTAAAGCTCTTTTAATGTTTGTTGTGTAGCACTGATAAGCGTCCACTGACTGAAACAGCTGCTGTGTTCTTAAATCACTTGAGCACTATATCTGGCTACTTTGGCTCTCTAAAGTGCTCCCTTTCTGTTGCAGAAATTCATCTTTATATCATCCACTGAAAGGTTCTTTAGGAAAGCAGACGGCATCCATCCAAAGAGCCCTCTATTTTTTAGAGTCTACCACAGCAGGTTTGCTTTTGGGTCACGCCGCTCTGCAGAAAGCAGCAGATGGACTCCAAAGGTCAGGGATTATTGCAGGCTTACCTTATCCATCCAACCTGCTCAAAATCTACCACCCATTTCCGACTCTCCATGTCTTCCTTTCTCTCTCTCTGTTTGCATTAAGCAGAGCGGTCAGACAGATGGGCCTGGTGTATTTAGCCTTGCTGCCAGGAGACGACACTGCTGACCTGATTACTATCACAGGGTTATTAATAGGTGCTAATATGTCACCCCTGCTGACTTTCAAGAGCTCTGCCTCTCACCAAGAGAGAGGATACAGTAAAGACTGTGAGTGAGGGAGGGCGTGTGGAAGACTTGGAAGACTAATTCGTGTGTGGAGAATTATGAGAACCTACCCAGCCCTGACCTGATGATAATATGTCCTGCTGCTGCTTATAGCACCTTTGGCCTCAGTAACAGTGGTACAAGGTTGTGTCACACATACACTGGGCTCACTCTCTGCCTTCATTACACACACAGGCAGACATACACTTTAGTCCCCTTAACCTGCAGTCTTTTAATACAGGTATTAATCTTCAGACTTGTTATTCAGTAACTACAGAAGTACTGCAAAGTTATGCAGCTATCAGTGGTGGACAGTAAGGAAGTAAATGTGATTGGTTACTGTACTTAAGTAGTATTTTAGTGTACCTGTACTTTAACACTATTTCTCAAACTCAAATGTCCTACTTTTTACACCACAACATAATGGCCAAATCTGTCCTTCCTTTTGGCTCATGTGTGCATAAAAACATAACAAGTCAAAATGAAAGACGCACACCAATCAGGGTTCAATGTTGACTTTGTTTTGAGCTTGTTTTGAACTGTAGGACAGAGTTCGATTTTGATTAAACAAGAGTCTTGTTACAAATGATAATATGACATTAGAGCCATTATAAATCATGCTACTTTTACTTTCCAAACTGGAATACATCTGAAGACAAATACTTCTGTCCTTTTACTCAAGTGGGGGTCTAAAGGGAGGAACATCTACTTTTACTGGAGTAATATTTTACCTTGGGTATCTCTACTTTAATTCTAGTACATGGTTTGTATACTTTACACACCACTGGCAGCTTCGGGAGTGAAGAATTGATGTGCAGGAGCACAAACAGTCTTTCACGCCTGCAGACAACATGGAGCGTAACAATACAGCCGAAAGCAGGTATTTGGTTAAAGCTGTGTAGTGAAAAGTAGTGTGGCGGTCAGTAAAGGCAGGAGCATGGAGGAATGCAGCAACAGGTAGAGGCCGGGTATGGGGGAACGTGGGTCAGAGGAAGGTCAGCATACTAACGGCAACATCATGGAGAAACTCAGTACAGCACAAGATACAGTTCAGGCTTAAAAGAACAGCACACACACACAGTTTTATGCTTTTAAGTATTTGTTTTAAGAACTATTTATCATATTCATACTTAACCCAGATGTTTGGTGTCCGAATGTAGCTTCTTTACTTCGGGAGTGGTGCTACAAGAAATCAATAGTTACCCAAATCGTTTCTGTACATACAACCCCATAACTTTTCTAAACACACTCAAGCCACATCCAGGTCTTGGTTAGGGTCACACAAGACTTGTCAATGTGGTTTAGGGCAGCGTTTCTCAAACTGCTGTTCATGGATCCCCCAGAAAGTGCCCCCTTTTCTTCCTCTATCCCTATGCATTGAAAGTTAGGTTGCAGCAAAAATCTGGATTGTCTAGGCATTCCTGAGGACCGGTTTGAAACCCAGTGGTTTAGGGAACTTTCTGTGAACTATAAAACCTAAAAAAACTCACCATGTAGCTGAATGCCACATGCAGCCACTATAGAAACAGGTCTTGCAAAATCGAACTCCCTTTCACGCGCATGCACACCATGCAAGCATATGGACAATAGAACACAATTTCTGTTGTTTGTGTTTATAAACATAGTCCTTCCGCTCAAAGATTCAAGATTTACAGTTCTACATAAACTGTATAAATCCTGAAAGAAACAACATAAATCTGAATGTAATCTGTGGTGTCCATATGCCTGCATGATGTGCTTACATAGGCAGGGGGAATGGGATTCTGCAGGAGAGTTATAATTTGATGTGGAGATGTATTTATGAAAAGGACTGGGGCGTATATTGACCTCCAGTGTTTGTTAGCACCGTTAGCCTTGTACCCCCAGCACTGAACTTAAGAGGCAAAATCTGAACGTCAAACACGGGGTATTATCTTTCAGTCCTTGTTAGCTACATCTGCCTCTGACACAGATATGCTCTTTAAAGCAAACTTCAGACATCAAACATCATTTAGTTCAGGGTAAAGCCATGATTGTGTAAATCAGATTTTTTTGACCAAATTATCCCTTTAAAGACCAGTGCCAGGCAGCATGCTGGGAAAACAGAGCTGACCCACTCCTCTCTCATCTCACTCACAACACAGAGAGAAAGCAAGGCCTCTCCCAGCTCCACTACTCTGGCAAGGACAGGCTGAAGAGCTGCCAAGAATGCGACCGTGTTTGAAAATGAAATATGACCTCTTTTTTCCTATTTCCCCCGCTCTTTCTTCTCCTCCCACTGCTCACTTTTTAAGGTAGATCAACAAAAGCGGAATACTGATGTGGTTTCACAGATGAATTCAGAGGGTTTATCTCTGTAGGCTTGTGAATGCTCAAATCAAATCATATTAATCTTTCATAAATTAAGTTTGTAAGAAAAGGGGAGACGTGAAAGGCTGTGTAATCCACCTTAAAACAACAAACAGCCAGTGAATCTGTCAAGAGATTTATTAACAGCTGTGTTCAACCTTTTTGTTAAATGGACAAATTTCCCCAGTTATTTTTTTATTGCCGCAGACCAGCTTGAAAATACCTCACTGTAGAGAGGCTGTAAGTAGCCTTATGGGTGCTGTGCTGCAGTCTGTGTCGGCTGCAGACGATTGGCCAGTTCTCCTCCTGAGGCCTTAACACATCAATAAAGTCAAACACCGTCCAGATAAAATAAACAAACAAACAGAGCTCCATCCAATGACCTACTTACAAATACAATTAGCGCTCTTAAAACAGGTCGGTGAATGACAGAAGATACAAATAACACAGAAAGACAGAGAGAGATAACGACAGATAGACATGCAAAGAGACAGAACGAGAGAGAGACAGACAGAGACAGAGAGAAAGCACAAGCTCTGATGACCCAGCCAGAGTAGACAGACAGAATACAGACGAGGGGAGGGCAGGCAGGAGTCAGAGGTTACGGCTGTATTGGCTTCAGGCCCAGTCAAAAGTTCCATCTCTCTCTCTCTCTCTCCCCCTCCCCCCCTCTTCTCTCTCTCCCTCTGTCTGTATGGAGAGTCAGGCCCGCTCATCCTCTAAAGCTCCGCAGAGCTGCTGGCTCTGTGCCGAGTGTGCAGTATAGAGTCTAGAGCCCTTTAGAGATGCAGCCATCTCAGACCAGCCTTCAGAGCACAGACCGCTTTCCCTTCGACACTCCAGTACATGCACCAGAACATACCAGAATTGAACTGACTTGAAATGAATCAGCAGGATGAGAGCCAAATGAACCCTGACCCAAATCAGAACTACCGTAAATGGAGCAGTTTGAGGACTAGCTGGCAAAAGAGGTGTAGCTTTACAGACACTTATACGACACATCTTCAAAGTATTAACAGAAACAGGAAAAACACAAGTCGTTCTTTTTTGTTTTCTTGTACATTCTAGTTGAACACTGACCCCTAACATATACGCGCAAGCAGACTCCTATGCAACTGTTGGCACATTACGTGCACATGTCCACAGATATGCAGAAATATAAATCAGCCTTGAATAATGATTAAACAATTTACTTTTCCAGACTATTGTTAAAAGCACATATTGAAACTCTTGACCCAAAGGTGGTTTAAACAGCTGGCAGTGCTGATGAGCGCCTGGCATCGCAATGAGAACATAAAATATGTGGGCTTTGGCTTTTTTCCAAAGGTAGCACTGTCATTAATATGATCGCAAATATTAAACACTTGAAATTGTTTTCCTCAGTCTTCAATACACTTCTGCAAACCAAAAAAAGAAAGACAGGAAAAGCTAGGAACACATTGACCAAATGTATATTGTAAAGGTAAATGTATAATGTTTGATTAATCTTTGTACCAAATCTTATTGTACCAAATTAAGACTAACCTACCCCTAAACTTAAATCTAACCTTAACCTCAGTATTCAAAAGACTGCATTATTAGATTTGAATTATTAGTTGTTGTTGTTTTTTTTTTTAATGCAATTTATGGTGAAAACAACATGATAAAGTAAGGACCAGTAAAATGTCATATTGTCCTATACTTGTGAGAACATGGTCCTCACAAATATGCTACAATGAGAACACACACACACACACACACACACACATACAACAAGGCAACAAGTCTTGGCAGTGATTTGTATCCATTTGACGAATGGAAGGGAGTGCAGTTTTGTGGCTCAGCAACAAAGAAACCTATAAAGTGAGTGTGGATGAAAAAGAGAAAGTAAAAGCAAAAACAGGAGTGAAAGTGAGTGAGTCGGTACCTGTGTATGTGTCCCAGTTAGTGTGTGTGACAGTAGGCAGGTTGGGCAGGGAGATGAGGCCAGGTGAGAGGTGTGGTATCTGGGCACTTTGCCCTAACCTACTGCCTGAGCCGGCACGGGACACTATACACTCTGCCAAGCCTGCACACAATCTGTGCAATCTCAGCCAACAACAACTACAGTACACTCTCTCTCTCTCTCTCTCTCTCCCTCTCTTTTACTGCCTGACTGTCCTTGGCATTTTTGCTCCACAGGAAAAGAAAGAAGCATCTGCCATAGCAAAAAGCCTTAAAACCAGATTACTGCAGCATACGCCGTTTAAATGTTCGTGCACATTTTCCACAGTAATTCTACAAACAAACGCACTACTGTTTCAAAGTGCTCATAATAATAACTGCTGTTATTTATTCAGCCATAACGTATATAGTGGAGACTGAAATACTACAAGATAAACACCAGAAGATATTTTCAGAAGCTTTATTCCACACTTCACGTTTCTCAGGAACACTAATAACTTAAAAAATGGCAGATAACAAGCTGCAATTATCTCTTTACTAGTGATGCACGACTCCTCGACTCCACTTAATCATGAGCAAGGCAGCCGCTGAGCCGAAGACGAAGAGCCACAGCGGAGATTAAACCATTAAACATAGTTCTACCCACTTTTGGGTAGTTGGATTATAATAATATGATGAATCATTCATTTTCACTTCACATAATGAGAGGCGAAGGGAGGAGTACACTGATCAAACCATCACTGTTGTCAGAATTCTATGAAATGACATTTTTAATTCTTTATTAAAAAGGTGGATCTTCTTACTCGCTTTAAGAGGTTGATTTTGGCTTCGTATTCACTGGCCTCTTATTTGACTTTTCTGCTTCACCTTAATTGCAGCAGTTACCTTATCGGCACACCGGTCCCAGCTCCATTTAAAGTGGAACAGAACGAGTAAGAAGCTGGCAAAAAAGGAGCAAATCCCAGCCAGCACCCTCTTTTCCATCCTGTGATGGAATTGTTTGTTTTTGGTTTTCGTTTCTTGTACCATGTCTACTAATTGTTTACTGCATCCCAAATCATGAGGAAAATGAAGAGCTGCGATGCAGGACGTATAAAAAAACGTTTTCGTAAGGAGAGTTCGTGCTCATAGCGGCTGGTGAGGAGTGCTGGCACTGTTTAAAGTCTGGTCAATTAAACAAACTCTCGCTACTCAGGCTCTTTCCTGTTTTACACTCAGCTCCTTTAGAATGTTCCTCGAGCCAAATAAGATTAAAAAAACACGACAGAGTGGAAGAGTTGACTCTAAGCATTTCAGCTCTTAAAGACATTGCTCAAGAGTCGACCCAGCCTTGCTGGAGTTGCACTTTCGACTCTTGGAATAGACTCTCCATCACTGTTCTTTACAATAGCTAATAAGGTATCTCCTTGAGGTTGTATTACCACTTTTCATCCCTCTGGACTCAGTCCTCATTCACACAGCTTCCTGCTAACTATTACCTATTAACCTTCAATTAATACACATACCTGAAATAACACAGGTAAATTACTGATAACAATCCAAACTTTTGACCAGTACTATATAACTTGTGATGCATATATTAAAATGACTAATTAGAAAAATAAAGGGTTTATATTTAATATTTCAAATATTTGGTAAACAACAAGAAGTTATTCAATGAAACGTAACATGATATCTATGATTATCTATTTACAGTACTAGGCAATGGTATGAAAATGGATGGTTCAGAAATGGCCTGCATGTAAAAGATCACTTGATTATCCCATGCTTTAGACACATACGTAATGGCTCAGTTCAGCAAGAGGTCGGCAGGCTTATTCAGTATGAGTAGTTCACACATTCACAGATACACTTTAAGAACAGAACATGCTTAGGTTCAACCTGAGGTCACTACTAGGGACTTTTTAACTAATTACTGTATATACAGTATGTGCCACACACACGCACGCACACACACACACACACACACACACACGTGCGCATGCACACACACTCATGCACACAGCTGCAGGAACTGCAGGACTTTTTAGACTAACTGCCAAATATTACCTGAATTACGGAATGTGGCTGTAATTTTCGACTGAGCTCTGGTTTATCTCACATGTATACACAGTGACTTTTCTATCTCAGAGCAATGCAGAGAAACCTGTTCATGCGTTTGTTATAAGATCCAGCAGCACAGATCCTAGCAAACACAAACGAGAGCTCATATAATTTTACATATGTTCATCCAAACATTTGAACAATAGTGTACCTGGGTTAATACCAATGCCATACGTCAGACAGTACATACCCTGTACCATCTGCACACACTCTACAACCACCCCACACTCCCTGGCATAGATCAGTCATCACTGACTACAGTACTCAAACTGCAGCACCAGAGATCAAACTGCAGCTGAGGTGATGTCTGGCTTTCAAACCGAGCTCCTGCCCCACAAATTACACAAAACTCTCAAAGAAAACACACTGTGAGGAAAAGCCAGAGTGTGGGTACACACAGGGCATGTGTGTACAGAGAGCTGTTACTTCTCATCATACACAGAGCAAGGCCGCTGATCGTTACTGGGCAGATCATGTGCAAACATGACCACCGAGTGATGACCGCCGCACAAACAAAACCAACCTGCCTGCTGGCCAAGCACGTAAACACCAGGGCAAATCAAATCAGAGGAATAAATAAAAGAGAAAGACAAAACCTCAACAAACTGGGTTCAGGGAGTTTACTGAGGCACAGAACCAGAGCGGGGGGCCTTAAGCAACGAAGCCTGAGTCTGGAGCGGGTATGGATTAGAGTCTGGAGCCATACTGGGTGTCTGAAGCATCGGCACCATCTGACGCATACACACAAAAATGAAATACAAGCAGACTACACCGCATACAGTATATGAAAAGTATCAAACGTCTGGACACAGAAGGTTTTTCCCCCTTACTTCTGCTGTTTTCCACATTTTAGAAATGCGATATCTAAACAATAAAATAAAACATATGGAATTATGCAGCACAGAACCGACAAGCCAAAGAACCATCGTGAATACAGGAAAACCTTCTTCCATCAATGAAACACAGGTATGGCTCCTATTTATGCTGAGTCTGTCAGTGTACTCTAGACTTAATGCTAAGCAGTTGACTTTATACAGCATAGAATACAAAGTTATAAGCCAAAAGAACTACTGGGAATGGCTAAGAACCTTCAAGAACAATGAGAATGAGGCAATCTAGAACAGTGCTAGAGAAGTTTCTAGTACAGTGTGAATGATGGCAGTATATTCCAGAACAGTATGAGGAGGCAACATTTGAGAACGGTGGGAATGTTAGATAGCATTCTAGAGCAGTGTTGACAAAGAAAGAACATTCTAGAACAAGGGGAAGGCATTTAGAGGGGTGTGCACATGGGTAGAGCATTCTAGAATGGTGCTAAGGTAAAATGAACAGTGTGGAGGAGAGAAAGGTATTCTAGAAGAGTGCAAATAAGGGGAGACCTTTTAGAACATTGTGAATGCAGAATAAAATTCTAGAAGCAGGTCAATAAAGAAAGAACATTTTAGATGGTGAGGAAATCGTACAACAATGTTAACAGGGAGAAGATTGAGAGAAAGATGCTTTGTGGGTAGATGCTTTTTGTGGGTAGATGCTTTTTGTGGATGAGGGGAAGGCATTCTAGAAAAGTGTGGATGAGGGGAAGACATTCTAGAACAGTGTGGATGGGGGAAGGTATTCTAGAACAGTGTGGATGAGGGGAAGGCATTCTAGAACAGTGTGGATGAGGGGAAGGTATTCTAGACCAGTGTGGATGAGGGGAAGGTATTCTAGAACAGTGTGGATGAGGGGAAGACATTCTAGAACAGTGTGGATGAGGGGAAGACATTCTAGAACAGTGTGGATGAGGGGAAGGCATTCTAGAACAGTGAGTTGAAAAGATTCTATGCTCTGTATGATGCTTCTGTGTTCAAACCTGAATTATGAAACTTGGGTGTGATGTTAGACTCTGAGCTCTGGTTTATCTCATGTTTATGCAGTGAATAAAGTAGTTTTTATCATTCAGCCTTCTCCATCTCAGAGTGACACAGAAACCTGTTTATGTGTTTCTTACAAGCTGAGTACAACTCACAGTATAGAATGCAGCAGCTCTGATCCTAACAACAACAGAAAAGAGCTCATATCACTCCGAGTTTTGATAGAACTGCACTGGCTGCCTGTATGTTTAGGACAGATTTTACAGTTCTGAGATTAACTTTTAAAGCTGTAAATGACCATAAAGCACCAGCTTACCACACAGAATGTCAGCCTGCTTATGTCTCAAATCGTGCTCTTCGATCTGCAGATACTGGCCTTCAGATACCTGAAATACAGAAAAACGTGGGAAGGCCTCAGTTATTCAGTTACTATGCTTCTGTGAATGTCAGTCCCACCTTTAGATAGACAGTTAAGCTCAGTGCACACGTTTAGGAAACATCTGGAAATGTATCTGCTGAAAATTACAATCCGACATCTCTTTATGTATTTACCTGATTTTTATGATCTGTGTCATTGCCTTACATGAGATTAAATAAATGATCTTCTATTATGTGAGACCATTTCTCACCTACTACAAGGCTCCACAATCAGCCTCCTTACAGCAGAGACAGTAGGGAACTCCTGAACTGTGCTGAATCACAGTCAACTCATTACTATATATAGAACATTGTTAATACACACTGGACTACATATCATAACCTGCTGCTGCAATGACACTTTCACTAAACACTTCAGACTGTAAATACTGCTGCTACTCCTCGTTATGTTTATATCCACTGTACATTAAACTACCTGATTCTGCTTAGTACAATACCTGCTCTCATCTCTGTTAAATGCTAATGTAAATATGCTTCTATTATATATAATTCTATTCTGTTCTATTCTACTCTATTCTTTGTCTATTCTTTGTCTATTTTAATCTATGTCTGTTCCATGTCTATTGTATGTCTATTCTATTCTATGTCTATTGCTATTTCTGCTGCAACTGTACAGCAGCAATTTGCTTTGGGATTAAGTTCCATCCATCCATCCATCCATCCTTCCATCCCATTTGTTGCCATCAGTATGAAAGTGCTCTTTACATTAAGATATAAGTTATTTCAACATTCTGGAACAGTATGAACAAAAATGGAAGAAAAAATATTGTGGAATACTGTACATGAGGGAGAACATTTTAGAACAATGTGAAAGGGGTGACCATTCTAGAATGATATAAAAGTAGGAGAACATTCTTAAACACTGTGAATAAGGAGAAAGAATTCCAGAACTGTGTGAAATGGAGAGGAAGGTGTTCTAGAACAGTGTGAATAGATGAAGAAAGTTCTGCAACAGTAAGTATCGGGGGAACAGGGTAAAAACTGTAAAGCCACAGTCAGTCAGGTGTGCTACAGATTTTTACTGATACTCTATGTATTACACAGACTTCCATGTGCACAGAGGTCCTTCCACAGAGTACCACCCCCTCAACCATCCACCCACAGCTCACCCTCCACTGTCCCACCCGGGCCCGCCGACACCCGCCCCCTGTCACCTCCTCCAATCAGCTCCTCATCTCACTCACCTCCGTAATGAGCTCCAAACACTGCACGAACACACTCTCACACATAGACACACACGCATGCGGCCAAGGCCTTGGTGCTCGCAGGCTGTGAGATGGAGCCAGCGGGCGGATATAGCGCCCCTGAAAGTGTAGAAGGTGGCGGTGCTGGGTGGGCGGCGGCCACAGGAGAGGGGAGAGGGTGATTTTCTTGGCTTTATGCCAGAGGCGGAACCCGTCCCACAACACCTATGCGCTCCTGGATCTGATTAAAACCACATCCCATATGCACATATACACACACGCACAGTGTACTTTACCCCAGCTCTCTCTCACACACACACATATGTACATGTGCACAGAGAGTGTACTTTACCCCAACTCATTCACAAACACACAGTGTACACTGCCCAGGTCTGGGGTCACCTCGCTTTCTCAGTTCTTTTCAATTCAATAAGAAAAAATTCTTATTGCTGTGGTTTTTCGGTTTTTGACAAAAAAAATCTTTCAATTCTTGTCAAAACTGTTATTAAGTACACATTGTTTATTTCAATCTCCAAAGGGTTAAAAAATTGGTTAAAAAGAAAATGAAACTCCTAAAGGCTGGGCAAGACCTGGTAGACCACCAATACTGTCACCATCAGATAAACAGTACTTAAAGCTTTCATCTTTCTGCGAGAGGAGAAAATCTTCCATCTCTCTTCATATCTGAACAAAATCCACAAGTGTTCTGTTCATCTTCCCACTGTGAGAAGACAAAACAACAGACAAATAAAGAAGAAGGTCTGCAAATCAAAGAAGCTGCTGGCACTTGCAGAACAATAGACTGGCCACCCCAGAGTCCAGACCTCAAGTTCACTCAATGTGTTTGGGATAACGTGGATCACGAGAAGCAGACAATGCAACCAAATTCTAAGACTGAACTTTGGAGGTGTGGAAAAATAACTCTACAGATGTCTTTAAAAAACTGAAAACACGTCTCTCAAAAAAGAATGAAAGCTGCAATAATGGCAAACTATAGACACAAAAAATAAAGATTTTCACAATATTAAAAGTATTTAGCTGTTGAGGTTTGTGTGTAATGTTCTGTTAAACATGCACTCGCTGAGCACTTCATTAGGTCCAGCTCAACTGTCACTGCACAGTTTGGTCATCCTCTGGCCCTTCATCAGTGGTCACAGGACACTGTAGGCTGGATAGTTTTGGTTGGTGGACTATTCAGTCCAGCAGTGACACTGAGATGTTTAAACACTCCAGCAGCACTGCTGTGTCTGATCCACTCACACAAGCACAACACACACTAACACACCACCACCACGTCAGTGTCACTGCAGTGCTGAGAATGATCCACCACCCACATAATACATGCTCTGTGGTGGTCTTGTGGGGGTCCTGACCTTTGAAGAACACGGCAACAAAGTACACAGGTTAACAGATGGACTACAGTTTTTTTATTGAAGAACTACAAAGTGCTAAAGAAAACAAAGTACTTAATGGTCAGTTAGTCCGGAAATGAGATAAATGAAGTGAGGTCTCTAATTTCTGCACAGTGCTGTATCTTCCTTTGTATGAAGAAAAGATTGTTGCCTAAATACTGACTTAAAAGTTCCCCTTCTGAACTTTCCCAAACTGCTAAAAAGCACATATTGAAAATTGTCTGACCCAAAGATGGCTAAACCCCCTGAAAGGTTGTAGTGCTAAGAACTGTTGTCATCAAAATGAGGAGATAAAACAGAGGTAGATAAAATGTCTGGAATCTCTCTCTCTCTCTCTCTCTTTCTCCTCTGTCTCACTTGTCTCTTTAGCAGTGTTTCCCATGCAGGCGAGGAGTGAGATGAGAAACTGATAAGGTTCAAAAAATAAAAGTACTGAAGGAGGGGGTGAGGGGGCCAGGAAAGGAGGAGTGAAGAAAGATGGAAGGGCCAGGAGATGGAGGATTTGTGGCAAAGCGCCCTGAGGTATGAAATGAAACAGTTACTTAATCATTTTTTCTTTCCACTTTCTTTTCCAGCTATTCTTGTTTTCATTTCTTGCCTTTTCCCAGGTCCCCACTGTAGCCCCCTTTACTCGGGGTGGGTGCCTCAAAAAGAAAGCAGAGGGGGAGTCAGACTCTGTCTGAGTGCTTTCACTGGAGAATTTATCACTATCACTGTGTACATACTCTTCTAGTGTTAGAGCGTGTTGAAGGGTATGTGTATAAGTCTGTGCTGCTTAATCGCTGATATTTCTCATTATGTAAAAACGTGTTTGCTGTCTCCGTCTCGGGCAGAATGCACAGAATGTCCTCGTCTCTGCGCATCCACTGAATGCATACGTATAACATATAGTGACTGAGTATGTCTCTGTCTATTTATTTTTGTGTAAACACGGCTCTTCCTCCGGCTGCGGAGCGTGGGTAATGGAGTTCTATTTCCTTCGCTCTTGGTCAAGCTGCATATGTTTTGCTGCATATATTTCACTTCCCTCCCTTGGTAAAAACCACAACGCTGAAGGTGTGGTCCAAGCTCGCACAGAGAGTGGCATGAGCTCTAAACGGCAGCTTTGTTGTATGACAGCAGTAGGCGAAGATTTCAGGCTCAGAAGGGGTTCAATTTTCCCATGAGGCTTCTCAGTAAGTGAGACCACACACCCCCCAATGGGCCCGGCAGCTTGGGCTCTTTGTATAGCAGTAATGAAGAGTGGAGACCGTGGCACTTCATCAGCCAGCCTGCAGCTCCACGTGGCTGCAGAAAAGGACGACAGTCTTCTTCCACTCCTCTGCAGTCCGCCCTATCAAAACCATGCAGCATTCAGACCGCAGTCGCCTGATTGGCTGGTCTGACAGTGGGTGGGGTTACTGAAGTGGTAGGTAAAGAGGATCTAATGAGGCCCGGTGGGACCAAAAGGGTGAGGATACACACACACACACACACACACACTCACACACACAAACACACACACACACACACACATACACACACTATGCGCACACACACTCTCATACAGACTCCTTCAGTGTTTGATATAGCACACACTGAGTGTGTGGTAAAGCCAGTTAGCAGGGGTAGTAACCACAGAAAGGAAGTAGTAAAATGGAATGATAGCGCAGAAGACGAGAAAAGTAATGTGCGTAAAAGGGGCAAAATGGTTAGTCAAACACATACACGCCCACACACACCCACAGAAACATACCCTCCTCCACCATCCCATGAACAAAATCCAAATCTCCACTTTACTGCAACTCTACACTGTTTGTGCTGCAGTTTATTCAAGCTACACTGCCTATCAGAAGTCTGGGGACACTCTGGCCTTGTTTTTCTGTGGAATAAATACTTACATAATAGGAATTCCATGTATTCCTCAAAATTTTTAACTCGTTCAGACGTTATACAGAGCGGTTTCAGATTGTTTATGGTTTATGGATTGTTTATGGACATAATGGATGATGTGGTCTCTTTACATACAAAGTAAAGGACAACAGCTATTTTCACATTATGTCAAAAAACTGAAACATTACAAAAACGGAGACACAAGGTTTTGCTCCAACAGGAGTGATATTCAGACAGGAGTGACTTCTAGACAACATCTTTTTCAGGGACAATAATGCTTATTTTAACATGGCAATGCCAGGAAACATTCAGCATGTGTTACAACCATCATTAGCCTCAAACTATGACAACGACGACTCAGCTTAAAATTTGCAATATGAGAAATACAACAACTGTATGGCAAAATTGCGCTTTCAAAACCAGATCTTAAAGTCTTTAGTCCCCAAACAGCTATTAAATGCAGTTAAAAGGAACAGTTAATGTAACATTTAGGAGGTGTTGCAGGCATCACATTCGGAATCATCATTCACTCATTGTCAATAAAGTAGTTGCACAAATAGTTGGACCCAGAGGGAAACAACTGACAGGACTGACACTTGGTGAGTAGGTTTGACATTGTGAGACATGTGAATCATTCAATTTCCACCCTTAGGCACGCATGTGACGTAAGCAAGCAGGGCCTTATCGGCAGACGGCTGCATGACACAGGACTACATGCCCGTAGACAGTTACACTGACTGTCCTTAACACCAGTTCAACGTCCAACAAGTCCTTCTGGGTGCAAATATTTTTTTGACTGTAAGTGTAAAAAAAAGTGAGGAACTTCAAAATGTAAAACCTAAAACACTGTGTTTTCATACTGTTTAAATGTTATATCCTTTTAACTAACAACATTTTTGTATCTGGGTTTGTAAAAAGTGTTTTATCTTATATGTTAACTTATATTCTCTAACAGCAATGCGTCTCCTAGTTGTACATGCTGTGTACATGTACATGTCCAGATGTGTCCATGTTAGTCCTTATCACTGCCACATGAAAGAAAATTATCTAGGAGTGGCACTTCCACGAGTGAAAACCCACACGCAAGTACACACACGCCCGACAACTGTGTGATAAGTATACATTGCACATAATCTTTGTACTCTTTATGCTGGTCAAACAGCAGCAAGGGAAGGGAGTACAAAGCTGGCTGATAGAGACGCTGCACACCGCACAGCAAACACAACGCACAGCGATAACACACTCAGCACACAATCACTGAACAGCACGCACACAGATTTTCCAGCTGGCTAAGACTTTCCAGATCTACTCTACAGCTCGGATTCAGAGCAAGAGGCTCATCGAGGATTAAGGCACTATTTTGTTTCTGCTTTTGAGAGTGAGTGCTAGGCACTATTTTGTTTCTGCTTTTGAGAGTGAGTGCTAGTGTGCCAGTGTGTGTATCCTGAGCACGGTGAGAACAGGTACGGAGGAGCGCAGAGGTGTGTGTAAAGGTGACACAAGAGTGAAACAGGGCCATTACACTCAAGGAGAAAGACACCATTGTTGTGTGTGTCTGTGTAGACTTGTTTCCATACATTTACAGGACAGATTCTGGCTTTGTTTGTGAAATTAGACGAAAAGCAGGCAATCTTTACTTTGTGAAAAGGTAAAGCCATTTGTTTTTGCTTTTTTGCTTAAGTTCAAGTTTAAACGTTACTATTCCATACTATTTTACCACAGCTTCAAAGTGGTGATAGACTCAAGAGATGTCTTACAGAAACGTCCGATGTGTAGTCATAAATGAAGATCTGAAGAGGATGTTTTTTTCACTCATTTATAATACAGAAAAAGCCTCAGCTTTATTTAGGCATTACAGCACATTTTATAGCATATCATCTCATGATAGGAATACTAAGCAATTCAGTAGAGAACAATCATAAACATTTATGTCAGTCATGAGCCATGTGCACACAGACGTAAACACGAAACCAAAACAGAAAGTTCATTAGTTTCAAAAAACAACAAAATAAAAACAGGTCAAACAAAGCTGAAGTGTGATGAACTTGGTGTTAAGAAACATATTGTGACTGCACTTCCCCCTGTTGCCTAACATCACTCCACAGTTTCAGTTTCCATTTCCAAGGTTTTAGCCGACCTCAGCACCATGCTTACGTTATTCCTCCTAATAAACAGTCAGATTTTCAGCTCTATTTTCTTATAATTCACCACAATCACTGCAAGTGTATGAACAAATGTAATGTCATTATGCTAGGTAAGGTTAACATTAGTGAACCTGTTATGCTGCCTTTCAAAGTTACATAGCATTTACAACAGAATGTGTGAAAACAGAAACAGAAGACTAAAACCTAAATTAGGACATCACCGGGATTGTCCTGAAGTTAGGACAGTACTCAGGCTGTTCCTCTAGTACTGTTCTCTTATCTAGAGTTTGGATAAGAAAATGAACAGAGGAACTTCTGCTATGAAATAGCTATGACCCTAAATTCAATCCTAACTGTTGTCAGGGAGACTAAACGGATACGATTTAAAAGGTAGGGTGTTTCTGCAATACGGCCCCTGGAGGGGGAATTCCGACCAGACTTCACTAAGACTACTGTAAAGCACTGAGGTGGAAACATAAAAGTCCGGAACTCAGACTTACAATAGTGTCTGTGAGCTTGTGTTCATTCATGGGATTATAAACTCAGAATTGTACTGAAGGCAAGCTGATGTTTGAGAAAACTACTTTAGTTATCCACTAGGTATAACCAAGACACGTCCATACTGAGTGGAGCCATCAGCTGAGAGAGGTCTCTCTGAACCAATGTAGCACTGAGTTCATTAAATTATTTTTAAATATGCATATTTGCATAATAATTACATAATAATAATTGCATAATAATAACCACTGCCCGACGCAGGTCAGTGTTTTCCATCTTCTAATATGGAATTCAACGCTGAAAGGCTTTAGTGATTCGCTGATGAGGTAGGCGCACATGTTTAATAAGGTAGAATGCTGAACTCTGCAGTGCTGTGACCCTAGACCCTGGAATAGGTTTAGATACCCCCAGTCCAACTACAGCAGAGATCTCTGGTCTTATCCTCAAATCTGCACAGGAGTAAAAAGTAGACGTATAACAGTTATTATGTTGAATATGCTGCAGCATGTCATTACTGCTTATCTCTTGGACGTGCTTGCTGTATCAGGTTTATAAATTACAGAGATCCACTTTAATTAGGGCAGAACTGAAGTAGCTGCTTTTACAAGCTACTACTAAAGCCTGATTGGATAATCTGAAATCGCCTACATGATTGTGATAGGGCAATTGAAAACACCCACTGTTGTTCTTTAGGCCTCAGCCGCTCCCTTTCCCTTCCCTACCTACCAAACGATCAAAAATCACCGCGTATAGAAATTTACTTGCATATCTCTCATCACTTAAACAGCTCCACCCTCATGGGCACGATCCTGCATGCTCATTTCACAGCTCCTCGCGTGCTCTTCTGATGTTCACGCACACAGGTGTTGCTCTGCATGCTCGTTTCACTTGTTCTCAAGCTCTCTATTTTGGATACTACTGAAACGCCATACACTGAGGACGCAAACAGAAGTCTGCAAAGGCTTGGCTAGAACACTATAATACGATACTCGAACGATCTGAGACACACCAGCCACCTAATGACCCGGTCTTCAAATGATCTCTTTAAAATAAATGGCACCCCACATGTGTATATGGACATTTGTATGATTTCATGTCCTGACACTGACGCAATGCTTCTGGCAGGCCGATGGAAGAGAGGTGTGTGTGTAAGAGAGCGAGAGAGTATGTGTGTAAGAGAGCGAGAGAGAGAGAGAGTGAGAGAGAGAGAGAGAGAGAGAGAGAGAGAGAGAAAGCGTTAAGACTGAGAAAAGTGTCCTGTGTCAAAAAGATTTCTTCACACGTTAGTCTTCGCGTTCAAAAGAACTAACACACACACATGTTTGTTTCTGTGAATTATGGGGCCACTACATAGAATTCCATTAATTTAATGAAGACTTACCAAAACCTTAACCAGTACTGCTATTAGCCTAAACTCAACCCCCACCTTACTCTACCCTAACATTATCCTAACCTTACCCCAGTCTTAAAATTATTTACATTGTGGGACCAGCTTGTGGTCCCTACTAGGAATAAAAGGTCCCTACAACATGAATATATGGACAGGTTTTCCCCATGATGTAGCATAAACCTGACCAATACTCAAGAGACACACCTGTGGACACACACACACCTTCAAATAAAGTCACTGTGAACACACACACGCACACGCACACACACACACACAGGCTGAGTTCAGCAGAGCAGTGACTGTATTGCAAGTTATAACCTTCAGCAAAATAGGGCAGAGGCAGAAGCATCCCCCCCTCTGTCTTGGCACGCATGCGTTCACCTGCAGCACTGACATATACACACACACAGAGGGAAAGACAGAGACAGCAGGAAAGCAGAGAGAGAGAGTGAGAGAGAGGAGGGGGTGCAGAAGTGAATACTGATAGACCGATTGGAGGAAAGAAGAAGACGTACAGAAAAGAAAGACTGAAGAATAAGAGAGTTGAGAAAAAAAAGAGGGGGTCAGAGGGATCTTGAGAAAGAGAGCGAGAGAGCTTGATTAAGTGGTATGGATGAATAGGTCCCATTATCTCCCAGCGCCCTGTCTGCGTCTGGTTTCAGTGAAGGAATGCAGCTTATAGGATCAGATAAAAACACACACACACACACACACACACACACACACACACACACACACACAGAGTCTAAAGTGTGTATGAAAGAGTTTTTTCCTGCAGTCAATCATGGTTCAGTGCCCATATGCTGTACCAGTATCCTCATAGTTATTTGCCTTACTGTACAGTATACTACACTGCACTCTGTTCCATTTAGCTGCTAAAAAAGGGTCCAAGGGTCATCATACGGCCCTAACAGGGCCTTGCAGGAAGTCCACCTGATCTGCAGAGGCTGCAGCATCAAGAAACGAATAATCTTACATAATGTAATAAATTGTGGAGTATCAAAGTTTACATGTTCACTCATTAAAATATTAACACCACAAAGTTTTTCAGTGCCGTTTCTGCCTTTTCCTAGTTTGACCTTTCAAACCACCTATAGCTCCACCCTCAAGCCCAGCTCTTTGCAATTAACGTATGCTGCTATGACTTTAAGACTTTAGTCTTCCTGCTCAAATACAGCTTTGAAAAGGCGACTTCCAGTGATGGCTTGCCCAATAAAGTCAAAGTCTCTTCCAGCTACTGCAATTGTGATTTGTGTAAAGGGGAACTGTTTGCCTCATTTTCAACTCAGCTTCAATTTTTCCAAAACACAATATTGTTTTCATACTATACATCTGTATTCACCCTGTCTCAAACACTCTGGTAGTCCCCATCCAATAAGCCCAGTGTGTTCTGAATGGTCAGTTTACCCACTCTGTTCTAATTGGTCAACACCAGAGCAGCATCCTGCTACAAGTTCTGCCCCCACACTGCCGTGAACTTGTCTGATCCCGAGGGTCCGGTAAAACAAGTTGGTAGACCTGATCAACCTTTACAGTCTAGACTGGAGCTAGATGTTTCAGAAGGCCAAGTTTTTACTCTTTTAGGTCTCTCTGTGTGTGGTGTGTGAGGGTGTACCAAGTTTGTCAGTAGGCGGGCAATAAAGATTATGTTACGAGATGATGTCATCTTGTAATGGAGAAAAGGTCTGGAATTCCATCGAGGCATTTTAGGCAGCTGAGAAAAGCGGTTTCTGTGGGAGAGAGTTTCTCTCTCTGGCATGTACTTTGGGCTTTATTCCTTTGCAGACCGTTTACATGCACAAAAAGCTACATAACGCACTAAAGGAAAGGAGAAAAAATGGATAAGCATAATAGGTCCAGTGTAACTATATCAAGTTGAAGTGCCATTTAGAAGCAAAACACTCCACTAATGCCAGCAACATCAGCAATTTTAAGACTACACTGGACGCGCAAACAGCCAAGTGGAAAGCCTACAATTACAGAAAACACACATGCAGCTACTGTTGCTCTCTCTGCACATTAGAGATCAAAACTGAAAACTACATTCATCACATAATCACACTTGTTCTAACTGGATTCAAGATTTGTTCTGCTCTTTTCTTTCTTTTATACATCTCTTTCCTTATACCTCAAACCTTCCCAAAGACTTTTGAGTACCCTTTGTTTCTGAAGACAGCAGCAGCATGCCACTCTACTAGCAAATACCCCCTTCATTCTCATGAGAGCACAAGTGGTGGAAGAAGAGCACAAGAAGTGAAGAAAAGCCTAGCATGAGGAGGTGGTTAGCCGAGTACACCAGCACAGCCAGGTTGCTCTCTACTGTAACCCTGCTCTTGGGTGTAGCTAAGGACAGAGGTACTCCCTGTGTGACTCTTTTCCTTCTCTTGGTGCCAGATAAATACAGGATAATACAAGGGGATATATGTGAGATGATCTATCACATTGAAAGAGGCAGACAAATGTATTCTGCGGGAGAAATCAGTGGGGGCTTAACTGCGTCATTAGAGAGGATTTGCGCTTTATATAATCTTTAGACTGGACCATGTTATTTAGCCATCTGTAGGGAGAGAGAGAGGAAGGTGTGATGATGACGGTGAGGTACTTCTGGTTTTGTATTTGTGTGACTTGATAGAATCTAAACAGGTCGCCAGGTTGCAGCACCCATGTGTGATGATTTTGCAGCAGAGTCTAAAACCTGCCATACAGTCAAACGTCAAGTAAGAAGGAACAAAGGAGAATATCTTTCCAGAATCCAGTCACTATCAATCTCTCTCTCCTCTTTAGAGCGGCCTGCACGCTCTTTCCAAGAGTTTCAAGCACATCATGTATTTACTGCTTATGGCTCTACACAGTGAGCATGAAAGGGAAAAGTTAATAACGAAAGTTCATATTAAGGTTGGCTGTTGCCCTCTGAGAAGAGAGAAGTCAGCATCAGATAGACGAATGGAAAGATGGATTGGCGAACAGACAGACAGTTGCACAGGGCTGCACAGGTAGTGCGCATTCACATATAAACCAGGACAGTAAGCTCAGACTTTAGAGAGTCTGGCAGCTGCAGCAGGTCAGGGTTTGAGGGTGTCCTTTCCAATGGCCAAAAGCTGCAAACTGCTGAAGCCTCAATGTTTGACTAGACCTTCTATGACCAGCTCTGCGGATAAACAAGTCGTTAAAGCTACTACAGAGGCAGCACCACAACAGCTGCACCCAATAGAGACTAACACATGCAGATGCATGCAAAAACATATATGGACACCCACGTTCACACAACCATCACATGACTGAAAACAATTACACAATGCACAGTGAAATCTGCAACCTGTCCTTGGCTGAGCTGTCATGCTTATCTCCACAGACTTGTACTCACAGCAGTTCATTTTCATTCCATCTTGCTCTACTTTCACAATCAGGTACTGTGATAGCTCCAGGAAGAACTGTGATCATTATTCATTTATTATTCAGTGTTTCTGTGGGCCAACAATTAGGAACACCACTACAAAGAGCTCCAACACGGCCAATAGTGTTTTATAATTAGTGATTAGTGTGCAAAACTATTGTTATCTGATGGTATATATATACATACATATATATATTCTTCTTCCAAGGTCTTCTTCTTTGTGTCACACATTTTTTGTGTACTTGTATACTTGTATGATGTGTGATGTTCTACTGTAACTTTTTGATCTATGTACATTTTTCTCCCTTTAAGAATGAATGGGGTGGTAAAGTGCATGTCCATCTACTGTACTTCTGTTCAACCTGAAAAAAAAAAAAAAAAAAAAAAACCTTTTACCTTAGGGCAGAGCCCCAAACACAAATTCAATGATGGTCTGACCCACACCCGTCTGTTTCTTTTTTTCTCTCTTCTCAATCATTTATTCCTCACATAGAGGCTCATTCATTTTCACCCCGCTTCAAATCCTAATCCTACCAGTTCCTTTAACCTACAGACATCAAACTGCATGTACTCACTCAGGGCATATCCCCAAAGTCTAATCCACAGCCATACTGACCTGCACTGTCATTTCTTCATCCCTCGTTCCTCCCATTAATTTTCAGCGAAATCTTAGCAACCAACTAGCAACAAGCTTAAACTGCACAATCACTCTGCACTGTCTTCAGGAAATGCACTCTTCTAGTCTAAAATCAGAGTGCTTCAGTGACTGACAATCAATTGGCAACCACCAAATGTTAGTTCCTCAGGTCTTAAAAAATCTAAATAGAAAACAAGTCACTAACAAGCAACCTATAAACTTAACCATAAAACAGGTAACTAACATAATAGTCCTCAATGTTCAGCTCTCAAACTACTGTGGTACGGAGGCACCAGATGCGATCTGAGAATACACATCTGGGGACTACTTGTTAAAGGGGCGCGACCGCTCTAAAACCCAACCCAAATTGCTATAATCTGTACCTTTTTGACGAGTACAATCAATAACACAAGCTATGTTCAGATTGCATGCAAACAAGTCATTTCTCAAATCTGATCTTTTAAGATGACTGTCGGATGCTTGGATCGGATTTATGCATCCAGACATCTCCACCCTAAAAAATTTGCATTCCAACCCACGTTTAACCCTAAATTACTCATCTTTTCCCCCAGGACTTCTCATTACGAGATCATGTCCTGCCCACAGGACTCTAAAACTAGAGATTCATTTTGTTTAAATTAACCTGAAAGAGTGACTTAAAAAATATCTATCAATAATACTTAAAATGCACCACTGTAAAAATGGCATATCATGTATTTCATCATATAGTCACATATATGCTATATGTGGAATTTTGTACTTAGTCAATAGCCTTTTTTTGGTCAAAATACACCCGGAACAATCATACAAATTTCTGGTAAGTTTGCATATGAGATTTTCCATTATATGTTAGCATCAGGCTAAAGGAGGGGGTCTATTACCAGCATAGCAGATGGTCAGTGCTGTGAGTGTGTGTGACTGAGCATTTGTGACCATTTTAATATGCCTGTTTGTACATCTACACATGTATGTTTATGTCATCAGCTTCCCTTACTGAGGTGAAGAAGCAACTGTGAGTCATATGCCTCTACGGAAGGATTGTGCAAGGGTGCGTCTGCATTAGAGTACGTGTGTGTATCCCTGCGCCGTGCTCATCCGCAGCAGAGCAATGAGAGGATCATAAAGAAATGGCTGGAGTTGAATAAAACATCAGAGCACTGCAGCAGGGCGCCAGGCCCCCAGTGCGCTGCCTCTGCTTTGAAGCTGCACAGAGCTTCTTCCACTCTGCCATTTCACTTGTCTCTTCATGTCTTTCTCGCACTTGTTTTCTCCTTCAGTGCTGTTCATTTTGACAGGTGCAGCTTCACAACTTCTGCCTGTTGTCACAGGGTTATAAGCACGACGAGAAATATATTCGACCCATGCAAATTACGCACGTATACTCCAAGCTAAATTCAACCAAGCTTGTTAAAATCCATTTAGTCATTTTCATTTGACTGATCAACTGTCCCATAATTCCATATGCTACTTACTATAATATAAAGCATCCAGACAACTCTTCCAATTAGAGAATTTGGCTTCTTAAATGTTCAGTTGTGCACACACATTTGGTAGGGTCTGAGCTGCACATGATCCTAAGGTCACTATACCCAATGCCAAGCACTGGTTAGGGGTTATAAAGCTCCCCAGCACATTCTCAGGAGTGACGGAGGAGCATCCAAAACTTGTTAGAGTTAAGAGTGGAGTTTGTCATCTAGATTTATTAATTCAGCATCAGTACCAGACCTCACTACTTCCATTAAGGCTGAGTGCAATTAAATCCTCACAGCAATGGTTCAGCCTTTCCAGTATAGCACACATTGCTACTGCAGCAAAGGTGGACAAACTCCCTGGTTAAGCAGGTGTCTATAAACTTCTGAACAGAGACTGCAGGGCTCAATGTGCTTCATCTTCACTCCATTTTCTATAAACTCCCCTTCCACAGTAGCAGTCTGCTACTGACTGTATGCCATGTCAAAAATCCAGACTAGCTTGGGTTTATTCACAGTGGCGGTGATGAGAACCAGGTATTGCAATGTGTACAATAACAAATATAGTCATTTTACTGACCTCAAAAAAATGTCATGTATTCAGACTTTGTATGTTATGATAAGGATGGTAGAATAATGGTACATCTGAAAAAAGGTTCTTTTGGCAATATGTTGCCCTAAAATGCCCTGCCTGAACCTTTTTTTATCTTTAAATAAATACATTTTAGGCCAAAACCTTATCTCAGAACTACCATAAAGCAAAGCCTCATAACAATGTCATGTAATAGCATTCCCTGAGGTGGTTTTTAAAGGCACTGGATATGTCAGAGATCTGGTTCCCATCACCACCACTGTGAACAATCCTGACTCAGTAAGATTCTTTAGAATGGAGCATTTCACATCAAACCACTCTGAATGACTTTCTTCACATTTTAATGTAGGGGTGCAACAATGTATTATGAAATCACGATATTATAATGCAAAACTGGGTATATATGCATCAAGGAGGTCTAGCAATGTATCAGGGAGAATAGACATTCAATTTACTGCACTGTTTAAACAACCCTAGCCCTGAACAATCAGCACCAATAACCACTTCCATGATTCCTATTGGCTCCCAGCTCCTGCATCATTACAAAGTTGTGCAACAACGTGATTATAGCTCATCCATTTCCTTCATACAAATTTTGTTTGCAATATTGTAAGAAAACTGACTTGTGGACCCAGCGTCAGTACTCCCAACTCGTGGGAAGAGTATATCATTATCTGGTGGAGACTTTGTAGAAATTTTGGAAAATGGGTGGAATTCCCCTTTAAGAAACGTGTAACTGTCTACACGAAAACATGGGGAAAAGATACTTCCACCCTCGAGAGCAATTTCCAAAAGCTCTACTTTCAGTGACCTAAATGGACAGGCCGAAACACAGAAGGGCAAAAAGTAAGTCTTCAAAAATACCCATATACGTGTGGAAACGGCCCGAGAGAAACTAATGAATTCCATCAGGACGAATGCGCCCAAGATAGATCAAAAGAGCGCACAGTTATATCCGGCATTTTCAGTCCGTTCCGTGCTGTTACATAGAGCTCTGCATACACTCTGTACTGCTGCTCTCTCCACTGGAAGCCAGATGTGTCTGCACATGCAGCTGTTTGTATCACAAAGCAGTCAGCAGTTGATTCCTCTCGCCCACTTGTCTGTTCAGTTCTTCAGGTACGCTTCAAAGAAGTGGTAATATGGGACACTAACACATAGTGGGGCTTACTGAGCCTGCCTCAGAGACTGCAGTTTGAATTCCCTTATGTATCATCAAACACCCCCCAACCCGTTAACCTACATTACCGTTCTGTTGTAGAAACTTCAAAAGCCACCAGGGATCCGCCGGGTTGGGTAAATATATCCTATAATCAGGATAAATTCCTGATAATTAACTCACGGCCCGAGGAACTCTGAATTATTTACAGATAGCATCTCACTGCCAAAGCACATATCCTAGATAATTGTCTTCTGAGCTCGACTCATTCTCAGCCTAAGTAACGCTAATAAAAATATCTGAATCACAACAGCTATCACACCGGGGAGCGCTGCAGTAATAATCAATGTTATACACAACAAGTCAATAGATTTACAAGCTATAATAAAAGCATATTTCAGCATGCACAACGCTTTAACCAATTCAAACTTAATAGTGTATTATTGCATCTCTCGGCGGTATCATAGGCTGGTTAAATTAAACTCTGCATTTCCCACCCTAGGAAACACATCCGCATACGTATCCCATTGAGAAATCACTCTCTTTATCGCTTTACATTTTCTCAGTCAGTGATCAGTTTCAGCCATTAGCTAATGACTTAGTGGCCATTACTTGTTTAGGTCACGGGCGGTAGATTGTCTTTACTGATTAGGACTGCACTGTGAGATGGTTAGCAAGTTATTTCGAGGCTAATTTCCAAGTCATTATCACTTGTTCCTAATATAGTTTAGCTTTATTCAGCATCAAAGCTTCGTCTCAGCAGATGCTAGCATAAGGACGAGTGGCTTTCCTCGTTAGGTGATTAAATAGACCATGTCCTCTAAGGCCTGTGTACTCCCACCGGCACACAGCAACCTCTGTCAAGGAACAGCGCGTGAGCTCAAAGACTTAAGTTGCATTCGTTTCCGAATGCCAAGCAAACCAACTTTCAAACACATCCAGGGTTTTCCTCCGAGCATTACAAGCCCAGCAGCCCACAGGGCACAAGCATGGGAGAGAGAAATGAATAAATGACACCAGCACGCACGCTCCAACAGAACTCACTGTTTTACTTTAAAACGGATATAAATGGATGTAATACCTCTGGCAAATGTTGAAAACAGAAACAATAACTGTGTTTTATTTATCATATTATTATTAATAATATATATCACCCCCCAGCACCACAGCAGAATGTGCATACTGAAGCATCCCCTGCTCAGTCCATTTACTGCATTGTTGTAGTAACTGATCTGGAGTTGTGCTATCATATAATACTACTCCATAATGCTACTCCATCTGTCATGCAACCAGTCAGAGCACTCTGTTTATGGCAAGTTGACTTTGTTAACTGGGGTATGGCCATTATGTGAAATGAATCTGCCATCAGTTTATCACTATCAATACTGTATGTCTGTTTAGCTACACAAGCTCAGACAGAACGGTAGAAATGCAAAGCAGAATCTGGCGATCCAGTTTCTTGATTTTAATTTAGAGGCAACAGGGACATGCAGAGTGCAGCAGATAGTGATAATGAATGCTTGCTCCACCATCCCTAGTCTCACGTCTGCCCGTCATTTCAGCCCTCAATATGGCCAGGAATTCCCTGCTTTTATGACTGGGTTAGTCAGTCTGTCTTCTTGACAATCCCATTTGCTGCAATAAATATGACGGAATTGAGGTGAGCATACTGGAAACTGTTTCTAAACAACTTTCTTTTGGAGACAAAATTTGTGGTTGAAAAAAGCTATTCAATTACAACCTATGTTATCACAGTACTCGGCATATCGGAACGGAATTTAAGTAACGTGATAAGATCTTGCGGTTTCATGGGGCCTTTGATTCCCACCCCTATCAGGAACCCCAAGTGCGTGTAGGTGGAGCATCCAAGTCTGAGACTATATCATGAATATTAGAATATTGAATATTTTGTGTTTCAATTGTTAAACTTGACGGCAGTCTGTCCAGGGTGTTTACTGCCTTCTGCCCACTGGGCACTGGGATAGGCTTCAGCCCTCCCTGCATCCCAGAAGGATAAGCGGGGTAGATGATGAATGGAGGAATTGTTAAACTTTGTGTTAAAGCATTGTGTCATTACTGCCGGACCAAAACCTAGTATCTCTAGTTTTGTGGGGTTTTTTTGTATTTATTTATTTATTTATACATACATAATTTGGAAATCACACCAGCCATTCCAACCTTGTGTTATGTTACATTAACTTAGATTAAACGTTTTTTTTCTACTACTTTTTTTAAGACAGGTTTTAGTTCACACAGTTTGTGGCTGCTTAACTCAATTCCTTCTTAACTGAAGCTATTTCACCTGAGGCAGCTCAAACCGGCCTGATTGGCCTGATGTATAAGACATGACTTTACTCATACATACTTGTACTAGGCAGGATATTTGCCTATAGCGGCGAACACCAGCGCAGTCGCGTTTCTACAACAGTCCTACAGTCCTACAACAATCCATTCATGCTTTCTAAATAAATGAAATTAATTCTAGTAATTAACTATGTTCATGTATGTGATTTCAGTGTCCACCGCTATTTCAAGAGGACACAGCTTATGCACAAGTCATCCTGCTTTACTGAAGGGCTCTAGCTGCCCACAGCCACACTGCACACAAAAGAGTTTTGACCAACAGTTCACTCTAAGTCTAAACTATATCCTGATTGTCCTGCTTCCTAATCTACCCAGCGGCTAGCCCCGCCTTCAAACTTAACCCAGAGAATAAACGCACAGAAAACAATTAACCTTAAATTAACCTGCCACATTACAGAACACGCTATATATTGAAAATTTAACCATAAATGACATGATGAAAATTGAGTCATTACAGGGACCTATTTGATGACTAATGGTGTTTCTGTATTGTTCTTATGTGTTCAGCACTTTTTAAAAGGCAGGACTTGCATAAGATGGATTGCATCCCTGTGTCTAGGAAGCAAATTCAGAAATCTTTGAAGTCTGGTAGTGTAATTTATAACACTTTGACACAAAGTGAAGCAAAGGCTGTAAGTTAATGAATACTGGTAAAGGAAACAACACACACACATACAGACCTGCTAGATTTAGCTCCACACTGGTTTTCCTGCACACATGCCACACACTCCCCTTGACCCATGTCTCCATGCAGAGGCTAATCACATTGTACTGGCTATGTAATTATGTACCTCATTAGCTAACCAAATCCCAGGAGCCATTAGGATTAACTAACATCCATACTGTTTCCTTTGCAGTTGCATGCGCATCTGCAGGATTCAACTGGCTGATATCAGTCCCGTTTCACCATCCCTCGTGCAGGCACGGCCACTGTTCCGGTCAGTGACCTTAAGGGAAGGTTAAGACCGTCATTTTTTTCATTTAATCAGCTACTGTGGATTTAATTAAGGCTCAATGAGAGAGAATCAGTGAGCTGTGAGGAATGACAAGAGGGTAAGGCTCATTTACTCATGGCACTGTGCCTGCTACTTCAACCTTAACAAATCAGTAAGGTCTCTTATCTCTCTTCTGTCTCTCATAGATCAAGTCTGTAGAGCTGAAAACCTGTACTCCACAAAGCCTCACAGATATGACCCTGGAACCGTCCCACATGTCCCCATCTATTGCACCTATCTCTAGTACGGTATGTGGATATATTAGGTGGCCAAAAATAACAGCTAACTTCAACGCCCTGTGGATTTACCTGTATCGGAGAAAATCCCTCCAATAAAGCACTGATACTCAGACCGTCGCTTGCATGACCACCAAACAGATAAACGCAGTGCATGATTTTCAATGCACCATTCTATAAATGCCAAACCATCTATCTAACAATATATACAAGCTAAACAGTGGTGCTAACTACAAAAGTGGGGATAGTTAGCATCAACGTGTTCGACTCTGGCTAACTAAAGCACAGATGCAAATTTAGGCAACAATGACTCAATTCTGAGGGAGTGAAGTCGAGTAACTGCTGAAGGGAAAGAAAGGTGAAACTGAACTTGTTTGTGAAGTTCTGTGGTATTTGGGATTCTGGTTAGCAGTCCAGGCCAAAGCATAGGCTTTGTTTCAGCTGATGCTAAAATGACACCCAGTTAAAACTGATTGTGTTCTGTGCTGTGTACACATTCAAAAGTGTTTTTATCAAAGGTACGCACACCAGCACCGGTGCTCACAGACACCATTTGTTGAATATTGTTGAACACTTTGCAGCCCTATCATTTTCATATCGGTTAAATGCTAATCCTCCTGTTTTTCCATCGATCTCATTTCAGTACACACCGTCACACTCTGTTTCACTGTTTGGGATAATAGTCTCAGAGGCTAATGGAACAGAAATGCGCAGGCAAATAGGATACCCAGGCAAACCACACACTTAAAACAATCTACACTGACACAACAGCCACAGTATTAATACAGCCTGAAACACACAGCAAACACTGTCTTCACCACACCTGCTAATGACACTTCTCACAATCACTCAGTTACCTCTTATTACATGAAGTGAACAATACATTCAGCGCAACCAGCAATGTCAAAATATGACAAGAGTTGTACAAATAAAGTGCAGCATCATTTAAAAGATTAGTTCAGCTGCGAGAGCTTTTTTGACATTCAAATTTTATTCAAACTGTGAAATTAGTTCAGACTGCAGTGAAAAACATATGGTTCTTTCTCTCTCATGCACACAACAATATACAGCATAAAACTTTTGACTACAGTCATACATTCCCACTGTGTAGGAAACACTGCCATTTGGAACTCAGTTCGGCACACAGGCCTTCATCGTGGCTAAAGGAAATAAGCCCAGCACAGTTTAACTAGAGCTGTTTAACTTCGGATATATAGATATTCAGATATTCGTTCATTGGGTAGTTATTTGTTTTTTAATTTTGGGATTCAAATCTTTTTTTCCTTTTTTCTTTACTAAAGGCGACATGCAAAATATGCTCCGCCATGCTCACTCACAACGTCAAGCTTCAGCTCAGGTTGGTGGGGGTAAGAGAAAGAGAAAATAACAATCACAGAACCTGTTCAATTCTTTCCCATCCAGTCAGCTTCTTAACACGTACAGGTCCAAACCTCTACTGAGCGGCTGAGGTTCGTCTGTTAAACATGCAGCAGTTCTATGTTCACTGTTCTTTGAATCAAGTCCAAAAACTACCCAGGTAGCTCAAGAAGAAAAAGTTTGGTGTGGTGGGTTCTAATGTTAGCTAGCTATAGCTAGTGAACCTAGCCAACATTAACTCCCACTGCAAATGCCAAACAGGTATTGTGGATACCCTTGACTAGACTGGGGGTTTTACAGGGTGTTTCTTGGTGTGGCTTCATAGCAAGAAACACCCTGATTTAATTTTAATTTTAAATGGTGCAGCAGTGACAGTGTGACCTGAGGTGCCAGAATCAAGGTGATCAAATCTCTGTCTCAAAAACAAAAGTGGGGGGGGGGGGGGATTCCTGAAAATAAACTTATTATGCTCAACTGTTCACACACAATTGGCAGATACTGTCTTTGGTATTCTTAACTAACTAGAGCTGCTGCACTGGTCTGCCTCAGGGTGGCGCTGTAGCAAATTGGTTGATCCAGTTGGTCCTTCATAGTCAATATCAATTGTAACCATGCCTGGGACATGCCCAGGTTCACACCACTTGAACGCTAACACTGCCACTCAGTCAGTGGACTCCTCCTGCAGTGACTCCTGCCAGCTATGACATCAAGTGCATGCCCACTATCAAAGAGTTCCTTTTAGGTTCCCGTGTTTGTTTGCTTTTTGCTGTAAGCTCATTGATCATCTACTTAGCTTTTTTAAGCACTGGTGATTTGGGGTGTTTCTCTTGTTTTTTGCAGGTCTTTATTTAAATATGAGGTCAAAGAAACCAGCTTTAGAAGCATAAGGTTCCTGCTGGCTGGCCTCCTAATTTATCTGTTTCAAGTGGAAGGTGATGCAAGATGGTTGGTATTGCAGTTACTCTATTAGTTGATCTTTACACCGCAGCTGTTGCTTCATTGTGTATTTAATGTATGCTGAATTCATTTTTAACCCTGATGAAGGCCAGACTGCTGAAATACACTGGTTTGGTATAACATGCAGTTCTCCAGTCAACAAGTGCTGCTGGTTTTACTTTGTCTACAGTTTCTGCCTGTAAACTAAGCATCCTGTTGGACCAGATCAATTACTTCAAATGCCATACCATCTGTAATTACTAATGAGAAACAGGAATATCACTAACACTCATGATGCTGGCTTTTATATTGCACTACAGAGCAAAACATGAGCGAATGTGTGTACATACAAATGTGTGTGTATGTACTGATCAGTTAGCTGGCTTTGTCTATGGATGTGAACACAGAAAAAAACAGAAGACAAAAGAAAGAGCATCCAGTTTGTTGCCACAAAAAGCCTTCATATGGGATGGTGGCTTTTGAGCCACTAAATCAAACCCATTAAATCAATTTCCCCTAATCTGGGTAAAGACAGCCCAGGGCAGGAAATACCAGCCACGGCACAGGCTCGGGAGAAAGAGCTATTGTGCTATGATGCAAAGCCCGCGCTGAGGAAGATCTGATTAGCAAAGTGCTTCTCCTCTGGGAGAGCGGCCAGCTCCTGCTTGCCTCTTTCCACACACATACACACACACACAGACACACACCACTGGGCCTGGCCACGCTGTCTGTGTGAACCCACACCAGGGCAACCACACTCAGCACGGCTCCTCTGCTGGAAGCCTTCACACCTGGGGAGCTCCATATGTAAAACACATACGCACGCTGTGAGTAAGGCTGTCACCAGATTATTTTAGCAACACACAATCTATTAATTCTTTTGACAATTAATCACATTTAAATTTTTAAAAAGCCCAAACAATACAAATGGGTTTCCAGGTGACATATATATGGGTTCATTGAGTCACTGGGGCATCAGTCTCTCTTCATGACCAGGATTTGTTCAAAGGTTAACATGTTATCAAGCCTCATTAGCAAAAGCACGCTGAAAGATCTCCTTCACTGAGACAATCAAATACCTCTGCAAAGACAACTCCAAACTCAGTATATACAATAACCATTTAAAACAAGCAGGAAAAGCCACATTTTCAGATGCTATTTTTTCCCATTCAAAATATCTCTTAGATGGAGCTTTAAAAATGAGCATACTGTGACACTGTGTAGGATGCTTTAGACAAGAGAGAAGTGAAAGGAGAAAGGTTCTCCACCTCATTTCGGAGCTAAAACTCTTGTGCACACACCTCGGATTTCTGTAACGTAGTCTGAACTGATTTTGGAGATTCAGCTTCACACAAGCCACTTCACAGATGGGCCGAGTGTCTTCACCAAGCAACTTCATCTGAGTTGTTTGGTGTGCAAGATACTGTCGGTTATATGCAAATTATTTCATTTACTGTCACCCGAACAAACTGCACAAAAAATCTGTGTGTAACGACCTTAAGGCTAATGCTGTTTGTTACAGAGGTTTGTTTGAGGGCCGTGTAGGCAGAAGCCAATGGACCAAATCAGATTCCACTCTATTTAACCCCAGAGTCACCCCAGAGAATGTCCAGATACCAGGAAAAAGAAAAGAACTCAAGATGTCTGGTATCGAAACTATCTAAACAAGAACAAAGCATGCATAGTCTTATCACAGGATTAAGAATATAATTCCATTTCAGTTTCAATTTCATGGATTTTTTAGGAATTCCAACAGTAGCACAACCGATTTAATTTAATGAAACACTGATTGAGTCAAACCAGGTACCGGACGCTACAGTTAACACTGGGCTTTCAAGTGGACAGGTATGGAAACTGAAACTTGTAATTAATAATAATAATAATGATAATCAAGAGTAATCTTCTCCGCACTAAATGTGTGCCTGTGAGAGTGGGCTGCAGTGATTGGGGACTTTCTGTAATACTGCAGCAGCACAGTGACGTCTTGGCCAGAAGTGTGCACGTGGTAAAATGCACAGGAACTGTCTGTGTATAGAGGTCAAGATAAAACACAATAGTTCATGTTTTTACTTTCGTTTATCAAGGTCATTTGACCTGGAAATACGGGCAGACTATGATATTCTGAAGGACAGCAGAAGCAGCTGTGGTGCTGAAGGCCATGTGTGAAAGCGGAGACGCTGGGTTTCCAGCATCTGACCACAAAGTCAACAGAAGCTGATGCTAGAAGAAGACAAAAGTGTGAATCAGCACCCTATTGCTCTCTGCCAGACACAGACGGCCTGAAAGACTTACCTCTGGTCCACATTCCAGGAGCCTGTTGGTCCACCTTGGCACTGAAGATGCAAAAACAATCTTAAAAAAAAAAATCAACCAGGATTGGTCAGAACAGTGGTATACCCCTCACACGCCTCCATAAGGGCATTTCCATATGTGTGCAGCGGAAGCATTGTCTCTGGCTCTGTCTCTGGGGCCAATCTTTCACTTCCTGCAGCACAGTCGCCTCAGAGACAGACTGGTTTTGCTCTCAGGCCACGCCTGGTCGCTGATGACAGTGACGGCAAGCTCGAGCGAGATTAGCCCCAGATTAGCACGGCGGTGTTTTTAAAAACACACATCTGCTCTGAGCCATCAGCCGAGTCACAGTATCGCATTGCACACACTCTGCTGAGGGCTGTGTCACAGTCAGGGTCTGGTTTCACTTTCAGGTTAGAGAGTGAGAGGAATGCAGCACTGCCACACAGAATGAAAGATGGCAGTGAGTTACAGCGGTCAAAGGGTGTTTGGTGCAAAGCCAATCGGGTAGAGCTGCTGCTCCTTCTTTACCTGAGCAATTTATTTAAAACTACAGCAAAATAGAGCGATTGGTTTTCAGAGCATGTAGGGGGAATAAACAACTGAATAAATTAGCAAAAATAAGCCGAGAGGTTCTAGGTCTACAAGGCAGCAATCCTGTTGTATAGCTTGGAGCAGGAGACCAATGTCAGTACAGAACTGTGCAAAAAATATTACATACAAATGATTCATTTATGCGGCGCCAGAGAAAAGCAAACAATACACTGTATCAAAAGGTTTCAGTATTTACTGTGTCCACTTTATGCCACCCTTTATTGCAGCTTACAGTCTTTTCAGCAGATTTGCTGCCAGTCTTTCAAAGAAATCTGCAGGGATATTTTTGCCCACCTCCGAAGCTCAGTAATAGAAACTGGTTGTATTTTCTGTGCTTCTCAATCCGAGGGATCCTAAATCTGGACTCTGTGGTCGTTCCATTGCTCCTAGCAGCAGCTTCTTTGTTTGATGCAAAATTGTTCAGTTTTCTGTCCATTTTCTTTTCTCAGTGATGGCTTCTAGACTAGCGAATGGGCATTCAATCAAATCTGGTATTCACAATTATGAGGCATTATTTAAAAAATTGCTCCTTTTCTCTCCTAATCTTATTAGGTATTCCAAACTGTTTTCCATTTGACTTTTCCCTTCCGTCTGCAAGTGGATTAACGTATAGCTAATTTCCTCAGAAATGTCTCCTCCTACTTAATCCATTTAGATTGGAAATTGAATAAGCAAAGGATGGTTTCTGTGCACTGCACTTTTCCTACCGCTAGCTTTTCCCCATCTCCAACATCAGCTTTGTTGTCTTCATCATGAGTCAGAAATGGTCTTGCTAGTTAACGCTGTTCAGGAGTTACTGGAGCTCACTAATAGTCTTATCTACTTTAGCCTCAATGCTCCTGTAAGACTGAGGTCCACTCCAGATGACCTCGCTATCCCCGGCCTTGAGCAGCCTCACACAGCACTGCCAGGACCAGATCTCCATCTTTTCACTTTAAAAATATCCACTTAATTAAACACAGTGTGCTGCACATCAATCAGTTCATTTCCCCTTTGTTTTCCTGCGGATTCCAAAGAAATTAACATATTAACTGAGGAAGGAATAATAACAGGTCTAACAACACAGCTGGGGGGCATGACTTCTATGGGATTGTTTATATTAATTGAGCAGGAAAAACAGATAAAACAAAGAATATAGCTTTGCTCTTTGCGAGAACGAGATATATGCAATGCTTTTGTTGGACGGGAGTGGGACTGTAGTTCGCGCTCAGCATGCCGAGTAAGGAAACAGAAGCAGGGAAACCCACTAATGACTATCTTGTTTGTTTTCCTGCTATTGGTATTTAATTTGGGTAAAAGTTTAAAGCCATCCTGCAGTGTCTGGAATTTCAGTCTGGTTTCCCATGTAATTAGCCTAATCCTTCCTCACAGGAACTTCTATGTAAAAAGGACCTAATCTGTTTCCTCAAAGTTTGTGGGAGAGGACCACGTGCTCAGGGGATCACACAGGTAACATGTGGAGACTGAAGAGAAAGTGCTCCTTGGTTTGAGGATTCTGAGTGGGAAAGTGGGCACGGCACTGTACAAAAGGGTGGGAAAGTAAGACCAGAGAGAAAGGAAGGAAGAGAGAGTAACGGTGAAAGGGAGAAGCAGAGTAAGAGGGGAAAGAGAGGGGATGGAGGACAGCTCTCGGCACCATGCGAATCATGCAGTATGGCTGGAAGGGATATATGTAATCAGAGCAATTAACTGATTAAACAGATAGAGTGTAATACGTTTGATATAGCAGAGAGGCCTAGTGCTCTAATCCAGCTCATTATCCTTCTGCGCCTACAATGAGACAGTTGCAACACACACACACACACACACACACACACACACACATACACACACACACACACACACACCTCTCTCACAATCAGTATAATACCTCAATATCACTGAACTGCTTTTTCTACTTACTCCAAACGTAGCCTAGACATATCTGGAGTTCAATCTTCTTCCTAGTTTAGAAGATGAACACTGTTGGCTAAAAACATTAGAAGTCAGTAGCCACCCAAATACTCCAAATTGTTTCTGTACCCGTCAACAAAACTTACTCTGATCTACTACGTGAATACAAATGCAGACAGACATGACAGGGTCTATATTCACAAACCACCCCAGGAGCAGGAGTGCTGTATTTGTAGCTGTCATAAATGCGCAGGAATATACCAGGTCTGATGTTGGACCCACTGTGCTCTAAACCACAACTGGAAACTGTGTGACCTTAATGAAGACCTGGAGGGGCTTTAAGATATACTGTATGTATGAGAGATGTATTTTCACAGAAACTATTTAGGTTAATTCGGTGACGACTGACTTTAATGTTAACCTTCAGTAACACCAGTTCAAACTAAAAAAGCTTGGCTGATCTTGGCTGATTGCTTACTTTGGGATGGAAAATTAATGTAGACTGCATGTTTAGTGGAACTATTCTACTACATGTGGCACAGTAAAATAGTCTATACTGTGTCAATGTTGAATAAATAATGTTTGAAATGTTTATATTATTATGATCTGAAATGAGTCCCATAGGATACATTTGCCAAGCAACAATGGTTCCCAGAGCCAAACTGGGCTGTTCTGTCGTGCCACTGTGCTGCTAAATCAGAGCCAAAAACTACAGAAGTAAACTACACAAAAGTCTTATTTCATTCCGTGTAATTCTGGAACATTTTTACTGAAATTTGCACACAATGTGAACAGCTACACATGGTTTAGAAGAATAACAGTAGCAGGGTGTAGAGGAATAACAGTAACAGGGTGTAGAAGAATAACAGTAACAGGTTGTAGAAGAATAACAGTAGCAGGGTGTAGAAGTATACAGATCAGAAAACCTGAGACAGCTCAGCCTGCAGCAGCATAATTCATTAACTACCACTAAGTAAAATGTCACAAAAAAGCAGAGCAGCTCAACTGTTAATGGATCCACAACTTCCTGACATACAGCAAACAGTATAGCAGTGTAAGTATCTGAGCCCCTACCTTTCAGACTGACTCAGTGCCAGCACAGGTGCAGCACAAAGCTGTATGTGCTCTCTGTCTTACTCTAATCCCCATTTACCAACGGCTGAACTCCAGCATTAGCAGATATTACAAAGAGTTTGGGCCACATCCACATGGTTCTTAGACCATGTACTGATAAACGTTGGAACAATGAGTATTAGGAGCTGATATATGACCGTTTTCCGCTATGTTAAATTCAGCAGATATGTAACAACAGAGTGTGTTCTCTGTAGAGGGTCTCTGTAGAAGATGTGTTTTCACAAGTCAACAAAACGCATGATTGCACCACAGGCACTCAAACTTTTGAAAGTGACTGCAATATTAATCTTACTTATACTGTAATGATGCATGTATTTCCACTATATAGCCCTATTGGGAAGGGATTCGTTTAACATGCGGAGGTGTTTCACAGTGATTTCTGTCCCGTCTGATTGCGGCATGTCAGCCATTTTTACCAACTGTGCGCTCCCACATCAGTAAAGATTCTGGTGCCCTTTACCTTTTATAAAACAAAGGTTCAGATTATATTAATCCCGTGCAAATCTCCATGTAGGTAAAAATTCCATCACATCATGTGGAAAAGGAGTTTTTCATGGTTTTGAACTACACCTAAATCCAGAAGAGGAGCCAAATGACTCCTCAGAGGTGCGATGTTTCTGGCAGCTGTAGGTCAAAGCATAGCCTATAGCCTACATGCGGGTTATGAACATGTAGCTGCTAATTTTCAAGACTTTTAGGTTACGCCAGTGTGTATATCGAGTAGCCACTCCCATCTCTGTCATTTATACCCAGGTTTCTTATCCTGTACAAATCGGCCACAATTTTATAGACATCCTGTAGTGAAACAACATGACTTCACCACCCCATGTAGAACTAATCCCATCCAAATAGGGTTTAAGGAGAACTGTTAAGAGCTACTGTCTTTCTTCAGTCAGTGAGTAAACGGACTGTGGGATGCGTATCATTCATAAAATGAACAGCAAGTCCAAGCTCATGAACAGGCTTACTGCTGTCGCCTCAGGAACATGGAAAACACCTTTGTTTCTTTCCTTTTTACTTGGTTGTGTGTTTAGTTTCCAATACACAGAGAAGGGAACACAATCACGCATACACATGCATCATGTACACACATACACACAAACACAGCCCTGACAGAATTTTCTGACATCTGAACATTTCAACTGCTGCACTCTGTGTGCTGTGAAGGACGATGTCCAGATTGTGTTTGCAAGCAGCGGTTTGGAAGATTAAACATTTCTAATAAGAGTGCAACATGTGCCGAGGTGATTTCAGCCTGCTGGCCCAAAGCAAAGCAGCAGCCGCACGGCTGGAGTTTCACTAATTATGTTTCCTTTTGCAAAAACAGACTCGCGCACTCTCTCAGCACTCGCTCTCAAAGTAACATGTAAGATCGGGGTAATAAAAATGCGATTCAATTACACACGCCCACAGCCGCAAGATGTAAAGAAACACAGGGAGCAGCTGGCATATGCTTGCCAAGCTCAGCGGCTTTGCTTCACTCTTCTGCTCTTTGGCAGGAGAGACATGACTAGAGCCGACACAAGAATTCATCAACATTTAAGGCTATCAGACACACGGACAACAGCGGACAACAATGAAATAAAAAACATTGTTTAATAAAAGTGCATAGACTGCCACAAGGCATCAATACGTCTCCCGTGGGTGATTTTTGAGTATATGTAGAAGTCAATGAATGGATACCTGGTAACCGCAGGTAAGGAAAAAAGATAGAGGGTAGCTACTTCAGCAGAACTGAACGCAGGACTACAGTTTACAGCTTACTGTTTTAGATGCTTAAACTAGTGTTATGAGGCACTAGCACAAAAACTGAGCAGCAAACAGATTAAGTGGAGCAAGTTCACGTTAAGCTACCTGTATACAGTAAAGCAAAGTGTAACATACATACCTACTCACAAATACAAGCAAATCCGTGACATTTTACAGGCCTGTTACAACATAAAAGCAGCATCTCATTAAACTGTCCATTGTAATTTAGTTGTGAAATGGAACAAATGTGATATATTTAAAAAAACATGTTGTTTAGTATGTAAGCTAACATTACTAGCTTAACTGAATAATAACTTTTAATAAACATCTGCGGTAGAAAACAGCAGCTCTGTGAAGAGACACATTTATCAAATGATTGTACAATTCCATTTCGTTTATATGAGAACAGCAGAATGTAAAATGAACTTGGGCTTGAGGTGAGCCAGAATGTCTACTGGTACACCCACCAAGATGTTCCAACACTGCACAGTTGCTTCTCAACCAGCATGCAGAACCTTTACACTACTTTTGGAATCTACACAAAATAGCTGTAAACGAAGAAGACTGGTAATAGCATATGTGAATAACTGCAAAAAAATAAATGTAGTTTAAAATGTAGATTTAAGCTAAATATGATACTATAAAACCTTTCCAGACTCAAAATGATATCATTTTCGGGATAACCCACAGGCCTGGCAATTACACAACAATATAACATACATGAAGACACACACATACACACACACACACACACACACAAAACGGTACTTTGCTTTACATTCAGCACCCACTGCTATAAACAAGTCATTTGAAAGCGAATGGTCTCGTCAAAAATAGCATTCTGGCACTGGCTGTGAGGAGGCCAATGAAAACTGTGTCCTGTGTGTCTTCTGTTCCACAAATAAAGGTGGTGATGGCAGAGCGGTGAACTGACCCTCACTTTTACAGTCTTACAGTATAACTGATATACAGTAGTAGTGGCTCGCTGACCTGACGATGGTGAAAGGGAATAAATAAGAGAAGGAAAAAAAAGGAGAGGGAGGAGAGGATGAACTAGCACTTAATACCTTCATCTGTACAAAGATCTACATCTGCATTTCATTCCAAAAAACTATTCCTTGTTGAAGGAGCGACACACTACATAGCGGTACAATACAGATGAGACTCTGTTTGTAAAAAACTTTCCAAAAAAAATAAACAGCAGCTACACATTTCAAAGGACCAGTGAAGGGGAGTGGAGTCCATATCAAGTTCCATGTTGTCTAACTCAACTTACAACTCAAGTTTGAATTTGGACTTTCAACCCAAGAAACACTTCACTTAGACATGCACCACAGAGACTTTAGACTCTACTCTTGACTTGACTCAAACTGGCACCCCAGAGACTCAAGGCTTAAATCTCAAATCAGACTTTCACCCTAGAAACGTTAGACTGAGACTCACATCCCAGAGATTCGAGACTCAAGACTCAGACTCACATCCCTAATACTCAAAGCCTGGACTCACATCTCACAGACTCAAAACCTGACTCCCCTAGGCTCAAGACTTGGCTCAGACTCACACCCAAGAGACTCAAGACTCGGCTCAGACTTATGCCCAAGAGACTCGGGTCAGACTCACATCCAAGCGACTCAAGACTCTGCTCAGACCTAGACCCCAGAGACTCAAGACTTGGCACAGACTCACACCTCAGAGACTCATAACTCTACTTTGACTCATACCCCAGAGACATGACTTAGACTCACAAACACAGTGACTCTGCTCTGATTCAGGACTCATGACTTAGACTCGTAGCCCAGACAATTGAGACTTGACAACTTGACACTGACAACTCAATCAATCAGAGCTGCTCACACACAAACACATAACATCCGGCCTGAAATGCTGCACTGCTGCCTTCATGCAGTATGAAGTGTACCATTCCCATTTTCATCACTACTGTTTATTGAGAATGAGCCTGTGTGGTGTTTGTGTGTGGTGTGTGTTTGTGTGTGTGTGTGTGTGTGTGTGTGTGTGTGTGTGTGTGTTTGAGCATGAGGGGGGGTTGGGGTTGTGAGCATTTCCGTGGGAAGGTGTGTGCTACTGTGTATATTGTCTAAGCTTGTGTGTGCATTCTGTATATTCAGAGTGTGAGTGTGTGTGTAGTGGGTTTGGACTACGATTAAGATGCCAGGTTTCAAGGGCAAGTGTGTGTTCAGCATGGGCTTGAGAAAGCGGAATTGGACCAGAACAGAAAGAGTGTTTATGACAACTGATTGTATGTTTTGAATATATAACAGCAGACAGACAGAGACAGATAGACAGAGAGAGAGAAAGAGAGAGGAGCAGAAGGTACAGAAAAGGCTCCAGTGTGAAGTCTCACACACCTGACGCTACGGGTGGGCAAAAAATGGTAAAATATGAAGGCATTTTAACAATTCAAGATATGCATCACAAGATTTGGCTTTTCTAGACTTGGAATGGATAAAATGTACCAGCAGTGCCACATTTAAAAACAAAATGCATTAAAAATATTTATTATTATTATTATTATTAATATTATTATTATTTGATGCTTGCAAATAAGCAAATACAATCAGCATAATCCACAATTTAGAATTCAGAATTCTCTCCATAACTATTGTAAATCTGCTTTTTTTAATGATACAGTTATCATACAGTTGTCAGTTATCATACAAACACTGGGCTAAACCTGGGTGGGAACGCTGAACTATTTGGATGGGAACAAATGAAAGTGAAATTTCTAAACCAATCCTTGTGAAGGCACAGCTCAAAGCATGGCGTGACTGTATGCTCATCAACATCGATAAATGAGCAACAAGCTTGTTCTTAGCGTATAGATGCATGGATGTAGAGTAAGTTAGCATTGCTGAAATGTTTGCCCAAAGAAATTCCAATGAAGCATGTAGACGCGTGTGGCGCACCAATGGCTGGAACAGCAAATGACTGAAACTCTTGACAAGGGACCTTTGCCACCAGCTCTCAGCAAGAAACCATGTTTGGCAGCAAACAAAAGAAGTGATATAAATAGAAGCGAAACAGGAGTTCACATTGACCAATGCGATCCCATCTGATGACCCAACTATTTAATTACAGACTAATCAGGCTTTTATTTCTCTATCTTCACTCCTTTCCTTTGCTTGTCCTGTTATCTGGTGTTGACCCGAGGAGGATGGGTTCCCCTTTTGAGTCTTGGTTCCTCTCGAGGTTTCTTCCTTTGAACTGGGAGAGTTTTTCCTTGCCTCTGTCGCCCTTGGCTTGCTCAATGGGGGCTCGGACACCAGATTCTTTGTAAAGCTGCTTTGTGACAACATCTGTTGTAAAAAGCGCTATATAAATAAATGTTGACTTGACTTGACTCGACATTGGCGTTGCTGGCAAGTGAAGGAATGAAGTTTGATGCTAAGCTCAAAAAGTTTCTTCGAGACTGGTAAGTAAACAGTGGTTAATGCCAACAGTGAGGAGGAGGGAGTGCGCTTTTCCTTGTTTCTTCTGACAGGGATGGACACCACAACTCTCTGGTGGTATGTTGCCCTTTATTGTTTGACAGCTTGCATCATCTTACAAATTGCTACTTTAACAAGACACACAAGCTAACATACCTGCCCAATGCAGCTGGTTAGAACTACGTGCTGGTCTAAATCAGCCCACCATTAGCATGAGTGAGATGCCTCAGAGTGCAGGGCAGGAGTGAGTGCTGACAACAATGATCCAAGACAGTACAAAGAAAGACAGAAAAACAGGGAGAAGAGCAGCTGCCTAGAAAATGCAGAACATTTGGAGAGAGAAAGTACGGTACAGGTTGTAGTAGCAACCGAGAGAGAGAGAGAGAGAGAGAGAGAGAGAGAGACAGAGCGTGAGAGAATAGAGGGCTGGTGGGTGTACCTCAGCCAGCCGTTGGCTGCGGGAGAGCTGTGATGGATGATAGAGGAGTGTTCTGTTGGTGGGTGCCCAAACACTGGTTTGTGTGTGAGATAAGCACAGCAGCAGCACTGTAGACATGCAGGTGGCTGCTTGGTTACTTTCAGTGCTGCTTATCAGCAAAGCCTAGAAACTGAAGGCCTCAACATACTACAACACCTAAATGAGATCAAGAGGCAGTGTAATACACTGATACAGTCCACACACACTCCTGACACAAGCCCACACGAATGCTATAAGGCCTACAGAATGTTACAGTCACCGTTGTGGCACAGTTTGAAGTAACTCAAATATGACATCTTAATGCATTGTTATAGAAAAACAGATGTAGGGCGTTCCCTAAATAGCTCTACTAATAGCACGGGTCTGCCAACCTCGAGTTCTTCATCAGCGGTCAGTTTCTAACCTCAGGACTCCTGTCAGCTGGATTGTCTTGGGTCGGTGAACAATTCTTATATATAATATATATGTATGTATGTATGTTGTTTAACTCCACATTAACAACTTTAAAATCAGAACTGAGCAATGCATCTGCGATTGTTGCAGGACCGTGGCAGCAAAAATTCCACTTCATTAGTGCTGATCTTGCTTGTACATTTAAACAGTGAAAAATAACACTTTTTTGCCATTTTTTAGCCATTCAGGTTCAAAGAAGAGCCTTTCATTCCTCTGAGGCACTAAACAATGCCGAGAAAGTGATCTGGACACACAATTTATGTTCAAGCACCAGACGATTAAATAAATGAGCAGTTTCAATGATATCTGGGGGGGGGGTGCGACGGGATTCATAGATTGGGAAGAGGTGGTACAGAGCAGTGAATGTCTCGTTCAGTGCGTGGAAAATGGGTCTCTAAGCAGATGGTAATGATTGGTAAAAAGAAATGATTGCATTTGGGTCTGCCAAAAACCATAGCGTGGAGGAAGTAGCTGAATTTTCAGGTGTATGGAAGTGTACAGTCATACAGGTCTACCAGCAGTGGCCAAAATCCCAGTCTACAGGACACTCTCCTCAGAATTGTGCCAGACAAGCCATCCACCATATCTGGTTGAGCTGCGCAATTCTTTGACGCAAGAGTGTCTGAACATCCAGAAACTTGTCCAGTCCATGCCCCATTTGAATCACAGCTGTTATTTGTGCTTGTGGGGGCATTACATACTATTAGGCACATTTCAGTCACAGGTGAAGTTCTATAGACTTCAATGTGCATTACTTGTTTTGTATGGTATTCTGTTACATGTAGCTTCATTGCACTGTGTATTAGTAATCATTGTGTCTAAACTAAATAAATACATAAAATAATAACATCTACTTTAAGACGACTAAAGGAAATCATCTTTGCTGTGTTTTGCAGACTAAACAAAGAAGTTTCCAAAAGCAGCAGCACCACTTGCCCTCTGGCCTGGCATGGCAGAGACTGTGACACCTCATAAAACTGGCTCATATTCACAGTCTCAATTTCTCTGGCACCACATGGGCCGGCAGAGAGGAGAGACACAAAGACCTGCTTCTGAGGGCGCTACGTGCCCCCCCGGCACCCTACGTAAGCCCTTTGCCCTCTGTAACCTCAGTAATGTCCTGCTAGACGGACCAAATCATCGTGTCTAGCTTTTGGGTTGGGGGGGTGCTGTGTGTGTGGAGCGTATGCGTCACGGAACAGCAACACCTCGCACGTACAGCGCCACTGCTGGCTGTACTTCCCCTCGGCATGCTGGGAACTCAGGGGTCCTAGCAGAATGGCAGCAGGTGAGATTTATGAGGTGTTAAGAATGTTCAGCTGTAACCGAGCAACAGGCTGCAAACTATGACCCCCCCCTCCTCAAATGCACACATTTCCCCCATAACAGCCCCTTACCCCAGAGCACAAGACCCTGATGGCTATAACATCAGATTTAAGCCTCCACCAGCTACAAACACACCCCCCAGTTACATTCTGCACTAAAACACCCCCACCCTGCTTCTCTACATGGAAAACACATCTTACTATCAGGTCTGTCTCTGGATTCTATACCCTAACACCAATTACATTACACAGAGAGAGGGGGTGGGGGCGGGGTTGGAGAAAGAAAGACTGAGTGAGAGAGGGAGAGAGGAGGGGAACAGGGTCAGAAAGGGAGGGAAAGACAGGGCAAGCACAAGAGAGGAGGTAGAGAGGACAATAGAGGGTGGAGAGAGAGAGGAAGAAAAGGAAGGAGAGAGGGAGACAGGGCAAGAGAGAGGGAGATGAGAAGGAGAAAGGGGTAGAGACAGAGAGGAAAGGTGGCAGAGCAAAGAGGGAGGAAGGAGCTTAAAGTAGAGGAGAAACAGCAGAGAGAAAGAGACAGAATGAGGGAGGAGGGGAGGGGGAAGAAAGAGAGAAGAGACGGAGAAAGGGGTAGAGACAGAGAAAAGGTGGCAGGGCAAGGACGGAGAGAGGAGTATAAAGTAGAGAAGTAACAGGAGAGACGAAGTGAGAGATTGTGGAAGGGAGGGACGGAAAAGAGAGAGAGAGAAGAGGAGGGAAGGAGAGAAAGAGAGAGTGTAAGGGGTTATTAGGGTGAGAAATGGAGGGAAAGGGAGAAAGAGATGGCAGAGAATACGAAAAAAAGGAAGAGAGAAAAAGGGTACACAAAAGAATGAATGGAAAGAGAACATGAGAGGGGAAGACAGAGAGCCAAAAGGCAGGGAGAGAAGGAGACAAGACAAGAAAAAGGAAGGAGAGAAAAGGAAAAAGCAGCAGGGAGGGGGAGAGTAAGGGGGAGAGTGAGGGGGAGAAAGAGAGAGAGAAAGAGAGAAGCGAAGTTCTTAAAACTCCTTTGCTGTCCAATGACTGAGCACAATAACAAATACCCAAAAGTGGCTGGACTGTAGGTGGTGCAGTGATAAGCGGCTTAGAGATGCTCAACAAGCCTCTTTTTAGCTTGATTGATGTTAATTAATACATATAATAACTCAGAAATGCACATCAGTGGAGTTTAAGAATAATTAGATTAGTCTAATCCTGATAAAACTCACAAGTTACAAAAACGGTCAGCGTTTGTCCATTCGGCTTCAAGGACTTCCGTAACTAAAGGAGACGGGACATGCTGAAATTCTGCACTTGGCCTGCTCAAACACATGTCTCATGCACAGCTCAGAGAACAGGACATGCATTTTCCTGGAAGTCCAATTACCACATCCATTATTGTGCACGGATTTGATGGTCTTATGCTGAGAGGCTAGGCCTTTAAGAGACTTACTTTAATTACCCTGTTTTTATTTCCTCTGTACATGAGCCTATAGTGAAATTGAGGATTGCTATGAGTGTGTGTGGCAGAACCTCCCTGCCACACAACATCTGTATGTTTCCTACAACATATGTATGATGCTCTTTTTGGCTGCTGTTTGTCAACGCTTTTAGATTTAGACAAGACTGTAGTCACACCTCCTGCTCCTCAACAAAGACTCTTTCTATAAAAAAAGAAAGCTATAAAAAAAGCACATCCGAATCCAGGTGAAGGATACTGTAATACTTCATCATATAACTATGACGCGGCTCTTTGGCTATACTACTAACAGTCACAGTAAACACACATAAACCGGAATGGCATGTGTACAGAAAAACAGCAAAAGGTTTCTAACTCTATTCTAAACTATTGGGGGTGGTTGTTGGGAGGGTGGGGAAAGCAGTCCCATACAGGGAGCAGGCAGTCTTTACACTATGCCTGGGCTCAGAGAGGCACGGTGGAATTAAGACAATGTGCATTTTTGGTTTCCTGCTCAGGACTGGCCTTACTAGAACACCAGACTGAAAGCACACACCATAAACGTCTCAGCAGTAGACAGAATCAGACATGAAGGCACGGTATGTGTTTTAACACTGACTGGCTTGTAGCTCTTACGTAGGAATGTTTGGAAGGTAGTGAGTTAAAGTGTCCCTGACTCTGAAAACTGTTGCGGTGTTCTCGTGGTGCTGGAAACTGACAACCACCAAATTTCATGTGCATTATTTTAAGAGCACTGTAAGTCATACATACAAACAACAGCAAAACAGTAAAAGAAGGATTCTGCAGAATGAGCAGGTGTGACCTAATGTAATGTATAATAACCTGAGTAGTGGGAGGGGGTGGATGCATTTCAGTTCTTGCTTCTACTAGGGTTGTCACTATAGCAGAATCTTGACTTTAACACTTTGATATGAAGGGCAGTTTCACAATGCTCATTACCAAAACAACTGTATGCAAAAAGAAAAAGACCTGTACCTACCAGTGTCCTGCTATGAGGTGTGTGTGGTTAATGGCTTCCGCAGGCCTGGGCTTTCTGGGATTTCTGGTTGCCGCCCTAAAAGGAATAAACAAAGGATTGTTGAGAAGGGGGGTACACAGGCAGCAGAGGAAGACTGCAACATATGGAAACCAAAACAGACAGGGTCGGGCAGCATATAGGCAAATACAACCTACTCCCTCCTCCATACACTTTTTCCCAGAGGGGTTCACTACAAAGCGGAAGACATGCGTTAGCCAGCTAAGTTTGGGTTCAGCTCGAGGTTACCCATGTCACGATAACAGCGTAATTCTTAAACAAATAAATTACGGTGGTAACTTACCCTCCACATCTAACCTGCTCTGAGGAAACGGACCGCTTCAAACAATGATAAGCTAAAGCATGAGTTATTTTGTTTATGTCAGCAATATCCACAGACTCATCTGCTTTTTATCACATAATTACAGCTGTAAACAAAAGTTGGAACATCCCCAGTCAAATGACATTCAGCTAATAAGAAGACATTCAGCAAATAAGAAGAAATGATGCATTAAAGGTGCCACAGAATGGACAAGTGTATTTGCACTGGTATAGTTTGCAAGAGGAGTTCATAACAGAGTTCAGAAAAATGGGCAGATTCCAAAAGATTCCTAAACTGTTACATAACAGTCTTGACTCGTTAATATCTACACCCCCAAAATGTACAACAATGGAGCAGCATTATACAATGCCATAATGTAACTGCGGCACCATTTAAGGTGGAATAGAATATTTAGGCTACAAAAGAAGCTGGCAAACAGGAAGCAAACGTCCGCTGACACATCAAAAAGATTCTTTAATTCAATGTTATTAGTGGTCGACACTGCAGAGACTAAAGAGAGGAGCAGTTCCACCTTTATTAGCTAGGGCCAAATCATGGCTGTAAATGGACATGTAAAACAGCACCTGGGCATTTTTCACCCTGACCAAAGACACATGACTTCTATATAGACATCAGTGCTGAATGCTGAATAAATGCAATGAAAAAACCTTTAAGAAGTCTTAATTTCACCATTAGATGTGATTATTTTGGAATGATGCCAATACAAAAAGCATGTGTTTGTCCAAATGTGATTGAAGATCTATTTACACAGTGAGGCAATACAGATAATGGAAACTATCGGAAATGGTTTAAGAACATTTGTTCTCTACAAATACTGATGCTGAAACTTTGAGTGCTGGCCAATACAGACACCGTTCAGATCTAAGTTTCCTACTTTAAAATGAGCTATTTTCAAGTGAAACAGTTCAAATGAGCATCTAATAGCCTCCTTCTATCACATTCAAACTACACTCCACAACCCCACAGAAAGAAACACATAGCAAATAACATCACATCATGCAATACGACAGTATGCTATTTCAGGATAGATTTGATCCAAGACTGGATTGGATTCTTTATTTTATTCCCTTCCATTATTCCGGCCTGATACCAGCACAAGGAGCTATCTGTAGAAACCACTGTACCTCTAGAATACAATACACCATTTCTGGATCACATCCTATTGAAATGCACTGTGATCAACTATAATCAGTTCTAACATCCCAAAATGAAAGCCAGCCCTGGTAATAAGACTACACTTTCTGAGTAGGTTCATAAACCAGCTCAAACAGTCTGAGGTTTAGAGGTTTGAACAGTTTTGTTCACACGCCTCCAAAACTAACAAGCCACTGTTGAAAAGGCGATCAACTAGGTACGCAAACTATAACCAGTAACGCCATCCACACAGCGTCTCGCGCTGCACCTGTGCTCTCCTTTCCTGCACAGCGCATGCACCTGGGCATGACGCCATGGTCACCCATTCTTCTGGTGTCAATAATTCAAAGATAAGGTTTAATTACTGCTGGTAAAGTCCTACAGTACAATCTGATTTTACCTCACCTGACTATCAAGTTTCATATTTACATTCGACTGTCTGACAGCACTCACTCCTCCGTCTCTGACAAGTGAACACACAGCACTAGCACCGGAGTTGACTTAGCCGTATCCGGCTTGATGACATTGATTAAAAAGCACATATACGAGGCTAGCTGCAGTCAGCTATCCTGTTCCTTTCAACATGCTCTGTGACAGCCGCCCCAGGACTGGAGGGAAAAGAAAGAGTTCACGTCTCCTCACAGACGCTGCACCGAGCAGCTTGTTTACACAGGAAACGTGTCTCTTGGGCAATGCTGCACCCCTTTCTGAGATACACCGTGTTCTCTTCTGAGGTGTGGCGCAGCACATGCTCTTCTATATAGCTGTCACACAGCCAAATTCCAACAGCTGCAACAGGTATTGGCATGCAGATTCCTGACACGCGTGTCATCTAGGAACTGTGCAGCAGGCTTCAGCACTAGTGACCTGAAGAACAAGAGTTACTGAAATGCAACTACCACCTGAACAGCACAAAGCTGTCCCGAAAACATTCTGCCGCCTGCAGAGCTGCATGCTAAAAATAATTCCTAAGGAACACAAGGCTCCTAAAGGAAAATCTTCTGAGCAGCCGGATTTTTTATTTCTGCCGTCAAATGACCTGTGCAGAATAAACAGTTAAATATAACTCACGGCTTTAAATCAAACACTGCCTCAGTGCATCAGCTTCGATGCTTCAATCGGAGCAAAACGCTGCAAAGTGATGCCTTCTGTCAGTACTGGTGACTAGATTATAAATAGTGCTCGGTTTTTGTTTTTCATACTGCGTTTCAGTGCAGTCTGGAGCTCGGACAAGCTTTCAGGTGGACAAGCGCCAGAAAAATCGAGCCAGTGGATCTAGAGTCTTGGGGTTAACCTTGTTACATAATCACAGTTCCACAATGCTTCTGAAGCTGGAAAAGTTTTCAGTGTCTTAACTCCTTAACTTTGTGCTCTATTGTCTGCTTTATAGAATCAAGTTAAATAATAAAAGTACTAGGTGGAGGAAAACATAAAACATAAAACATGAAACATAAAAAATAAACATATAACATGTAACATAAAAAAAATAAACATATAAACGCATAAACTCTGTCTTTAAACTCCAATACTCGGGGTAGGTCTGTATTTGGATTTGCCTAATTTCTAACCATTCAGACCATCAACTGCAACAATTTGTTTTGCATTTCTGCATAATTGAATAAATCATTAAGGTAATAAAGTCATTCAGAGCGATTTGAGAATTGTTCACAGTGGTAGTGATAGTAACCAGACGTCCGAAGCGCCTAATGGCTCTAAAAGCTGTGTCACACAGTAAATGAACTGGTAATGAATATGCTGCTTGATGGTTTATGTCAAAAGTTAAGAGTTTTGGGCTTTGGCTTAGAATTTATGATTTGAAAAATGTTTAGGGTAAACAGGTACATGCAGGGAAACAGAAGACAAAATAGCACCCAAAAAAACACATTTCCATCAAAGGCACCAACACCGCAAACAGAAACTACGCTACACGTGTAGCAGTACACCAAGCTAGAGCAGCCACCATGAACAATGGCCTAAGGCTATCAGCTCTGTGTGAGGATGTTATATTCATGTTAATATGTTCCTTATTTAAAATCTTCTCTGTGACAGATGGGTTAGATGCAGATGCGATGACTGTTCCAGGGTCATTTTGTTTAGTTTGTTTCCAGGCTGCATTGATAGTTTGGTTAGTGTTGTAGTCAAGACCTTAAGTCTAAGTCAAGACCAAGAGTGGGATACATCGAGTCCAAGTCAAAACCAAGTCTTTTAGTAGTTGAGTCTGAGTCAAGACAAGCAATGGCAGAGACTGAGACAAGGTTAAGGTTTGTAGTTAATTGTACAATCATTACCATTAATATTACATTTTAAAAATTATTACATTTTAAATATTATAGTCTTACTCAAACTTTGCATTGTAACTGAAGGCAGTGGTGAGGGCCCTGGGTATGCAAACGGAAATACACACGTATGCAAACGGAAAATGAGTAACTACAACTCTTTATAAATAAACCATTTAAAACACAACAACTTGTGCCATCACTCTGAGACTAAACACAGTGAATATGCATCCAAACTTGTCAAATTGAGTCAGAACTTTCCTCTCTGCAGTATGGAATCCAGCAATCTGTAGTTTCCAAATCAGTCTCATACTGGCGTAGACGGTCTAGACTAATTCTTCTATCAGAAGGAACACAGCAGTCCAGTAGTTTTATGTCCTCCTTCAACTAGACAGTTGAGTAACTGTAAAGATGAAGAAATGCTGCATCATAGGAGAATATACTGTGTTTTTTGGGTGGTTTCTAAAGTGAACTAAAGTAAAATATGGGTAGTAAAGAAAATCCCAATGCATAGCGGCCCCTGGTTCATTTCGCCAGCACTGTAAAGAGTCACAATTTCACATTAAACTACTCTGAATATTGTTTATGTCAACAAGTGAATTATGGAAACATTTGGAAACACCAAGGAATTCCCCTTAAAATTAAGCGTGCTGTCGTGTAATCAAACATAACCCAGTAACGGCTGGTCTGCTTCCAGAAGAAGAGGAAACAAATCTGTTCTTCTGTTCATCTCACTACAAAGCAACAGCTTTTATGGAAATAAGAAACAATTACTGTTTATTGAATGTTGTTTTTTGAATTTATTCTACAGGTTTTTTATTTTGTTATTGTTTGTTTATTATTGTTATTGTTTGTTTATTATTGGTTTTTTTTAACAAGCGAAAACAAACAAACTGTCCAGTTAAACCGTGTCAAACAATTGTCCGCCTCTTTGTGGGGTGCTGCGGTTTAGGGAGGTGTCAGGTCTGTCCATAATTTTCCACCCCTGTCTGAAAGGGGAGGGAGGACAGATGATGAAGGCACGTGGGCTGGGACAAAAGGCAGCAGATCAGTGCTTGTAGCGTGTGTAAACAGCAGTAGGGAGCGGCGGAGGTGCAGGGATGAGAACGGCCTCTTGACATGGCTAATTTGTGGCTGATTAGCTGAGGTCAGAGGTCAGCTTGTCTGTTTGTTCAGAGGACCTGCTTCTAGCTCCCACTCAGAGACAGAAGTGTGCCAATGGCGGTCGGCTCCACGCATAAAAAGAAAAAAAAGCACCAACCAATACCATTAAACAGCCACAGCCCAATGCTGCAAAATGTAATAACCTTGTGCACCAAGAAATCAGCACCATTATGCACTGACAGGCAGATACACACACAAAAGGCCCATAATCTACATGCTACACATAGCAAAGCTACAGCGTAATGTTATTTCAAAAGCTATTACAGCTAATCTTTCTTCATAAAGCACAAAAATGTCGTCAGAGGGGTTTTCCAGTCTTTACCATAACAGCCCAGCCATTATATGATCATAAAGAAGACCATTATTCAATTGCCTTTCTTTCTTCCTTTCGCATCCCAGCCTTATTTTTGTTATCGTCGGTGGTTTTTCTCTTCATCAGCACCATTTGCGGCGTGAGCGGGAAGGCCACACACAGATGGAAATTCAGGACTGTAACTGCCGCCGGACGTGCCAGGTTCGGGGTTTTTTTTCCCTTCACCTCTAAGCAGCAAAAACCACAGGGCTGTCCATCACTGCGAGGCGAAGGCATACTGTCCACAGGGCAGGCAAAAGAACTCAGCCAGAGGATGCGGATAACCACTATGACTCAGGACTGAGGTTTTTCTTTTGCCTTTTATTCTCACGTCTGATATGAGATGCAATTAAAAACAAGTCAGTCTTGGCACTTGGCTTTGGAGAGTGAGAGTGTTGCCAGACAAACTGTAGTCTAGTAAGCAGCATGCTGAATGGCTTTCTTTGTGTCCCGCAAAATGCAGCTAAGGTTTAACTCGTGTATTACAACTGCAAAATTGCTCAACATGCTCTCGCTCTCGCAGACACCTTAGCATAACAACTGCTGAATTATCCCCTGTTAGAAGTACAGTACAAGCTTTTATTGTGCATGCAAGGCCAGATCTCAGAGGTGGCTACTTTAAGAGGAGGGGCGTATGCAGGGAAAAGTGGGGTCCTTTCTTTGAAAAAAGCCTCAGTTTCAAGTTGCCAATAGAGCCCAGGTTTTAATTACAGGTCTGGCACGGCCTCTCACTGGAGACAGATAACAGATCTAAAGCCGTTGAGTTGAAAGCCTACAGTATTAGCTTACTTTTTTTCTGCAATAAATCCCTATAGTGCTATTCAGCCCATGTCGGGGGGGGGGGGGGTGGGGGGTGTCTATCGCACCTCACACATCTCTGCCGTTTTAGCCTTGTTGGGCTGTAGACTGTTTGACGCACGTATTAATCAGGCTATTGTGCTTGAACCGCCTTGGTATAGGACTGTTATTGTGCATGTCCAAACACATGTGCGTGCGTGTCTGTGTGTGCGTACAGTAACGTGAGTGTGCGGATATTCTAGTCTGTTTTTTATTATACTGGGTACAAGTATGCAAGCAGGTTCAGGGCAGGGCTATTTTTGCCCTGATGGCCATATCATCTGCACATCTGACCTCACTGTGTGTCCAGGCTGCTGAGCTGATGTATGTGCAGAGCAGAGCATACATAGAAAGGCCATACACAACCTCACACAACCTTCTGTTAGTTGGAAAACTATGAGATACATCAACTCACAATGACTACTGGAATCGTTTGTTTTTATGTTTACCTATTTACAGATTGTATGTACTGTGAAGGGAAGGAGGAGGGTGTATTGTAAAAACTGTAATACCCTTTATACAGTACATCATGACAGCAGTAGGGCTCCTTATCAGGCAACTTATTGGAATCTGCCGCCTTCTGTCATGTTTCGTTGCATCCACCAGCATAATCTGTCGTAACATTTCTACTGGCAAAAAATGTATCCATCTCAAGTGGGCACACAAACGTTCATATCAAGACATTTGTTGTTCCCATCAACTCTTTTTACAAACTGAAATCTTTTCTTTATATTAACCACGAAAGTTTGGCCCGTCTTAATAAAACACAACCAACACCTTCTCTAGACATAAAGAAACCAATATCAAATGTGCTTTAACATTAAAGGTGGCACCATGTGGCCATGAGAGCTACACAGGTTTTAAACATGACATTATCTTGTGTTTTTAATGGCAATTCAGTACAGATTCAGCTTAATATCACTACTTAATTAATACCCTCATTATTATTTGAATGCTGGCAAAATTTTCTGACTAGGTCATTTAGACTATCAAACAATCCTGCTTGTAGTTTTAAGTCGGCTTAAACTACACACTACACTACATACTTCCTGTTACACCTCATTACATAAGATCTAAGGTGTTATAAAAATTGCTGCACGATTTACAATGGAACAGGAGAATTTAAACAGGAAGCTGTAAAATAAGAAGCTGACTTTGCAGGGATGTAAGCCATCCTAAAATATCCTACAAGCTCCAGTAAGTCATTGTGACAAGATAACACATTTCATCAGAACATATTCACTATAAAGTAGTGGGTGGAGGTCACAAAGAGGTCAAGAAGATTTGCAGTGCTGCCCCCCTTCGCAGCGATTTTCTTTCGGCATGTTCTGCAGAAAGGGTTACCATCTTCAATCAAGTTTCCCCGTCCACTTACTAGCTACAAAGCTAAATACGACCACTTCAGGTTTAGCCCTCTTACAAAATCTCTGGAGTTTCTGCCTTGTTTTCTTCTTACACAAAACAAACCTGCGGTGCATACTGCACCTGTACCCTTGCAACTCCAGGGTTGTTGCTTTGGTTGATGCTGGACAGTACTTTACTATGTTACTATGTTTTTTTTCAAAGCATGGCTATTGACCACGGTAGTATTAATAATAAAAATAAAGCTGAAAAAACTAACACTAACTGTCTGGAATTTTACCACAGTTCACAAGGACACCGGTTGTGTTTCCTTACTACTAATAAGGAAATCAATATTGTTTCCAATCAACAAACATACCAATCTAAAGTGTCCATTAGTTGGAACACAAAGTTCAATACAAAGAACTAGAAAAAGCAGCATATGGCCACGGTCAGCTGGTAGCACGTTTTCAAACATACCTCAAAACGCAGAAGAAAGCTTTTTCCTGCACACGAGGCCAATAAACAGCTGAAATGTGCTATCTAGGTCAACTTCGTTACCACAAGATAAAACAACTGGTTGTCACTGCCAGAGAAAATGTACTGACCAAACATTATTCAACCCAGCACGCTGGAGAATAGCTGAAAGAAAGTTGAAAGAAAGAAAGCAAAAATAATAACACAGGGTCATCTGCTAACAGAGCTACGCTACGCTAAGCTCCTGTACACAGTAATTAATCAATCTTACATGGAGCACAGCTGATATTCAAACTCTAATTATCTGAGCTAGTCTTCAAGAGCGTCAGTCATGTCTCACAAGTGCTCCCAAAAACAGATATCAGTAGGAGCTTCGAAATATCCCCCCGTTTCTTATTTAAGGAGCAGACTACATAAAACACTGCGACACAAATTTAATGAATGTTCCATAAAAGCACCATGATGGATGTGCCTGGAACATCAAAGGGCGCATGCTTTCTTTAGCCCCACTGCAGTCTCTCTCCCACTCTGACTGTGTCAGCGGCTTAGGGCTGCATACGCACACACAAAAAACACACTAACAGCCGTACCAGCCATGCCGATGTCCGCCAGCCAATCAGAGGCTACGTCTGGATGATGCCTGCGTTTAAAAGGGGCCGCTGTAAAACTGTCCCTTTCCTGAAGTTCTGGCCCTTTTTTTGCTGTGACCTGCATTTGCAATTAAACACGCTGCACAGGCATTCCAGCATTCTTCCATGCATAATATGCCCACATGTACGCCTCTCTGCACGTACACACACACACACACACACACACACACACACACACACACACTCTTCTGCACTGTAAAAAGTCTTTCTTGTTTAAACTTAGACAAGTGAGTAACCAGGCTGCCAAAGAGTAAGGTAACAGAACAATACTCTTCTTCTTACATTCTCATTCAAGTTCATTCAAATCAATATAAGTCACTCTGTAATTACACTTTTATTACACTGTAATAAAAATGATTCAATGGTTTAGCTTAAAGAAAGTTAACCTGGCTGTCCTAAAAACTTGAACTTGGAATAAGGCATTTACAGCGTATTGTTCTAATAGTCTGAGCATCAAAACTCTGATATGAGGTGTATGCAAAAGTTTGGGCACCTTCAATCAAAGTACATGTTTGGATGATTTTCTAAGTTTAAACAAGCTCTCACATCCTCCACAGAGAGCACTCACTTCTGCCCATTTTAACACACAGTTTCTATTTTTCTGTATTTGCTGATTTTAAAGCAGCACTACATTCTTCTACATTCTCTACATTTAAACTGAAAGTAGCAGCGCTACTGAATATTGAGAGAGAGGAAAACATTAAAATATGGTCTTCATGCACCACACCAAGTTTTTCACACCATGTCATACTTTTTTACATATTAATGTCAGAAATGTCATTTTTCTAATAGTGTTTGTGATCTATAAATTAAGGTTCAGGCCTGTTTTTGATCCTATATGACCAGAATGTCCTCTTTTTACTGACTTGACGCCTGACATCTGAATGCAGTGTGCAAGACTGCCAGTAAGTTGTGGTTGTGATGTCAGAACACACTTTTTAAATTTACACTCTTAAAGCTCAACTCAGTGTAGGCTATAACTGAAAAAGCTGAAGCTCTTGCTGTTTGATAATTGCAATTTATAAATTTAATGTTTTCCCAAATACATTTTATTCTTGAATAAACTGAAATTCTGCAGCAAAATTAGCAGAAAAACATCATATTTCCACTGATGTCTGTAGAGGATGTGTTAACTTACTTTCACTTATGAAAACCAACCAAACATGTAATTTGACCAGGAGTGCTGACTGTAAACTGCACACTAAGACAGACACCATTATGACAGTTGTATTCTCATTGAATATACTGTTGATTTTAATCAATGCAATTACAACAGCGAAAAATTAAAAACGTTTTTCAGTGGCAGACACGTTTGCTGGGTTTTAGAAAGTTTGTGAGGTTTCCAGCATACTTTAAATGTATTCAAGACATTCATATGCAGTCTTTTGTAGTTTTTAAAGCCAACCTGAAATCTAAATTGGCCTTTTTAACTAATTTGTCCCTAATTGTACTGTAAGCATTATTCATCATTATTCATTCTTATAATTATCATTCTTATTCTGCCATAATCGTTCATCAACATAGAATAACTACCACCTGCGTTTAAAGCATCTTCAGATTTTTGATTGCCCCACCAGGAACGTTCTCAAAAGTATGTCATGGCACAGAAGCAAATGTTCAGATTCACACTGACTTTAAGTGACCAAATGAAACCCACCAGCTTCTCTGATGATGGTCAGAAGTCTGACTTGCAGGACTTTTCTTTTAACTCATACTACAAGTTCAATGAATCAAAAATAGAAGGCAAGCAGGTTATCTACGGCTTCTACAGCTTCATTCCGGGCTCCTTCTTACTTTAAATCACAGTACGCTCGTGGTAGACAGTAAGTGACTCCAGAAGCACTCAAAACATTCAATCAGAAGTGTAAGAGAGGCCCATGCCAAGTTCCACTCTGGCTTCCGGCTTCACGAGCAGTTGCTTGCCATGATCAGCCTGGCTGCAGACACACACACACACACACACACACATTGCACTTCCTCTGCTGCTGCACGGGCAGTGGCCATGCCAAGATGACATCAGCACCACACCAAAGCGCAGGGCTGCAAGCACGAGGCAGAGAGCGCAGAGAGGAAACGGCTTGATTTATTTTGCGGAATTTAAAACAAACACCAGGAAAAAAGTGCATACCTGTGTGTAACCAGAGGACGGCTTATGGCAGGACAGAACTAAGCCTTATCTCAAGTGTGGTACTTCGTCTGTTGGCGCTGGAAGCCAAAGACTGCCTTTCCTTAGGCAGGGTGGGTCATTATTAACATAATTAACATAATTATACAGCTATTAATATTAAGGACTGAATTACCTACTAACTCCAATACAGTACTGCAATAAAGTAATAATTACTCATTGGTACACAGTAATTCTAATTAATTACACAGTGTAACTACTGTGCTATTACTAATAACTACAATTGTATAGTAACAACTATGAATTACTCAGGCACAAATATGAATAAATCAGTAACTCCTATAAATAACTCACCAACCTCTATTGATTACACAGTAGCAACTGGGCATTCTTCAGTAACCACAAGTATTATGCAGTAATAACTATGAAATACACATTAATTACTATGAATTACTCAGTAACTACTCAATTTTTTTCAGTGGCTCTTATCAATTAAGGAGTAATAACTTACATAATAAATTACATAATAAATTACTCAACTATTACTCCTATTAACTTCTTTTTGGAGAAAATCTAATCTAATCTTTATATACAAAAAAGGAAATATTCAAAGTGCTATTCCCTGTAATTCCAAGGTTAAAAAATGTCCATTTTCAATTCTAAAATTCAGCAATTCTGTGAAACATCTACCTGTCGGTGTGTCACCAACCTGTAACATATACACACATTCCAACACCAATACAACAAACTAATACACAGCAAACAGTCTAATGAAAACGTGGAATGAAAGTCTGAATTGTTGGTCAGCTGTGCAAAAGTATTATATAAGGTGTCATCACGGCACCAGTCTGAGTCTGAACCATTATGAAAAACAATTTGAGACATAACTAATGACATGAAAAGCATACAGTGTGTCGGCAGAGGTCATTAAAACAAAGGGAAGGAGCATGCAGCAGTTCAACCTGTAAAGCGAACATGGACAAGGAGTTTTCTCAAAAATCAGTTCCTTTTCAAAGCCTTGAAAGACTTGTTTTATTCATGAGAGTGAACATTTGGTAAAGCAATTTGCTTTCAAGGCCATGGCAGTGCAAAAAAACCGACATGACAAGGAGTAAAAGAGCACAGAAGCAGAGTGAAAGGCCTATTTATCAGCCCTCTAACGAGCAGACATAGGTATATTGTGTATGTACTGTTTGATAAGCAATTCACTTTGAGGCTTTTTGATCTAAACTGTGTGGGATGTTGCATCATGGGAGAAGCTTTCTGAAGCTGATCCAATGGTAACGTTGCTATTTCGACTAGTGACCCAGCTCCATGTGTACGTGTGTGAGATCCATGGATGCATTCTCTGTTCGGTTCCCTTTGGGACCAGCTCGGCTTCCTGTGACCATGGTCCAGCAGGCCCTCAGATCAGAGGAACACAAACAGCACTGCAGAGAAGCACCAGATAATACCAGCTCTTTCATAAATGCAGAAATCTGTGTTTTGTCTCAGTAGACTCTGGGAAAAGAAAGATGAAAAAGTAATGAGAGAAGCGAAAAACTAGAACGGCTGCCGGTCCAAGGCACATGGCCTTAAGTCTGTGGGCACTGACAAAACCATTAGTGCAAGCCGAGCAGCCACAGTCAGGAAAACAATGTTGCCAACTCTTAGGCCCACTGACCGTGACAAACTGAAATACGCCAGTGTCATAGTGAAGGAACAGCTTGACCACAATAATAATGCTCTTATGTAATGGCCAAACGCTTTTTGAGGCAGCCCTCATTAACAGCCACATGAACAAGATATTTCAGGGTGTGGGCTTTGGAGACGGGAGTGTAGGACAGTTCCGTACCGTGGCAAAGGTCAGGGCAAGCTGGGTCATGCCCCTTCACTGACCCCCCCCACTCCCATCCCACCCTTCGCCTACTGGCACCAAGCCCACCTCTCCCTCCCTGGCACCAGCTTCCTGGCACCACAAAGACCCTCCCTTTGCTCTCCTTACATGCTGCACAAACATCTGAAATCACCAAGCGCCTGCCCACGCAAACACATACGCTCACTCATACCTCAAACGCATAAATACATGCACGCTTGCAATGCCAACAAACCCATATTCCCAACACAAAGCATGTGTGATATTTCTGAAATGCTTTTTGTGTATATATGGGCCTGTACTGTTCATTAAAACAAAGCTTATACATGAGGCGGTCCTTTAGCCTGTTTGCTTGCATTTTCAAAACCACCCCCTGATCTGTCAATCTTTTTATACTTCTATGGTGTTTCCACACAAAAATAACACCAACTTCTAATGAACGAATGATGGGCTAGTAATAAATCAATAAATGCATACACAATATGTTTCTTTTAAAGTGTCTAAAGTCATTCTTCAATGTATAAAGCTTTCTCTACTGCTGTTAATCCACTGTGGGCCTAGACTAGTTTTTTCAGGGATGTCAAATGAATGACTAAGCCATAATGACTAAGACTAAAGTGCTAAGCTATGACTACTCAGAAAGGCATTTGGCGTATGGAGGCTTTGACGGCCTAGGAACAGTACTCTAGAAAAACACTCTTTATGTAATACCAAACTCTTTCGTTGCATTCTGCATTGATTTGTTTAATGTTGCTTCATGCTTTGTTATTATTTCTATTATTCATTGTAACACAGCTTTTACAGAGGAGTGTATGTGTGTGCATGTGTGTTTGTGTGTGTTTTCTTGTATACATGTAGTCATCGTGTCATGACAAGGCCATTCAGAAAGCCCCACTCTAAGACTTTATTTAGACTGAAGACAACGTACAGCAATCAGAGACACACAGCTGGACAGTTGTGGGTCGAGGGTTAGAATGGGGTTAGAAATGAGCAGAGGGAAACAATACAGTCAATCTTGTCAGTCTCTAATTTATAGTCAGTCGAACACAGCCTGGCCCAGTGGCCTACAGTTGATTTGCATGGAGGACGAGGGAGAGGAGAGACTGACGCAGGCCATTTGTGTGTAAATATTGTAATTGTGCTCAGAGAAAGAGTGAAGGAAAGGAAGAAAACAAACCTGCCACACAGTAACTGGGTCTGTGCACTTGAGATACTTTAAGATGCATTAAATGAAACTAAAAGAATGTGAAAACAGAGCTGATCAAAATTGGACACTAATAAGATTAGTGTGCTCTGACCCAAAACTACACATAGCCTAGCTTCAAAAAGGGGCTAAGCATCATTAGATTCATCATTAGGCAATTTATCCTAGTACAGTGTATGTGTAGTGAGTCATAACCCATGCTTACTTCCACATATAATTTGGTATACTTATAACCCAGTTCGAATAGTAATTTAGGAAAACACTGACTGAACAGAGAATATGTTTATGTGATGCATTCCGTTTTCACAGAATCACAGAGGATTTAATATAATGCACACATGAAAACAAAATTTTTCCATTTAACACAGAATAATCACTTCAACACAGAATAATCATATTAACTGCCATAATTCAAATAAATCACCGTGTATCTGAAAATTCAACCAAGTTTTCCAAAAATATGCACAATTCAATAGTTAGGATGTAAACAAGGTCATTCAGTGTGGTTTAATCTGAAATGGTTCACTGTAGGGAAACAACAATGGTGCTGGGAACCAGGGGTCACAATGTCTATAGTGCAAACTATCCGAAACACCCAGTGAACCTAGCTGTTTCACATGTAACGTTGGTAATAGCAAGAATGGAATAACAAATTTGGAATTATTTTGCTGTACAAGACCCTGAATATACCTCTCTGCCGTGAACCGTATTTCTGGCTGAAAACTAATAAAAAAATCTAAAAACTACTGTAAACCAAGTCCTATGTATTAAGCAGGGAATTTGTGACCATTTCATGAAATCTCCTTCTAAAACTGACCTTTTACAAGCTTCAAATGCTTCAGATGTCTCACCACAGGTGAGGGAAGGCAATGCTTTGCAACAAGTGAAAAATCAGACTTTAAAAATCTGAGACATGGCCAAACTCCCTAGGTCAGTGGAGCATCATGTGCCGTTTCCAACGATCGCAATGCTGTCTCCAGAAGCTGGAGATACAGACTCCAGCTAGAGAAATGTAGAGCCCCATAAGGGTAAGAGATTTTAAACTTCACAGGATAATAGGGCGTTATGCCCTTCTTCAACACATGATGCTTTAGTGTAGTCTTCATGAAAGAGATACCAACGCTCAGTGAAGCACTGCAGATTAGAGGAAACCAGGAAAATCACCAGGCTACTCACCTGTTGTCTTCTCTAAAGCTAACATATTGTTAGTGCCATAATCCCTCGGTCACTGACTAATTGATATCAAGCTTTAAACTTCATCACTGAGTCATAAAGTTGAAAAGTGCAACTCCTAGAATGTACGGTGCCAGATCAAACCACTCCCAATAACTTTTTACATCTTAACAAATTAATCTGCCAAAATTCTGAAACATCAGCTACTAAATCACTGCCAAGAAAAAACACTTTGCTGCATGTCTTTATGTCTGCTGCATGTCTTTCAGTAGGCTAGCTTAGCTAATGACAGCGCAAACAAATGTCAAATACATAAACATGGCCAAAATATGAATAGCTGTCAGACAGGTTTTAGTGAAGAGTAGTACTTCAATAACTACAATGACACAACAAACACTAACGGCAGAAGTCAAAAGACATATGGGGCAAAAGGATATTAAAACAACAGAACAGAACTTTGTGCTATCTATAGAACCATGTCTGCTGGATGGTGATTATCATATTCATCTTTCAGGGCCTTTCCCTTTTAGTGGTGACCTGCAAAGCCACATTAACCCTTCAGCCCTGTCATTTCTACACCTTGCACACTGTCACGATATGATACTAGTCAGGGGCTTGACACTAAAACAAGTACAGAGAGAAGGGTGGTAGGAAGGAGAAAGACAGGAGGAAGAAAAATCTGATGCTGCAAGATACAAAGCCACAAGGTTCTTTCCATCAGCTCTATAGCTGTCCCAGCATGCCTTGCTCACAGAAAAGCCCCCAAACCCTAACACCCATTACTGTTCTCCTGCCTACAGTGCATTAACCCTACTGCAGTCTGCCATCATATCAAACTGCAGGTTTTCCCATGACTAGCCCCTGGAGAGCCGACTATAAAAGAACCCAATAAAAATCCCTGCTTGCTTGTTCAAACATTAACGTGAACGTACAGTGGCCAGTCTTGGTCTAGTGGCCACCGTGTAGAGCGCTAACGAGTGTCGCCCGGGGAGGAGAACAGGAGCTACAGAGAAAGAGAGAACGAGAGAGAGAGCAGGGGATGGACAGGCTCAGGCTGAACGAATCCTGCCTGCATGTTCTTTCTAGCCAGGGTGACACACAGCACTGAAGGATTAGCCTGTCGGCAACAGAGGAAAGTATCAAAGGGGCCTACAAAGTGGAGCCAGCAAGAGTGCAAAAAGGAGCAGAGAGAAGTAGAGGCAGAGACAAGTCACCATAATTCAAGCAAGTGCTTTGCTCTGGCTCATCATTAAATCCAGACGGTGTCAAATCTATCGTGGTCACTCTCTACAAAACCAGACCCATGGTACTGAGCTTTAATCCATGTTTTGGCTACATTTAAATTTGGTGACATGCTGTAAAGGCCTCATAAAGATAATTCAGATGCAGCAAATACTCCTGGCTTGTGGCAGTCCTTCCGTGGCCTCAGGGTCAGGGTCTTGGCCTTAGGATATATGTTCAAGTCTTACAGTGTAGACTATAACAAGGGTGTTCCTTCTTATCCACACCAGGCTGATGTGGCTGCAGGTTTTCATTCCAAATAAGATGGACCACATCAATTTCCACTTAATCAGTTAGTCTCAGCCTTCAAACTGTTAATCACGTTAAGTCTTACGTGCACAGTTAAGCACGATAATAGGTGGACAGTTTTTTACACTAACCACTCAGTTAACTGCTACTGATTACAAAATCTAGAACTGGAAACTGGATTCAAGGTATAAAATAGAGGATTTCTGGGGTGTAACTTTGTACAACACAGAACTATTATTAACTAGGGGTCAACCAACATGTATTTATACAATATTTACCAATAACAGAATATACAGTGCAGATTACAGGCCCACAGTAATGCACCCCCCCCCCCGCCCCAACACACACATCAAATGCCAAAACAGAACGGGTGGAAGGATGTAAAAATGGAAGAAGATGGCACTTAGTCTAATTATCAGCTTCTGAAACAGTATGCCAGTGCTTATAGGTATATAGAGGACACAGAGGTTCCAGCACTGGGGCAGAGTGCTGGTATACAGGACACAGGCAGTCAAATGCAAAATTAGATTGATTTGGTATTTGATTACAAGGACACAGAAAGAAAACAATCAAAGACAAGTGAGGCATCACCCCCGTTTCAGCGGACTGCCAGATTCACTATTGATCATTCCCAGCAAAACAGAGATATACTCTACTGAGAAACTGCAACATGCCATGAAGTGAATATAATGCATGTGTGGTGTGTGTGATCTATATGAGTGAATAAGCAGTTTGCCAGCCATCAGAAAAGCTCTGACTGGAATTCAGAAGTCACTGACTGCATTTCACTGTAAAAGCTGACAGCAGATCCCGGATAAGCACACATGATAATCCTATCTCTCTCTCTCTCTCTCTCTCACTGTCAAACTCTGACCTCCACTCACACCCACCCCCCAAAGACAAGCTGCAAAGCCTATCTAAAAGGAAAAGTCCCCCAGTTTCTAATTCCAAGTGATTTGACCTCACTGACTGGACTCAGCATATATGCTGCTTATTTCTATGCAGACTGTCTAAACTGTGGCTGTGGTGTATACTGACCATTAAATCCATATTTATCTGATACATGTAGTTTTTTAAAGCAGGTTTTAAGCCATGCCGTGTATAAAGATGCATACTGTGAAACTGCCCACCAGTACTGCACATGTGCAAACACTGAAGGTTATGAAGAGATAAACAAAACACATCAAGCATACAGCTGAAGTGTGGCATGTCTGTCCAGAAATAAACAGAGACCAGAGAGACAGAGAGAGAGAGAAAGAGTGTCAGAGAGACAGTCTGGGAGAAAGTGAAAGAGGAGAGTTATTCCCTATACAGTCCTCACCACATGGCCTTGTATTCCCTTTGAAAGACAGCCCCCCCACCCCCCCCCCCAGAACAAACACCCAGGCACACACAGCCCCCACCTGACTGTACTGAAAGCTTCTTTGCGCTTCCATGGATTTGTCTTTATGTGTGTGTGTGTGTGTGTGTGGCTGTGCCCTGTACTATATGTGAGCTTGCTTTCTGTCCCTCCATGTGACCACTTAGTCACATGTAGTCCACTGACATACTGTAGAGCAAAAGAGCGTGTGGAAATATGTACACAAGAGACTGATAGTGAAAAATAGAAAGAGAGAGAGAGAGAGTTTTGTACTTGTGCATTTTCACACTTGAGGTTTTTAACCTGGGGTGAATTACTCTTACTCTAAACGCTGTGTTCTGAAAGGCTGTGACACTTTTTAAGATGTATTTTCTCGTTTGGTGTCCCATGAAAGGCTGGGTTGCCAGAAACAGCCAATTTGCACTGTGATTAATAACCCCATTACACTGACATGATATAATAGCACATTTTCCTTCCTTACGCATGAGAGAGATAGAGAAAAGGCAGAGAAAGAAAGGATATGGACACACCCCTATTTGTCTTAGCATGGCTCCAGCTCCGGCTCCGGGGCCATACACAGACCTCCACTGTGTAACATCACATAGCACAGAAATGGGGGGTAGAAATCTCTCACCTTATGATTCTTTAGGAAACTATTCAACACATCATGAAATATGAAAGTACATCAGATTCGATCTGATTATTTTGGAACTATCTGGTGTATTCTTTAAAAATACACTGGACACGCAAATGTGACTGGGTGAACTATTTGCACATGCTATTTGAACTACTGTATGCTAATATGTCCAAAAGTGAAGCACCGATGTGATGCATTCGATCATTGTAGAATCAACACCTATAATGACTTTAGTTAGCACACTAACCATCAGGCATACATGACCATTCTACATCCAGTACTGTTTCTTGTCCATCAGACTTTCAGGCTCCTAAGTCACATATAAACAAATGATTCACAAAGGTACTGTTATTTTATTATCTATTTTATTATCTTTTCACCTACTGTGCATCTGTATTCAACCTCTGTCTAAAGTGCTCTGTTAGAGCTCCTGTGTCTTTAAGCCCCGCCTCTGATCGGTCAGCTCACCCACTCTGTTCTGACTGGTCGACCGCCAGAGCAGCAACCTCCAATTTCTGCCCCCACATCGCTATGACTATTCTTACATTGGCTCTGCTGTATCAGTTTGAGCCAGAGTCCGAGAACAAGGCAGATCCACCTTTGCAGGTTAGACCGGAGCAGGGTGTTTCAGAGTGGCACTCTGTGTGTTGTGTGAGGGTGTGACAAGCTTGCCAGTAGGCGGGGGAACATGGACTGTGTTATGAGATGATGTCAGCTTGTAACAGAGAGTCAGAGAAAGTCAGTGCAGAGAAAATTGCTGGAATTACAAAGAGGTGTTTCAGAAAGTTAAGCAAAATTGGTTTCTGTGAGAGAGACTGTTTACATGCACAAACATCACACTATCGCTCCCCTTTAAGTTGAACAACATAAAACAGCCCTGGTGTTGGATTGGTACCAGGTATTTACCAGTTACCTTAGTCAAATACCTTATAACCTCTTAAAAATACAAGGACGCCTCAGAATCACTTGTGTAATTAATTGCTTCATGGCTGATTTCACTTAACTTGCAAAGTCTCCGGTATGCAGTGCTAACACATTGTTCCCGTCTACAGAAAATTATGCTGTTCGGGAAAGCCAACTCTTAATTAGTACTATTAACCTATTTTAATCAATTTAAATACTTGATGGAGTTGAAATGACACCATCAGACTGATGCATCCCAGTCCATCAATGCATTTTTACAGCCCGACACAGCAGTACTGATGCCAGGCCAGGCCAGGTCCTAGCAACAGCCGTCCGGCCAGCACACTTGAGTGAGGAGCCTTTTGTGCATAGCAGAAACAACACCAATGAGCAAGAAACAAACAGAAGGAGCTTTATGGAAGGCAGACACAAGGCGTGCTTTGTTTAGAAGTGTGAGGTCGAGCCCACTTCGGCGGGCAGGACTGAAGGCCAATGCTGTATGGGGAGAAGGAAGGAAAGACCAGAAAAGGTGGTTGGAGGCGTAGAAGAAAAGCCAACATCTGAGCATAAGGGCACAATGGTGTCACTTTACAGGCCCTGGGAGTTAAGAACCTACCTGGATCCTGTGATCTGTCCATGTTCAATAGCAGACCTAATTAAGCCCTAAAGCGTGAACACACATCAGGCAGGTAAAGTCAAAACAAAAAAACAGCTGGGAAGAGACTCATTAGAATAATTATAACCAAATTATGCCTCTGAAATCAGTTTGGACGATGCTTACATTTATTTCACCTCTTTTTTTTTTTTTATTGAAGCACTTTAGCATCCTGTCAGTCTAACAATATTTAACCTCTTTTTTAACCCAAAATATTGATTGTTTTCATATTTAATCCTCCCCTAATAACTACACTTCACACTTGGGACATGGGGCATAAAACCTTTGCATGCTGCAAACTGCATACCAACACACAGAAACAACATACCCTACACATACCATATGCCTTCAAATAGCAAAGCGGTGAGACAGAGAGACAGAAAGAGAGGCAGCCACGTCACAGCACATGCTTTTAGCATGTAATCCATTCTATTTCCTAACATGCTTGCTGTTAATGACATTGGATAGAAGCTGCGAGAATTACCTGACCTGTCCTTGCATGAACCAGTTAAGCTGTAGTATCAGGATAAAAATACCTCCTGTAGAAGGATGGCAAGGAAACTCAAGCATGCTCGCTAAATGACACAAACAATCGCCTGTTTGTCCAGCAAAGCAAAACAGAGGAGACTGTATCCAGCATCAGCAGTCAAATAAAACTTGGACTATTGGACTATCACAACTGCCTTTGACTTCTGAGACCTCGTCTGAGAAAAGGCAAAAAGAGAAAGACAAAGAATAGAGACAGACAGAAAGAGTGAGAAAGAGAAAAAGAGAGATCCCTCAAGCAAGCCATACCTGCAGCCTGAATGAACGCACACCTGTAGCTTCTGAGGCCACTCAGTTCTGAAACAAACGGAAGCTATAGCATCCTGGGAGACATGCTTCAACCAGCTTAATCACAGAGAGTCCAGTCCAAAACAGTCCAGTCATGCTGGCATCACCTCCAGCCGCACTCACAGAAAAGCCCCAGCAGCAGCACAACAGGTCGGCATCGTAATTAGGACTGCAACACTGGGCTGGGCAATCTGACAACATTTGTCGTTCGGTAGATATCATAATATATGTGGAAATCATCAATGCTGGCCAGCTGCATGTATCATTTCAAAGGGAACATAATTATTCCTATTTAATCAGACTGAATGCAGCACAGTATGTGAAAAGTTAAATACAAAACACTGTATTCACGGTTGGTAGTATTTTATAATGTGGCACTACTATCTGTTCCAGACAACTTACCAGACGATACAATAAGTAACATGACATACCATGTTTTGTGAACTTTTCCTGAGGTATGGTGATGGCATTTCTCCCACCATGTCCATATCTCCCACCTACTGCAGCATTCAGTAAATAGTCAAAAAGTCAATTCCTTTCAACAGCACTGATAAATTTACTCAAATAAAAAAAAAAAAATTTCATCAGATTCATCAGTTAGTTAAAAATGCTCTACAATGCTTTACAATAGAGGTATGTATTCCCTCATGACAGCAGGTCTCACCACTATATCCTGCACTACAGGACTAAGTTTCAATGTCACGCGCAGGAAGAGGCGACTAACCATTCCAATGCAAACAGGACAACGTATCCATGTAGAAAAATCCAACTGCCTATAGAAAATGCTAATAATCCTGCTATAATTACCAGATGTAGTTAGCATAAGGGTAAACAACAAACTAATCAATAATCAGTAGTAAAGTAATAAACTAATTCTACATAATTGCAAAGCAGCCAATCCACGTGAACAACACATTGCACCTAAATGACACATGCATTCATTTTCAACAGGCTGTAGTACACTGCAGTGATGATGTGATGATGGTCCCATCCATTGTTGAACACGATTAATTGATCATACACATCTACAGCTCCAGCACATGGACATAAATTATCACTGGCAGACTTTGCAACACATCGTGGTTGCCAGATCCGTGGATTGCATACCTTTGAAGCCGTGCGTCATTCTATGGTCAACATTATAACCATATTAGGAACTAGACTAAATATGAGTAGTGAAAAAATGCTGCCGTTGCACTGCTGTCGCACAAAATGTTCCAAAGCAGATACTTGTGTACCTTATCACTGGATTCAGTGTCACTAGATCCTCTGAATTATGAGGTCAACATACAAATAATGCTACATACATGCTACAAACTATTTAGTACTTCCATATTTTCCACTATCCATGAGTGCACCAAACTATTTTCCACTATCCATAAGTGCCTCCATTGTGCCATAACTGTCTAAGCATTGGCCAAAGCATTGAGAGTACAATCCCTGACATGTGACATAACTGGCCTCGCTCTCTCAGTGCCCATCAGTCAGCTTGATGCAAGCCAGTGCAAAAGTCTGAAAGCTGACCAAAGAAAATTGGCAGTTAGTGTTCTCCTCCAAGCGCACTGAGCTGTCTAATGACGCTCTGATGCTCTCAGAAGAAACCTCCCTGTTTGGTAGCCTGCATGATGGGGGAGACTTAACTTGCAGTTGGACTTGCCAGTGAGTAAATCTGGTAAATTAATAAATAAGAAGAAACGACATTGCATGAAAGTAACCTTGCTATTACACTAGGCCACTCTTACTAAACACCAACTCGAACTGTGTGCTTCTATTGCCAAAGCAGCTTTCACATTTGAAAAAGCTTCCAGGTTTGCACAGGGAATTTTGGTCAGGATGCCAGTCTTGTGGTGTCAATTAAAGGAGCAGCAACGTTGGTTTGCCAATGGCAAAACTCCTATTTCAACTGACCTCATAATTCACAGGATCCAGAGACATTCAGAGGAAAAAATATACGTGCAGCAAAACACTGGAACATTTGGAACATGGGCTTTGGAACATTTCTGTCCTGCCATTCATTCATCCCTCAGAGAAAAACTTAGTCCCAGAGTTCCTAAAACGAGCCTGATGCAGACTACAGAATGACGACATTACTTCAGAGGTCGGCTGGATAAAGCCGAGAAGTCACGAGAACAGTGTGGAGACGTAACTGGCGGTTTCTCCAGGAATCATTCATGACAATCTGGGCTGCGACTGCTGAGGGTTGAGTAGTACAGCAGTCAACATCTTTGTTCATACACACACACATACTCACACATTGATTTAATGAGAACTCCTGTGGCGAATCACTTAGCAGCACACATCTCTGGCTGCTGGAAGTGGAACATGAGGGAAATCTAGAGTGCTTGCTCCTCTTAAAGAGTTTTTTGGAAACAGCTTCCCCAAAACGTAGTCTGGGCAGAGCGCTTGAGGCACTTCTCTTTGAGGCTAGGGCCAGCTACGGCACAGTGGTTTCAGAGGCCTGGGTTTTATCTAGGACAGAATGGATCACATGACGCTGGCAACTGTCCAGCCTCAACAACCAATAAAACAAGAATGCTTGAGAGGTTATGGGCAGGTGAAGCTGCATTTCTTTCTGCCTCCGTAAGATGAGTATGATGTAGACAAGAGGCATGAACTGCTTACTGCTCGTCTAGAGTTCTTGCTAACATTCTACCTACTGAGCAGACAAGACCACTTATCAGATCAGAAAGAGGTGAGGAAATGAGCACTTAAAACACTTTAAAAGAATGGAAAACTGCAGTAAAGTCCAAACGATCACGTTTTCCCTGCATGTGTGATTGCACCCTATGGTTAATCTGACATTAATACAAGTACAGCTTCTGAAACGGTCATTAAGCTTGTGATCTGATTCCATCAACAAATGGCCAGTCAATAGAAGCAGACACTAAAAAGGCACTTAATGAAAACTGATCCACATGCTCCTGTGGGAATAAAAGGGAAAAAAACATCCCATTTCAAAGCCTGAAATTAAACCTAGCCCAAGAGGAGAAAGTGGGACTATCGAATGCCCTATTTCAAAACCTACTGAGCAGACAAAAGGTGTCAGCATGTAAAAATAGCAGCAACAGCTTCATGATGACAGCAATTCAGCCCACCTGAAACACGTGCATTCCAGAGGACTGATGCAATGGTTCACAGAGTGCTGTAACTGCAGCAAAGACAGCTCAGACTTCAGTGGGGTTTAGTCGACAGGTCCACAGAAAAGGACTACTGTCTCCACTTAAACAAAGCCAGAGTTCTTGATCCCACTGCTTCTCCAAACTACAAAACTCTAGGCCACTGGGAATCCTCAAACTGGGTTAGTACAACTGTTAAACCTGTGTCGTTTTACAAAGGGCTTGACTTTTCTGAGCCATCTTCCTCAGTCTGGAAAAAAACTGAATAGATGACTGATTAAAGTGCAATAAATGTCAGCTTTAAAGGAGTAGTCCAACACTGTCCCATAAACCCACTGCCGATTTCTATACCTCTCTGTGTTTCACTTTCAGCCTCTCTGGTAGAGGAGACAGGCAACTGAAGCTACTATTACTACTAGTATCAAATTTATTCCTAATTCCCACAATAACTTGAAGATGTTTTATGTTTCAGCTGTACAAGATGGTTTAGAAATTTGCCCCTTTTTACTGTGTACTCTTAACAGAAGGAAGAGGATGAATTCTACTGTGTACAGAAGATTCTGAACTCCGATTCACTCAACAGAGGGCGCCTTATCTTCCAGCAGGACTGTGACCAATTCAATTACTCAACCTGAACCCCACTATGCATGCCATAGGCTGCATCGTCTGCGCATACTTGGTTTGTCCGATATCAGCCAAAAGGGCAGCCAAATGCTTTTGAAGCATAAAGAAGCAATATGTAGGATGTAATGAATATGTAAGATTTCTAGTTTAAAACAGTCTAAAATAAAAAAATATATATCAATAGGATGTTAAGAAACAACAAGAGAGATCTGCTAAACTTAGCATACTAATCAGCTAGCCACCAGCCTGTCCTGTCTCGTAATAGCAGCAAAACAACAGTGACCTTCCACTTCCCTGGAGAAGCTCTTGGCAAGTAGAGGGATGTAGTCTGAGGTTGAACTCGCAATGAGTCTTCAGACTGGTAAGTAAACTGGGGAGGAGTGAGAACAGAGAAGGAGGGGATGTTTGGGGTATGAATTTGACAGATTACATCATCTCATATATTGTTCCTTCAACCACATGCTAAGCAAAGACAATGCCTTCCTGATGGACATATGGTATAACTGGGCTGTGTATCTGTATGTTGCTTTGCTGCCTAGATATTTCTAGCTTGCAAAGAGACTCAGGTTAGGATACAGATGATAACAATAGCATAGCTGCAATTATAGACTGCCGATAATAAGTTATGTTCCATAACAGGTCTGCCTAAAAACTCATTTGAGATATGCAAGTTCAAGCAAATCTATCACTTTATTGAAACTTACAAAGATTATTTACATGGTCCACTGCTCTTAGGAAAGAGATTTTTAGGGACAGTGGTTACAGTCAACATGGCTCACACAGAACTGTATCAGAACAGCCAGTTATGAAATCCATTCGCCTCCCAGATGTCCCCCATGAAGATCAGCCTAATACAAGGCCTGTGGATTCAGCCCAGGTCCAAAACAATGGACAAAAGAGGAATTTAGACATTAAACATGGAGTGTGACGGCAAGGCCAAGCTCTCGAAATCATTACTCTAATGTGGAGCAGGCCTACCATCTGATAATCACATGCTGCTGGCTGCCCCTGGGCTGCATGTTACGCTAGCTTCAGCCATTTGAATGGAAGCTGTCTTAATGGTAAGATGTTACAATGTGTGCATGGCTGGGGATCCTGGGGAACATGCACATGAATCTGAAGTAAATAAACTCATGTGGAGGGTCGCAGACAGGACACTTGGATTAGGATGTGATCAATGCTTCACCATGATTGCTAAAGGAAATATCACTTCCGTTTATCTGTGCAAACGGACAACAAGCAAACACATTAAGGCACTGCATATTTCAAAGAGTTCCCGAATACACTAGCACATTTAGTGCATTACGGCCGAATGGTCTTCCCAATTAGGTCAGGCAGACTCTGAGAATAATAAAACAGGAAGAGGTCAGAGAGAGGTAGAATCTAAAAAGAAAGGAAGACAGGCCTGGGGGAAGAGAAGGAATAGAGTCCATGGCTCAGGAAAGGAGTCCTCCACAGCTGACATCTGTATAACGAATTTTTCCACTTGGGTTTGTCTTTTTTTCTCTTCTTTATTTCCTTCATCTTCTCCCACAATCAAGGACAGAGGCAGTCAGATTAGTGAGAGGGAGGCAACGGGGGGGGGGGTTGGGCCAGAGGCTAGAACAGAAAGAGCGGGCTACAAATACCTCCACCACAACTGTGCCTGCTTCACTATGCCATTTCCAAATCAGGCTCCACTTTCTAGCTCACTCAAAGTTTAAGCGAGGCCACAGAGAATTTAATAGCCGCTCACCTGGTAGCACAAGTAACGAGAGACTGAAAAAGACCAGACAATTGGGAAATAGATATGGATAGAAGGAAAAAGAAAAGCATGGAGTATAAGAGTCCGTCACGGTTTAGAGAGAAGAGAGAGTAGGGTTGGCGAGGCTGGGGCCATGCTAGGAGCAGGCGTGAGGGGGGCTGGCGCGCGGGAAATAGGTGAAAGGTCATGCTGGAGTTTTGGGACAGCTCAGGACAGGTTGCCTAGTGAGTGAGACAGCAAAGAGAGCCCCTCAACGGGTCTTTCCAAGCACACTGCCTCCCTGGAACTGGGTCGAGACGTGGGCCGAAAAGCGGAGGGGCCCAAAGAACACGGGTAGACTGTGCTTGATTTAGGATTTTTGAATGCAGGCCAAAATTCCTGAGAGAAAGAGAGTAGAGAGAGCAGCACTACTAAAACGGCCTGGAGAGACAGAACGAGAGACAAAAGACTATATATATCTTTATAAGTTCTGGGAAAAATAATAACTTGTACTATACTGTACACATATATACGAATGTGTATACATACACCGATCAGCCATAGCACTAAACCTACCTCCCTTACCATATAGGTGCACTCTGTAGTATATCTGTATCTCTGCATGTTGGGTTAGCCCCTGTTTATCAATGGTCAAGACCTCCACAGAACCATCACAGAGCAGGTGCAATCTGGGTGGGTTAGTGTACGGGTGTGAGTGGATAACACTGCTGGAGTGTTTAAACACTATGTCCACTCACTGCCCACGCTATTAGACACTCCTACCTTGTTGGTTCACCTTGTAGACGTGAAGTCTGAGACCATAGCTTATCAAACTTCATAGTTTGTAATAATCTAGACCTTCATTAGAGGAGATTACAGGAGGCTGCCCTGGTTATTTCTGGTTGGTGGACTATTCTGTGTTCAGCAGTAACACTAAGGTGTTGAATATATAAGCTCACCAGACAAAAAATTAGTCACCTGTGACCTAAATGTAAAAGTAGCATGTAATACCTCCATGAGCATAAATAACAGCTGTGATTCAATGTGACATGGACTGGACAAGTTTCTGGATACAGGCGACATCAATGTTCAGAGTTGTGCAGTTGGGCCAGATATGGTGGATACCTTCCCTGGCACAATTCTGATTAGTATCCTGCAGACTGGGATTTTGCCCACTGCTGGTAGACCTGTATGACTGTACGCTTCCATACATCTGCAAATTCAGCTACTTCCTTCACACTATGGCCTTTGGCATGCCCAAACACAGTCACTCCTTTTTGCCAATCATTAACATCTGCTTTGAGACCCATTTTCCACACATCAAACAAGACATTCACTGCACTGTACCACCTCTTCCCAATCTATGAATCCCACCGCACACCCCACAGGTGCTTATAGACCAAACATCTTCATGCAGTGCCATCTGCAGTAGCCCGAAGTTACTACCACCTTAAATAAAGGTCCAAAGAAGGTGTGGATGTGCTGAGAGCAATGGACTTGCTTCGATGACAGGGATTGTGAGAAGGAGAAAATGCAGGACTTTGAAGTAGAGAAATATCACTGTAGATTTAAACATACGTTTTTCTGATGAAAACTGAATAACCTGCACATTATGACTGGAAATTAAATGAAAGGAGGTGTGTCATGGGGGTTCTGAGCTAGAAATTTAATTCTTTATCAGTACACTGCAAGTACAGTATACTGAGGAAGTCAAATGCCAATGGTTTTATTTCCATGAGAGAGGGAAAGAAAGAGAGAAAAAGAAAAAGAAAGAAAGAAAGACAGCAGGAGAGAGAGAGAGAGAGAGAGTGAGGGGGTAGAAAAAAGGAGAAGAAAACAAGATCATAAAATAGGATTACAATGCAGTTAAAGGAGCTTGGATGTCAGCCAAGGGTCCAGCCCTTTCCAGTACAGAATGTATAGGGTTGGGGACTAGCTAATAAAAAGAGCCGACGAGGCATAGAGGATTGGGGCACCCTAACTTTACCTCGCTACCCCTCCCTCTCTATTGTGATTCACTGGTGCAGCAAGGCTTCTTTTTTAGAGAACTTTCTTTCAGATCTATGAAGAGGAGCTGCAAGGTCCCCACAGAGAGAAAACACCCTTCTAATTTAAACTGGAAAAGTACGTTATTGGAGGCATTTTCAGGGCAAGCCCATTAAGAAGCTCCACCTCTTTCACTCTTCTCCCCTCCCCTAAACCTCTCAGGGTTTGGCAGCTCTGACAGGGGAGGCTAGAGTTGCGGATCTGATGCAGCACTCCCGTACCAGGCTCCCACAAGTGCTCATAAGAAATGGGAATACTTGTGTAACAAGCAGATAATAGTTCCCAGGCCGAGAGCACTGACAGCAAGACAGTTTGACAGTAAGTTAGCTTATACAGCCCAGCGCAGCACACCGCTTTGCCAAGTACATGCTAGGCTAGTGTCAGGTTAGGTGAGCACAGCTCAGTACTAAGGGGTTAGACTTCACATGAAGTGGACAGCAATTCACTTGTGTCGTATCTCTGTTAGCAGATAGCAAAAGAAAAATAACGATTATGGTTTAAAGTTAAAAGCAGTTCAGCCTGGGAGCATTTTCTTTACAGGAGGGATGAAGTAGTCACAAACAACACACGAAAGTTCAACGTTACCTTTGACCACAAGAACAGAAAACATGCTGGTGTCAATACTGAAGCTACAGAAGGGTCAGTAAACAGTAGGTTTCCCCGCTCAGTTTACCGAGGACACACAGTATGCTCTGTTCACGCTAAAATCACCAAAGCTCATCATTAATAAGAATAGTCACCATTCAATGCATTTAAAACATTAGCTAACTAACTATTAATTGGTTAATCAGCTTAAAATAAAACCCATTTTGTAAACACAACTTTCACCTATTAACGCATAGTTTGAATATTCAACTAACATGTTAAAATACTACACCAGTTTAATGATGCACCAGCCTGACGAGCAATAATGCTAATCTGCAAATTAATTTATGTATCTCTATATAGCCATTATTGCGCTACTGCTTGTGACTGACTGTAGCTCAAAATCACATGCAGGCTGGCAGGCTTACATAAAGATTTCTGTTTTCATAGAAGTAATTCGGTGAACAGTACCTCAGTTTGTCAAAACACTGCCAAATATTTCACTGTCACAGCTTTTCACATTTCCAGGCCACATCAAAGGGGGTTAACAGATTTAAGATATAATTTGATTCATTCATTTAAACACCCAAATGACGAAATATGAATTTTCCACAGCCCTAGTATTGTTCCACCCCTTTATCGAATTTCAGATCCTAACCTAGCCTTAGCAAGGCCCCCATATGTACCACTTTATCAGCACCTTCTATTAATACTTCACAGTTCTGTGGAAGATCAGTACAGCGTGTTCCAAGCAGAGCAAGTCTGACCACAGCCCACTCATTCTGCAGGCAGGAAATCTATGACCATTTGTGCTGAAACTCACATTACAGAATATTATAATACATGAATCAACTTATGGACACACACTCTTGGGGGAAAAAAATGTTTCTATGTATTTCTATGCTAACCGTACATAATGTAATGTGGGGTGTGTATATTTATAAAGGTCAAAGGTTACACTGAGTCATAGAGGTTTAGACAAGAAGAGAGAAGAAGTAGTAAGAAAGAGTGAAATTCAGCAATGAAATAGGATAAAAAGAAAAAAGATAAAGGCAATATAAGCAAAAGAAGTGTGGGAATGACACACAAAAAGATAAACTTCAATTAGCATGAAAAAGTGTTTGTGGTTTCCTGCTGCAGCCCTGTAAAGGTGGCACTGTGACTGGGTAAGTGAATGTGAAAGTGTGGGTGTGTTTGTGTGTGTGTGTAGGCAGTGGTGGCACACTTCACACCAGGCTAACCTTGGCAGACAGTCAATTCGGGGCTTTGCCAAAAAGCATGCGAGCACTTCTTGTGGCTTCCAGGTTACGCAACTGTGATAACCCTGGCGTAACCAGCACCATAGTTCAGCATAGAACAAGCGGGGGGGGAAGACAGACTGAGAGAGAGAGTGTGTGTGTGTGTGTGTAGGACAAAGAGAAAGAGAAAGAGAGGGAGAGGGGGAGAGAATGTGTTCTAATCATGATGGTTTGGCAGTGTGTCCATCTGCAGTAGCGTGTGTGTTTATTAATACTGGTGCTGGAATGAAACCCAGCTTCTGTTGTACACACTGGCCCACTTACTGGACTCTATCCTGGACATAACTGTGGTGGTGTGGTGTGATTACTCTGCAGGCAGTGTCTTTGATTAGCACACTTTTGAAGTATTTTATTTGACTTGCATACAAATAAAACAAAACAGTGCCTCATGTAAAAATGGGTATCATGGAAAAAATATATCTGCAAGTTTGATTGAAAACAGTGACTCCACCCTTCGCTTATTTACTTTCCAGACAAAACAGCCACAGTTTCCAAAACTGGAGTTCAAAAATGGTTAAAGAGAAAATGGGACCCCTAACAATGGTGCAAGATCTGCTGGACTGCTAAACCTGTCACCATCAGATGAACAGGATTTAAAGTTTACATCTTAAAGAGACGGAGGGGGGAGGAGGGGGGCGGGAAATCAAGCTCCACTCCTTTAGCAAAAATCCAAAGAGTTCCTCAACGCTTTATGTCTTGAAAGGATTTCCTTGTCCCGCAGTAACGGGCAGTTCTTGGCCTTGTGAGACTTTAATTCTCACATTCTTACATATAGATGAGGGATATCACAAGATCCCATACTTTGAGACGTCAATGTCAATGCCAAAATTCTGAAAACGTGACTGTACCACAGACACTATGGACCTGATGGTGGGGGTTGGGGGAGGGAGGCAGTATATACGGCTACAAGTGAATAAGAAGAAGAAGGACTACCAGCATAGCAAGACAACAAGACATGAAAAATGCCAATAAGTCCAGCTGCTGTGGCAACTCCACCTCTACGATATTATTATGTTATCCTGTACTTACATTACCACCATATTTGTTTGAGACAGCTGGCTTTGCTGTGTACCCAACCATGTTACATATGATGTTTGCAATGGCTAAACACAAAAGGTTAGCGTGTGTAGGCTAATGTAATGTAACCATAGCTCGAACAGTAGTATGTGCAGTTTTTACCGTGTCATTTGTCATTAAAAAAGACTTAATGTGCACAACACAATAAGCAGAACACAGCTCACCATTAGCTAAAATGAGATTTATTGTAAGGTAAGAGAAGATGAATGTAGTTTGAGTATAAATGCAGGGATCTACATAAAATGTACATCTGAGTAAGTAGTCTGAGCAAGGCAAAAGCTGCTCAGACTACAAAAGCTGAGAGCATGGACTTTGTATCACTGTCATCTTTTCCTTTTTTTACACTTTGTATCTCTCTGAAACTTCTTTTCATCTCCACTCTCATTATTTTGACTCTTCACACACACACACACACATCACCCAGTATAATGTATAACCAGCTGAAGTCAGAGAATTGCAGGAAAAGAAGGAATAGACCATACATTGGAATTGGCATGATCCAGTTACCCCTTAGCCAAGAAAAATTATTCTAAATGTTAATGCCTTTCTTGCTCTGTAGTTTGACAAATTCATGGAAACCGTATCACATGTTTTTAGAATAAAGCAAAGGCACATCATTCAGGGAATGGTTTGCCTTTGATGCATAATGGCCATTTATATGGCTACATCCACAGTTCAAATGCCTGCTCGTTAATGAGACATAAACCACAATCTCTAATAAAACAATAAAAGACAGTCTTGAAACTTGAAAAGCTGGCACCGGTTAACTATAAGAGTCAATATACATATGGACAGCACACAGCACAAGTAATGCAGTAATGGATTTTAGCAGTAAGTTTAGGGGAAATCTTATGGAGGATAATGCATTCCCAGAAGAGGAGAAATACTAATGCCTGAGAGAACTGCCTTTATAGTCTCCTTTACTCTATATTGCTTACTACTGAATGGAACTAGCTGGCAGACTGACAGTTAATAAACAACATGATTAAGGCCAATCTGGTTTAATCTCCATGTATATTTTTTACTTCTATTATTTTGCAAAATTACACAGAGACACTGTCTGACTCTGGAGTGAGGCAGTATGTTTAACATGTTCTTTCTCAGGGAAAAATGACTCACTTCCCAGATTAAACCCAGAGTACACTCCATTCTAATCTACACACTGTTACTCTTTAAACACGCTCATACAGCAGTTCGATTTGACAGTGGCCTACAAGCGAAAGGGAGGGAATATATGACCAATGGTCAGGGTCCACCTTAAGCACACGGATTTCACCTTTTGATACTCTGTTTTTTCGAGAAATGTTAATTCCAGCCTAAAAACGCTCTCTAGTAGTACCTGTTTGAGAATGGTCCTTTAGCTGCTCTGGCTCCATTATGCTGTTTTTAAAAGACCCTCTTCCCTTGTGAGCAACCAAAATAAAACCCCATTCTTGCTTCAGACCTGAAAGCTGAAAATTGCTCTGATCGTCACCTGTTCTCTGTTGCAGGTGACAAAAGCAGGGGAGATCATGCATTCAGCGTTCTACAACAGCTAGTGCCACTTCCACAGCCTCCTCCTCCACATGGCTTCACTAAATTTTATTTACAGCACTGGTTGAAGTGGAATAATACAGATTGAGTTTACTGTCAAAAAAAGCTTGTGCGTACTCATCCAGACTCATACATAGGCACATTTGTTGTACACAAAAGTCTACTTTCATACATTCAAATAGACTGAATCACACATAAAATCACTATGTCGTAATGCAGTGTGTGTTTTGTGAGAATCCAACTTTTACAATTTACAAGTATAAACATTTACACATACGGCCTGAATTATTACGGACACGACCTCTTAGTCATGAATACGGATTGAAAAGTGAGAAAAATATGTCAAAAATACATTATTGGAGTTACAGGCAAAATGCATCGAGAAGAGGACCAAACGAGAGGACCAAACAACTTTTTTGGAATACACTCTGACTCTCGACTCTTGCCGCTGGAATAGATGTAATCCTTGATTCAATTTCTCTCTTGCTTTACACTCGCCTCTGTTTTAATGTCCCTTTTCATCGACTACAATGAAAAAACATCAGTATTTCTGCTCTTGCAGTCATTGGACAAAATTCGACTTAAATAATGGACTTTTTTGGAATCGACTTTTCATCACTGGCCCCACTTTCGAGCTCCACTCAGGTACATTTTTTATTCTTTCTGCTTTCAGTTTTGTCATCACAAAGTAAAAAGCATGCTCAGTTGGGTTAAAGTCCGTCCTTTCAGTTTAGCAGCATTTGAGTGAATGTTCATCAGAAAGTAAAGCTCTATATACAGTTCAGCAGTCATCCTGCACACTTTTATCACTAGTGACATCATCAGTAAACACCAGTGACCCAGTTCCATTGGCAGCTATACATGCCCATGCTGTAGCACTACTTCAACCATGTATGCTTTGCCCTTTTTACTTCAACCATGTGTGCTTTGCCCTTTCTTTACTTCTCCAAACTCTTATTGACAACGACGCCAACCTCCTCTAGAATGTCCTTGACCAAATAGGTTTGTTAAGGGGTTTTTCTTCACCAAAGACAGAATTCTGTGTTCACTCACTTTAAGTGGTTTGATAGGTTTGTTTGGGTTTTTTCCCCATTTGCAATGACACCTCTTAGGACTGCAACAGCTACCAAAGACATTAACACTTGGAATCCACTACAGACGTTCTATGTCCTTTATTTGATAGGAAATAACAAACTGTCCAATTACTTTGCAAGAAAGGGCTGTAAAAAAGGGTGGTGATTCCTAAATGGTTAATGCAGTATTTCTGTCAAGCTTCTTGAATTAAAGCTGAACATCCATACTTAACTTGCATCCCGACTGCCTCATTTCAGATTTCACTCATTTCACTGTGGTGATGTAGAGAGGCAATATTATGAAAACTGTGTCCAAATACTTACGGACCTGACTGTAATTCGATCTGCAGCTTCAGAAGAGAAAAACAGGAGTTAAGATCCAAAAATAAACTCCTGGCCTTGTCTTAAAAGCTTCCACATGACTGACCACGCGATCAGCACACATTTACGATTATCATTACAAACCCTTTTACATGTTCCTTCTGCAGGTTCCAAAAGGTACCATATTTCCTTTTGCAGAATGCCAGAAGGCCATCTGACAACAAGCATTCCTCTTCTTCCTCTGCCCTGCCCTGTTTGAACTGAGCACACCACAGATTTGCTTGCAAAGAGAGGGGTCTTCTGTCTACTGACTGGTCCTATTCTTCACAGAGATATTAATATGATTTTCAAAATGTCACAATGTCCTCATTATAGGAATTACCGGCTAGTGAAAAATCACCCGTTTAAGTGAGTTATAAAGCTATGCTTATGCTCCAGAATGTCTGCCTGCACTCAGACTTTTATACAGGCTAATTCACATCCCTGGACTTAATTCAGTCACACTGAGCAAAACCAGTGTGAAGCTAAATGAATTTCAGCATAAAACCAAGGCCATTTAATCCGGCTCTCAAAGCTGAAAGTGCTCCTGCTTCCCCAAAAGGAGACATTAAGGTGCTATCACACGCTGCATAAGGTAGGTTTCAATCGCAACTGATCTCACGTCCTGTTTTTTATCATTTTATGGACTCTAATCAAAATCAAAACTTTATGAAGAGAGAGAGAGAGAGCGCGTTCCTACACACATAATTCCAAACTCCCACAGCCATCATTCACACCAGCAGGCTCACCAGAGGTCATGACATCTCATGAGTGACCTACACCAACCTGTTAGAGCAAGACCTGGCCTGACCCTCTCCCCCTCTACACACACATACACGCGTCCTTTTAAGTACCGCACAATCAATGCCTCCACCTGCTTAGCTGACAGCTTCCACCAGTGAGGCTGGTGTCCAATGGCTGACTGTAGAGCCCAGACGGTCACATATGTTTTATGTAAAGCAGTTTTTAAATGCAAGGTCCCTCCATCAGCAATCTATGCACCCCACTGCTTTGAATGATGACTGTACTTTCAACGGTCCAGTGGTTATGAAGGAAACACTAAACATTAAATTCAGAAGAATCGCAAAGAACACCAAAGAGGCATGACTCATCTGATTGTTCAGTGTTTTGGTTCAGAGACTTGTGTAAAATTATGAGAGGATGTAAACACATGCATAGTAGTGGAAACAAAGAAGACTCTGACAAAGCCAAAACCTTGAATGGGAATGAAAAGATGAGCTGATCCAAACAAGGATGAACACTTAAACAATATATAACAATATTTCTTTTGTGTACAAGCGGGAATGGACAAAATGCATCTACAAAACAGAAGTGTAATTTAAATACTATAAAAACTATTGTATAGTAATCTGTCATAGTTCGTTCAACTAAGTAGGAACAGTAAAGAAAACAAGACAACTGGTAAGATAAATGAAAAGATAATGGCACAATAGGCTGACATCCAGGCTTTCTATAATTGGTCTAAGTGTGTCTTCTATTATGATGCATTCAGTTTCTGAGAGCTGTAGAAGTGCGAGTTTGATGCCCATCCCTTGTCTGATGTGTCACATTTCCATTTTCTGAGAATCATCAGGAATACCCCCTTTCTCATTCTAAGTCATTACCCGGAACCCTAATTAGCTCTTCTTGCCACTTGACTCTTCTAGACTCTTGATGTTACTGAGGTGTTCCCGACGGTTTTGCTGAATAACGGTGAACAACTTCCTCCTGACATGGAAAAATGAACACCTCCCCGGCAGAGAGCGAAAAGATGCCAGGGAAACTCCACAGACGCCCTCACTATGACAACCTCATCAACGGCAGCATCTGCTTCCACACACGGCACACCACATTCAGTATTTTCAGAGAGAGAGAGAGAGAGAGAAAGAGAGAGAATGGAACAAAAGTCTTCAAAATGTGTTTTAAATCTTAAATCGATTCAACCCACATTCAACCCCTTTCACTATCAAAAAATCAGATAATGAAAAAAACCCTGTCATCCCTGTGATTTCAGTCTCTCAAAACAAACACACTGGTATAGGTAAACAAAGCTTATCTGCAAACAATTATCTGCATTTTCCATTTCTTACAATAAAATGAGAAATACAACATATTAAACATAAAAAGCTCCCACTTTAAACTCATTTAATCAGCACAGGCCAAAGTCACCAGCAGGGTGAAACAAGAGGAAATTTTAATGAGGATTTTAATGAAAAAAGAGACAGGAAAAAAACTTGTTGGGGAATTTTTTTTTTCATTATCTCATTTTTGATGCCAAACCAAATATGGGATAAATGGAAGATACAGTGTTATGGAAGGCAGGAAGACCATGTTTAGGACAAAAAAAGAATTTGCATCTGCTAGAGTGTTGCAGACCTACATTGAAGTTCTATGTAAGTTCATGTAAGTTCTACGTTCTAGAGAGCTGTTATGGTCACAGTGTGTTTACTTCAAAGAAACTGCACAAAGCACTGCAGCAATAAGCTATGGTTACATTTATCTGTATGGCAATTAATCAAATAAGTGTTTATTTATATGACAATAAAACATCAGTTACAATGTCATGATTTTGACCAGCTCAACACCTGACAATTCTTTTACCTAAAGATTCAAGAGCCCTTACTGTACAAGACATAAACATTTAAATTCAAGCCCACAAATTCAACACTTTCACTGCATTGTACTGTGCTTTTCTGGGCCTGCCTCGACAAGAAGGCACAATGGTTACACAGTTTTAAGTATAGAGCATTCCCGCTGTAACTCACCTATGCAAAAAAAATCAATATCTGACTTTCCCTTTTTCAGAGAGGAGCCTTTAGGTAAGGGAAACGGTACATCAGCTAAAAATCTGCACAAATGTTAGCTACTGTCTGATAGGCTACATGTTTGTGGTTAAAGCTCTTTTTATGTTCATGCGGCAAGACATAATAAGAATGCGTATTTTAATTGATCACAGGGATTATCTAAATACGTTGTCTACAATGCAAATCCCAAGTGTATGCAAGGGGATAAAATTGCTGAGATGACATTCCACACCCTCTATACCCAACAGAGTTCAGAGGTACATGACTCCTGTATAATACAATAAAACGTATCTAAAGTTCTACAAAACATTGTGGATTCATTTAAAACAACTTAACTGTAAAACACAACAAAAGAGTTCAGTCTTATCTGTAGCCGAGTTTTGCAAATGCCGTGCGCATTTACATACTTTTTGCAATAAATGCTAATTAAGCCACGTTTCCATCCACTAGTTTCCTGCTTCAGATGACATAGGCTACTATGTTTACGAGCTGCATCGAAACGAGCAAGATGGAGAGATTTAAGTAGAACTACCTTTACTGCCATTTACCATCTTTTTATGTCTCTACTGTTTGCAGCTCAGAGACATCAGGCAGAATGCAATCTCTGTTCCACCCCGACCAGGTCCACCTTGACGAAGCTGAAGTTGGCTTCTTATTCAATTTTTTTGTCCCACCATAAATGGCATCAGAATATAACCGCTGTACCAATTAAGGAGTAACGGAAGGTTCACAAGAAGCCAGCTTTGCATAGCACGTTGTATCAAGGAACACAAACACACCGGACAATTCTGGAAGCACATTGTGCAGAATGTGCACATTCGAATGAGCTTTGGATTCACTATTTCATAATGTCAAAAGTAACCTTGGAAAAGCTACGCGCCATGATAGGACTGTCTGTAGATCAAGTCTTTTCCAGATTTTGACCACCCTTATCAACTGATAAGGCAGTCGCCTAAGGGTATATACAGAGAGTAGGGTAGTGACTGAAACATCTGGCGTAAACGTAACAGCAGTTTACTATTGTAATAATAATAATGCTATGCTGTATGCTATGGAGTAAGATCAGACAGGACAGAATCATGTGCCTTCGGCTTCATACATCATCATTTATTCCAGAACTCTTATTCCCCATTTCTGTTTTTGTTTCATCCTATCACAATTGTATATTTATATATATTTTTTGTTGTTGCGCATTTTCAAATTTCATAAAAAGCTGGTGGATATAAAACCAGTGTATCGTAATAATGTAGAGGAGTGTAAACTGCATACCTTAACCAAAACCTATCCTGCAACCAAGTGCATCAAGAGCTGCAGAATACACCACATACAGAACTCGCATTCTTTCACCATAGACAAGGCTGGCCATTGACCTCAAAGTTTAACCAGACTATTTCTTCTCTCTTTTATTCTCTTTTCCTTTCTCTTCCTTTTTTTAAAGAATGTCCTTTATTCATAATTAGACCACCACCTACCTTTTCAGTTCACTCTAATTATTACCCAGAACTCTACTTTCCCTACCCCGTCTTCAAACACAAAACTGATAATGAGTTTTCTGATCACGAAATGGTTTCTCCTGAGAAACCTCTCATTAAAATCTGAGAGGCACCAAATGAAATGACAGTTACATAAAGTGCATTGAGAGCACGTGCCATTCAACGTTTCATTTAGAAAGCTTCAAATGTCAGCGGGTTCTGCAGCTAACCAATACGAAAATTAAATGATTTCTAAAGGAGTACTTAAACGTCCATCAGAAAAATTAATATGTCCCACATTAATGTCAAGGTTCAGCACTCCTGTTATCCCATGCTGCTAGTGCTGGAATAATAAAGGCCACAGCGTGGCTCCGGCTGCTTGGGACTAGCCTGACAGGTGGCAGATGTGCAGCTAGGCACACAGCTAGCTAGCCGCCCTCCATGAACTTTACATAGTGAAGGACCACAACCTTCTACAAAGACGCATAATCTCTAATTAACACAGACAAATACTGATTCTCGTATTCTGTTTCCATGAGCCAGTCTGGTGTTTACTCAGACACACTCCATGGAAACTGAAGCAATCTTCATCTTTCTCACTGGCTCAGTCATGCTCCCTCTCCCTCCACAAAGTCCCCTGTGCCCGACTGATAATTTCCTCCTTGCCAGACTACTGCTCATCTTCTGCAACCTGGTCATTGGCTAGCACACTCAAGCCAAGCCTGCCCAAAGAACTGGAAGCTAGGGTGTTCTATCTGCTGGCAGAGTGATAGATGATGCTGGATTCTGGTTCTAGACGAAAGCTGCATGATAATGGAAAGCTGCCAACCCAGGCATAAAAACGTACTTCACCTGTTGCGGCATCAATCCAAACTATACTGTAGCCGTTCGGCCGTAAGGATAAGTGTCCTCTGCATGAACTGGAGCGACATGAATGCTTGTGAAGCAGCCTGATAATAGTAACTATTATTCTTCTTATCACTAAATAAACAGCAAGGCATGTATATTTTGTAGCCTATAAAACACATTACCAAAATCCTTACATTTCAGCACAACACATCTGTATTCTACAAAGAAATTATCATCAGGTTTTAGAAGCCAGCACAAAGCTCTACACTATGATTATGTGACCTATGAGAGAAACCACCCAGGCCAATATCATCAAAACTATAGACGCTACAGACTCTCCAGTTTAAATGACCAGATTACTACAAGCTAAATTACTTTATTATTAGGCTTAATAGAACTGCATTCTCTATCTTGAACAATTCTCACCTCCAACACAGAAAGTAAATGACTTAAATCACTGCGAGCAGAAAAACCACAATCAACACCTTCTACGAGGTGATATTCATGTCAGAATGCCTGCATCATAAGTCACACGCTGTCATGACCGCAAGCAAAGCTCCTTCTCAACTTATCCCAACTCAGAGATTTTTAATAGAACATTGAGGATCAAAGGAATCATGACCAAGAGCCTTTGGTAACCTGCACTTCCGATCACAGGTCCTCATTGAAGGAAATGTTCAGGAAAAGTACATTTAATTCAACTACAGTCAAAAGAGTCATCAAAGAGGGTCTTTCAGAAAGCTGGTGAGGGAAAGGAGATGATAAAGCAGATTAGTGTTCAGAAGCCATGCGTATAGTGCATGTGTGTGTTGGGGGGGAGGGTCATTTGGTCAAAGTTGACCAAAGGCTTCATGCTAACGGATTGCCTCTAAAAGGTTTACTGACATAATCCTATAGCTACCTGAGGTTACAAAGGCCTGAGGAAACAATTTAAGCGGCCCCTCTCGGCACAACTTGGTAAATTTGCTGTCACAAATCTGTCTCCACCGAGCACATGGCTTTCAATTCTCACATCGCCTTTAAATTCATTATGTAACTTGAAGACTTTCTAATTTTATATCTAAAGATGCATTACACGTGAATGGCGCAAGCAGATGGAGAGATCATTTCCATGTCTACATCTGTCATTACTAATGTCATTACAAACTAGGGCTCGGCGATGGGGCGATGTGATCAGACAAGTAATCTGATGGCGATGTGTAAAAGGCAATAATCAGCATTTCGGGAATAAAACTGAGAGAATTAGAAAGGACTAAATTACCTCACACCTAAGTGTGCAGGTGCATGTGTCCCAACAGTCAGCTTTTTTTGTCCCCTTGCTAACCATCTACCCAATAGATCCCCACCTATTACTGATATTACTTTACGTTAAGTTTAGCTTGAGCATGCATGCTTTGGGACTGCAATTCACTTTTTTATATAAAAACATTATAGTTATAAAGGGATCTTCAAATACTTCACCCTATATCTCTGCTATGTGTGGTGGGTTTAGATATTACATATTAGATATATTAGATATTATATTAGATAGATAGGACACAATTACAATATCACACAATAGGACACATTTATAATATCAATACTTCATTATACACCATATCTCACTATATAGAAGAAAATATGCATAAATATATATATACAGTTGGTCAGTGTTTTACAGGTACTCACCACATGCATCATATGTTCAGAAGAGCATACTGTACTGTATTGGAACATGATTTATCACAGTGGTGACATATATACTGTCATATTGCCCAGCTCTAGCTGCACACTTCTCACACTTCACTGACTGCAAAGGCATAGCCGTTCGAAAGAACACTGCACCATCGGCTCACTACCTGTCTGGTACCAGAGATTATTCACTGGAATGATTTTTCTCCAGGAACAATAACAACAGAAAGGCTCGCAGGAGCTGTATAGCAGCATGGCATTAACGATACACCAGCTGTGTTGAGCAATCTTCCAAATAAAAAAAAAGAGCATCTGATTTATGAGTGAGGAAAAAAATCCTCTCTGAATACAATCTCTCATTCTTTCTTGGTTTTACATCAGTACATTTCCTGCAGATTCAATTAGGAGGGGTTACAATTTAAGCAGCGCAAATCTGATGACATTCAGGCTTGCTGCTCTCACAAAAGTCTGATGTCCTTTTTTCTGACGGAACAGATGAAACGGAAAAGGTCATCCGTGGCGACTGACTGAGACAGGAGCCGGATGACAAACGGTGTCAGCACTGATGAGAGACGTCTAACGTTCACGTGGACCACCTGTATGGTGTACGGCGAAACTGAAATCGAAGCCAAAAGACGAAACGATATCTTGTGAACTTTCACATTTCGATCTTGTCACTGAATATCAAGTGTTACTGTATATCTCTGGGCACACATAGTGTAGGAGGGTGTCAATGTACTGGCAGTGAATTAAATGAGTACCGAGCAATCATATAGGCTGGCAGCAAGAAACGAGAACGGGATTGTTACCCAGCGACCGAAAAAACATACCAAAGTGAAACCAACCAGGACCCCAGTCCTATCAGACATAGAGAAGCCTGGGTGAGGACAGAATACATCTTAGTTCTTAGTTACCTACTGTATGTGGCAATGTGAAGGGGAGCTCTCGATTACTGTCAGATGAGAAGGGAAGGCCATGTATCAAGTTAAACTATGTGGGTCACTTGAATGGATGCTGGATCCTCCCACGTTGACACAAGACACCGCTGCTAGAAACTCATCTATGTGTTTTTTTTCTTAGCCCTGAAGCTCCGCAGTGAAGTTTTCATTGAAAAGTAAAAGGCTCTAACTCATTAGTCAGTGGGTGTCTGGCACCAGCACCGCAGTCCTATCCAATATCCATACCATAGGAGTTAAAACTGGGCTCTCTTCCTCCTTTCTTGAGCTATGTATGTAATATTAAATGCAGGTGCAATAATACATTGATTATACAGTGTGCCAAAACTGCTCATTTTACCCTAAAAAATCATGGAATAAAGAGCAGAGAGTTTCCTGTGCGAATACCTGCACCTTCATTTCATTACTTCTAACCATCAATTGCAAAAATCACTTCACTGCTCAAACAGCATGCAATTTAATAAGGTCTTGATGATCGTTTCAAACCAAGCAACAAGTGCAGCTCTTTAGTCTTGACTCCCTTTGCCATGAAAATTTGAAGCAAATCAGAAGAGGCTGGAAAAGCAGAGACCCTTCAAGGTTTCTTAGCAACGTAATTCTTGATCTTCAGTTCAGCACGCAGTTTGGAGAGTTAGGTCTCTCCTCTGTGTTGACATTCAACATCTGAAGGCACCCACAGGCTTTGAATACAGGCTTCGTTATTTCTGCGCAATGGTTCAATGGTCGTAAACACAGGTGCTAAAATTCCAGCTAGACGTGTCTTACACTGTCCACGTTTGATTCCCTTGTTAATCCCGTTGTATACCAGAGCAAGAGCAGAGTGATACGACTATGCATCTGCGCAGGGTTAAATCCATCAGAATCTGGGAAATCATACTGTTTTCTTTGGTTAGCTCCGATCAGTCCACTAGCTGTGCTTCTTGTTCCATTCTGTGGTATCAGCTGTGTGCAATACGGGCGGTGAATGGAAAACACCTTGTCTCAGGGAAAAAAGTCAACACTTTTATCTCATACACTCTTAAATGTTCCAAGAGGCTGGACCATTCACGGGTTTGGCCCTTTCGCCGTGGCCACGAGGTTCAATCGAAATCTAGCTAAGAGAAGAAAGGGATATCGTTACTGTGTCTGGCTGACCTGCTTCAGATTAAAAGAAAGATAAGAAGAGGGAAAGTGGGGAAAATACAGAATAGACTCAGGTCCAGGTTATTGAAATTCCTCCTCCATTGTGTGTGCTGGGGCTGAGAATCAGCAGCCCATGAGCAAAAGAGTGGCCAAAGAGAGTGAGAGAGTGAGGGCAATGCTTTTTCAAATATTTAGCCTAATCCAGATCAAAGGGACCCTGCACTTTCTGGACCATTCACATGCAATCCCCTCTTATTCTAATCTGCGTGCTTGTGATGACACTAAACTGTACAACAGGTAATAAAAGTGTCATATACCCTGGATGTGAAGTAAAAGTTCCAAAGAAAAGAGCTGCAGGCTATGATACAGAGAATCCAAACGACCTCTGAGCTCAACCTGAAACTGCCTCCAGATGGCAATTTCTCTCATGTAGACCCCTAGACTCCCAAGACAACTTCACACACTGTCAACCGCAGAACAAATGCATACTGTTGCAAACACACAAACGCTCGCATACAAACACACAAAGCTGCTGCAGATGTTCATCTAATAACATCTTATTGTTTGCCGTGACAGATGGGTCATTGAACCTGCGCAACAGTTTACGAGCCCAAAGGGAAATGAGTCTTTCCTGGGTACCACTGGTATATGTGCAAGCCAGATTTAAAAAGGACAACTGGAGAAATATCACACATCTCCCTCTGAGAAACGTTCAATTTCCATTTTATCCATGTTGTTGTTTTTTTCCTGCATTTTTACTAAACTATATACTTAGAACAGCATTCACAGGTTCCGTTTATTCGTTTTGCGTTGAAGCTGTGTTCTGTTTCTTACCTTGTTTGCTTGAAAAGCCTCGGGACAAAAGAAATTCCCTTTAGACACCTTCACTCTGCGCATACTTCACTTCTTAGCATTGTAAAAGCTCTGTAGGAACACAAGCTCTAGTAAAAGCGCTCGCACACGAAATCTGGCCGGCGTTAAGACTGATCTGCTGGAGTAGAATCCAAGATGAGGCCCATCCACACAGCCTGCATGCCAAGTCAAATAGCTCTCCCCTCTTGCCTCTCTGCAGGAACCAGAGAGGCAGGCAGTAAGTGTTGGACACCATTTAGACAACGCGCTCAGATAAAGGAATGCTGCTCTGATGCATGACCTATTTTTTTCCCCTCCTTTTCTCTCACTCTGCTGGCTGAAGTCAGAATAGAGGATCTTCCTCTGCTTGCATCGCAGGGTGCCTCAAATAGCTATCCAACTGTCTAGTAATTTTCAAAGGTGCCTGTTAGAAAAGCAATGCTTTGTCCAACACAATGCACAACATTTGTAAAGTAGACAAAGCAGTGGAAGAACACAACGTTCGCTTTTAGTATATATCTGTTCACTGCCTCTCTGGTGTAAGCTGTGGACAGTTGCGCATTCAACAGCTACTATCAAGGTCAAGAACTGTACAGAGGAAATTGTGGATCCTGAGCAACATGTGGAACCTTCCACATTCATGCACGCTGCCAATTCCTCACAGACTCAAGGACTCGTATCCTGCAATTTCTGATGTAGCCGATGGAAGACAGATGTTGAGATGTCATCTCAGCTTAACACATGCAGAAATATGACAGGTCCAGTCCAGGACTGTTTGAAAAGTGGCACAGTTTATAGCGCAGTTGTAAAAGCCTGCACTTTATCCTCAGATGAGGCGCAAAAAGACGCAAGAAAAAGGAATCCTAAAAACGTGTAAAACACATGATCGTTTTGTGGAATGTGAAATATCAACCTACTGCTGTCTTTCGGGTTAAATGATTTGGATGAGGCATGGACCCGCCCACTTTCAAAATGAAGCCAAGCTGGGCATGTCAATATGAATCAATATAACAAGCATGCTGACAGGAATGTGTCTACAGCAGACACTAATGTGACCCAAAGGGGCTCCTAAAGAGGGGCTAGCAGCCCCACAGCCATGTTGCCAGTGTGTGTGTGTGTGTGTGTGTGTGTGTGTGTTTTGCACCATGCACCTCTTAATGGATGGGTCAGTTCACTCTTCATACAGCTCTCTAGCTAATGCTGCCTCTCCAGGCTGCGGTGTCATATTTCCCTAAGCTATCCGCAAAGTGGAGCTCTCTAAGACTGGCTCTGTGCACAAGCACCCCCCACACGCACAACACACACAGTCTACCTGTGAACAACACACTGAAGTACACCCAAGGGCCTCATCCAGTTCACTACCTGTACTCTCACTAACATTTACTAGAAAGCGAGAGTACAAGGAAGAAAGAGAAAGTGAGACACCTGCTCTCTTTCTGGCTCTCACTTTCACACGGGCCACAAGCTTACTAACAGATCACACTGGAGAGTTAAGAGCATTATACTCTAGGAAACAGAGAATCAGTAACGAGGCAGATTCAGATTCATTTATTTTTAAGCCGTTTCTCTAGCACATACACAGAACGTTCTTTCAAAAGCCTTAAAACAACCCACAACTCGCCAACCTGTCATTTGTATCTCTTTCATCTGACGTATGGGGCAAGGCATGTTCAATTATTCCCAGACTTACTCCACAACTAGTAGCTCAGGTTTAAGCAGTCTTACTACAGGTCTGTCATAAACATGCGCCACATCAGTGTTTAACCTATGAATTATGATGCACATCAATCAAAACTGAACCAATAACTGTAAATTCCACAGTGCACAGTGATTTAGAAAAGTTAAAAAATCCACACTGCACGTCCTGGCAAGTCTGCAGCATAATCATGAGCAAATTACAAGTTTCAGTGAAAAGTGGCAATCCTAAATTGTAGTGTTGCACCAGTACCACGCCAATCCTGGCACTTAAACACAGTATCCGTACCGGCAACAGGGACACAAATACCTATAACACACACCATGAAACAATTTCTGACACAGACAGACCGCAACAACACATCAGCGATCAAGCAGCAGTAAAAATGCTCATGGCTAAATCTGTAACGGTGGTATTTCATGGGAAAAACATGCTAATGAGAGCAGTCAGTATTCTTTCAGTAATCACTCATCTGTCACTGTGTAGTCACTTGCAGTCTGAGCTAAGGTTAGTCAGACTGCCTAGTCTTTAGTCTAGCATAGCAGCCGGCCCACCTGGGGCGCAAAGTCGCTACTACTGACAGTGTGAATGACGGTGAAGTTTACTCAACTCCTGACGCTCAGAGGCGTAAGCACAAGTGAACGAGTCACACATTTGAGACAAATGACAAATGAGTTTTTGCAGAACTGGAGAAGTTGCTGGCTGCTTACATGCACACAGAACAGGTTTATCTGTGCTTTACTGTACAAAAGTGGCTAAAGATGCTTCCTATTACTAATTATATATATGAAATCCAGCCATGCTGTGTGTATTGTCTTTGTGACACCTCATCACTTATGTACAAAGCTAATGTACACAAAACTGACTCTATTTATTCATAAAGTGTGATTCATGAATATTTTCAACTTAGCAATTACTTTTCTTGCTGTTTCCATGTGAACACGTGCTGTATTACAGAGGACTCTTTCAGTACAATGCCAAATATTAATTCCTTTACAGAGGTTTATATTTTCACTGGAATGATGCTGCATTGCAGTCCTATCACTAGTTCTACAACAGCAGACATAAAATGTGGTGAAACACAGATCAGAGTAGGCCAATTAGTACATCAAACATCCCAAGACACGGCCTACACGTGTTAAGACACTGGTCAGGACAGGAGTGCTAATCTAGATTAACTCTTCTCGATTCGTTTTGTATCAGGACAGCAGAGAGTTGCTACCATATGGCTTGTCTAACTTCAGCAGTGCTGATAAAGATGAGTTGTTGTCTTTGCTTACACATAAGCCGAACAACAAATCATGTCAGATGATAATACATGACATTTCACTATCAATTTTGCCAGACGCAGTGTGCAGCAGGTGTGCTAGAGGCTAGATAGCAATCTGGACAAGTTGACAGATGAAGGTGAAATCAGCGGAATCTGCAGCGGCAGCAGCGACAACAAACAGAGAAGTGTTGTTAATGAGGTTCCTGTTTCTTCTATGCGGGCCCCTCACAGTGCTGGCAGGGTGACGGTAATCTAAAGGCTGTGATCTCCCACAGCCTTCGTTATGAGATGTGACCTCCAGGCTCAGACCCCTCCTCATATCTCACACCAGCCGCCTCTCCGCAGGCATGGTGAGCCAGGGCCCATCCATTGGCCTTTATTGGCTGTTATGTGTGATTCATTTTAACAGCTGCTGACAGCTTTGGCACTGGTTCTAGGAATCGCTCAAGAAATGTACACAGAGTTTGACAATGCTGGAGCAGTGTTGCAGTTTTAATTGTAGGTTCAAATCAAGTGCTTTGTGTCGACTTTTCATCTGATTTTTTTTCCTTGGACGTGGTCGGTCTTCTTCTAGCCTCTCTTCCTGTGCCATACGTAGTAACGATAATATCTTGACAGTCTGCATGTAATCAATGCCAGTTCGTGCAGCTTGTTCTTCCATTGAAAGCTCTAGCCTTTCCGTATTTGAGGCACATCTGCACATGCTCAAAACATTTCCATTCATGAGTTGGCAGGAGCCCGAATTGACTTTCTAGGTCCAACACTGATGCCAGACATGCTTCCAAAAAAATGAAAGCTGTTGCAAATTAATATGGCATAAGTCGCAATGGGTAAGAAAGAGGAGAGGCGTCATTGTAGGGTACAGTGGAAGTTACAGCAGGAACTGAAAACTACAAATGTTGTGCCCCTTAATCCTCTCATTGTGCCATCTGATTACACACACATACACAACCACCCATTCAACATGCCGACACACACGCTCACAATTTCCAACTTGGATGAGAGAAAACGTCTCTAATGAAATACCACAGTGTGCTAAGTACAACAACAGCACAGTCCTTTCCGTGTTTGTATATGGAGGTATTCAGTGATTAAAACAGGCCTCTGGAGTGAGTGCTGGCCTACATATCAATGTTGTAAAAGAAAGAAAATGACACGGACATGGGACACACCATGGTTGCAAAACTCTCAAGCTTCTGGAATAAGTAACATTTGAATTCCTGAAGCATGGAAGTTGATGCAAAAAAGGCTTGTAAAAATGACTGTTGCTTCGCCCAAGTGACCCATTTCATACTGAAAGCTGATTGAGGGTTCCTTCAATGACCCAAATCTTTCCAACCAGGTCATGCCAAGACCATCTACTCCAGTGAACATGAGTGCACTTCCCTAAATATAACTTCAGCTGAGAGACTCGCAGACATAAGATTTTGTTGACAGAAACAGCTAAATGCACAGATGATGAATCTGCTGAGAGAGAGAGAGAGAGAGAGAGAGAGAGAGAGAGAGAGAGAGGGAGAGAGAGAGAGAAACTTAACCCTTTCCCTCCTTCACCACAAATCAAACATTAGTCTGTCCACAGCCCCTTCCTTTCAGAGCTCTTTATTTTTCTCTACACCAGGAAGAGTGATGTCTCCATTACCATATAGGCTTTTGATTTTCTGCCAACTCTCATCATCCATTTCAGTGCACATTATCTACAGAAGTTATTACCAAAGATAATATTCCAAATGGTGGAAATGTATTAGGCTGTCTGGCAAACTATTAGTCTAAAAGTGCAACAAATCAATTAGCTATGTGCCTATTTCATAAGTCTGACTCAGTTCAAAATGACAGGTAAAAAGAAAGGAGAAATGATACAATTTTATTAGTAAGTAAGTAGTAAGTGCTTTTACATCTGCCTTCTAAGGTTAAATCGTCTGCTGTGAAATATGTTAAACTTAAAAAAGGGCACACAGGACATAGAACACTAAAAAGGCACCACAGAAATTTCAGAGTCAATCTGCACCCTTCTGGGCTCTCCATAAACTAATGGAAGACTTAATGCTTAGGGGCCTTTACAATGTGGTGCTTTACTTGGAAATCCTACTGAAAATAGTATGCCACATGCTATGGTACTGCAAAAAAGATAATCCCTAACTGAGGACACAGAGTTAAACACGGCATTCATGGTACGCTCACGTGTACTTCACGCAGTAAACAACAGCGGCTCTTCCATGACCAACGCAAGGTAGACCATCCTCCCTGCACATGCACAGCTCTGAGAAAACAACACCAAGCCTGACCAAGCCACGTCTCCACATTTATTTTCATTTCTCTAAACACTCAGGCACACTTCAGTCAGCACATCAGCTGCGGCAAACGTGTGCCATATTCCCACTTGTTAACCACCCGGCCTCACAATGGTGGAAAAGAAGCCAGGGAACTGGGAGCCAGAGTAGCAAGGAGGAGGAAACCATCAAGCCTGGCCACAAAGCAGCCCTGAGTTTTAGAGCTCTTAATAAGTGTGAAGTGTGGCTACATAAAACAGCCTCTCAGGTCTCTATTCCAAAAAAGCCTGCTTTATGTGTTATTATATTCCTGAGCATGCCCAATGCTCTCGGGTTCAGATGTGTCTGCATAAGTGCATGTGAGTCCACAGGGAGGGTGGAGGGGGGCTATCTCAACAGGCCAGATCACAGCTCAAGGCGTCCGCCGGTTCTCATCAACATGGAAACTACAGCCATGCCGGAACAACTACCCAACAACCGCCAGAGGAAAAGAGGCTTTTAGAGGCTCAATACAAATGAAATAGAAATACTGGAATCTTGGCATTGCAGCAGGGAAGGATGAGGAGAAGGAGATCAAATCCCTCTTTTCTATGAAGATCTTGGATACAAACTGTGAAAAGAAGGCACCAGACGAATGTGCGTTTGTGCAGATGTGCACGAGCATGCATAGCGGTGTTATCTCAGCATGCCCAGGGCGACGATGGCTGACGCTTATTGGCGATCAAACTGAACGCTGATAAATGCAGTCCTGTTCCACAGGACAGCGACTGGGCTTATCAGCAATGAAGCTGCACTGCCCTCTGCAAACGTTTCAAACTATTTCAAAGTTCAGCCCCGCCGCCTGCCATTATGCATTTCCCCTCTGCAGCTAATGCAGCCATGGAGCCAGGTTACCAATCCTTCTTTGCTGCTTGGCAATGAATTATGTAACAGGTCGCACATCAAAAGGCAAGCAGCACCTCTGCTGCTAAAAACAGCAATTATGTTCGAACAGAAAAGCACAGAGATCGGCAGCGCTAAAATATGGAGCTGCTAAAATTAGCTCATCTGACCTGTTGTCTCTGGAGCTGGCCCCTGATTATGACAGCCGGTGCTGAATAAAAGCACTGTTGATACAGGGAGGAACAACAACATGAGTGTTTAACCTCTGCCCTGACCACTGACGCTTTCAACACACCATCCCACCCAGCGCTGAAAACGTCTTATTGATCCTAATTGGTGCAGCTGCAAATTTGCAAGGAAGGAAAAGACAGTTTATAAAAAACTTAAGAGCTTTCATGAGATTTCTTTTTTTGCCCTTGTTTATTCGCTTTCTGCCTTGTTAAAGATAGCTTTAGTTGCTAGGGTTAGTAAGGACGGAAGTCATGCTTATATATTCATATGTACATATCTTGTCACAGACAAAAATTTCATTCTATTAGAATTTCATTCTAAAGCAAGCCAAAGGAACCAGACTTTTCTCCAAGCAATCTTGGGTCATTTCTGCTGGTGCATTCATCATTTCCTCTATATGAATATAACAAGTAAATATAAGGTACCATAAATGTTTGGTATAATAAATCATTCTCACGCTTCCCCTTTTAACGGCACCCCTATTGGCACTTTCCACTGCAAGAAAATCAACACCACTCTGTCGTCACCACCAGAGGGCGCACTTCTGAGTTTCTAGATATCATTCGACAAGAGAGGGAAACAGTGAGAGAAAGCGCAAAGACTAAAATTTTAAGCAATCATTCATGTATACTTCTGCGACCAAATGTGAGTGACGAGATAAGCGGCGTGTAACTGTACTGGTCTAAAGCAAACTCACTTTTATCCCAACAAAGTCCAGCAGACAACTATACCCAAAGTGCTCCGTGTGTTACAGACTCATAGTCGTAGTTTAGCATTAGTGCATTCACAAGCAATGGAAGTGAAAGGAAAAAGTGGTTCATGCAGTAACAGCACTGACGTAAACTAAAGTGATCTAAGTTTGTGTGGAATGGGGGAGAGACTAGCTAGCTGTCTTTAGTTCAACAGTGCTAGCTCATGTCTGAATACTATGATATGCTGTGACATGGAGGTGGTAGGAGGGATAGGAATGATGGTGTGTGATCCATCACTGACGTACTGAGCCAGCTAGTGGTTGCTATTTGTACTGAACCTGAAGTTGCAGTTGAACTAAACAGTGTAACCTGATAGTCTGGCAATCGTCACCAGACAGGTACAAATAATCTGTTTTCTTTTGAGCTGGTAGAAACAGCTAAACTGGGAAAGTGGCTCATAACAGATTTGTGAAATGTTCTGCTGGTCGGTGAATGTTTGCCATATTCTGACCATAAGGTACACTTTAAAGACACAATTAACCGTTTGGTTTGTTCAACTTTCACACAGTTGCAAAAGTCAGGCTTTAAACTTGGAAAAAATAAGCATTTGGCATTTATCGTGATAATTATTGATATCAGACAATATGAAAATGTTTATCGCTATAACATTTTTGGCCATATCGCCCAGCCCTAATATAGCTAATATACTCTGCTTCATTTGTTTGCACTGGAAGACAGAACGAAATGTACAGACCAACGGCAACTGAAAAAAAGTAGTATACCCATTATTAAGATACATTACTGTTAACAACATATTTATTACAGATTCAACATGTACGACAAATTAACAAATCTGCAATGTATATTTAAGTCTTGGATTACAGCTATTGGGTTTTGTCACAACAGTCCAGTTCTCATATTTCTGCGTCATTTTTGTGTGCATTATCAACCTTGCTCGACAAAGGTATGAAATGCTTTGCTAGGCAAGCTCTGAAAAGTAGGTCTACTGAAGCGAAGGCATGGACCTTTATCACGCACTAAATCTGAAGAACACAGCCACAGCACGCTGCTTTGTCTGATAAGGAGTTTAACTCTTAATGCCCACACATGAGCATACGACACCAACATACGTGAGTACATTTCAATTACTAATCAGAATCATTCTTCCAAAAAGATAAAAGCAAAACTCCGCTCCTGTGTCTTACACACACACCGAACCCATTAAAGCTAGCGCTATAGACTACACAGCATTTAAATATGTAGTGACATTTAGCTGGCAATCCATTCATTATGCAAAAGGCAAGCCACAAATGAACCATGTTTACATTACAACACAAGCCCGTCCACGTCAGTTGGATGAACAGCAAGGCAACTTAGGTTACCCATCATGCTCTTCAGAGGGCTCTGACATCACAGCTGTGAGGACGGGGCTCAGGACATCCGCGGCACACTGCTTATATAACTGAACTCTTTTTCACATATCCACAGCGCTCAGCGCCGTTGCCCCACATAGCACGAGCCGCGGTAAGGCAGGCTGCTGGGAGAGGGGCCAGGGGAGGTCACTTCCCCCTATTAAAGCCCCACTTCCCCCCAATTACAGGTCAAGCCAGGCTACTGTCAGAACGAGCCTGCAACCCATCTCCCTGTCTCTAATGCCAGCCGTTAGTGAACTCTAGTGACAACTCTACCAGGACTAATAGGACTCACATCTAGGAGGCAACAGTGCATGTAAACACATTTCTTGTTTAAAATATGATCAGCTACTATATGATTTGCATGTATTTTGCAACTGTTGTACATACTACTTTGGTGGCTGCTATTGCAGCTGTTTCATTAGTACTGAGCGCAGACTATGCATTAACCTCAGTTAAATAAAGCACACTTACGTTCTATAGTAAACAGGCTATTTACAAACATATATTCAAATACATTTTTTTTTTTCAATATTTGCAGTGTTTTATAATATCTATAAACAACAAGCTCAAAAAGGTTTGGGAGGATGAATGCAATATTTTAGTATTTCATAGAGAGCACAAAGCAACACATAATGTATTACACACTTTAGGGAACCAATTCTGCAACACCATAATTATGTAAGACTGTGCTGTTTGCTTGTGTGTATCCGGACTGGTATATCAGATACAGGGTTAACTAAGCTTATCTCCCATCGTGAGCAAGGGAAAAGCCTAGGTAATTATCTAATCCAACTCTATAACCACTGATGTGCATGGAGGTGGAATGCTTTTCATTAGTATCACAATGTTTCTACACTTACCTGTTGATGCTCCAGCTTCTGAATGGTACATATCTCAAACAAATTACTGTGGTCAAACATATTACAGTTCTCAGTGCATGCCGAGCTTTTGTCTGTGTGTCCTGAAATGAGGTTATTTGTCCTTGGCAATACGAACACAAGCTAAAATGCCCTTAAATGAGTGTTGTAAATGCAGAGTGAAATGAGTGCTGAGCATGTGGCAGTGAAGTAAAGGGGAATTCCACCAGTTTTTTCAAAATTTCTCAGTGATTCGGTTATTGAGATGCAAACAGAGCCGGATTTGTGAGTGATTGAATGTGAAATGGTCCATTTGTAGATTGACTTTGACTTTGTAACATATAATAATATATAATGTTGATGACTGTAAACCAGAGATGTAGGTAAATAACTTTTCTGTGGGGACTATATTGCCTTACATCACCCTGCATGTACCCCTCCGCCATGAGTGGATTAAAACTCAAGGTTTTACTTGATTACAAAACTGTGCTAAAACTGTGTCAGACACCAGGCAGCCTAAATCTCACCATTTCATCCAATAACTTTCTGTGAGCCATTAAACTTTTCACACGTCTGGTTCCTATCACCACCACTGTGAGCAATTCTGATCTGGGTATTTCACATCAAACCACCCTGACTGACTTTGTTTACAACTCAGCTATTCAATCATGTAGGTTGTTTTGGGGAAATCGCGGACTGAAATGTCATCATGTGAGGGGTAACGTGTAAAAGTGAACTTGGGCTAAAACGCCTGTAACTGAGCGCTGGTGCGCGCGGCGATGTGAACACGGGCTCAAAGGCTCGCTCGTGCAGTTAGTTGTGTGTTTTACGGCAGAGTTGGGCCTTTTTACACGCCGCATGGCTGCAGACCGAGCGGGTCTCCAGCTTCCAGAGCGGTGCCGCCCAACTCCGAGGCGAGTATTCAATCGCTTATAAGCTCCTAAAACAGCTACTAAATGTTTACGTGTTGTACGGAGGAAGCGGACGTTAACAGCGCTAGGCTAGCTCTCTCGCTATGCTAGCAAGCGGGCTAACTACAGTAAGCGCTGCTGCTGATCTGTCAAACCGCGCAGGCACTCTGGCGCTCGCTGGAGTTAGCTAGCTAGCTTTGCGTGGTGGCTACAAAAGCCTCCCGGAGCAAGGCACGGTGCGTGTGGAGGAGGGAGAATTAGGAAACTCGGAGTCGACTCACCGTGGGAATCGGGTGTTTTCTTCTAGCAAGGTCTTTTGAGGCAGAGGTCGGTGGAAAGCCGCCGCCGTATCCAGTGCAAGTGTGGGTGCCTCCAGCACAGAGCAGAGAGAGAGAGAGAGACAGGGAGGGAGAGCTAACTCGGGCTAACGCCTCAACATTAAACACGAAATTTTTCGCGCAGCTCCTACTTTTGGCTCTCCAGCGACTTCGCTCACAGCTCGTTTTCCTCGGCGGGATGCGAAAAGTGCTCGGGCTGCCACGACAGGGACATGAAAATCAGGAGAAACACACTCTCTCCCAAGTCGCTCCTCCCTCCGCCTCATGTACAGTAACGTTACAGCTCGGCCCCGTATAAAAACAATGCTATAAAACCGCCTACTGCTCTCTACAGGACTGACACTGTAACAGGAGCCTGGTTTGCGGAGAGTACCAGAAAAAACAGCAGCTCGGGCACGTTTTAGCTGCTGTTACATTTCGCGTATCAATGTCAGGTCGCCTGTGTTGCTTTTGCACCTCCCAAGGGGACAAGAAGGCTGTCAAAGTCCTGACAGCAACGGTTGCCCCTCTTGAGTCATTTATCCGCATTATGTTTTTTTTCACGCCCGTATTCGGGCAGGTCCCGCCTCTACTGCGCTGGGATTGGCAAGTAGTAGCATGCCATCTGCCCTCTGATTGGTTATTGTTCCATGCCACAAACAGTCTACCAATCGTAGGTGTGTGATCTTGAATACGGGTTTGATGAAGAAGAAAGGACAGTACATGAAGTCCTCTCGCTGAAAAATCAAAGTCTTATGTCTTTTGTCTGGTACCAGAGTGGCGTTAAACACAAACCATAAAGTCCTCAGTTCTGAAACGCTAATCACTATCAACCTATGCATCGTGTATATAATCAGATCTAATGCAACTGACAAACTGACCGTGGACATGTTTGAAACTACTCCTTCATTCAGTCTCTTTTTGACACAGCATTCTTTCCAGTTGGCAAGCTAAAAATACACTGCATCCTTTGGTTGTATGTAATTAGTCTCTGGACTAAATTAATTACATGTGGGCTATTGAGTTAGATGAGTAAAAGGATTATCAATTGATGTTTCCCCTTCCTTATCTTGCTGAATGAAATTGTATGCTTCTAGGAAGGGGCTGATTGAATTGCTGAGAAACAGTGCCATTAATAAGATGCCACTGAACAAATATTTCAAGGACAAATGGACTAATCAAAGGGGTGATAAATATGCAGTAGTGGGAGATGTCCCTACAGATAAAGTCAGAGCAAACAGAGTGTCCTTACGCTGGCTGTCCACTGCACACCCGATGTGGGCGTCAGGCATCACGACAAGAAACAAGCAGAAGAAGCAAGAATGCGTCCTCTGAATAAATAGCTTTCACTTCTTAATTAAAAATCGAATTAAAAGCCAGAGCAAGACGCGCGTCAGCTCAAATAAGAAAGAGGTTTGGAATCAGGGAAGACTCGATTTGAACTGTGTCACTGAGACAAGGACTGAAAGATTAATTTTATATAGAAATCGCAATTTTAAAAAGGGCAATATTCAAATCGTAAGAGCTGCAAGTTTGTGACTTATATGGCAAATGTTAACATTATATCAGAGCTTGTAAACTGCCTGTAGATGAGTTAGACCAACCAGAGGCAGCCAAAAACTATGTGCTGTGACATCACAACCACAGCTAACTGAGAAAGTGGACGCTCTATTCTTACTGACCAAAAAACAGGCCTGGACTTCAGTTCCCAGAAAATAATTGCAGTTCAAATCGCAGTCGCAATACTGATCAGAAAAATTGCAATTAAATATTCTTCCCACAAACACTCAGCCCTAGTGTCACTTGTGGACTTTTGTGGTTTGGGTACTTTTTGCGTGATCCTGAAGAGCTGCAAATACAGTTTCAGAGGAACTAAGAAACCATTATCAACAGTAACACTACTGTGTATCGTCTGGTGTGTGTCTGGTGGCTGTCATGCCAAAACCTCTCAAACCCAATTTCTTTTTTACTACTTTTTAATTTAATTTTGACACAATTTGAAAACACCAGATGCTCTTTAAGAGGAATAGAAATGCAAGACCATAAGAACGTCCTCAGAAAACTCATATCTCAGGTTAACATCATTTGAGCATGGCAGCTGTACTTCTCAACGTGTGAAAAATTCATGATAATTAGACCAACAGAAACATTAAGAAACGCTAGGCTTTTTAGAGTGTGGTGCCTGTGAGATGAAGTTGCGTGTGCCTTCTCTCGTGGATGTCATCACTGACATATCAAAAACAGTTTTTAACACATTTAATGACCAATGGAGCCATAGCAGTGATCCCACATATTCCACTGACTTAGAAGTGTATTAAAGGGCACCACTCACTCACCTTCTAAATCCTTCTGGGTTGTGGGGGTGCTGGAGCCTATACCAGCATTCAATAGGCAGAAGGTAGGAAACACCCTGGACAGGCCACCAGTCCATCACAGGGCAGACACACACACATACACATTCACTCACACCTAGGAGGCAATTTATCTCCAATTCAACTGACTATATGTCTTTGGACTGTGGGAGGAAAACCGGAGCACCCAAAGGAGCAAACACACAGACATGGGGAGAATATGCAAACTCACATTTACAGAATATGTAAACACACATTTACAAAAGAGGTCAGTACAATGGAGTGATTCCAAAATCCTACATATGAAAATGTACAGAATTTGCATAAGACATTAAAGCAACAGCAATGAAAATTGCAGACTATGTGGAAAAATCTATTGTTCCAGCCTGTGTTTTATACCCTTTCCAAGGAACCAGGCACGGCAGGTGTTCATCTTTGAATGAGGCGGAATTTTGCTTCCTATTTTCCAGCTGCTTAATCAAACGTTCCATTCCACCTTAAAGTCTACAGTTTGCACATATTGTTTGGACCCTCCATCCATGCATCATTGCTGGGTGCTTTAGCCCAGCAAAAGGAGTCCACTAAGTCAGAGAATTCCCAATACAACTGGACAGATGCCTGACAGTCTGTTACTTTACATAGCAACAGAGCAGAGGAGAGAGAGGTCGCAATGTGTTTTACCTCCCCAAGGGCTTTATGTCCAGCTGTGTCCACTGGGACCCCTGCTATGTCACAGCAGAGAGCTGAATCTGAAATCCAACCAAAGAGCACACCTATGCACTACCACGCTGCAGTGCACCACCTGTGCCCGGCATTCCCACAGGGAATTAATGCACATATGTAGAAAATCCAGGAATTCCTTCTAAGCAAGAAAGCTGAAACGTGCTTGATATACAAAGCGGAAAATATTTGCGTTCCTCATATGCTCTCATGTGTGCCACCTAGGAGAACCACCACAATAGCATCTGGCTGCAGATCTCCAGCGAGAGGCCTGTCTCTCGCAGCTCCAGCAGGGGGACCCTGTGATGTCATCTGGGGTCTCTCACAAGAGGTGGAAGTTAAGTTTCGTTAAAGCTCCATGACGCTGTTTACGGTGTGTTTCTTTGCGGCGTTATCTTACCATTACCCACCGCACGTCCACAGGTGGAAAATTGTTCCTCCACAGTCTTCCTGTGAACCTCCACACGGCATGCCGTTCTCTTTGCTGCTTTCATTGTAATTAAACCGTTTCAAATTCCATCATTTTATGGATAGTTGGGAGAATTAATCTACATGCTAGATTAATGCAAGATGTTTATTTTTAACTATTTATACAATGTTTATGGTTTGTAAGCTAACTTGGCTGACTGTCTAGCGCTGTCGCATAATATAACATCAAACAGGTATTTAGCTGGCTAGCCTAGCTAGGTTATCGTCTTAAGTACTATTCTACAAATTAAAGTTAAATCAGTTTACTATAGTTTTAGCGTTAATGCGGTTCTTTTGTTGTCACAATATGACTGTGAAATCATTTTATTGTTAATAACGTGTTACCGTTATATATTCGTGATTTCAGTCTTATATGTAGCGTTTGTTACAGAATATTCTCTGTGAAGGATTCATAGTTAACGGTTCTGAAAAGGTTTTCTTTACCCTAGTGATGCAATGACAGGTGGGCATATCTAGATTTAGGATGTAACAGGTACATGCTATTGAATCCAATGTGCTAAAGCTATTATTAGAATTTCCTCCATTTTTTATTTTTAAAATTTTATTTTATTTTATTTTTAAGCTTTTTTATATGCATACAAACTGTAGTTTATGTCTGAGCTAAGCCATATTTGACTATGTCACAGCAGTTAAAGTAATCTTTAAATTAATATGTGTGTAATAAGCAGGGTAAGCCTGCCTATTAAGCTCACTAAAATCTACATTTAGACAGTTTTAGATAACAAGGCATTGGTTCCAGCAGCATAAGTGATATTAAAATTAAATATCAGTCTCTCATACAATGATATTTAACTGAACTGAAATGTTTTTTGTAATTTAAGATAAAATATATACTCTACATATATTCTACGATACATGTGGTACCACTGTGCTATAATTATCTGTGATTTCTGTCCTTTCATCAAGCTTCACAACCCTCACACGTGGGACCACAGAAAACAGCAGTCTTCACTTTTTCCCTCTTCAGTGGTAAGACAATTTATTATAATCAAGCCAAATCATGTTTTGTAATTATTAACTGATCTTTATTGTTTATAATATGTTACAAAAACTGCATATCTGTGTGGACCACAATGTGAAGTTCTGCAAGAGACAGGCCTCTCGCGGAGGTGTGCAATAGCCAGTGCATTCCATGTGAAAATGGGTAATATAATCTGAAGTCACATTTGAACATGAGTAACCATATGTGTGTTTCAACTTGAAATAATATTGAACCTTTATACGTAATAATATTGACGTTTTTATACATAACAGGAAACAACAGTGATGGTGCATTTGAGGATTGCCATGCAGTGGTGCACAAAGAGTTATCTGGTGCAGATATGTAGGCTCTGAATCCTGGAGATGGAAGAGGAGGAAGCTGCAGAGACTTTTCAGCCTTACCTCTCATAATGAGACTGCTGGGATGAAAGCGTGAAGGAGGAAAGCAGGGACGCTTTGTGTTTTAACATTTTTAAAAATAGAGGACCTGCATCTCTTCCCAGAGAATTTTGTTGACACACAATGCTTATTTTTCTAGTTGCATGATTTTATTATTGCATTTGAATTTATGAATGGTATTGGTGCTTGTGTAACAGATTGGTTGTAGGTTATAGTCCCAGTGGTTTCTTTTATAGACTAATCACCTATTTTAGCATATAGGTGTGTTTATTGAGGGCGTTTATGGACTAATATCTCCTATTATAGCACATATAGGAGGGTTTATTGAGGTTGTTATTGGACTGATATCTCCTATTCTAGCATATAGGACCGCTTATTGGGGGTGTTATTGGACTGATATCTCCTATTCTAGTGTTTGTTGAGGTTATTTGTACACTAATATGTTTAAAATTATGATTTTCCCCTCATAGCATTTTTATACCAGTTTAAAGGAAAGAATATGTAAATACAATTGACAATAAAATTGTTTTCTAAAAGTGTTATATGGGACACATTTTATTCTGTACTGTACATTGTCTGCTATCATTCTGTACAAAGAGCTTTGGCAGACGGCATTAACTGTTTTAATCATTGGGTTACGTTTGTATATTACTTGCTCTCTCGATTTTTTAAAACTACTTAAACTATTCTCGTTTTTTCTGCAATATACTAATCGATGGCACTGGCTAATGATAAGCTAACGCAGTAAACAAACACACCGTAAACGGCGCAGTGGAGCTTTAAAAACGAAACTTCCACCTCTTGTGAGAGACCCCAGGTTACGTCACAGGGTCCTCTCGCTGGAGGACAACCAATGCTAATGATCCGAGTTTTGGCGAGAGAGGGAGTAAGTAATCCCAACTTCATATTTTCTCTCACATCTTTAGAAATCTCTCATATCTCAAAGGCATCTAAGCTCAGTGATCCGATGTGAAGTTAACACGCACGGCTCTCGATGCAAAATGCCCTCTGAAGCATGCGCCTCTCTGAACTATTATCTCAGCTCGGACATAGTGCGAAAAACAAAATATTGCTTTATATTTCTGACTTTGAATCATAAATTGGAATATGATGTGGTGAAAAATGTGCATATTAGTCAGAGAAGAAAGTGCAAAAAAGGCTTTAATGTATCTTTTGAGAGCGGTGCCTGTGAAATTAAGCCGCCCTTGATGCGTAGGATCATTTAAAGCTTTCAAAACTGGAGCTCAAACTTTCAGACAGTAACTGCAGAGCGCTGAGAGTGTGTGCGTGAGAGTGTGTGTGGTGGGGGGGCGGGGTGCGCCTTTTGTCTGCATGTTTTCATCATTCTATCATAGATTCTTGTTCATTAACAACCAGCATCGTTAACAAAGCGTCAGGGTGCGCGAAAACAGAGAGCCTGCAAATTGGAACGAAGTCTCTTACAAGCTCTTCTAACCTCAACAATAGTTCATGCCTCTTCATCCACTTAAGGGCATATGAGGCCTCTGGTGAGTGGTGCAAGTCGTTGAACACATCAGGAGTGATTAAATCCTCATCATTGCTATCCCATACACTGCCTACCCCTACAGAAAGAGAGAGAGAGAGAGAGAGACAAAATGAAGCCCTTAAGAGTGACTCTCGGCCTCAGCTTCTTTAATACCATCTCCTCTTCACCATGTCGGGTCGCTGCCTTGCGTAATATAACGCAGGGGAAACCCTTTAATGGGGCTTGTTTGTATTTGAGCTAAACGACCTCATGTTGTAAAAGTGTAATCCAATTGCTGCTCTAAGCACCGGCTGTGAAAGTGAAATGGCTGTAAAAAAGCTCACAGTCCAAAAAACGTGAAAATTCACTTAGACCCCTTTTAGCCAGGAGAAAAAATATTTCAGATGTCTGGTTATTAGATTTGTGTGATTTGCAAGAGGTGCTGAAACTGTTTATTTCTCTCATTATCCACTGTTGCTCTGAGATCTGGCCCTCATTAAAACTATAAATCCTGTTTAATGGCCATAATTGTTAACATTTAATTGCTGTAAAAGCTCCACATACCAAACAGGCGGTTCTATTCATGCTGATTATGCCGCTGCTCTCAAGCAGTGCAAGCATTTTAGCCTTGGCCCTGTCGCTGGGATATTACAAGTTCAAGGCCCAGTGATGCCACAGCCACAGCCTGTGACTGAAAGTCCAAGGCAGAATCGTTCAACATGCTGCTAGCCAGAGCAGATGCCTGTCAGAAATGGAAGCTAGTGTTCTCCTTTAGCCCAATGGCACTGTTTTAGAAACCTGCAGTGGTGTTTGAAACAGCAAAATACACAGTGTGAACTAATGTGGGCCGGCACGATGACACAGTGAATAGTACTCTTGTCTCACAGCACATAGAGCCTGGGTTCGATACCTGGCTGGGTGTCTACGGTCCGTTCTGTGCGTTGTCTTTCTATGTGTATGTTCTCCCCGTGTCTGTGTGGGTTTCCTCCTGGTGCCCCAGTTTCCTCCCACAGTCCAAAGACAATTGGAGTAAGGTCAATTGGAGATGCTAATTTGCCCTTAGGTGTGGGTGAATGTGTATGTCTGTGTGTCTGCCCTGTAATGGACTGGTGGCCTTTGCAGGGTGTTTCCTGCCTTCTGCCCTTTGGATGCTGGGATAGCCAGTACCTCCTGTGACCCAGAAGGATTAAGTGGTTTAGAAGATGGGTGAGTGAACTAATGTGATCTGCAGTGGTTTAAATTCCAGTTATGAATAATTATAGGTTAATTATTTAGTAACTACACTCTCAAAAAGATGACGTATATATTTTCATGTATGTCATGTATATATTTTTAAATGTGCATGTGCATAAGCGTCACCACATACAGTTCATCCATGTTAGCATATAAATGTATTTTCACAGTCTATATTTAAACAGGGTGGCACACTGATGCAGTAGGTAGTGCAGTCGTTTCACACCAAGAAGGGCCTGAATTCGATTCCAGCCCAGAGAGTCTGGGGTCCTTTCTGTGTGGAGCTCCCACAGTCCAAAAACATGCGGTGAGGTGAACTGACCCCTAGGTGTGAGTGAATGTGTATGTTTGTGTGTCTGCCCTGTGATAGATTGGTGGCCTGTCCAGGGTGTTTCCTGCCTTCTGCCCATTGAACTCCAGGATAGGATCCAGCACGCAGGCTCTTAGGGGTTAAACTAATTCACTCCCATGCACCTAAAGTACGCATCAGCAAAGCTAATAACAAATCAAGTGTACATTTCCTGCACAACACAAGTCGATACGATAAAGGAGTTTCACTGTTTATACTGCAGAAATATTTCCTAATGAGGTCAGTGGCTTAATGAAGCCTTTACTGAGCTTTCAGACTCTTGATGGTTTAATAACATACGGTAACTGTACCTTGAATTCTCTGCATTTGTACTCAACTATCCTCAAATAATAGTCAGGCAGTTAAGGAATTCTGTCTCGTAATTAGTGCTGAAGAAAAAGCATTCGTGTAATTGTCTACATACTGTAGAGGAGGATTATTATCACAATGCATCTCTTATACCGGGAAAAGCCTTTTTTATAGGTGCTTCTATAGACATTAATTCAAAGGAAAGTCCCTGCAGAGAGGCCGAAAATGGCATCAAATTAAGTGCATGAATCCCTCAGCTGTTGTGGCTGTCCTTTCTTAACCCCTTCTCTTCACCCAGGCCACACACACACACAAAGCCACACCATTAATTAGGCTCTGCACTCTCCTAATCTTTGTGCTTTGCTTTAAAGCATGTACACATGTAAGAGCTAATCTTGTAAATGGAGGGAAGAAAGAGGCCAGTAGGATGAAACTGTGACAAAACACTGTAGCTTCTGCCGGCTCCTCTTGAATAAATGTAGTCCAGGCTGCAGCTGCAGGCTCAGGCTTCATCTGGCTCAGGTCAAATATCTCTTTCTGATAAACAGAGATAAATAGTGCCCTCGAATCTGCTCACACTACTCTCTGATCTGCAAGTGAGCTTTGCACTGTAGAAACATTACCATAGAACTGAATGCAGCCTTTTGTAGCCACTTGTAGAAGTGTAGTTTCAGATTAGTAACAGAGCATTAAGGAGAATGTGGGATTTTAACAGGACCTGTTGAACACAAAACTCACTATGACCTTTGTTTGTGTCCAGAAAATAGTCCTGGATGAGGAACAATCTCTAAGTATGCATCAGTATTGATCGTTTGCCTTCAGTTGACCTCTGCTTTGTAAAGAACTCAATATAATTCAGCTTAAAACCGTGATCCGGAATTTGTAAACGCAATTTGCTTGCAAATTCAATTTATATTCCTGATTCGTCTTGATAATTATACCTTTTAGATGTTCTATGTCCTAAATAACAACCATTATTTAGGTGAGTACAAATAGCAGAGCTCGTGACTCTGCTGTTTATGGACAAACCACTCAATGGGCTCTTTATTTAGGTGGCTGTTGGTTCTTACATCCAGAACCCTATTTAAAAGGTCATCATCCCCGACCACCCCCCCACCCCCCTTTAGAGTTACAGAAAATTCACTGGCTAGGTTGCTACTTCATTTGTCCTGAGATCTCCAATCAGGCCTTTAATTCGGCATAACTTAATTAAAACTGAACTCCCTGTTTTCGTAGAAAACAATGAAGTGATTCTGTTCAAATGCAAGTGCTTTTTGTGCTTTTTCGCAATAGATCTCAGGCTTTCCAACAGAACTGAGAGTACAGAGTGCTCTTCAGGGTCAGCCCCTGGACTAAAAAGGAAGTAAATAATCTCTGCCTAGATGTATGGGTGACCTTTGATCCCAGTGCGTTTTGTTGCTATGGAAATGAGGCGGTGACATAAAACCTAATGCTTCTCGAGGACCACCTGGTCACGTAATAAGGCATGAAACAATATGGGTAGACGCACCGCTTCGTGAGAAGAGGTCACCAGCTAGTTATGCATAAGTGACATCTCTGCTGCTCTCTAGGATAATAGGCAAGATGTGTACATGTGTATTTTGTACACATTTAGGTCTCCACATTCCCTTCGCTCTATTATGTAGAAAAATACTGAAGAAATTGGTACACTCATGCTATCTGGCCTTGGTCCTATGCATGTGTGATGTCACTTGTACACGATACACACAAAAGACATTTTCTAATTGGCCTTGCTTGAACAGTAGAGGCTGTTACTACAGGGACAATCTCAGAACGGCAGGCGGAATTCCCCAGTTCTCAGGATTTTTCCAAATTTCTGCTCAGTTTATAGTGGGTTGATATGGAATGATTTATTGTTGAGAAACTTACTGACTTCCAGTTTCTTTACAGTGGTGGTGATGGGAACCAGGGGTCCCGGTGTCTACTACAGGCATGCCCAATCCAGGTCCTGAAGATGTACCACCCTGAATAGTTCAAATCCAAAACCCCTGGTTCTACTATTCAGGTGGATCAGGTGTGATAGATTAGGGTTGGGGCGAAACTCTGCAGTGTATTAGAACTCTAGGACCAGTATGGAGTAGTCCTGGTCTATAATGTAAATGTAGCCATTCTTATCCACTGTTCAAAAAGACCAGTGAACCTACCCATGTCTTCTGAGTTTGTGGTAGTATATGGTGGCAAGTCTTGGTGGTATATGGTGACAAGTGTTCTACGATTGTAGAACAAAATCTTATTCCATATCTATTAAACAACATAACTGTGAAACAATCCCACAGCAATCAGGCAATGTATTTACTGACCATTATATGTATTAACTTTCTGATGGGCCACTTCCAGGCAAAAATGCTTCAAATGCCTGGTTCCTATGACCACTGCTGTGAACAGTTTCAGTTGAATGGAGTACTTAATTTCAAATCACACTGAACTACTTTGCTTACATCTTAAAGCAGCATTGTGTGAAACTTTATGTTTTTTGCCTTTAGGGTCCCCCTACAGCTGCTGAGTGTGATTCACGTTTACACCACTGCCATAAATACTAATTGCGCTTTGAGCACCCCTCATGAACAGCTGTACACGTGCATTTTGGCACAAAGCTGAACGATCATGTGAGCGCACATGTCATATCGCAATATGGACGCTACAGACAACGTTCACTGTTCTGGTCAATTACATACAGATTCTGCAGTGTAGTGGAAATTCAGCATAACACTGCCAAAGACAACATCGGAAGAGAAAGAACCATGTCAACCCAAAATGCAGAGTCATCCGACAGGATTTTATCACAGGCGGTTGCAAACTTTCATGGCTTATTTGTCACACGACTGACAAAGACTGACCAAATTTTTGCCGAGATCCGTTCTCCTTATTATAATTCAGGGTAGCATCGAAATGAAGCTGTTATGCTGTTATTTTAAAGTAAAATCGTTACATCATTTTGCTTTATGAATGCCATTATGCCTACATTTTGGAAAATTAGCTGAATTCTCTGTTGATCAGAGAATGTTGATTTTTTATTAGTAGTTTTAAATTATAAACACATAAGCAAGGGCAGCCCAGAGTCATTCTCATGTACACAATCACACCACATGAATTCATCTAACACAGGGTAACCGCATTCATCTAATGAGCTAATAGTATTTCCCTAAATGCTGATGCAATCGTATCCCATGCCAATATAGTTGCTAGTTTAGCTTTATTCAATATTGCAGTAGTCTGTTTGAGAGAGACAATATCATGACAGAATGATATCCATTGGTGTGGGAGTCTTATACTTGGATTGAACCAATTATGTATAATAGTTTTTTTAGCAATGGTTAAACCAACAAATGTCTATTGTTTTTGAGCTACTCATCATTCAATATACACAGTCGAGTCAAATTATCATGACCACCAGCTAATATCCACCACTGTGTGCAGCACAGACAGCAGCTAGATGGGCTGGGAGTGACTCAATAAAGTCCTTTTAGGTTGTCACAGGTATCTGTGCAGTGCATCCCACAGCTGCTGGAGGGTGCATGGGGGAGGATCCATAGAGCAAACACAATGATCAAGGTGGTCCCACTGATGCTCAAATGGGTTAAAGTCTAGGAGCCCAGTGTAGTACTTGGAAGTCTTGGTCATGCCCTTCCAACCACTGTCAGACATTTCTAGACATGTAACATGTCACATTGTCTTTCTGAAGGATCCCGGTAGCCCCAGAGAAGACAATCAGCATGTATGAGTGTACGTGTTCTGAGAAAATGGATTCATACCAAGATTGGTTGAGAGTGCCTTCCACATGAATGAGTGGGTCCAGAGAATGCCACAAAAACATTCCCCAGACCATAACACTGCCAGCACCAGTTCATGTACTTCCACTAGTAGGAAGTGGTCATAATATTGTGACTTGACTATGTACAAAGACAGGAGTATTTTTGTTAATCGAGATTTCCAGCATATCAGACAATATAGATAATACATAATCCCAAAATTTATTAATAACAATGCAATTCCAAAACATGTGCAGCAGTAATGGCTGGGAAGCATACCCATTTTATGTCTTAAGTGAGGTGTGGAGTAAGTCCTGTTCATACATTTAAACCTGGTTAACTGATGAGCAGGACTCCACAAGGTAATAGCCAGATTAGACCATTGTTAATACTCTTTTGAGTGAAAGACTGGATGAGCAGGAGTCAACAGGGTTCGCCCCATTGTAGATGCTGTGTCACTTGTGTGACTGTAGATATAAAAGTTGAGCAGGTTATAGAGGCTGTGGTTTACCTTTCTTGAGAATGAACATACATTATATCTGACCTAGGTTTTAACCAGGAGTAATCATTCAGACTATAAGAGACATTCAGCATAAACAGAGTACAGAATGGAAATGTTTAACTACCTGTGTAACCCAGAGATGCGCATTTGGGTTCCGGCCAGTGAGATTCAGCAGACATCCTGTGAGTAATTGTTTTTTTAAACCCATCAAAAGTAGATTTCGTATGGACTGTTTATGTGTCTTGGATGATCGCTGGAATACATTTGCTTAATGGTATTTTTTTTAGATGCTAAATCGATGAGACACTGAAAATGTGCTCTTCCACCCCTGCTGGTCGTATCCTTTGGAGTGAACAGGATGACCAGTGCATCTCACCATGAAGCTGCTTTCTTTTTATGTGATAGAGCGGCAGAGATCTGTGCTTTCCCAAAGCATCCCCTTCCTGATGTGTTTTCACAGCAACATCGGCTAAATCAGCTAAATTACACTCAAACACTGTGTCTAAATAGATAAAGGATCGGGTAAAGGAACAAATATTTGCCGAACCTCAAACGCCGTTTAAAAGGCATGCTTCATGTCTCTGTCCAAATACGGCTCCATGACCACCCTGGGGGCATGAGATCCCTGCCTCTTTAATAAGAGGGAACAAAAACAAGACCATTACAAGTGCACCATTCATTTAATAGTCAGGTCGGAAGACCTGTTACCTGAAGGACTTTTCCATGTGCCACTAAATAAATCTAAAAATATTTGCCTTTCTTTCTTTTCTGCCGTAGAAACACTCACAGAAGCAAAAACCATGGTTCCTTTTGTGACCTGTAATAGTGGAGACTCAGGGCCAGATGTATGTAGAAGCACAGGTACAGCGCAAAATGTGCCTTTGTCTGACTGCAATTTGTCAACAATGCAACTGATTTAAAAGTTTGATTTACTAAGACTGCTTAACTGTTGGGCAGTACAGTGGTGTAGTGGGTAGCACTGCCGCCTCACAGCAAGAAGGACCTCGGTTCAATTCCTGGCTGGGGAATCCAGGGTCCTGTCTGTGTAGAGTTTCTCCCTGTGTCTGTGAGGCTTTCCTTCCACAGTCCAAAGACATGCAGTCAGGTGAATTGGAAATTCCCCCCAAATTGCCCATTAGGTGTGAATGAGTATATGTCTGTGTGTCTACCCTGTGAAGGATTGGTGGCCTGTCCAGGGTGTTTTGAACATTGGGATAGGCTTCAGCATGCCCTGTGAACTCGAAGGATAAAGTAGTTTAGTAGAAGAGTTAGTGCATACTGCATGCTCACACAGGGCGAATTTATGGAGCTGTCAACATGGTTGGAAGTTCAGTTATGAAGTGATAGAGGTGTTAAATGAAGTTATATCCTACCAAACCATTCTAAAGGGGTGCTATGGTACTGTCTTACTAGGAATATAGAAATTCCGAAAAGATAACCTGGGCTATATATTTGCAAGGCAAGGCATATTTTGCACTGCGTCTCCTCACATATTCTTTAAACAGTGGTACTCTCTTTCAGCACTTGCTCAAGGCTCTGTGTCTGCTGCCATTTATAAACAACACATCTTTGGATACCCTAATGCAAATTTACACCTGGTTTTGAAAATGCGGAGGATAATCAACGCAAAACTGGTGTGAGTTGCTCAAGCTTCAGTAAATCAAGCAGAATGTGAGATCAGTAATATCTCCACATACTTTTTGTGCAATCCTCCCACATTTTTGAGGCCCTCGCTCAAATTCATCTGCATAAGGAAGAGAAGCACATTTCTAACATGCATATAGCCCAACAGCTGCTCATATAGGATTGTGCACCACTGTTGAACACAACACCAACACGCAGGCAGAATGCTGCTGATTTGCATGAGAAACTGACACAAAAGGCTTTAGGCCCTCAGTGAGGAGTCATTGCACTGCAACAAATCCTTTGAAGAGGCAGCCGTTGTTCTATGGGAGGTTGTTAACTTGAATACGGGGTAACAGGCACATCCAAGCAGCTCCCCTCTGCGGTTGAAAAGCCATGAAATGCAATGACCCAATCAGAATATACATCCAGCCATGATGAGGATCTTGAGAAAGTCGCCCTTCACTAATTTAAGCAATGTTCATTTTGTCCCTGCCTCTTTTTAGCATGTGTGCTAGCAATTCTGCATTGGTGAACTAATTTCTGAATACTCATTCTCTTCCTCACCCCCCAATAATGTGCTAATGGCACATTCAGACAGGCGAGTGTCACATTAGTTCCTAAGTATGTTAATTTGATGGCTCTGGTACGGCAGTAAAAGTGTCACAGTTTGGTCCTGAAACATGTGATGCACAGTGCTACGGGCTAATCTCATTACATCCCCACACCCATCAGTCTAAATGAGTTCTAATGAAGCTCCTATCCAATGTCTTAAAGCCGGGTCACCTCAAGCTCCACGAAGGAGCTGGATGACAAGACGCTGAAATTGACCATGCAGTCAGAAGACCATGCGTGAAATAATCCTAATTTGCATGAAGCCCTCTGACATAAAGAGGTGCCAGGCGCTATGGGTAAACAACTTCAACAAATACTTACATTTAAACTAGAACATTTAATGACGGTGCCTTGGATTGTATGGCTCCATTGTGTCAATTCTGACAGCTGTCATTTCAATCTAATGCTCAGTAAAGACAGCTGAAGAATCCCCATGAATCTTGATAATAGAGCATGATGTGTTAAAAAGCAAAAAGTATGAGTCATCTCTGATAAGAATCTATGAAAACAGAAAGCATTTCAGTCTGAACCGTTGAGCAGTAGTCCTTGATAACTGATCTAACGAGTGATTCTGAAAGGGGTTTCTCACAAAGTAAACAACTTTGCTTAGTCATGCACCGCCATAAGCCATTGCCTAAGAAATGTCAGAATCATCAGTCACATTTTTCAGCTGGCAGTGATGGGACAACAGGAACGACTGGCTTGGTTTAAATAAATCTTTTTTTAATTAGTTCAAAAGGCTGCTGTAAATAGGCGGTGGCAAGTGAAAACAATCAACACTGCTGTGTCCCAGTCCAAGGAACATGTAGTTCCCTAAGCATTCCTTTCCATTTCTCTGCGCATGACAGCCTAAAAATATACCCCCATCCCCTAAAGGCTAATATCCATTTTCCGGCAGCAGAATCCTCCTTTGGCACCAGAATGGCTCCTGGTGCCAAATTGTGGGAGCTCACAGTTTATTTATTCTCAGTGCCAGTTTTGTGGGAATTCACAGCAACTAAGAGTCCAGTGCCAGCGCGGTGGGCCCTGTGTGCTCAGTGCCAGGCCTGTGGGTACATGGTGCTAATTTCGCTGGGTTTGAGGTCAGGCCATCAGAGTCCTGAAGAGACAGTCTTGACAGATATTTCTTTGACTGTTTTTCCATGACAGATTTGCTGGGCACAGGAATAAAAATGAGACGTCTGTACACACCTTGGAACAGCAACGATATATAGATATAGTAGTCAAAAGTTTGGAAACACCCGAATTAGTATATTGCTGCCCCCAGAAAAAAAACTTGTATTTCATTAGTAATTACTTTACAGGAGAAGGAAAAAACAAACTTGACTTTTAATGTAAGTCAGCGTAAGTAGAGCTTTTTCATTTTGGGTCATTTCCTCCGGTATATACGTCTTGAAATGTAGACACAATGTTAAGGACAACAGGTATTTCCAAATGATATCAAATATGACTAAAACTATAGATATAAGGTTTTGTGATATGTCAACTGTAAATGCTTGAAAGTAGATCAGTTACATGGGCAGATGGGGTAATGTTTATGGCTGATTCACACTGGTAAAGAACTTATAGAATTCCAGAGATGGGAGGGGGGTACGTGAATTACATAATGCTATCACTCCTAAACCATATACAATACATTCAAATGCTCACGAGTGGAAAACTTGTCCAAACATTTCATTTTGTTGTTATTTTATTTAACCTGCCTTAACATTACCACCACTGTGTGTAGTGAATGCAATGTATCAGTGGTATCACTGGTTAGGAATTTACAGCCCACATTCAACATTGCTGCATAATATCAAGCTTTTCCTTGCAATTTAACAAGTTCAGTCATATGCCTGAGGTATCGCTCTAACTTGGGGGCCCAGAGGATACAAGTAAAAGCTTCTTCCAGTGCATGTACTGACAAAGGTTGATTCTGGTCTGAAGTTTATTCAGGTTGAACAGGGGTAATGTTATTTTAGCTACAGAAAAATTTCATTAATCATTTGTTGGTAGGTAGGTGGAAGACGAGTTGCGTAGTAGGAATAATGTTATTAATGAGTTGTAGTCATGAATGTGTCGGTTGTAAAGTATTAACAGATACAGGCTTTACTTTAGAAACAGTAGCAAAGACACAAATGGTTATAAATATATATATATATATATATATATATATATATATATATATATATAT